>CM061750.1:137068059-137806720 GCA_030979885.1 Lolium multiflorum
AAGTGGCATTTCTCCCACTAAGAACAAGGTTAGCTCTTTTTCACATCTCCAAAACTTTATCGAGGTTTCAAGCAATTATCAAAAGAATTCCTATAGATATCAAAAAAATCATCCATGAACACCTCTTACAATACTCTCGCAAAAGCCATGAAAATAGCACATGCATCTTTGAAAAGTAGCGGGAGCATTACATAAACCAAAGGCATACGCCTATAAGCATAAGTTCCATAAGGACAAGTGAAAGTGGTTTTCTCTTGATCTTTAGCTTTAACAGCAATTTGTGAAAACCCAGAATAACCATCAAGAAAACAAAAGTGAGTATTTTTAGACAACCTTTCTAACATTTGATCAATAAATGGTAAAGGGTAATGATCTTTCTTAGTAACTTTATTAACTTTTCGAAATCAATGCACATTCTAACCCTACCACTACTCTTTGAGGGATGAGCTCATCATTATCATTAGGCACAACAGTCATTCCTCCTTCTTAGGAACACAATGCATGACTAACCCATCTACAATCAGCAATAGATATATAATACACTTCAAGAAGTTTTAATACTCATTCCTTACCACCTCCTTCATCTTCTGGAATTAGACATGCTACTTCTTCATCTACAACAGGCTTTGCATCATCTTTCATATTGATAGCATGTTGGCAACAGAAGGAGAAATACCTTTCAAATCATCAAGAGTATAGCCAATAGCTCCTGTTTCTTCAATATTTCCAATAACCTTTCTTCCTCAATCTCTCAAAGCTTTGAACTAATAATAACAGGATATATTTTCTTATCATCAATATGAGCATATTTAAGATTATTAGGTAAAGGTTTTAAATCAAAAACAGGATCTTCCCTTTGGTGGCGGTGTTGTACCCAAATCTTCCACCGATAAATCATGCTTGAGAATAGGTTGGCGAAGAAAATTTCCTCAAGCTCATCTCTTTCTTTCCTAAAAGCTTCACTTTCACTATTCTCCAAATGTTGCCGCAAAGGATTATTAGGAACAAGAACAATAGATGCACACTGCTCCATTTTAAAATCATTACTAGCAAATCAACTTTATAAGGAGTTTTGGTAAATTTAGAGAAGTTAAACTCTAAGATTCACCAGCAAATTTAGTCAAAATTTTCTCTTTCTTGCAATTTATAATAGCTCCACAAGTATTTAGAAAAGGTCTACCAAAAATGATAGGACAATGATCACTAGCAGCTATAACCAAGTACCAAAAAGTCACAGGATATTTAATCTTACCACATAGAACTTCCACATCTCGAACAATACCAATTGAGAGATAGTTTCTTAGCCAAATTAATAACCACATCAATATCTTCAAGTTCATAAGAATCAATTTCATGCATAATCTCCGTATAAAGCTTATAAGGAATAGCACTAACACTTGCACCAATATCACATAAAACCATAGTAGCAATGATCACCAATTCTAACAGAGCACAGGAACACTGGGATATTACAGTTTATTAGGATGTGAAACAATATTAGAAGCATCTTCACAGAAAATAATTTGACCATCCTCCACATTTTCGGCCACAAGATCTTTAACTATTGCAACAAGCAGGTTCAACTTTAATTTGTTCTTCAGTTCTATAGGTTTCTTTCACTTTTTATTAACCGCACTAGATATAACAGAATACTCTTTCATTTTAGCAGGGAAAGGAGTTTTTTCAATATAAGCTTCAGAATAACATGATCAACAGTTTCAATCACCACACATTTGTTTACAGATGAATCAACTTTATCTTTATACGGTTCATGATACTTATCAAAATTCTTCTTAGGCAATTCATAATGAGAGGCAAAGCTATAAAGATTTGCAACAACTTAGGAATCAAGACCATATGTAGCACTCATATTACGAAATTTATCAAGATCCATAAAAGCTTCAATGCATTTATAATCATAAATTATACCCGATTCTATCTTTGTCATTCTCCCATCCTTCAATATTCTCCCGGATCCGATCAAGAAGGTCCCTTTTAAACTCTTCTTTGTTATGCGTGAATGATCATCCACCAAGGTCTTGTCTTGAAAAGAAAGTCTTGCATAGAAATTATCAATAATAACATTACCAGAAGCTCATGAATGGGGCATTTGAGCATTAAAGACTTCAATCTCCTCAAGCTTGGGCAATACTTTCCATCATGAGGCCAGAAATTATATATGCTGCCCGATCTTTGTGAATTTCACTTGAGGATAAAATTTAGAATAAAATAAAGGCACAATGTCCTCGCCAATCAAGAGAATCACCATTCTTCACAATTTATACCATCAAAGGAGGCCGACATAGCAACAGCGATATAGAGAATAGTTCTTTCTAACTTCATTCATAGCAATACCTGTGACATTTAAATAACCCGCATAATTCATGCAAACACCAATGATCACCAGGATGAACAGCTTCCATCCTCTTCATAGCGGTTATCCATAACACGTTCAATAATTTTCATAGGTATTTTATGTGGTATCACTCCTCACCCGGCGCTTCATCCACTACCGCGTAGTAGTAGATTTCCAACAGAAATTGAAGAGAAGCTCTCTCCATAATGACTTATAACAGCATAAATAAAATCAGCACAAACAATAAAGGTTTTCCTTAACAATTCCACTTACCAATAGCGCTCAGCTCCCCGGCAAGCAACGGCGCCTTAAAATAGTCTTGATGACCCACAATTATAGGGTGTATCGTAGTATCTTCGATAAGAATGTCAATCCCAACGTATGGTTTAAGGTGTTGACAGCTGTTTCTGATGAGATTCACTGTGAATGCTCACGTACAAGTATTCAAGGGGTTTTGATGTACTTATGAATAAAGTACGAGTAAAATGCGAGAGAAATACTTGCCAGCTAGTGGCCCAATCCTTTTTAGCACAAAGGAAGCCTGGTTGTTTTACTTATAATGACCAAACGTTCTTGAGACACACGGGATTTTAGTCTAGTGCTTTCGCTCATGTAGCTAAATAATCTTCATTGTTTTTGATAAGTGTTGGGTGGGTGAACCTATGCTAATGCACCGCCCTTCCTAGGACTAATACATACTTGTGATTATACCCCTTGCAAGCATCCGCCAACTACAAGAAAGTAATTAAGATAAATCTAACCACAGCTTAAACTCAGATCCTCGCGTGATCCTCTCAGACGGGATATAGTAACGGGGCTCTGTTTCGTCACTCCGGCAACCTCAAGAATTAGCAACCGAATACAAGATGCACTCCCTAGGCCCATAAATGGTGAAGTATCGTGAAGCCGACGTTCACACAACACCACTAGAAGAATGACACCACAACTTAAATATCATAACATTGAATATTACTCAACCATAGTTCACTACTAACATTTAGACTTCACCCATGTCCTCAAGAACTAAACGAACTACTCACGAGACATCATATGGAATATAATCAGAGGTGATATGATGATGAATAACAATCTGAACATAAACCTTGGTTCTATGGTTTCACTCAATAGCATCAATAACAGGTAGAAAGTAACACCGTGAGAGTTTCCCCTATCAAACAATCAAGATCCAACCCAAATCGTTACAGCGGTGACGAGGTGCACGGTGGTGACATGTGATGGTGGAGATGATGATGATGATGATGGAGATGATGTCCAACATGACGATGGCGATGGCGTCGAGCTCTCCTCCGGAGGGAATTTCCGGCGTGATTCCCTCGCCCGCCGGGAGAGCCTCTTTTCTCCGGTGTTCTCCGCCTCGCAGAGGCGGCTGAATTCTCCGTCACTCCTCGTGGCTTAGGTTTTCGGGACGAAAGGAGTACGCGAAGAAAGGAGGCGAGAGGGGCCGGTGGGGCCCCACACAACGGGCACGCCGTGGCGCGCGCTGTGCCATGGCCAAGGGCCAGCCTCGTTGTCCGGGGCCCACCTTGGGTCCAAATTGCCTCTCATGGTTTCCTTTCGCTATCCGGAAAAATAGGAATTTACGTGTAATTTCCTTCCAGCGCTGATTCTCTCCGAAATATTGCGTTCTCCGATTTGCTTTTTCCAGTTATAATCCCGGCTCCTGCTTGATCCTCCAATAATGATGAAACATGAAAAATAGATGAAATAACATAAGTATTGTGTCCCAATATGAAATATATCAATGAATAACAAGAAATTATGATATAAAATAGTGATGCAAATGATGCGTATCAAAGGTCTAGACATATCAAACCATACAAATCATGTATCTACCCCTAACCCCTAAACCCCGTCTTATGAAGTCAAGCATGAAGAGAAGTGGTTTTGGGTTTCCTAAAATATGGAAATTTTAAAAAACCTCCCAAAAGACCCTTTCAAATATTTCAAACTTAGTGTATTCAAATTTGGTTCAAATTTGAAAGACATATAAGTTATAGCACATAGTGCATACATTTTCACACAACCGCACTAGATGCTAACCCTATATTTGGGGCCATTTGGATGAGGTCGAAAAATTCTTGGATTAGAATCGTGTTGTTCGAACCCCGTAGTTGGATTTTTTGAACCCTTGATCCGTAGAACTGGGCAAAACCCTAGTTTAACCTATTTAATTATAGATTCGTATATCGATTTTTCTACTACCTTTTATTATTACTATGCAGCACATGGGTGTTTGCCCGTCGAGTGAAACTCCTGAGAGGAAGAGGGATCACTCTAAGGAGAGTAAAAGAAGGGAGAGAATTCATGGGTCTCTCCTTTTCTGTGATGATGTTGACTTTTAAAGGTGGTTTGTCGCTGGAGCAGAGGTGCAAGCGAGCGAGCGAGCGAGTCGAGCGAGGCCGAGAATGAGAGAGATTTGTTTTTTTTGTGAGAGGGACAACCGAAGGTCCAGTAGGACCCACAGACTTCCAATACGCATCCTGATGCGTCTTCTCTTGACAAAGAAGATGGCAGGGAGTTTGCGTACCTATTGCACGTGACTTGTGCTCGCTCAAGTGTGGGACCTCAAGCGTGGGCACCACACGAAGTGACGGACCTGTTGGTGTAAAAACTGCTGATTTATAGTGCACAGGAACAATGTTTCCTATGGATTCGAGGGCAGGAAACCAAGTTAAACTCACGCCATTGTTAAATCCCAGCCTAAATCTTGGTCAAACCTAGATTTGACCAAGATTCAAATGGGCATAAAAATAAAAAAACAAATAAAAATGAAAAACAAAATCACATAGTCTTCTTATGTCATATAGTGGCATTAAAGTTGATAAACAAGGTCTAGACATATCAAACCATACAAATCATGTATCTACCCCTTAACCCCTAAACTCGTCTTATGAAGTCAAGCATGAAGAGAAGTGGTTTTGGGTTTCAAACATGGAAATTTTAAAATCCTCCCAAAAGCCCCTTTTCAAATATTTCAAACTTATTCAAATTTGGTTCAAATTTGAAAGACATACAAGTTATAGCACACATAGTGCATACATTTTCACACAAACTGCACTAGATGCTAACCCTATAGCTTGAGGCCATTTGGATGAGGTCGAAAATTCTTGGATTAGAATTGTGTTGTTCAAACCCCGTAGTTGGATTTTTTTGAACCCTTGATCTGTAGAACTGGGCAAAACCCGAGTTTAGAGTGACTAAGAAGGATACATGCTTCCCTGCTCTCGCTTTCATGTTTTAAACTTGTTTAAATTATCTTGGTCAAACCAAGGATTAGACAAGATTCAAAATGGGCATCAAAATTGAAAAAAATCAGCAAAAAGAAAAACCAAAGCAAATAGTTTTCTTATGTCATATAAGAAGTATTAAAGTTGATAAACAAGGTCTAGACATATTCAAACCAGACAAATCATGTATATATACCCCTAACCCCTAAACTTGTTCTTATGAAGTCAAGCATGAAGAGAAGTGGTTTGGGTTTCAAACATGGAAATTTCAAAAACCTCCCAAAAGCTTCATTTTAGAGTGACTAAGAAGGATCCATGCTTCCCTTTTCATTTTCATGTTTTAAACTTGTTTAAATTATTCTGTCACAACCTAGGATTTGACAAGATTCAAATGGGCATCAAAATTGAAAAATCAGAAAAAAGAAAAACCAAAGAAAATAGTTTTCTTATGTCATATAGTAAGCATTGAAGTTGATAAACAAGGTCCATACATATTCAAACCACACAAATCATGTATCTATACCCCCTAACCCCTAAATTAATTAACTATGTCTTATGAAGTCAAGCATGTGAAGAGAAGTGGTTTTGGGTTTCAAACATGGAAATTTCAAAAACCTCAAAAGCTTCATTTTAGAGTGACTAAGAAGGATCCATGCTTACATTTGCATTTTCATATTTTAAACTTGTTTAAATCATTATCAAACCTAGGATTTGACCAAGATACAAATGGGTGGGCACAAAATTCAAAAAAATCAGAAAAATGAAAAACAAAAGCACATAGTCTTCTTATATATGTCATATCGTAAGCATTCGAGTTGATAAACGAGGTCTAGGTATATCCAAACCAGATAATCATGTATCTACCCCCCGTCGATCTTATGAAGTCTAGCATGAAGAGAAGTCGTTTTGGGTTTCAAACATGGAAATTTCAAGAACATCCCAAAAGCTTCATTTTAGAGTGACTAAGAAGGATACATGCTTACCTTTTAATTTTCATGTTTTAAACTTGTTTAAATCTTGGTTGAACCTAGGATTTGACCAAGATTCAAATATATGGGCATAAAATTCAAAAAAATAGAAAATGAAAAACCAAAGCACATAGTCTTCTTATGTCTATAGTTAGCATTAAAGTTGATAAACTGGTCTAGACATATTCAAACTAGAAAATCATGTATATATCTACACCCCTAACCCTAAACTCTGTCTTATGAAGAGAAGTGGTTTTTTTGTTTCAAACATGGAAATTTCAAAAACCCTCCCAAGAGCTACATTTTGGGGTGACTAAGAAGGATAGATGCTTATTTTTTCATATTCATGATTTAAACTTGTTTAAACCATGGTCAAACCTAGGATTTGACCAAGATTCAAATGGGCATCAAAATTGAAAAAAATCAGCAAAAGAAAAACCAAAGCAAATAGTTTTCTTATGTTATAGTAAGCATTAAAGTTGATAAACAAGGTCTAGACATATTCAAATCATAAACATGTATCTATACCCCTAACCCCTAAACCCTGTCTTATGAAGTCAAGCATGAAGAGAAGTGGTTTTGGGTTTCAAACATGGAAATTTCAAAAACCTCCCAAAAGCCCCTTTTCAAATATTTCAAACTTATTCAAATTTGGTTCAAATTTGACAGACATACAAGTTATAGCACACATAGTGCATACATTTTCACACATACTGCACTAGATGCTAACCCTATAATTTGAGGCCATTTGGATGAGGTCGAAAAAATTCTTGGATTAGAATCGTGTTGTTCGAACCCCGTAGTTGGATTTTTTGAACCCTTGATCTTTAGAACTGGCCAAAACCGAGTTTAACCATTAATTATAGATTCGTATATCGATTTTTCTACTACCTTTTTATTATTACTATGCAGCACATGGGTGTTTGCCCGTCGAGTGAAACTCGGAGGAAGAGGGATCACTCGGAAGGAGAGAAGAAGGGAGAGAATTATGGTGTCTCCCCTTTTTCGGGTGATGATGTTGACTTTTGTGCAGGGTTTGTTAGTGAGCAGGAGGTGCAAGCGAGCGAGCGAGTCGAGCAGGCCGAGAATGAGAGAGATTTGTTTTTTTGTGAGAGGGACAACCGAAGGATCCAGAAGGACCCACAGACTTCCAATACGCATCCTGATGCGTCTTCTCTTGACAAAGAAGATGGTTGGGAGTTTGTAACTATTGCACGTGACTTGTGCTCACTGAAGTGTGGGACTCAAGCGTGGGCACCACACGTAAGTGACAGACCTGTTGGTGTAAAAACTCGGTTGATTATTATAGTGCATTAGAACAAAGTTTCCTATGGATTCAAGGGTAGGAAATCCAAGTTAACTCATTTACGTGTTAAACTTGTCTAAATCTTGTGCAAACCTAGGATTTGACCAAGATTCAAATGGGCAAAAATAAAAAAAAAGAAAAATGAAAACCAAATCACATAGTCTTCTTATGTCATATAGTAAGCATTAAAGTTGATAAACAAGGTCTAGACATATCAAACCATACAAATCATGTATCTACCCCCTAACCCCTAAACTCCGTCTTATGAAGTCAAGCATGAAGAGAAGTGGTTTTGGGTTTCAAACATGGAAATTTCAAAATCCTCCCAAAAGCCCTTTTTCAAATATTTCAAACTTATTCAAATTTGGTTCAAATTTGAAAGACATACAAGTTATAGCACACATAGTGCATACATTTTCACACAACCTGCACTAGATGCTAACCCTATAGCTTGAGGCCATTTGGATGAGGTCGAAAAAATTCTTGGATTAGAATATGTTGTTCGAACCCCGTAGTTGGATTTTTTTGAACCCTTGATCTGTAGAACTGGGCAAAACCCGAGTTTAGAGTGACTATGAAGGATACATGCTTCCCTTTTCATTTTCATGTTTTAAACTTGTTTAAATTATCTTGGTCAAACCTAGGATTAGACAAGATTCAAATGGGCATCAAAATTGAAAAAAAATCAGAAAAAGAAAAACCAAAGCAAATAGTTTTCTTATGTCATATAGTAAGCATTAAAGTTGATAAACAAGGTCTAGACATATTCAAACCAGACAAATCATGTAGTTATACCCCTAACCCCTAAACTCTGTCTTATGAAGTCAAGCATGTGAAGAGAAGTGGTTTGGGTTTCAAACATGGAAATTTCAAAATCTCCCAAAAGCTTCATATTAGAGTGACTAAGAAGGATCCATGCTTCCCTTTTCATTTTCATGTTTTAAACTTGTTTAAATTTTCTTGGTCAAACCTAGGATTTGACAAGATTCAAATGGGCATCAAAATTGAAAAAAAAATCAGAAAAAAGAAAAAACAAAGCAAATAGTTTTCTTATGTCATATAGCAAGCATTGAAGTTGATAAACAAGGTCCATACATATTCAAACCACACAAATCATGTATCTATACCCCATAACCCCTAAATTAATTAACTATGTCTTATGAAGTCAAGCATGTGAAGAGAAGTGGTTTTGGTTTCAAACATGGAAATTTCAAAACCTCCCAAAAGCTTCATTTTAGAGTGACTAAGAAGGATCCATGCTTACATTTGCATTTTCATATTTTAAACTTGTTTAAATCATTATCAAACCTAGGATTTGACCAAGATACAAATGGGTGGGCACAAAATTCAAAAAAATCAGAAAATGAAAAACAAAAAGCACATAGTCTTCATATATGTCATATCGTAAGCATTCGAGTTGATAAACGAGGTCTAGGTATATCCAAACCAGCATCATGTATCTACCCCCCGTCGATCTTATGAAGTCTAGCATGAAGAGAAGTCGTTTTTGGGTTTCAAACATGGAAATTTCAAAACCTCCCAAAAGTTTCATTTTAGAGTGACTAAGAAGGATACATGCTTACCTTTTAATTTTCATGTTTTAAACTTGTTTAAATCTTGTTGAACCTAGGATTTGACCAAGATTCAAATATATGGGCATAAAATTCAAAAACAAAATTAAAAATGAAAAACCAAAGCACATAGTCTTCTTATGTCTATAGTTAGCATTGAAGATAACAGGTGACATATTCAAACTAGAAAATCATGTATATATCTACACCCCTAACCCTAAACTCTGTCTTATGAAGAGAAGTGGTTTTTTTGTTTCAAACATGGAAATTTCAAAACCCTCCCAAGAGCTACATTTTGGGGTGACTAAGAAGGATAGATGCTTATTTTTTCATATTCATGTTTTAAACTTGTTTAAACCATGGTCAAACCTAGGATTTGACCAAGATTCAAATGGGCATCAAAATTGAAAAAAATCAGCAAAAAGAAAACCAAAGCAAATAGTTTTCTTATGTTATATAGTAAGCATTAAAGTTGATAAACAAGGTCTAGACATATTCAAATCAGAAAAATCATGTATCTATACCCCCTAACCCCTAAACCCCGTCTTATGAAGTCAAGCATGAAGAGAAGTGGTTTTGGGTTTCAAACATGGAAATTTCAAAAACCTCCCAAAAGCCCCTTTTCAAATATTTCAAACTTATTCAAATTTGGTTCAAATTTGATAGACATACAAGTTATAGCACACATAGTGCATACATTTTCACACAAACTGCACTAGATGCTAACCCTATAATTTGAGGCCATTTGGATGAGGTCGAAAATATTCTTGGATTAGAATCGTGTTGTTCGAACCCCGTAGTTGGATTTTTTTGAACCCTTGATCTGTAGAACTGGGCAAAACCCGAGTTTAACCTATTTAATTATAGATTCGTATATCGATTTTTCTACTACCTTTTTATTATTACTATGCAGCACATGGGTGTTTGCCTCACGAGAAACTCGGAGGAAGAGGGATCACTTGGAAGGAGAGAAGAAGTGAGAGAATTATGGTGTCTCCCCTTTTCGGGTGATGATGTTGACTTTTGCAGGGTTTGTCAAAGGAGCGTGGAGGTGCGAGCGAGCGAGCGAGTCGAGCGAGGCCGAGAATGAGAGATTTGTTTTTTTGTGGGGAGAGAACGAAGGATCCAACCCAAGCTTTCTCAATACGCATCCGATGCGTCTTCTCTTGACAAAGAAGATGCAGTTTGTGACTTTGTGCTCACTGAAGTGTGGGACCTCCACGCGTGGGCACCACACGTAAGTGACAGACCTATTGGTGTAAAACTCGGTTAATTATTATAGTGCATTAGAACAAAGTTTCCTATGGATTCAAGGGTAGAAATCCAAGTTAACTCATTTACGTGTTAAACTTGTTAAATCTTGTCAAACCTAGGATTTGACCAAGATTCAAATGGGCAGAAAAATAAAAAAACAGAAAAATGAAAAACCAAATCACATAGTCTTCTTGTCATATAGTAAGCATTCAAGTTGATAAACAAGGTCTAGACATATTCAACACATACAAATCATGTATCTACCCCCAACCCCTAAACTCCTGTCTTATGAAGTCAAGCATGAAGAGAAGTGGTTTTGGGTTTCAAACATGGAAATTTCAAAATCCTCCCAAAAGCCCCTTTTCATATATTTCAAATTTGGTTCAAATTTGAAAGACATACAAGTTATAGCACACATAGTGCATACATTTTCACACAAACTGCACTAGATGCTAACCCTATAGCTTGAGGCCATTTGGATGAGGTCGAAAAATCTTGGATTAGAATCGTGTTGTTCGAACCCCGTAGTTGGATTTTTTGAACCCTTGATCTGTAGAACTGGGCAAAACCCGAGTTTAGAGTGACTAAGAAGGATACATGCTTCCCTTTTCATTTTCATGTTTTAAACTTGTTTAAATTATCTTGGTCAAACCTAGGATTAGACAAGATTCAAATGGGCATCAAAATTGAAAAAAAAATCAGAAAAAGAAAAACCAAAGCAAATAATTTTCTTATGTCATATAGTAAGCATTAAAGTAGATAAACAAGGTCTAGACATAATCAAACCAGAAAAACATGTAGCTATACCCCTAACCCCTAAACTCGTCTTATGAAGTCAAGCATGTGAAGAGAAGTGGTTTTGGGTTTCAAACATGGAAATTTCAAAACCCTCCCAAAAGCTTCATTTTAGAGTGACTAAGAAGGATCCATGCTTCCCTTTTCATTTTCATGTTTTAAACTTATTTAAATTATCTTGGTCGTCAAACCTAGGATTTGACAAGATTCAAATGGGCATCAAATTAAAAAAAAAATCAGAAAAAAGAAAAACCAAAGCAAATAGTTTTCTTATGTCATATAGTAAGCAAAGTTGATAAACAAGGTCCATACATATTCAAACCACACAAATCATGTATCTATACCCCTAAGCCCTAAATTAATTAACTATGTCTTATGAAGTCAAGCATGTGAAGAGAAGTGGTTTTGGGTTTCAAACATGGAAATTTCAAAAACCTCCAAAAGCTTCATTTTAGAGTGACTAAGAAGGATCCATGCTTACATTTGCATTTTCATATTTTAAACTTGTTTAAATCATTATCAAACCTAGGATTTGACCAAGATACAAATGGGTGGGCACAAAATTCAAAAAAATTAGAAAAATGAAAAACAAAAGCACATAGTCTTCTTATATATGTCATATCGTAAGCATTCGAGTTGATAAACGAGGTCTAGGTATATCCAAACCAGACAAATCATGTATCTACCCCCTGCCGATCTTATGAAGTCTAGCATGAAGAGAAGTCGTTGGGTTTCAAACATGGAAATTTCAAGAACATCCCAAAAGCTTC
The DNA here is from genome assembly GCA_030979885.1 of Lolium multiflorum. Lineage (NCBI taxonomy): Eukaryota > Viridiplantae > Streptophyta > Magnoliopsida > Poales > Poaceae > Lolium > Lolium multiflorum. The sequence continues at coordinate 137,080,328 of CM061750.1, forward strand.
ATTTTAGAGTGACTAAGAAGGATACATGCTTACCTTTTAATTTTCATGTTTTAAACTTGTTTAAATCTTGGTTGAACCTAGGATTTGACCAAGATTCAAATATATGGGCATAAAATTCAAAAAAAAATAGAAAAATGAAAAACCAAAGCACATAGTCTTCTTGTCTATAGTTAGCATTAAAGTTGATAAACAGGTCTAGACATATTCAAACTAAAAATCATGTATATATCTACACCCCTAACCCTAAACTCTGTCTTATGAAGAAGTGGTTTTTTTGTTTCAAACATGGAAATTTCAAAAACCCTCCCAAGAGCTACATTTTGGGGTGACTAAGAAGGATAGATGCTTATTTTTTCATATTCATGTTTTAAACTTGAAACCATGGTCAAACCTAGGATTTGACCAAGATTCAAATGGGCATCAAAATTGAAAATCAGCAAAAAGAAAAACCAAAGCAAATAGTTTTCTTACAAAAGTTGATAAACAAGGTCTAGACATATTCAAACCGGACAAATCATGTATCTATACCCCCTAACCCCTAAACTCGTCTTATGAAGTCCAAGCATGTGAAGAGAAGTGGTTTTGGGTTTCAAACATGAAATTTCAAAAACCTCCCAAAGCCCCTTTTCAAATATTTCAAACTTATTCAAATTTGGTTCAAATTTGAAAGACATACAATTTATAGCACACATAGTGCATACATTTTCACACAAACTGCACTAGATGCTAACCCTATAATTTGAGGCCATTTGGATGAGGTCGAAAAAATTCTTGGATTAGAATCGTGTTGTTCGAACCCCGTAGTTGGATTTTTTTGAACCCTTTTTTTTTGAAACTTTTAACAGTAGGAAAGGCTCCTACTGCTTTTGAATTAAATCACCTTTTTGAAGGTGTAAACATGGAAAGTTACATGGGGAGAATATATACAGGGGGATCAAGGAGATGGATTACAAATTATTAGAGAAACTATGAATAAAAGGATGTAGGGTTTCCTTAGTTCTATGAACTAGCATACTGAAGTCAGACTTGAATCTCCTCTTCCAAGAATCCACATGAGGTGTAACATTGTTAAACAAAAAGTTATTTCTCTCCTTCCAGATATTCCAGGCTGCAACAATAAAGACTTCCATGAACATAGGTCTTGTCCATTGAGATTTTCCTTGTTCAATGATCTGACATCTGTCCCCAGTTTGTTGCCATGCTATATTGATAGTGGACCAGCATTCAGCACTGAAGTCACAGTGAAAAAGCAAGTGTTCAATTGTTTCCTCAGGAGGAGAAGCACACAGAAGGCAGTCATATCCAGAATTTAGTGTGTAGTGTCTTCTTGTCAGCATGTTTCTGGTATTGAGTCTATCTGTGAGTATGAGCCAGCAAAAAAACTTCATTTTTGGTATACATTTTGTCTTCCATAACCAGGAAAAAGTGATATGTTGCTGTAGTTCTCTGAAGCAATATTGATAGAAACTTTTTGGAGTATAAACATCAGACCCCCAGGCATAAGACCATTTATCATTATTACCAGGTTCCATTTGAACATGTGCCACAACAAGTTGTAGAGCTCTTGTTTCTTCCATTGCTTGAGGGGATAGAGGTAGGTAAAAGTTATCAGCCAGGCTATTAGCAGTTAAGAAATCCTGGACTGAGGCATCTTCATTATTGACAAAAGAAAATGCTCTGGGATATGTGTCTGAGTGAATACCATCTTCCCAATTATCTTTCCAGAACAAAACAGTCGAACCATTTCCAATTGTGACCTTTGTGATTCCTCTGTAAATGGGAGTCAGTTTGAAAATTTCTTTCCACCAAAAAGACCCACATGTATTCATGGCATGGGGCACTTTTCCATTGTAGTAGGAGCTCCAAATAAGGTTAACCCAGGGTGTGTCTGTTTTATTGTAGAACTTATGCAGATACTTCAGTAGCAAACCCTGGTTTTGTATCTTAAGATTTAAAATACCTAGTCCTCCCTTCTTTTTTGGTCTGCAGACCATGTCCCATGCAGCCAAAGAATTACATTTCTCTCCATCTTCGGTCTTCTTATTCCATAAGCAATGTCTTCTGATTTTTTCAACATGTTCTAAGATCTTTGGGTTCAGTTGAATGGAGCACATAGTAAAGGTGGAAATAGAGGAGAGAAGTGAATTCACCACTGTAGTCCTGCCACTATATGACATCATAAGGAATGCAGCAGAGACCCTTCTTTCAATTCGATCCACCAGTGGCATTAAGTCCTGGACTGTGGGTTTAGTTGTACCCAGGGGTAGGCCCAAATATGTGAAGGGCATAGAAGCAATAGAGCAACCCAATGTGTGGGCAATATTGGCAGCCATTGCATCAGACAGATTAATAGGGATGAGGGAAGATTTATGGAAATTAATCTTGAGACCAGTTGAAGCAGCATATTTCTCCAAAATATTCTTCATCACCACTACTTGTTGTGCACTAGCTGGCATTACAATGAGAGTGTCATCTGCATATTTGTATTACTGGGAAGTCTCTACCATAATGAGGAGAGAAAGGTGCACTGAGAGATCCTTCCCTAAAAGCTTTATTAATTGCTGACTGAAGCAAATCAGCAGCGAGCACAAAAATCAATGGAGATAATGGATCACCTTGTCTGACCCCCCTCTTACAATGATTGGGCTAGCTAGCCCTGTATCTTAGTTTAGAAATTAGAGTTTGTCTCGTGCACGGTTTAGCACGTCACATTAGGAAAGTCCCCGGACTATAAATATGTACCCAGGGTTTATGGAATAAACAACAACCAACGTTCAACCACAAACAAATCTCTACAAGATCGCCAACTCCTTCTGCCCTCGAGGGTTTCTACCGAGAGCATCATGCCGCCAGATCGCATCTTGCGATCTAGGCAACATAAGCTCTGGCCACGTTGTTCATGCGTTGCTCGTATTGAAGCGCTGATGGCGAGCAACGTAGTTATCATAGGTGCGTGTTAGGGTTAGCATTGTTCTTCATGTCGCATGCTTTCGTAGTGCAACCCTTGCGCATCTAGCCGTCCTTGTGCCTCATCATGGGTGCAGGCGGCACCCCGCTTGATCATAGTTTAGTAGATCTGATCCGTTACGATCGTCCTTGTTCTACAAGGATTAGTTTAATATCTCATAATAGTTAGGCCTTACAAAGGGGCGGAGGATCCAACGGCACGTAGGGTGTCGTTTGCGAGCCCTAGACGGGATGTTCCGAGATCAACCTTGTGTTGGTTTTTAGGCCTCGTCTAGGGCAAAGCTTACGATCACCGTGCGCGAGCGAGAGGCCAATAGGATGATCCGATTATGCGTGAAAACCCTAAATCGTCGTGGATCTCATTAGCTCTACCATGATCACGGACCACCACATATTCGGCCACCTTGGACGAACCGTGGGGGGATCGGATCGGTTCTTTGAGCCGATTCACAGGACAACCCGAGAGCCGATCGAGGCTCGCATTTAACGTGTACGTGTGTGCCCCGCAGAAACTAAGCGAGGCATCATCCACACCTTCCGACTGTATAGGTCGTGTGGCACGCCTGCGACCCAAAGACGGCGTCGCGACTGTGAGGCTTTGCGGGCCGTCGCTCGAGGGACTAGGGCCAGCCCTAGTCATTCCCCGCTCTACCGTGCTGGCTACCACCGCTCGCCGCGGGTTTCGACGCCAACACATTCTCGGCACGCCCGTGGACAATCTTCAACGACTCATCTTCAACGATAACCACCTCGCCATCCACACGAGATGGCGGAAGGTGTCTCCGGTCACATACGAGGAGCTCACTGGCGAGCCCACGAAGAAGCATGACAAGGCCAAGGTGGTCATCGGAACCGAGCCCATCGGCTCCTATGGGAGTACCCGTTCACACGGCATCAGGCTCGACGGAGGCATACGTCCCTTGCCTGGCGACGATACGGTCGACCTCAGCCACTCCATAAGGGAACCAGGGTTCTCGTCCGATGCCAATATGGCAGGGTTCGTGATTCGCCGTGACGCGGATAAAGCGGAGAGCAGCCACACTCCGGCAAGAAGAAAGAGGGAGCCGTCCGCGAGACCGGCCCCAAGACGACAATAAACGACCTGGCCAAGGAGGAGGTGAGGAACCCACAGCGTCCACGCTCGTTTCCCGAGCACCTCCTCAGCAAATACGATCAGCCATACGACCGACATCACCGCTACGGCGAGGGCGAGCAAAGAGATCATCGGTCCGATGCGGACGGGAGGTATCGCCGGACCAACGCCACGATGACGGCATGAACGTCGCGCGGAGGAAGGTCCGAAGGGTCGACACAACGTGGGAAGGCACTGGACCGCCTCTTCGTACACCGCCGGGATTCAGGAATGAGCCGATTGCACAATGAATCGCTGTAATGCAACCTAAGAAGAAGGAGACAGCCAACGATCCGTGTTCGAGTTCCTGGGACCTCTCCCGCCTTGAGCGAGCGCATCGAGTCCGTTCAGAAAAAGATCACGATAACTAAAGGACGGGATGAAGACGACAAGTATCATCGCCAAGATGGTGTCCTCGACGGGCTCACCCGCTCCCGGGAAACGAAGGGTTCAGCGATTACGTGCGTTGGAAGAAGCCGAGAGGGTATATACGCCGCTGAGGAAGGCGCGGCCCGATCGGCCGCCAAAATTCAGCAAACCCTGAATGAAGAGGGTCCGCCACAAAGGAAAGAGGCGCCCAGCGAAGGAAAGCCGATGATGAAACATCGGTCGGGACCAACATGGTTTTTATCCTTCCTGCGAATTTAGCGCTCCGAGGCTATATGAAGCACCCGTGGCACAACTTGACGCGCCCACGGCCGGTCATTTTCGAGAAGCCGCGAGAGAGGAGTTAGCATCTAAAGGCCTGTATTCGAGGTTACATCAATGGGCACTTTAATAAGATGTTGGTCGACACGGGCAGCCAACATTATGCCATACTCCATGCTACGGCGGTTGGGACGCTCCACTCGGATTTGATCAAAACCAATGTAACGTTGAGCGATTTCAATGGCCAAGCATCTGACGCGCAAGGTGTTCTGAGTGTGGATCTGAGCGTAGGAAGGAAGACTATCCCTACAACGTTCTTCGGTCGACAGCAGTACCTATAATATTAGGGAGGGATTGGATCCACGCCAATTGTTGCATCCCATCCACGATGCACCAATGCCTGATACAGTGGGATGGAGATGAAGTGGAGGTCGTCCACGCCGATGATTCAGCCGCCGCATGGGTATTTGGGAGGCATCAGGTCAAGAACCGCTCTCGGGCATCAATTTGGACGACTGCGAACGCATCGATGTGACAAAGAACGGGGTAAGATTAGTTCTATCCACCGGACTGACCGTGTAACGGAACAACATCGATGGACGACAACCGAGGCCGATCCTTGCGATCGGCCCAAAGGGTTTGTTGAAGAACATCATAAAACCTTCACTGAGCAAACAATGTGGAGGCCGACTCCAAATCGGCCAAAATTATCCCACCACCTATTCGGCCTGGGATCGATATGTGACCCTAGGGGCTGCCTGAGGAGCCGATACCATCAATTACTTGACAAAATCGCCTGGGGCACACAGAAGGATGGTACGGAGTTGGGGATGGATGATCAAGTTTCCAGCAGAACAGCTCAAGTGTGGGGGCCGATACATAAACAAATCGGCCACACAAAAATCGAAGACATCAAAATTTCTGCGGCTCTTCTCAATAGAATGATTGATGCCCCAAGCGGATCATGGTGTCGACAGTGTCGGGTCGCAACCCGCGGAGCAGTATGTCTCTTCTGGAACCAGGAGAATAGTCAATGATGAGGCGATCGGCTACGGCATGTCACGACAGAAAGGGGGGAAAACGTTAGGAAACATCTTCGCCAAGGGCTGCATCAGCCTGTCAAAGACGCAGGACTTGAACGGAAGAAGCCCAGGGAGACAGTTGACCCTGAAGGGTCCTTCATTATAGGAAGCCGATTTTTTCCCAGTCGGCTAGCCCTGCATCTCAGCTTGCCTGAAGGATGATGCTGTTGTCACCAGAAACATCAGTGTCTACATACGAGCCAATTGAGTGACACGCATGGGGCTTTGTTATGGGCACCTACCGGAGCCAGATGGCCAGCCCGCTGGATTAGCTAGTAGGGCTCATAATCTTTTTTGAGGTCTCATGGGGCAAAGCCGACGCTCGGCCGACGGCTCAAGGGGTCTGGTGAGTCTCACGGAGCATCCATCACCAAATCGGCAGTGTTGGCGCGAGCTTGCGGATCAGTCTAGGGTCATGAGAACAGCCGATGATCTTGATAAACCGAATCATTCGAGCCGAGCTATTTGCACCAGAAACTGCGTCAGCTCGCCCAAGATGGTGAACTAATCGAGACAGCGAGTTGGATCCTCGGTTCAAGGAAACTGCTGACCCTTCCAGAATCTGTCAGAGGCTGGCTCCTGCTTAACACAGTGGTACAGTTAGGAAACCGATGGTGGCTCAATCAGCTGGTCTGCTTTTGTCCTCGCCTGAGCAGAGGCTCGGGGGGCAGCTCGCCCCTTAAGGATTCCTTGTGCTATGAAGCCGATTTGGTTAAAATCGGCTTGCTCTGCATCGTAACTCGTCAAGAGGGGGTGAGTTATTGCAGACGGGAATGGATCTGCCTTGAGTTTGTCATGAGAGTCTGATGCGTTGCCATCGGCTCCTTAAGGGGCGAACAGTTTGGCAATCGGCAAGCAGGGTATAAAGGGCACCTGGCTAAATTATCATAAAAGGGACGACAGGATCGAGTTGGGGAAATTCTCCATTGATTAACTAGAGTTCTTACATGAAGAGCCGATTGCTCAAAAGAAGATCCTAGGGGCTACATTGCCCGTCTACTACCGATGGCCCCAGCCAGGTCCTATCTAGGGCCGTTGCCGCCTTCGTTGCCGCCGCCATCATCGCCGTCCGGCAGTTCCACGCCCGCTCGTATCATCGCGTAGCGACCGCCGGCGGGACCTTCGTTGTCCTCGTTTTCTTCATCGCGCTGCTGCCGTTCGCTAAAATCGCCGAGATTGCTCGGCCAGGGCAGGCGCTTGGCCGGCGGCTCGTCGGAGGAGCTGTCATCTTCTTCCTCCTCTTCCGCCTCCTCTCTCGAGGAGGGGGCCCGTCCCTGGGAAGGTGGTCGCCGCTTTCCTCCACCGCCTCCTCCCTGGTAAGGAAGGAGAGGTCGTTTTCCCCGCTGGGCCGTGACCGTCGTCCTCTGACCGTGTGGAGAAGTCGTGCTTGGCTCATCCCCGCCTCATGGCGCGGCAAATGTTGGCCGCGTGAGCTTCCTCCGGTTTCCATTCCGGCGCCGGCTCGCGGGAAGAGGAGTACTCGATGGGAGAGCCCGATGAGGCCGAGGAAGAAGAGGACATGATGGCGCAGGAGGGCTTTTGGGGTGATGCGAGGAGATGAATAAACTGTGTGAGTGGTTAAATAAAGGGATATAATGGGAGTTTAATGCCCAAGCAGGGACGTGGTGCTAGAACCATCAAATCACGAGGACGTGGTGCCCGAACCATCAAATCGTGCAGAGAAGGCGTGGAGGCAAGACGTCATCATGAAGGAAACTGCGACGGTTCTGCCACGACATGACCCGAAGAGAGAAAGCGTAATGATTTTGGAAATGTCATTTCCAAAACCAGGGGGGCATGTGTTATCACCGGAATTTGACCAAGCCAGAGGTGGGCCGCGATCAAGATGGACTTGAAGATATACGTATAGAAGAGATGTGTGAATCGGCCTTATTTACCAAGTTTGGGTAGCTAGCCCGTGTATCTTAGTTTAGAAATTAGAGTTTGTCTCGTGCACGGTTTATGCCGCCCACATTAGAAAGTCCCCGGACTATAAATATGTACCTAGGGTTTATGGAATAAACAACAACCAACGTTCAACCACAAACAAATCTCGCGCATCGCCAACCCTTCGTCTCGAGGGTTTCACCAGAGCATCATGCTGCCTAGATCGCATCTAGATCTAGGCAGCACAAGCCCTTACGTTGTTCATGCGTTGCTCGTATCGAAGCGCTTTGATGGCGAGCAACGTAGTTATCATAGATGTGTTAGGTTAGCATTGTTCTTCATGTCATGCTTTCGTAGTGCAACCCTGCGCATCTAGTCCTTGTGCCTCATCATGGGTGCAGGCACCCCGCTTGATCATAGTTTAGTAGATCCGATCCGTATAGATCGCTCCTTGTTCTTAAGGATTAGTTTAATATCTGCAATAGTTAGGCCTTACAGGGTGGAGGATCCAAAGGCACGTAGGGTGTCGTTTGCGAGCCCTAGGGGATGTTCCGAGGATCAACCTTGTGTTGGTTTTTAGGCTCGCCTAGGGCAAGCTTACGATCACCGTCGTGTGCGCGAGGCCCAACCTAGAGTAGGATGATCCATTATGCGGTGGAAACCCACATCGTCGTGGATCTCATTAGCTCTACCATGATCACGGACCACCACATATTCGGCCACCTTAACAACCGTAGTGGATCCGCCTTTGAGCCGATTCGGACAACCCGAGAGCCGATCGAGGCTCGTATTTAACGTACGTGTGTGCCCTGCAGAAACTAGCGAGGCATCATCCACACCTTCCGACTGGTAGGTCGTGGCACGCCACCCAAAGGCGGCGACCAGAGGCTTTGCGGGGTCGTTCCCGAGGGGATCGCCGCCCAGCAGCCCTGTCATTCCCGACTTCTACCGTGTTGGCTGTCATCGCCCGGTGGGTTTACGCCAACAATTGCCGACTAAGCAAATCAGCAGCAAGCACAAAATCAATGGAGATAATGGATCACCTTGTCTGACCCCACTCTTACAATGAAATTGTCTCCCAGCAACTCCATTCAGCAGAACAGATGACATTCCTGACTGAAATAGGATAGTAATCCACTTAATCCATTTGTCATCAAAACCCATTTGCTTCGTAATTTTAAGCATAGAAGAATGATCAATTGTGTCAAATGCCTTAGCAAAATCCAGTTTGAGTAGAATAATTTCTTGCTTAGAGGCTTGACATTGATAAATATATTCAAATGCCCATGCAAGACAATCCTGGATAGTTCTTCCTTTAAGGAATCCATACTGGTTCTTATGAACAATTTGCAGAACCTTCTTCTGAAGCCTGTTTGCTAAAAGCTTTGTGAGGATTTTCAACACACAATTCAATAATGTAATAGGTCTGTAATCACCCACTTCCTGAGGAGATTGAATTTTGGGTATCAGAGTGATGTATCCCATATTAATACTGTCTAAATTCAGGTTACCCTCATAAAAGTCAAAGCATAACTGATACACATCTTCTTTGATAGTTTCCCAGCATGTCTTTAGGAATAGACCATTAAATCCATCTGGCCCAGGTGATTTATCAGTGGGCATTAAACGAATAACCTCATCAATTTCTTCCTTATTAAAAGGTTGAGACAACTCTTCAAGACCAGCCACTGGAGAAATAAGGGAAGACAAATCAAACTGCATGGTAGGAGAATCACTGGTCCCTAACCTTTCCTTGAATGCCTCAAAAATTAATTTTTCTTTATCTGCATGTTCAGTAACAATAGATCCATCAGGGCTAGCAAGGGTTGCAATGGAATTCCTTCTATGTCTTTCTGTAGCTATGGTCTGAAAGAATTTGGTGTTCTCATCCCCAAACTTAGTCCATCTGATAGTACACCTTTTCTTCCAATACATATTCTGATACTGAAGCAATTTGCACAGGTGTTTCTTCAGAATTAGTCTAAAATTCATCTCTGGAAGGGAAAGGGGCCTACTATCTTCAAGGGTATCCAGCTCTAGGATTGCCTTATTTGAATTCTCTATACATATAGATAATTTGGAAATAGATTTGCTCCAAAATTTCAAATCATATCTAAGCCTTTTGAACTTTGCATTAAGGTTTGCTGCAGAATTTCCTTTGTGGGTTGGTTTAGACCAACTATCTGTTACCACCTGCTGGAAACCAGGATGTGCTGCCCAATAATTCTCAAAACGAAATAATTTGGAGCCAGGGATGGAGGTTTGAATGGAAACAACACAAGGACAGTGATCAGATGTAGGCTTGCCCTGTACAGTCACCACAGTATCAGGGTATGCAGTTGTCCAATGTAAAGATGTGAAAAACCAATCTAGTTGCTCCAAAAGCGGATCATCCTGCATATTGCTCCAAGTGTACTTCCTCCCTTTAATGGGAAGTTCAGTCAGGTTCTGGGAGCGAATTATATCATTGAAGGCTAGCATATCATTAATATTCCCCCCTGGTTTATTCCTATTTGCTGCTGAACGAATAAAATTGTAATCTCCCATAAGTAACCAGTCCTCACCATCAGGAATAGATAAGTTATGGAACCAATTCACAAAATCATCCCTTAATTCTCCAGTACAAGGCCCATAAATATTTATCAGTGTCCAATTTTTGGAAGAGTGATTTGATGTGAAATGCACAGACAAAGCAAAAGGCTCACAATGCATTATCATTCCAGAAAAGACAGAACTCTTCCATATAATAATTAACCCACCAGATGCACCATTGGAAGGGACAAAAACATACTCATCAAAGCCACTTGGACAACATGATTTAATAAAAGCATCATCAAAATCCTCTTTCTTAGTTTCTTGCAAACAGACTACAGAGCAAGCACTGAGTTTGATAGCATTCATAAGAGCTAATTGTTTGTTCTTAGCATTAAGACCCCTGATGTTCCAACAGAGCACACACCACTTCTTAAGGAAGTTCATTACAAAAGCAATTTAAGAAAAAGCAGATTACAATCAAGCACTGCTATCAGAAGAGGTATCCTCATGCAGAGATGCCAGAAGCTTCTGGGGGGACACTTCACTAGGAGGAATGCCACACAGATTAATCCCAATAGATTGCAGGACAGGAAGAGGAGTATCAGCAGCTTTTTTCTTTGAGGTTGATGGACCTGCAGGAGCCTCAGCAGTAGTTTTCTGTATAGTTGGATTTGCCCTTGGCTTCACCTTGGACTTCACTGTCTTGGTATCAGAATCATTTCTAGGTTTAAAACCATCATATTTGTTAGTTCTGGGGCTCCTTCTGACTTGCAAAGTGCTCTCTGGCACCTCTAGTGAAACCTTCTTCCTCTTGTGCCCAACCTGAACATTACTGTCAACTTGTTCCTCAATCACATTATCCATAATACTTAAAGGAGCAAAAGAAGCAGCTGTCCTTGCCACCTTCCTCCTATTAGACAGATGCAGAAACTCATGTACCATTTCAAATAATACAGAAGATGGCAAATGCATTTGGACAGAGAGGAACTTTCCATCAGTCATTGGGCTAGGTGTAGAACTAATCAGAGCTTTGACCAAAGTAACTCTAGCCCATATTTCAGCATGTAAATCATGGAAAGAGGCAGAAGTCAGACTGAAAGAATTAATGTGCACAGAACCAAGGACATCCAAGTCCATAGCCTCAGTGGATGAAGAAGAATTATCAGATATACTGTCTGTCCATGCTTGCATAGGGCTATCAACCAGATTAGTGATAGGTGGTGGAACCCCAGCAAAGAAAGGAACTCCTTGCTCTTGAAGAATCTGCTGGAAATTAATCAAAGGTGGAGCCTGATACTGCAATGGGTCAAGTTGTGCTTGCTGAAAAAAGTCATCAGGCTGCTGAATCTGCATATGCTGAACTTGATGTTGATGCCCCCCATTATACCCTCCTGGCTGCTGATTGAGATGTAACCAGTTTGCCAATTGTTGTTGAAAGAGCTGTTCTGCAGTCACTTCAGGCCCATGCATAGGATGAGGATTCCCATTGTCAGGGGCAGGATCTTCAGGAGGAGGAGGCACATCATGAATATGTGCAGTCCATGCTGCATTCCTTAACAAAAACACAGGGACTGTCCAGCTTCTTCTAGCACCACCTAGCTGATGCATGACTAGGCTTCTAGGGACAAACTTGGGGTCAACAATCCAAGCTTTGACCAAAACAAATTTCTTATTCCCTCTAGGATTATGCCAGATAGACATCTGACCAAAGTCCTGGATAGCACTATTAACATAAAAGTATGTCTGGTAGTCTAGAGGGAAGCCAAGATACAGTATCCAAGTTTCCCTACCAAAGGTGGTGATCCTCATGTTTGTAGCAGCATCATGGCGAACAAACGTAACAGTAACTTCATCATCTAATTCAAACGATAGATTTACCACTGCATATGCAACTAGAGTCTCTGGGAAGGTAAAAACACCAATGCCAAACGGATGATCGTCAAAGTAGCGAACAATGTACCCAGACTCAACTAGCATGTCTCTGATTGACTCCCTAACCATTTCCCTCAGGTGAACAGGAATAAATCTACTCGTTTCCGCAATCAACACTCTGTCATGCTGGAGAGGAGCAACCGGGGGAACAACCAAGTCAGTTCTAACCTTTCGATCTGCAGGTCCATGATCAACTGCGAAGCCATCAGGAACAAACGCTGTTGGATTGACTGGAAAAGTAGCCATGTCGATGTCGGCGGCGGCGAAGGGTTTGGTCGAAGCAGAGGTAGAAGTTGTAACGATAAGTGGAGGAACTGCGGGCGAAGGAATAGAATCCCGTGATTTCTTAATAACCCAGATTTTCCGACCAAATAAATGAGCATTTTGTCGCTCCTTGACTCTCCATATTCTACCAGGCTGAGAGGAACACCGAGACGCCCAATGGCCCAATTGATTGCATTTACGACAACGCAGCCCAATAGAACAAGTAGCGGCATTATGTTCAGGTGAAAAGCATTTAGTGCACGTTTGGGGGGTACCTTTACTGCATGTCGCACAGCGACGGCCCAATTCTGCACAAGCGTCACAAAACCCTGGACAAGTAGCATAGAGATGATCACGAAGCCCACAACGAGAGCAGCGGCCAAGAAATTCAAAAACCAGATCCTTGGGCGGGATAAAAGGCAATTTCAGCATTTCCATTTTTTCCTCCTCCGAATAGCCTGCTTGCCGTAGATCCTCCAATAATTCCAGGGTAAGTACAGGCAAATGTTGACATAACAAACGCGGATAATTAGGGCTGACAAACAGCCGTTGACCAGGGAATGAGAGATCCGAAAACAAGGGCACATCTATCTGTCCCACCAAAACCGATCGTTTTGACAAATCTTGATGAACTGCATGATGGGGCAAAGATGCACCTTGTGAACAAATCCCAGGTGATCTATGATCAGAGAACTCTGAGGATGATCGTGCATGAGAAAACTGAGGATCCTTATGAAAGCCAAACTTGGCTAATTCCAAAGCTGCAGCATTTGAATTATCTCTTGCAGAACTAGCTGCCAGAACACCCAAATTCGGACGTAAAAGAGTGGGACTTCTTTGTGCCACCAATAGATCGGGCTCCGATAAACCAGAATTCAAGATAGCATGATTGAAAAAACCAGATTGTCCCGGATGAACACCTTTAAAGAGAGAAAAATGACAAACAAAGTCTGGCCACACTCTGTCCTTTAATCCATAGATGAAATGTCCCACTCTGTTTGAGGCTAGGGAAAATTTAAAACGGCGATCACTGAGTTTGTAAACATCGAACCTTTGGGCAATTCCACCAAGGCAGCATTGGAGAGCTAAACCCACAGATTCTTCCGAGAGAATGAAAGAAGCCGAAGAAAAGGAGACCACCAGGAAGAATTCTTTGGCAGAGGGAGAAGGGGATAAATGAACTGTAGATCCAAAACGGCGACGAACCTGATCCGCCAAGGCCAGGCAGGGCGAGAAATCCCACCGGAGGAGGGCATCCATCACGCTTAGATCTCAAGAACTCCATGATCCAGAGAGGAGATGGGGAGGGTGGGAGGCGCCAGGGTGGAGAGGGTGGGAGACGCCATCCTCGTCATGAGAGTATTGAAGGTATCAAACGCCATTTTTTTGAACCCTTGATCTGTAGAACTGGGCAAAACCCGAGTTTAACCTATTTAATTATAGATTCGTATATCGATTTTTCTACTACATTTTTATTATTACTATGCAGCACATGGGTGTTTGCCCGTCGAGTGAAACTCGGAGGAAGAGGGATCACTCGGAAGGAGAGAAGAAGGGAGAGCATTATGGTGTCTCCCCTTTTTTTGGGTGATGATGTTGACTTTTGTTTTGTCGGTGAGCGGGAGGTGCGAGCGAGCCAGCGAGCGAGCGAGTCGAGCGAGGCCGAGAATGAGAGAGATTTGTTTTTTGTGTGAGAGGACAACCGAAGGATCCAGAAGACCCACAGACTTCCAATACGCATCTGATGCGTATTCTCTTGACAAAGAAGATGGTGGGAGTTTGCGTACCTATTGCACGTGACTTGTGCTCACAAGTGTGGGACCTCAAGCGTGGGCACCACACGTAAGTGACAGACTGTTGGTGTAAAAACTCGGTTGATTTATAGTGCATTAGAACAAAGTTTCCTATGGATTCAAGGGTAGGAAATCCAAGTTAACTCATTTACGTGTTAAACTTGTCTAAATCTTGGTCAAACCTAGGATTTGACCAAGATTCAAATGCAGAAAAAATAAAAAATAGAAAAATGAAAAACAAAATCACATAGTCTTCTTATGTCATATAGTAAGCATTAAAATTGATAAACAAGATCTAGACATATCAAACCATACAAATCATGTATCTACCCCTAACCCCTAATCTCCGTCTTATGAAGTCAAGCATGAAGAGAAGTGGTTTTGGGTTTCAAACATAGAAATTTCAAAAACCTCCCAAAAACTTCATTTTAGAGTGACTAAGAAGGATACATGCTTCCCTTTTCATTTTCATGTTTTAAACTTGTTTAAATTATCTTGGTCAAACCTAGGATTTGACAAGATTCAAAGATACATGCTTCCCTTTTCATTTGACATGAATCCTGTGGCACGACCATGTTGGGGTCACTCCTGGCTGTCTACCCAGCCGAGCATGCGGGCTCCATTACCTTGTACGAATCCTCGTTTTAAACCAAGAAGAAGTGAACAAACACCCCCCCTGCCACGGACACACACACTCTCTCTCTCTCTCTCTCTCTAACCGGCTTTAGATATCGCATCATTTGTCTGTCAGACTCCATTGATTTGCCCCAAGTTCAACAAGGTCGCCCCCTTTTCCTCTGAGAGTCCATTGATTTTTATTTGCTGGTGTCACTTCTGTCATTCCTTGTACTCCTCCGATTCATATTATTTGATGGTAATATAGATGCATCTATACACATTATAGTTGTAGATACATCCATTTTACCATCAATTAATATTGATCGGAGTTGTAGCGTGGTATGAGGCTCACCGCCTGCCACCGTCGGGAGGTTCCAAGTAAACGGCGCGAAGAAGAGTTGCGCGGCTCGGATTCAACCAACGCGCGATGGACGCACTATGGAAATAAACACTACGAATTTGGAGGCCATCGCGTACAACATCGCTGGAACGGCGCAGTCATGTGCTCCCACGACGGCTGCGGGGTCATCGTCAGGTACCACGAGTCCCTAAGCCACCATCGCGTGCCCGCACGGCCGGTGCAACCGCACGCAGCAGGCGCGACTTCGCCACCCCACCGTCAGCGCTCCTCGTTCACCTCGCAGAGGCCCACTCGATTCAGGTGTTAGGGTATGGCAAGTCCATAGAGTTCCGGGTGACCATGACGCACCCGTGCTCGCCGTGCAGGCGGCTCGTCGTCGAAGGGGATGACGGCTCCGTGTTCGTCCTGTACATCGACGCTTCGGCGGCCATTGTCTTGTCTTTGGTATGCGCGGCTCGGCCACATCCGTGGCCGCTCTACTGTGGTGAAGATCCGTACGCCGCCGTCCTCGAAATCGGACGCAGGCGGGATGTCGTGAAGATGTCGCCTGACAGCTCGGCAGCAAGGCGCCGGCCGCCGTGTTTGAGGAGCTCACGTGTTCCTTGTGCCCGGCCATACCTCGTTGGTGCCGGATCGTCCAAGGAGCTGCATTTCTACATTCGCATATGTAAGCACATGTAGCTGTGCTACTTTGTAGTTTAAAAAAATTTGTCATGAGGAATGATAAATTTATTGAAAAGTACTTGATTGTTCGTACGGCTGCTATTTTTTTATGGATTCTTCGTTTCATATTTGTGCTGAACTATTTGTAGTAGTACTTATACTTAATAATAATGCAGCGTGGAAGTGAATACTCCTTTTTTGTGAATCGGAAGTGAATACTCCAACTATATGTAATTGTAACCCCTCCATCTGATTTATATAAAACTATGTGCACTTCCGGATCATTTCTCCTGTTTTTTAGATGTCCTTTCACTTACTATAAAAAACAAAGAAGCACTGCTGGTTCAAAGGAATGTGGAGAGTGTAGAAATAGGAAAGGTGTAGGATTGAAATTTTCTCATAGGAATCAAATCCAACATAATTCCTATGTCAATCCTATGAATCAAAGAAGCCCTAAGTGGTTACCGGTGCTTAATGCACGTTCCAAAAAGTTCATCCCGCAGTCCAAATAACTAATAATCAGATGATGTCAATTTTTGTGTATGTAGTTGTGCCTATTACCATCACAAATATAGTCTCAAATAGTATGATGGTGGAGATACAAATTTTTTAACTACCATGATTTTCGGTAAATGCTTAGTCAATTTTGATATAATTTGACTTTCTAAAAATAATATAAGCTAAGCTTTGAGATGGAGGTACTATATTGGGTTTTCCTCGTCTTAAGCAAAATCCCTTCCCATCCCCTTAAATAGAGTACTCCAGCCTCGAGGCTAGGAGATAAGAGAGGCCATCGATAGGCCATACTCCTCGCGCGCTCGCAATGCTGGAAACTGTCACCGTTACCCTGAAGATGGACTCCACCGTGCTTCACTGCATTTTCTGCTCCCAGCCCCTCAAGCCCCCCGTCTTCAAGGTCGATCCCTTTCCCTCCCACACTCCATTGATGTTTCTTTTGTGGGTTCACTACTGCAAAAATGGCAATCCACGAACTTTGATTTGTGCAGGTGCAAAATCATTTGGCTGCGGCCGCCTCTGAGCTTCCCGGAACGGTGCCATAGGTGCGTGGAACCCCGCGGCGGATTCGAGCACGACCCGGCAATGGACGCCGTCGTATCGCGGCGACGGTTGAGTGCCCTCACAGCAGCTGCGGGAGCTTGGTGGCCTACCACCAGGTCCACGACCACAAGATTGCATGCCCGCACGCCCCTTGCGCTTGCACGGAGCCCGGCTGCGACTTCGCCGCCCCGCCAATCGTCGCCCACTTCGCAGCGGCCCACTCGATCCAAGTGCACAAGCTCCCGCCGTACAACACGACCAAAGTGTTCGAGGTGCTGGTGCCGGTGCCGGGTTCGCCGTGCTGCGGATCATCGCCGAAGGGGAGGACGGCGCCGTGTTCGTCCCGATCATCGGCGTGCTCGGTCGACTTCGACCACCATCGTGTCTACCGTGTGCGTTAGGGCGGCCGCGTGCGTGTGGCCTCGTACACGGCAAAGATGTGGGCGAATGGGCCGGCGTCGTGCTCGTTGGCGCACTCGAGGAGCAGGGCGGACACCGTGAATGTGTCATTGGAGGCGTCGAGCTGCGCCTTGCCGGGCGACGTCGCGTTTATGAACTCACGTCGTTCCTCTCGCACCGCCGCTGTACCAGTGCTTGGACCTTCCAAGCTGCTGCGTTTCTACATTCGCATCGAGAAGGAGAACAATTAATCCTCAAAATAAGTACTCCTCTATATGATGATACGTACTAGTATAGTGCTAATGCGGATGTAAGCTCTAGTAAAGTACTAGTACTAACACTGTGTGAGTACTATTATTTCAGTTTCGCTTCTATTGTTGGGTAACATCATCAGGAACATAACTTGAACTTATTGGTTTCAAATATGTGACAACAAAAGAAAAAGAACAAGAAAGGGAGTAACTGTTTTTCGTCCTGCTAATGCAACCTTGAGGTGACCGGGACAACTTTGTACAAAGCATCGTGCTCATATAAATATACGTACTCTACAAAATCATCAGCAGTGGAGTACCTCGATAGGTGCCATGTCCATGGATCGACAAGACAAGACACACACATAGACTGGGTCACTGGGAGATGGATATTACTACTGGATAGCTGTCCTGACGTGATAGGATGCCTACATACACCCTAGTGACGATACCTTCCCAACAAAGGTATCCAGTCCCATCCATTGATTATTTTATTATGGACGGAGAGCATTCCACTAGAAGAGATGTCATGTCTTGGGGCAGAGGTTCAGCTTAATCATGGTTTAGATATGGCCATGACTTTTGTCATTTAAGGCACCATCTATGGGAACCACAAGATTACTGAAACAGCAACTACATTATACTTGACTCTAATGTAGATGTATCTAGACATATTGTAACTATAGATACTTCCATTTTAGCATCAAGTAGTGTGGATCGGAGGGAGTAATACTATAGTACAATATACTCAGTATAAGGTTAACTTTGGCACACGCTGGGACGCACATATTTGTTAGAAGTACACACATGCAAGACAGAGCACAGAGTAAAATAATTACTATTTACTTATGGGCAACCAAAAGCTTGTACGTGTCCACTATATCTAAAGGTATAATTGATGCAACCCCATGGGGCACTTACAGCGATTTGAGTTACTGTCCGTTGGATCTCTATAGAAAATCGATCTTGGCCGTTCGTTTTTTTACCGCGTGGTATATAAGGTGCCCAAGCCCAATGAAAACCCTAGCCGCCAGCCCATCTCTCCCCCAATCCCTTCATCTCTCCCTCCCCCAATCCCTTCATCTCTCCCTCCCCCAATCCCCACCCTGTCTCTCCCGTCTCCAGTCTCCTCCCTGCTCACTGCCCCTCCTCCCACACAACAATCTCTTGGCCGAGCCGCCGCCGCTCCGTCTCCCGGTCGAGCTCGCCGAGCCCCGCGCCTTCTCCTCGTCGAGCTCGCGGAGCAGCCCCGTGCCTTATCCTCTGCCATGCCCTAGACCATCCTTCCCCACAGCAAAAGAAGGTTCTTGTTCTAGGTCCTGGGGGGGAGAAGAAGAGGTGCAAGAAGAGGAGTAAGATAAGGAAGAAGAGATGATCCCCACCTTTCCTATCTGATTCCTCTTGATCCAGATCCAAAGGTGAGATGATCCTCTTAGGTTCTGTAAATGGTGGTTCATAGATTCTTATGGAAGGGGGATTAGCAAGATCAAGTGGAAACTAGTGGAAACATGTTTATATATTCCCGTTTCAAGACATACAGTTTCAGAGATCGTCAGTTTCGAGTATCCAGTTGGCCAAATAAGAGAAATCTTAGTTGGAGTTTTTAGTAGGCTTCGTTCTTGTGATCGTTTTGAGTGGTCATTCACTTAATTTGGTTTAGCGGTTTAGCTGCAGCGATAAAAACAAGTTACCTGTCTCATTTTGCAAAAGCAGTGTTTATCTCAGCGGGAACACTGAATTATTCATCTGTATTGAAACTTATGCTTTTCTATTTCAGAGATAAACTGAGACTCAGTCTGAAGGAAGAGTTCATGTTAGTCCCTAGATCTATGGCATGTTCATCCTCTCTCTGAACCCCTTGGGAGGCGCGGGGTGATTCCTCACCTCCATGGTATTGTTGTTAAAAATTCCCAAACCCTAGGTACTGCAGGTTCCTCCCTCTCTCTCTTATTTATTTACGCCCACAAGTTGTTCCTCATGAAAAGACAATTGAGTTGCTGTCTGTAGAAGAAGATTAGTCTATGTAGTATTCATCCTACTCATATACCTATTTTCTGCAATTTACCTAATATATTCATCCCACTCATAATTTTGTTGGCTCCATTTTATCCTTGCAGGTCAATTGACATTTCCTCCGCGCCACATCAATAACACACCCATTGCGAGTACAAGTCATGGTTGGATTATCATATTTTACACATAAAATTAGCATGTCAAAGTTGTCCCTAAACCACAGTTTGTCATCAGGCAATAAGCTGCACGTTTTGTGTTATTTTAATATGATTTTTATTTACTATGACTTTTAAACTCATGTCAGTAATTATCTCATAATTTTGTTGGCTCCATTATATCCTTGCAGGTCAATTAGCATTTCCTCTCCACCACATCAATGAGCCAGCCAATGTGAGCATGTTCCTTCTTTGTTTCTTTGAACTTTCTCTAGAAATTTAGTCACAGGGTTGTCATTGACAAATGTTACTCTCTAATCCTCTCCATGTCCATTGTAAGAATTAAGCCATTTTATATGAAGGCTATTTCCTTTTTCCTCATTTGCTGGTGTGGCTACAAATCTTGGATTCATACAGCGTGTATATTGACATGTTGTTGCCTCAATCTTAACATTGTTTTTTTTGGTAAATTCAGTTGTCTGGATGAATTGAAAGGAGGGAGGTGGAGTGGCATCAGTGACCACATTTTACCCTCCTATTGATATAAGAGGAAGTCAAATATCATCCCTGGTTTTCTTATGCTAATTGCAGAGCCTGTTAAGATTCACACCTTGAAAATGCTTACATGGTTTCATCCCAAAACTGTTCTCTGCATGAGTCATGTGTTTAATTTTTGAGGTGGATATGTTTGTACTTTAACAAGGTAAATAAAAAAATTACAGCTGTTATAATGCCTCAATTTGTGTTTCAACCAGGTGGAGAATTTCTCACTTTGATCTACTTCCAAATCCTAAGAGTGAAGGTTCGGTTTCTCTTTTTGAGCTTTAGCTGCATTTGATTTCTTTGATGATCCCCGCACATCTTACTGTGTTCTAACATTGTTTTTTTTGGTAAATTCAATTGTCTGGATGAATTGAAAGGAGGGAGGTGGAGTGGCATCAGTGACCACATTTTGCCCTCCTATTGATATAAGAGGAAGTCAAATATCATCCCTGGTTTTCTTATGCTAATTGCAGAGCCTATTAAGATTCACACCTTGAAAAATGCTTACATGGTTTCATCCCAAAACTGTTCTTTGCATGAGTCATGTGTTTAATTTTTTAGGTGGATCTGTTTGTATTTTAACAAGGTAAATAAAAAAATTACAGCTGTTATCATGCCTCAATTTGTGCTTCAACCAGGTGGAGAATTTCTCACCGTGTTCTACTTCCAAATCCTGAGAGTGAAGGTTCGGTTTCTCTTTTTGAGCTTTAGCTGCATTTCATTTCTTTGATGATCCCCGCACATCTTGCTGGTTAAGAGGCTATGTATTTGTTGCAGCGGCTGGAACATGGCTGCAGTCTTTGTTTGCAGATTGGGAGTATCTAGCTCCAATTTATTAAACAGGTGTAATAGGTGAATTCTTATATACATAGATTAAAAAACTGACATATGTTACTTTTTCGCAACATATATTTTGGAATCTTTGCAGCTGCATATCACTAAGCTTTCTGTGCAATATAATAGTTTTATCACTTGCTGCCATCACTTTATGAAACTAAAATATATTTGCTTGCATTCACTTCAAGCACCTAAAATATATTCGACCTTTGTCCTTTTACATGGAACTGGTCTTGTTTTTATGCCTTCGCTTCAGTGATATTGATTTACTGTGATGGCGGCCTCTACTGGTGCATGTTCCTCTAATTAAGAGGAAAGTCAAGATCACTATGAAATGGTATACTGCATACTAATGACAGGTTCGAGGATTTATAATGTTGTGTTATGACACATGATTGATTTATGGCATATGTCTACGTGTATTTTCTCATGTTAGTTTCAGTACAGTTGTCGATACCTCCCCCCACCCCCACCCCACACCTACCTGGATCATATTCTTTGTACCCATAACTGTAGAGGTAGCAGCCAATGTTTGTCTGAATACAGAAACTGATCGGAGTCCTCTCCGTGTCTCCTTCTTCGCAAAGGTAGCAGCCAATGCTAGCTATTAGAAGTAACTTAGGTTTCATGTCACAAGAGTGGTAACAACGATTGTTGTTGCCCCTGGTGGTAAATTTAGGCGATCCCCAACTTTAGGTACAAATACAACTACTCCGGGTCGTACTTCCTCTCAGCTTTGATTGCATATCTTTTTTTTTGTTTATAGCTTAGAAAGCTATTAAATATTTAGTATGCTCAGTAATTTTTATGTGATGACCTTCCTTACGTTCTTTTCTAGGTGTGCGAGATGATGGCTGATGAATATGCTTGAGTTCAACACACTGAAGTGTACTTATCGGTTTGGTGAAGAAATTTATGAATCCTGGGTTACCGAGACGGCTTTGGGTGACACCTTCTGGATGCAGAGACGGCTTGGGCTGACACCTTCTTGATGCAGAGACGGCTTGGGTGACACCTTCTCGATGAATTATTTTTAGTTTCAGCTATTTCTAATGAATTATTTTTAGTTTCCTGATATGATATTTCGGTTGTAGTTTTTTGTGTCAATTGTTTGCGTCAACCAATAATGTATTGCTATGTTTGTAGCTTCTTTTTTAGGCTGCTCCTCCAGTCCCTATGTGCATGCATTTTTTATAGGTTGGGATGAAGCTAGGTTAGCTCATAGCTTTATGCGCCCCATATAATAGTCATACTGCCTACTAAAATATGGAATTATCGATATTCATTTCTACTATTTTATATTTATATCATCATCATGTACTGGAGTTCTTCCTCTTTTTATTTCGTACAATGAAGAGCATAGTTAGGCCTATTTATCTTCTTCACATGGCATGATCTCTGAATTCTATTGGTATAAAAATGTTTGAGGTATTGTCTAAGTTCAAATATATGCATTCGGTGGGCCAAAGCAATGCATGTACATTGGGAAATTATGAAGCTAAATCATGCCACTGTAACCTGTCAATATAAATAATTGTTCGAGAAGAACTCTGGGAAGTCCCACGCCCAGGGCGAGCTTCTGCTCTCCTTAATTTGTCCATCTCCAGGTGTTGATTCAATTTCTGTGCCTCCATTTTGTACTTGCCCACTGTTTTGATCTCCTATAAAAATTCGCTCTCTTGTAAGATTCATACCTGATTTAATTTACTCTCCACCTGGTGTTTTATCTATTTCTTTATGTATGGTTTTGTACTTCTGTTGGCAAGTAAACTTTACACGCATGTTATTTTTTATTGCTCAAGTGTTGCTCATGGTTGAGGTAAAACACCATTGCTTTGTATGGAGCCATCCATTTCTCATTTTTTGCATTGCAGTTTGTCGGTACATTCATATTTAACTAGGTATCTTGACTTCTGTGAAATGGTATTAGAAATGTGATACTTCTTTGTCTACAGATCCGCTTCTAGATGAAGGCCGCAGTGTAAACCCCCCAGAAATTGCCTCATGATGTAGCAATTAGGAATTTCTGTTTTTTTGCATGAATATTGGACAAGGTGCTTTAATGTTGAGAAGTGAAAGGAGAGAACGTGTCCCTATAATAGTATTTTAAAATATATATTGTGATTCTTGCACTTAGATCCTATTATATATTTACAAATCCACTATCTCCAAAGCAAAATGGGGTTCATTTCAAATATTATTTTAGAGTTACATTTTACCATTGCAGCTAATATTTCTTATACTGTTTATGGAGATGCACCTTACTTTGTTAAGGCCATTACGTTTTCCATCTTCCTGAGACTAGGACTTTTTTCCATCATTTATTTTATTTGAAAGAAATAAACACATGGTGGCAAATGGTAACAATAATACATACATTCTTATTTTTTTACTTCTATTTTTATTGTAATTAGTTAACTGATCAGATTCTTTTTTGATGTGATATAGAGCTGCAAGCAATCCTGGTCTATCTACAAGTGGACATAATGCATGGTAGTGCTATTTTATATTGGGATAGTAGATTTTTATGCAATATGTATTTTGAACGCCGCCATGCTCTAGAGTGCAATATTTTGCATGCTAGAAAGATTGAGGACTACAACACCATGGGATTTTTAGCTTCTTTTGTATTTAAAATGGCCATGTAGTAATTTCTCATTCCTGAGTTTAATGTTTATATTCTTCAATTCTGGAATTCTTTCTTTGTAGATCTCAGATTTATCAGCCTCCTGGCTAGATGATTACCAGTGATTGATCATGCTCTAGAATCCAAACGAGTTGAGATTGTCCAGAAAAGTAGGCAAGTCACCCAGTCTGAACCAAAATTTGGCGAGTTGTATTCTCTTATCTCATGAATTGCACAATGCCTTGCAATTGCTAGGATCATAAGATGTTCTCACATTAGAACACTAGGAAGGCATAATCTGTATTTTCTTTTCAATTCCTTTGTGACTTTATTTATGCTGGTTGCATGCCCGGTGAAACAGATCAAGCACTTGGTTGTTGCTTAACTGATTCATTATTTATTTCTCTTGATTTCTTGTGTTGTAAGTGATGCAAATGGTTGTCCTCATCCCTAAATCTCTATTCTTTCATGTGCTGGGACATCCCTTGATTTTGGTTAAGGATGGTCCTTATATTTCCTAATGAAAGCACTCAATTGCAATTACAACGTTCACCAGTTTCCAGTTCCAGCATAATGTTTTTTTAGTTCTGTTCATATGCCTTATATATGTTTAGGTTCTTGCTCCTCACCATGCCTGAAAATTTAATTAACCACTTACGGAACTTATCCATTTCGGTCTAAACTAAGAATTTAAATTAGCATGCGACAAAATCTATAAGCCTTTTTATACCCAGATTGAGGAAGTGCCACTAAATTGGTACACTGAAAAGTTTGAGAATTGAACTTGTCGATACTAATTTGTAATACTGTTTCAGCAATCATCTAAGGAGATAATTACAGGCAAGCTTCTGAGAAAAGCAGACAATGTAAAGGCATAAAAACTTGCCTCGGTTACGAATGACCACTGTAACTATAATAGTTTCCTTTGAGAACTGATTTGTGATGGTATTTAGAAGGTAAATCAGCACTTCCATGCATTTCCTCTTCAGTTCTGTCCCATATCGCTATCTGCGATGATTCCAAAAGCTTCGGTGTGAGCTTCTACAAGCTATGGATTGGCACTAATTCATATTTAACAGAGCAACGACATGAGCCACCAGCGTACCTGCAGCTCCCGAGGAGTCTAAAGATGTTCGATCGCCAACACTCAGCCGCTGGCCAATCTGCAAGTTCGATCCAGGCTGCGCTACGACGGCGTCTCATATTAGCCTTGTCGCTTCCCCAGCGATGCACATCGTACACCGGGAGTGCCTAAGCACATATCCACACAGCAGAGGGGGACAGAGAATAGAGGGGGGCAACCAGCAATTAGGAAGCCATGGCTATGGTGAAGAGGGAGATAGGTTGTGGTCGTCAGCTACTGGAGTGATTCGGACAGGGGAGACTGGGAGATCTATGGGGATGTTTTTTGGATCGGCCGTGTGGAGATTGAAAAGAACAGAGGCGACTAAGAGGAGAGAGATAAATAGGCCCATTACGTAATCATTAAACTAAATGAAAAATCTATATATTTAAAAACATAGTTCAAAACAGGGCCACTTCGAGATACTATTTTAGAAATGCTCTTTGTTTTTCAATAAAAAACAAAAATATACTTCTGATCATCATTTTTTAGTCAACAACTTTGGTTACGTGTCACAAAGTTAACACACGGGTGTTTCCCACCGTCATAACAAACCGTCGGAAATAAACATGGGGATGGAGAATGAACTAAGTTTAAGTTACACTGGGTGGCGCCCACCATCGTTAGAAGTTTGAAGTATTACAACTAGGTGAAGCAAACATGACCACCTCCGTCAGTGGTGGTATAGATGAGAAGTATAATCACAGATGATTCGCTGGAATATTTCAATTTGTGTTTCTCCAAAGGGCAATACATGAGCATTTTTACTAGGAAAATTCCACATGCCTTTCGATAAGAGAGAAACTAAAATGTATTTATCTATCAATATCAATTAAACAACTTACGCCTAATGAAAATAAGTCACTTCAAATTGATGGATCGCCAACATGTATTATCCAAGTGTCTAATATATGGGCATAGACTACCACTTATTGCTTTAGGATGAGGGATAGTTAATTGTATTCACACAAGGATGTCACAGAGTGAAACCAACACACTATTATAATCTATGTGGTGCTAAAGATAAAAGATCTGCTTATACGATATATTATTATATCAGTTATGTACTCATGACACTGGGAGCATACACACACGATCGTACATACTACAGTAGTACCGTACTACTTTTAAAACTACTTGCAAGATAAAATATAGCTGGATGTACAGAACTACTTATCACTGGGTGCATACACACACGATCGTATACATACTAGTACTGTACTACTTTTAACACTAGGCTATCCTTTTCAGTGGTCTTCCTCTTCAGCTTCCACAGCATGTACCATGTTGCTCTTCTTCTTCTTCTTCTTCTTCTTCTTCTTCTTCTTCTTCTTTTACTCCGATGTCCCGGAATTCCGCCAATTTTTGTTGAACCTTCTCAAAGTTCAGTATTCGCCTGTATACCTCATATGTCGCGTATGCGTCGATGCTTGCATACGTGATATGCTTCATGGACAAGGGCACCTGCTTCCACAGCTTGTGTTCCTCTTTCGTAAGTTTTTTCATGATAGATTAGTCAACATTCTTCCTTAATGGCCGCAACATAGTCAGCCAACGAATCCTTGTTGTTACTAGTGGAATCGGCAGGTTTCACCTTTTCTGGATGTCCACGAAGTTCGCCACCGAGAGGTTGCAACGCCCAAGTTCGGTAATGTCGTTGCTTATGTCAACACCTCAGAATGTTATGTCGTCCGCCAAGAAAGTCGCCGAGTTTGGGGCAGTGGCTGGCTGGCCGAGGAAATCTGCATGTGAGGCGCTCCGTGCCTCCATGCACAACCGTATGAGGGCAGCCTTCGTCTGTGCCCATAGGTGTACTCTCTACGCTTCAGGCCAACAATTTTGTACGAGTCTTCTTTCTCCGTATCAACTCGATTTTGTTGATGTGTTCCTCCACCTTAGACGCCATATTGGTATAGTTGGCCGTAATGGTGGTTGTTCCATGAGCGAGAAAGTGTGTCCTTGGTAGAACGCTTCCATGGAGGGTAGCGAGAGAGGGGCACAGGAGAGAGTGTCAGGGAGAAGACGAAATGAGGAAGACGAATGTTAACCGCCACGCCAGGGCCTGCAAACCGCCCGTCGCTAGATGCATGCATTTGGACGGTTTTGAAGATGACGGGCCATAGGGCACGAACGCAGTTTCCCTGTTAAAATAATAATAACCGCCCACGTACTTAATTAATTGTTTATTTGTTTCTCGAGAGGAGCCCAGTTTTTTTCTCTGAAACTCTGAAGATCTATTAAAAATCATCAACATTAGTACAAAGAGATTCAAAATTAATATTACCTTCATCAAAAAGGAGGTGTCTTAGTTTTGTCTAATACGGATGTATATAGACATATCTTAGTTGTAGAAATTACAAATATGTCTTCTTTGCACCACTTAGCTACCACTACAAAGTACAAACACTAACGCAAAGATCAAGATCATGAAATGTAGACATTGGCGTATTTTTGTACCATCGCACTTGTCTTCCCGGGTCTATGATTCAATATCTAGTATAATGGTACTACTTATACACCAGGGAGATTCAAAATACGAGTTGAGCGCCAAAACCCCCGCCTCCATACACATATTTCGAATTCCCTTTCGACCCTATTAGCAATGACGCAAAGGCAGACAAGTGAAGTCGGCGTTGGTTGGGGTCTCGTTCGTAATTTACACATCCCTCTCGATATATATAGTCTAATGCCCATTCGTCTTCCCTACTTCGCAAAAAAATCAGTTTCGAATACCCATGCCCATCATCTCTCACCCGCTGACCATCGCACCGAATATCCTGCTCGTACTTCTAGCCTACATACCACCACCTACCCGAGGCCACCGACTCCCTCGGTCACAGCATTCGCATCCGCTTCACCAACGCCGTGTACCGCATCGGATCCGCTCACCGATCGCTTCATCCGCAGCACTGCATCCGCCACCAACGCCGTGCACCGCACTATCTCAGTTCACCGACTCCCTCGTCTGCCGCACTGATCCGCTTCACCAACGACGCCGTGCACCGCACCGGATCTGCCTTCACCGACTCTCGCGTTTCAGATTCGTTTCCCCGAACCCATCGACCGCCCCGATTCGTTTCTCGACGTCACGCTACCGCAACCGCAAAGACCCCCGCCGTCGCCGACGTGACCCGCCAAGGATGCCGAGCATGACTACACGAAGCCGCCGTCGAGACCCCCTTCCCCCTACACGTTTTGGTCTGTTACCATAGAAGGTTAAAGCATGTCTTGGTCAACTAGAATGTGTCCCATAGATCCAGCTCCGCCCCGCTCTCAATGCGCGTGGCCGATGCGCGTGGCAGATGGCATGATCCTGCGCATTTGCCCATGCCACTCCTCGAGCTCTCTGTCTTGATGTGCTTCACACATAGGGCTTATAATACTAGGAAGCTTGTGCCTCACATACACTTACACACAGGGCTACTACTACTGGGAAGCTTTATTGGATATCTCAGTGGTACAAAGCTTACTTACATGGACGGGGTGATACTCTATTTAAACTTTTGTACATGACCCTTTAGATTGTTGCCATGTGCCGTAATCCAAACCCCATACCATACTTCTGAATACTCACACAAACTCTAGATATTCTCTCTTATACTACTCGTAAATATCTTACTCTAGAACATTCCCCATTCTGCAAACTTCTCTCTACATACCTTGGATACTTCATGACTAAGCCAAGCCTTACTAGCCAACCACATTGATAAGATTACTACTAACAATCCCCCCATAATCTTGTCATATAAACTATCTTTACTATTAAATTTAAAATAGGCCGCTGTGGTTGGTGATGGTACGTCAAACGTGTATACAACTCACCCCGAACATAAAAAGTAAGGTCAGCGTGACCGGCTCCATGAGGAGTTCTTATCAGGATTAGTTAGGTCACGACCAAAATCCAATCCGTAGCACTAGGTAGCAAAATCAGCATCCCTTCCCTAATTCTAATCGATAAGACAAGCATAGATCGGTTCAGCCACACATCTTTTTCGTTCGCTCCCCTTTTTATTCTCTAAGGAACCTCGTCCACCTCTCTATTTGCCATCTCTCATTTCCTCGAATCATGCCTCCAGGCTGCCAAATTAGCTCGCTGGAGTTCGCCGTTCCGCCGTAGTTCATCAACGATTCCATCGCCAGCGTGAGCTTCCGCCTCCTTCTTTTGGTATCCTATCCTTGCATTATGCTCCTTTTGCCGTGCTACTTTAAATTTTCTAACTTTCTTTCTTTCCCAAACATACATAGACACAATCTATATGACTCTAGGTTTCTTTTCCTAATTTTTGCACGTGCATGCATTTTCCTTTAAAAATTGTGAGGACATAAAAATCTCAACACTTATGCAACAAAAAATCAAAACAAAGCTTTCATACCCTGTAAGCTTTTAAGAGGTTAGTGACAAGAATCAACACCACATGTTTTGGAGCGTAGTGACATTCTCCCTAAAAAAATTTCATGCGTGGGTGTTTTATTAATAAAGAGAAATATATGTTCAGTTGGGCCACGTTTCGACGTGTGTTCTCGACAAATCAGTTTCTCAGACAAAGTATCTCGAAGGTGTTCATAGAGATTGTATGTGCATTTGTGTGTTCGTAGGAGCGAGTATGCATTTAGTGAGCATTTATATTGTACCGTGTTTTGTTAAAAAAGATGGTGTAAAACGGGCACCTTTTACGATATACTTCCTCCATCCCAAAATGTAAGGCGTCTAAGGATTGGTCAAAAGTCAAACCTTACAAACTTTGACCAAATATTTTAAAAAAATATTTACATCTACAATATCAAATTGACATATTAAGAAATTATACTTTAGGGTGACTCTATTGATAATGATTTAGTATTGTAAATATTTATTTTTTTTGTAAACTTGGTCAAACTTTAAAAACATTGACTTTTAACTAATCCTTAGACGCCTTATTTTTGGCACTGAGGGAGTATCATTCAATAAATACTATGAATTATTCGATCGTCTGTTCAAACATGTTAATTAGATCGGTCGATTGATCAACTCGGATCGGTCGATCGAGCATCAGAGTTGTCTCGGTGATGACAAAAAATAATGCACATTGTATGATACTGACGTACCACTAAAGAAAAATGAGGACCATGTGGCCACACATCCTGGACATATACATTGCGATTATATTCCATTTATTCTATATTTGGAGGGAGCCATCTTTCGTTATTAACCCGTTGCAACACACGGGTATTATGCTAGTATCCCCTAATCCAGATCACATGGACCATGTACTTCATCTTGTGATGGCATCACACCGACTCACGTCAAGCAACGACGCCGCACCTTTCTTGTTAGCCTGACACCGACTTCATTTTAGATATCATGTAGTACATGTCAAGTACCAAATCATTGAGAACCAACCTGTGGTTGGATGGTTAGGAGGGCAGTGGCACCCCCAGATTTAACGCTTTGGTGTCTCAAAAATGGAGGAGTATTCTTCTGTGGGATGCGGCGTTCCCGATGACATTGTGGTGCTAGTGGTGACTTCGTCAATCTCAATACCCGTCGGAACAGTTTCTTGGATGCAGTTTCCTAAAGGTGCTCGAAGGGGTAGTGTGTGTGCTTGAGTGATGAGTGTATGTATGTACGTGTGAGCGTCTATGATTGTAATGTGTGTTGCAAAAAATAGTATTAATTTTGTCTTGTTCATACTAAGACTAGCAAAGCGTTCCCCGCTCTATAAACTCTCAAGAAACACCCCTATAATATCTATCTAGTTCGTCCTAATGTTAGAACAATAATTGCATGCTATGTAATTCATCTATTTTTGTTAGGAAACCTACATGTTTGTTTGCTTTTCTTATTCTCAGGTGACAGGTTGTGTGCTGGGACCATAGCCGCCGTCTTGTTCATTGCAAAATGTTGTTTTATATTCCGCCATTTTGTGCTCTTCCGTGTTCACAAGGTTTTACATTATAATTTTCATCTATTTTGTTGTAAACAATGACGGTAAATGCCAATTACTATTTCCTTTCTCCTCTGCTATCCTTTTGCCATCCCGTAGTACATGTGTGAACTCATTGCCCCGGTACATTTAAATTCTTCATTGCTTTTTTTCTTCAAGAGCTGAACCCTAACTCTTTGATGTAATTTCATGTTGCACTATCACATGGAACACAACAAATCGTGGAGTGAATCACTCTATAATCCAGTAAGTACCTTTCATTTTTGTATTGATATGCTTATCGTGCTGTGAACCAATTTGTGTTTAACACATTTACTTCCATATAGATAGGATAACTGGTTTGAAATAAATCATGCTATTTGTATGATTGCACGTTGTACTTGTGGGTCATCACTTCTCAAACTTGTTCTATTGTCTGTCTATCTAATCTTTTTTTGTTTGATCGTGATTAAACCAATTTAATTGTTCTGCTTAACTTAAATGATCTGACATTTTATTCCAGCCACATAATGTTTGATTGCTCATGCACTTCCTCATACCGTATGTCTTCTGGATTTCTTCCATAATGATAAGAATGTTTTGCTTGGTGAATATGAGTCAGATGATGATTCTGTTATCACTTGATTCATTGAGTTGACTGATGATTAAAACATATAAACCTTTCGACTATCTGGCATGCTTGTTGTGGGATATAATGAGCATATTTGTTTTTTGTAAGACTTTTTCTGATTTCACTGTTGATTAATCCAATGCCACCTTCTGTAGTAGGAAATCCACCTTCAGTAGGTATCATAAATAAGATTTGTTGTTACTTTTTGTCTGACCCATCTTTTATTTTTAGGCACAAAATGGTTCATTTGTTTGTTTCTCCTTCCCTTATATTGCGCTCATGGGTTAAACATTGAAATAATATGTCATTTTATATGAATCCCAGAATGGTTGCTGTCTAATCTGTCTTAATTGGTCCCGCTCGTTTATATTTGGCACCAAATAGATATATTTCTCTTTTATTCGAGATTCCCATGGTCGTCGAAGGACAAAATAATGAAATTTAGGTTGGAGATTCTCCAAATCGCACAATGTCCGGCTACCACTTTTAGGAACTTATGATCCTCACACCCCTTCCAAGTGTCAATTTTAATAGACAGCTGTTATGCAGTTTCCTGGCTTATTTTATTAGGCACAGACTGTCTAGTTACTTGATTTATTTTGTTCATATTTGTCATCCGGTTGCTCTGCCTGTTGCATTGGGGTTGATAGCTTGCATTGGGGTTGATAGCTTGCTCTGCCTGTTTTGATGCTTTGCAAAAATCAGTGACAACTAATAATATGGTTGTTTTCTCAAATTGTATGGTTCTGTAACTTGCACTGTCTTGTTTTCAGCCCCTGAATAGAGCAAGGAAGGCAGATGGCAGGGCATGTACATCAAGTGTCCAGGTCTTTCCACAGCACAGCCGTGACAATGCCAATTCATCTGATTGTCATATGATAGCTACTGTCCTAGCCATTCCAGCGCAAACAATCGCTGTCTTTGCACACGAATCAATTGATATAATTCAGCAGCAAAGAGATGAAGTAGATTCAAATATCATCATAACAGTCAATGAGACATGAATTGAAAATAGGCAAGCTTGGATTGGCAGATCCTTAATAATCTACTCTCCAGATCTAATGGAAAGCCAGCTGTTACTTGCACCCGATGAATTCTACCCAATGTAAATGCAAGCTTTTGCCGATGATGCCATTTGTATGGCTTGTATCATTTGAGTTATTTTGAATTTGTTGTTGTATTTGAGAATTTTTGTTGTTTTGGAATCCTTGAGCATTTTTTCCTGGTTATTGCTATAGTTTGCAATCATTGTAACAAATTTTCAATGTAATGATTATTTTATCTTGCACTCGGCCTTAAACATAACTACTAGTATGGTCTCACAATTTTTTATCATTATACTATGCAAGATTTAGCTGCTGTTCCCAATTGTAGCATTCTGTCGGCGGTCTCTACCGATAGCGATTTGAGGTCGGGCGTCGTTTTAGGGCTCGCACCGGTGCGCTCCAAACGGCGCCGCCATTTGTCGAGCCCAGAGAATCGCCATATCCCCGAGCGGCCTCTTCGCTGTGGGCGCTGTCGTTGCTCTGACTGACGATACCCTGGGAGGAGTGGATCCCTCACGAGGTGGAGAAGGAAGGTAGGGGCCAGGTGGGCTGAGTGCACACGGGACGCGTGGTACACAGTTACCCAGCCTTCTCGAACACTGCACGATGACAAAGGCCTACCGCCACGTCCGGAATTATCCGGCGCCTGCGCGTTGTTACAATGGTTGTGGTTGTGCCTTTAGGGCTCCCGGGATCCTGGCTTATAAAGGCGCACGGACCTAGGGTTTACATGGAGAGTCCTAGCCGGAATACAAGTTGCCTAACTACGGGCTAACATTCAGCGGTACCGCCAAGGATCCGCTCTTCCTTATGGCCGCATCGGGATCCGGATACTTTGGCGGGCCTCCACGGGATCCGCCTCCTTCGTATGCCTGCTAGGGATCCGGCCTGTGTTCCCGAGCCGGACTTCATCCTTCTTGATCAACAACAACGCCGCTCGATGGGCCCCATGCCACCATCACCACCAGGGCCACCCGGCTTGAGCGGATCTAGGCCATGTCATGATATACCCATAAAGCATACCCACAACAATAGCCCCGAAACTTTCCCCAGGATCCACTATCTTCCGCTCTCAACATTCCTGAACCGAAGAGAATTCGAAGAGCTTCCAAACTTTTAACCTAAGACACGGGTCATGCATCCAACGGTGAGACTGCTCGCTCCATTGCCGTGATCCCAACTAATCTCCGCGTGGTCTATAAATACCCCGACACGCGGTGATTTCTCATTCTTTTCACCCGTTCACCACTTCATCTTCTTCCTCCAGCCGCGCCGCCAGCCAGATCTTAACTCCGACGAGCTCCGCCGCAGAGACCTTCGCGCCCGGTCGCTTCAAACCTCCCTTCGCTCCAAGATCGCCACGGTTGATCGGGAAATCTTCCCCGCCGCCGATTCGTGGTCACGCGGGCCGCTTTGCAGCAAGTTCGGCGACCTTCATCCTCGCCGGAGCTTCGCCGGTTCGCCGCGCCATTGACGGTACGTGCACCGGACTTGTAGAAGAAGAAGTAGAGTAGAGTAGACTCCGGTTACTCAAACACTTTGCATGGGTGCACCCGGAAGCATGCCAATCGACTCTCATTGTACTGGTAGTTCTCCGAACAGCCCGGATCCCAGTTCATTAGAGCCTATCTGTCCGGATCCCATAGCATATCTACCACCATATGTTTCCGACATCCGGCTGGCTCAACCTTTTTCCGCATCTTCCAGCACCAAGTTAGGCCGGATCCCAACCGCACAAGAAATCGAAGAAGAACTTCAAGGGCAAGCTAGAATGGCTGCCAAGGTGCAAGAGACGGAGAACAAGAAAGCCTCTAAGGCCCAGAACCGCGAAGGAGAGCGGGGTCAATGGTGGCCCTGCGAAACCACTCGGAGCTTAGAGAGCTCCAGAACGAAGGTATGATCTCCGCACATTGGAGTTTCATACGCGACACCGTCGTCCCCAAGCCAGGAGTCGGAGAAGTGGTCATGACCAAGGCTTGGGTGGAACGCGGGATTATCGCTCCCTTGCTCGGAATTTTTCCTCTCCATCCTCACAACATACGGGCTTCGCCCCACAACATCTGCCCCAACTCCTACCTTCGTCTTCTCCAACTTCGCAACTTCGAAGGGCATCCCCTAATCCGGCGTATCGTCAAGTTATGCGCTTTTTCTTCCGAGTGAAGAAAGAAACAAAAGACAAAGCTATGCTGAATTGCGGGAGCATGACAACCTGGTCGCATGTATCCTCCACACGACTCGACGAATCCGTCCTACCGGAATGCTTGGAGAGCCGGATGAGAAGAACGTGCTGGCTCGAGATCCATGATGGTCTCCCAAATTCAACAACGAGCCTCCGAAGAGCTCGCAAGCTGGAGCTTCATCCCGTCGCTTTCCCTAACTCCATCCTGGAGAAGGCGGCGTGGAGAATCTCCTGGTTAGTCCACGACGGGCTAACCGGAACCCAGCTTACACTGAGCTGGTTCACTCGGCGGATCCAGCCTCGCGCGATTAATCTGCGCATACACCGGGGCGGACGACCAGCTCCGAGCTACCCGCCACGATCTTCCGGCCGATTCTCTCAAAAGGAGATTCAAGACGCTGGTGAAGATAGGGCCGGGGTCAACCGATCCCGAAACTGATCAAAGATATTTACACGAACGACCAGTGTCCTCCGGTAAGCTTCGATCCTTTCGTTACTTCAAACTTCACAAGTTTTTGAATATTGACTAACACTTGATATCTTTCCCTCCAGCTCGCTACATTGGCGGAGGAAAACTTACGCACCCATTCTTCGCGTCCCCATCAGCGGCGACAAAGAGGCGGAGGAGGTTCCTGAGGACGAAGAAGAGGAAGAGGAGTAATGCCCCGCAAGGCAGCTCCTCGACCTACGAAACGTCCTCTCGCAAAGCTTCCGTGTCCAAGCGGAGGCCAGGGGGCAGAAGAGGCCTCCGCCGTTAGGCCCAAGGCTCTGCCAAGCCCCCTCCGTCGACTCTCATGAAGTGAGCGGGAACGTTTGAAAATGCTTTCAACAACCAAACGCTCGCGCCCCAACATCCCCGGCGCCCGTAAGTTTCCTAGCATGGCTTACTTTGATGCATCTCGTTACGTATGCGATCTTCTTCATTTGTTCGCAGGACTCGACTACCACCGCCACTCCTGACCGCCAACAAACCCATCACGTAATTCATGAA
Source organism: Lolium multiflorum (assembly GCA_030979885.1). Taxonomy (NCBI): domain Eukaryota; kingdom Viridiplantae; phylum Streptophyta; class Magnoliopsida; order Poales; family Poaceae; genus Lolium; species Lolium multiflorum. Next base: position 137,115,966 of record CM061750.1, read on the forward strand.
GAAACTTCCCACGCTTGGCCCCGCGACCCCAGCCTCCGCCGCGCTTCCCACATCAAGCCCTCCGTCCCTCTCGTGCGATCTCCCCCCGCCGCAAACACTCCACCGGAAATAATTCCGGTGAGCGAGAAGGTGGGCGGAGAAGATCCCAAGGCCAAAGGCCCCGCCCAAGAAGAAACTCAAGACCAAGGAGAGGTCAAGTCACCTCCCTCCGAGAAGGTCGGAGCGGTGTCATGATGGGTCGCCGCTTCCAAAGAACCGGAGATCCGATCGACTCCACCTCCACCCCCAAGGCATATGCTACAAAATTTTTCAAACAGCTATCAGAGGCGGAAAAATGGGAGCTTGAACAAGACTTGCTCAATGCTATGCTGAACAATGCCTGGGGGAAGCCGGACGCCGGTACGTCGGAAATCCAGGACTTCAAAAAGGGGTGCTCAAGGAAGTTCTTCGACAAGCCTATCCGCAAACAAAGGTGGTACTCCCCGTAGCCCCCAAGCATGCAGACGAAACCAGGTACTAAAGGCGCTAGATGCTTTGTGAGTACGCTCACTTTTGGGAAGATTTAGCGAAATGCCACAGAAAGCCCCAAGCATGATGTCGGAAAGATTCCAATAATGCTTCAAAAGGACACCACTGTGTTGCAGGCGGAATTTTTACTCCTCAAGCTCGCTTGTTTTTTACAGAACAAAGCAGAAGAGATGATCTGGAGTAAAAACATTGCTCGTTAGCCGCCGCGTTACCTTGGGCCAAGCGGAAAACATCCGGACCCTCAAAGAACGCAGAACTGAACAAACAGCTAGCGGACGCCCAAGGTTGGTTTCCGACCTTTCTTGTTATCAGTTCACGTTCCGACTTTGAATTGTATTTAATTTGAATCCTTATAGGCGCATCTTCTTCCCTGGCGACAACCTCCTCCGAGCTGGAAAACCTGCGCTCCTCATACCAAGAGCTGGAGATAAAGCTAAAAGAGGCGGAGCAGCAGAAGGAGCAAGCCGAGAAGCAACTAGCGGAGAAGAACTCCGAGCTTATCAGGGAGAAGGGCGAATTCGTGCTGAAGCGAAATGCTGATAGCGAGACCATCAAGAGGCAGCAAAAGGAGCTCAATGGACTCCGGAAGTATATGGAGACCGCGGAGCACCATTGGGACCTGCTGGCCGAAAATATTCTGGGTACTTATACTCGGAGTTTCTTGTCTTGATGCTTAGTTTCTCGTGCTCAACTTGAATGTTTATTCTTGTATTTTTGTGCAGAGCCACTCGGATATTCTGAAAGGAACAAATTTCCCCGGGACGATGTTCTTTCTCTTGCCGGTGATGACTGCAAGGATCTTATCCGCCTCTCGTAAGATATGCCACAACTTGTCCCTGAAGAGGAGCCGCCCCGGTCTGCGCAAACTGATCAAACGTATGGACATTCTTCCGGAGCTGGTGATGGATCTATCATCTGCCCGAGGTGCAGCTGCCATGACTCTAACCATGTGTTTGGCAAAGACAACCCTAAGATGGATCCCGGACCGGTGACTTCTCGTAAGCCTCCTCCGACCGCAGATACCTGGAAGCTTCTTGATGCAAGAGGTACAGGATACCCGCATCGCGGGCTGCAGGATCCGTCACGAGAATTCTACGACAAGGTGGTTCTCCCAGCAGACGAGCCCCTTGAAGATGAATTTAAAAGAGCGCGACGCGGAGGTCTGCCCCGCGAACTGGAACCCGCCACTCCGGACTACCCAAGGATGCTCCTCAAGAGGAAGAGCCAAGACCAGTCGCTGCAACCTCCGACGAAGATGAAGAGAGCTATGAGGCATGTGCGTCTCCGGCTGAGGGCGCCAAGGGAAAAGATCCGAGGGCAATGCTTCCCCGTCCGAGGCGGAAAAACTGTTATGTCCCGCGGGATAAAACAATGCATCATTTTGGCCCTGGCGAGGGTTTGTAATATAACTTAAATTTAAGTAGTTAGGACGAAACAAGCATGCATGTGTGGGAAAATACTTATCCCGCTATCCGTTTTAATATTTATGTGCATGTGTTGTTTCTTGAAAGCAAGTGCTGAAGTTTGAGACTTCCTAGCTTGCCCACTCTGACCTTCCACGAGCCGAAACCCGTGTTTGAAACGCGCCGGGCCGGGCGACGAAGCCCAATGGCAATCCGTCAATAACCGTTTAAACAAGCCCCTCACCCCAAGTGCCGGGAAGTCGCCATCAGAATCCGTGTTCGCAAATTTAAAAAATTTCCGCCGTAAAACTTAAGCTTACGTCCTAAGGGACGATTTTGAAAATCACAACTTTCATACGCCAGGGCGGAAGATCCGGCACTTCTCCGCGGTTTTAGTCTAAAAACATACACGATCCGTAAATGAAAATTAAAGGAGGTAAAAGACTCTAAGAGGGAACCAAAAGCTTTATTTCATTGATCATGTATCATAGATATTACAAGGTATGTAATGCGTAAAGCGCTAAGTGTGGAAAGGACGTAGCCAGGTTCCATGGACGATCCGTTTCATCATATATGTCACCCTGATCTTCGCGTTTTCGATGGGCAGGTCTATCCTTTAACTCTCGGAAATCAACGAGATAGTAGGATCCGTTGTGTAGTACTTTGCCGATGACAAAAGGTCCTTCCCATGGAGTCCTAACTTCAGATCTTCACTCCGCTAAGGCGAGGACTAAGTCTCCGACTCATGAACCAGCGGTTCCGAACTCGATGGCTGTGATAGCGGCGAGCTTCCGCTCGGTAAATGGTGGAGCGTTGGTCAGCTAGATTTCGAGCCTCTTCGATCAGGTCCACGGATAGCTGTCGAGCCTCGTCGGCTCTCCGCTGTAGGTGGAAACCCGCAAGGAATCATGGATGATGTCGTGGGGAAGCACAGCTTTCTGATCCCAGATAATAAAAGAAAGGAGTAAATCCCGTTGACCTCGTTAGGGTTCGTGAACCCACGCACGGTAGTCCAGCCTCATCAGCCCAAGCTCCACTGCACGGCCGCAATGCTCTTCAAGGCGCAGGTTTGATTCGGCTAGTATAAGGCCATTGGCCCGCTCGGACCGCTGGATTGTGGGTGAGCCACGATGCAAGGTCAAGCCTATCCCAACTTCATCGCAGAATCCCCGAGTTCTCCCTCGCGCAGTTTGTGCCATTGCCTGCGGATTATGCCGTGCGGGATGCCGAATTCGCTACGAGGCTACAAACAAATTTTAGTGCCAGAGCACCATCGGCTTTTCTCATCGGTTTGGCTCTCGATCCACTTCATCAACTTATTTAATAGCGACCAGAGGTATTCATGACCACCAGAGATGATTTCTTTAACTTACCAACCATATCGAACCCCCAGACCGCAAACGGCCATGTGATAGGTATGGCTCTCAAACTTTGGGTCGAGCATTTGGTTGAGTAGCATAGTACCGACAACCGCGGCAAGTTTTCACCAGCCTTGTCGGGGTCGTTTCTTTAGCTTAGCCAAGAAATCAACCGAAAGCTTTTGCAACGAGGATCCTGGGGGCGGCATGATGCCCGCAATCCCCGGCATGGACTCTCCGAGGATTTCAATGCCATCTTGATCGGAGACGATTTGAGAAATACCCGTTTGCGCTTCGTTTGTAGAGCTGTCCATCAACAATTGTGAGATCTTGCCTTGTCTGAGTCTGTCGTGCGTGGACCTCGTCCTCCCGCAACTTTTGATCAAGAGGTAATCCAAGAACGGCTGAGACCAGGCCGGAATGACTGCCATCACTTCCTTGCAGTCGAGAAATCGCTGACGGGATTTTTCCGGTTTGCACCTCTTCACTCGAGGGTACTGGCAGATGCTCGATGAGACCCAGCACCTGGTTTCTCGGATCCGAGCTTCTTGGACAGCATGTCCGCTGCTGTGTTATCGTCTCTCCCGACGTACTTGACTTCGTATTCGAGGAAGCACTTGGCGATCTCGTCAACTTCTTCTCTCTGTAAGCCGCCATGACTGAGTTTCTGGCGTTCCAGGTTCCGGCCACTTGTTGCCACCAGGTCGGAATCTCCGCAAGATAAGGATGTGCTTGATCCCACCTCTTAGCGATGCGTTGTACCGGTAGTAGAGCCTCGTATTCGCCTATGTTGGCTGCTTCATGAATCGTTAACACCGGCAGCTTCTTTCTCCCAGAGGTGACTTCTGTGGTAACTCCAGCCCCGAGCCTTGATGTTAAGCGGATCCGCTAAAGTGCATGTGACCTAAGCTTCAAAGTTCCGAAGATGTGTGCTCCTCCGGTGTTTCTACCCAATCCACAAGGAACGGCTTAGAACTTGAGACTTGATTGGCAGCTTCCGGCTCGTAGTTGATGTCGGCTGCGTATAACTCGATGCCCCATTTGCCACGCGGCCCCGTTAAGGCCATGAGTTGTTGATGATCGCGCTGTGAGCCTTGCTCACCATCACACAGCTCTTGGAAGTAGTGTCTCGCTTTCCGCCTCCAGGAAACCCGATGCCGGTCAGCGAGGCATTCCCGTTTGATTCCGTCAAGACTTCGCTAATGTAATAGACAGGCCTTTGGCCTCTTCCTTTCTCACCACCACGATTACGAGGCTGATAACTTGGTTGGTAGCCGCTATGTAGAGGGCTCAGACTCTACTGGAGCCGCCAATATAGGTGGGGAGGAGAGTATGTTCTTCAACTCCTGAAGCGCTTTATCTCGCTGCTTCATCCTGCATAAACTTGTCGGTTTTCTTCAGCAGCTTGTAAAGAGGTAAGGCTTTCTCGCCAAGACGGCTAACAAATCTACCGATTGCTGCAACACAACCAGCTAATCGTTGCACATCTTTGAGACAAGTTGGCCTTTTGATGTTGAGGATAGCCTTTGATTTTTTCCGGGTTAACTTCAATGCCCCCGTGAGAAACAATGAAGCCAAGAAGTTTTCCGGCTGGTACTCCGCCGAAGACACACTTGGTCGGATTCAATATCATCTTGTATTTCGTCTGAGATTATCAAAGGTTTCCTTGAGGTCGCTCAACAGGTCGGATCCTTCCCGGGTCATGACCGCGATGTCGTCGAAGTGTAGGCGTGCACGTTCCGACCAATTTGGTCCTTCAGGCACCGCTGCATCGTCCGTTGGTATGTGGCACCTGCGTTTTTCAAACCAAAAGGCATGGTAACATAGCAGTATGTGCCAAAGGGTGTGATGAAAGAGGTCGCCTTTTGGTCGTACTTCTTCATCCGGATCTGATGATAATATAAGCACAAGAAACACAAGCTCCGCCCGCCGTCGAATCAATGACTTGGTCAATGCGCTGCAAAGGGAACGGATCTTTACAATGCTTATTCACGCTGGAGTAATCGATGCACATTCTTAGCATTTCAGAGACCTTTTTAGGTACAAGGATGGGTTTGCGACCCAATCGCATGGATAACTTCTACTACAAACCTGCCTCTAGTAACTTTGCTAATTCCATTCCTATGGCGCGGCGCTTCTTATCTCCAAAGCGTCGCATAGTTTGCTTCACCGGTTTTGCACCCGGATTTATGTTGAGGTAGTGCTCGGCGAGTTCCCTTGGTACTCCGGACATGTCAGAAGGTTGCCATGCGAAGATATCCATGTTAGCTCTGAGGAACTCGACGAGTGCGCTTTCCTATTTGGGGTCCATGTTGGCTCCGACCGAAACCTGCTTGGAGTTGTCCCCTTCAATGAGGTCATGCTTCTGGTTTCTATCGCGGCCTTGAACGAGAGGTCTTCTCGTTCTGAGATCTGGCTTCTTGGTGGCCCATCTCTACCGGATCCACCGCGGCTCGTAGGCCTTTGCAATTCCTCTCCGTATATGACGATTTCGCAAAGGCGCTTCGCCTTCCTCGCATTCCTAGCTTCTTTGTAGTCTCCCGACACGGTGATCCAACCGTTAGGACCCGAATCTTGAGCTTGTTGTAGATGTAGCATGCCCCGGCGTGGAACTTGTGGTAGGTGGGCTTGCCGAAGATTACGTGGTAGGAGCTTTTGAAGGGCACCCACTTCAAACGTGATCATTTCTTCGCGTAATTGTTCACATCGCCGAAGGCCACGGGAAGTTTGATGCTGCCTAGCGAGAGTTTGCCTTCTTACCCGAACCACACCATGAAATTCGCAGGCTGCTTGAGCTGTCTCTGTGAGGTTCATCTTCCTGTGGTCTCCTGTGTACATGATGTTCAGCCGGTTCCTCCGTCCATAAGACACTTGGAGGCCATGGTCTGCCTATGCGGACTCACAAATCGCAGCGTAGCACTTGGGGATGACGGCGGATGATCCGACTCCACAAAGGCATGCTTTCTCCCACCACTTGACATATCACAAGACAAACTCCGAACCGTGGCGCTCCAAGAGCCGGAGCGCCGATTTCTTGGCACGGACTGCTGGGGTTCCGAGGAAGGTGTGGTACACACTCTTTCTGCCAAAGGGGTTGGACTTGTTTGCTGCGGTACTCTCCTTGGTTCCGGCGGAGCGTCATCCTCGTCCATGGCCTCGAACTGGCTGTCCTCCTCTTTGTCCTTGTTCTTGCCTCTGCCTCCTTGCCGCGTGCGTGCTCTGCTCGCTTGTATCCTCGCTTCCAAGTCATTCTTCGCATCATTGACCCACTCTGCGCTTGCGATTTGTGGGTAGACCTGCCCGCAGCCTGATCCGTGATGGGGCTGCACCGCATATCCCCTCGTATTCGCACGCTTGGGGCGCGGATCCGGCCGCGCGGGACTTCCGCCGCCGCGCTGTCGGCCCCCGCCCGGCTCCGCCTCCGCGCGTCCGCGGCCTCTTCCGCCTCCCCCCCCGGACCTCCGCGCTGGAACGTCATGCCGCCGTGCCTGATCCTCCGCCCCTTTCCGGTCTTCGTGGGGGTTCTTCCGCTTGTTGCCGTGGCCGACGCGTTATCACGGTTTCTTCTTCTCATATAGGTATGGTCGTAGGCTGTGATCTCCGCTCATGTCACATCGGCGGCAAGATGATCGCTGGCGATGTTTATCATCTCATCAAGAGTGAGTTTGTTTGCGTTCACCAGGCAGGTTTATGGCGCAGCAGCCCCCCACGCCGCAAACCACCAATGAAGGCATGTCCTGTGCGGTTATCTACGTTCTCGCACTCGTTCCCTTGTTACAACCATCGGTGAGGAAACTCCTAGATGTCTCACCCTTCTTTTGGATGCAAGCTTGAAGATCGCCGGTGGTGGCTCTGCCTTTGTAGTACTCCCCGAAGTGGTTCTCAAAGCCTTCTTCAGTCCAACCACAAAGATAGTATTCTCCTCAAGGTCGCCGAGCCAAACACGAGCTGGACCAATAAGGTACAACCGGAGCATGCGGCAAAGATACTCCGGGGTTCCTCCCGCCGAAGGTTACCGCATTGCAGTAATCCTCATCCGTGTATCCGCCCTCTCGCCATCATAATGCTCGATTTCCCGGTAGCTTAAGGTTCAAGCTCCTTGGCTTGTTCCTCTGATCATCCGGCCAAAGCACCTTGGACCAATGTAATGGATCTATACTGCTGAGGCGATCCCGGCATCACGAGGGCAATCACGGTGATTTTGAGGGAACGGACTTCCGGCCGCTCCGCCTCCACCTCCTCCTCCACTTGGTGGTGGTGAGGGAGATCCGGCGAGGGGCTCAGAGGGGATGACCTTCCGCCTCGACTCGTGGCGTGGCTCCTACTGCTCCGCTTCGGTGGCCTTTTCCTCTTGTGGTGGTCGCCTCCGGTTGCTCCGGCCTCGCGGGGCTCAAAAGCATCTCATTCCGCTCCTCCTTGGTTCCGGATCGCGTCCTTGGCTTCGCGAGGCTCGTGGTCTGCCTGATTCCGGGTTTCCCAGGCTCGTGCTCACTTCGCCTTGATTCCGGTCATGCTCCACAGACGCTCCCTGCTCCTCGTCTCTAGGTGGCCGGCATGTCGTCGCGGATGTTGATTCCTCCTGCCCATGGGGCTCCGGGTTTCCTGGGCGGATCGCGACGCCGAGGGGGTAGCGGAGGACGCGAAGCTCTGGGTGGTGGTGATGGAACACGATATTTGCTCCTGTACATCGTGACCCTTTCCCTTTTCCATCTTTCTGAGCTGAATCCGGCGGTACTGGGATTGGATTTGATGATCTCTCGATTTCTTCTCCGCGCTCCGTAGATCCTGCGCGACTCGTCATCACGATGTTGACTCTTTGGTATGTGGCGTCCTTCCGCGCTGGATATGCATTGTTCCGATCGATGCTAACCTCGCGCGAAGTGTCTCGCTTCTTGCTCTGCTGTCGCACGTCACAACGAGCCCGACGTAGTTGATGTCAATCTCCCCGTCGTCCTTCTTCTTTAGGAGCTCCGCAGCCTTCTTCATGTTATCCTTTGGAGTTGCGAGCGCCTGCTGCTCTGTGGGTGTTGCGAAGGTAATCTTGCGGGGAAGGATGGCTTCTCGCCTGATCCTATCAGCCTCCGCCTGCAAAGAATCTAACCTTTTCTGCCACTCCTTTCGGAGTCCTGTGGCTGTAGCCATCATCTCGTCGACTTTGCGATCCTTCTTTAGGGAGTAGTCCACAAAATTTGCAGCTATGTTCTTCCTCCGCTATTGCGGCCGCAGTTCTCTGCGAACTTCTGAGTCAAGCGCATCTCCCTGCCGTTTGGCTTCTAAGGCCTCCGGTCTGCAGCCTCTTCCGGAGTTAGTTATTGGCTTGTTGGAGAATATCGACCGCGACTAGATCCATGCGTGCTTGCTCGACTATCTCTTCCGGAGACAGACACCTCATGCGTTGGTGTCCCAAGGGAGGCCGCACGCTGGATGATCCCTGGCTGAGCTGAGGCTCGTCTTCCGTGTCCCATTGATCCAGCTGTTAACGCTGTTAGGAACTCCGCATCGGCTGGGCGGATTCCACTTCAGCTGCTCACCGCCTCCGAGTTCCCCGAGCTTGCGGTTGAATTTCTCTGTATTCATGGATGAAGCGGCGTCATCTTCTTCCCCCGATTGCGAGCTCCTTCATCAAGCGATTGTATTCTTCCGTGCCTATTGAGGAGGCATCATCGGACTGGGCTCAAGTTTCCGAGGATAGATTCCTCAGGGTTTCCGGCCTCCTCTTGTCCCGGAGCGTCGCTATCTCCGACTGCTTCCGGCAGATCCGGAGCGACGTTGTCGGTTCTCAACCTGCAAAGGACGCCTCGTCTCCGGTGGGAGGGCGTCTCCCCGCGGCATGGAGCCAAGAAGTGCACAAGGACACCTTGCTTCTCTAACACCCGAGACCTGTGCGGATTCCATTGGTCTTCCACCGTTTTCCCCTGCTCAGGGGCGGTGGGTGGGCTTTGAATTTTTCCGATCTAAGGCGGAATCTTCCTTAAGAAATTCTGCGACTCAGATCGGATCTTCGCGACTCGTCCCGCTCAGCGTGCGAACGCGTCAAATAAGTATTTCTCACTGCCAAGGTCGTTTGAACTCACTTCGCCTCAGCCGATGAAGATGTGCGGATGCCGCCGATTGGGACGATGGAGAGCTTGACGGGTTTGTCTTGTCCGGAATTAGCACTCGTCCGGAGGGACGATCGGAAATTCCCGGCGTAGAGTACACGCCCCATGGCGATCGAGTCGTCGTAGCTTCTCATGGCGGAGCCCTCCCGGTTCCGTCCGCCTCTCTCAGCCCCACGGTGGGCGCCAACCGTCGTTGCCTAATCGGTACCTCAGAGGAGGGATCCCCACGAGGGGGAGAAGAAGTAGGGCCATAGGGCGGAGTGCACGGGACGGGGGTACGCGAGTTACCCAGCTTCGAACACCCGCACGATGACAGTGGCCTACCGTCGCTTGTCCGACTATCCGCGCTAAGGCGTTGTTACAATGGTTGGCTGTGCTCTAGGGTTCTGTGATCCGGCTATAAAGGCGCCCCCGATCTAGGGTTTACATGGAGAGTCCTAGCCGGAATACAAGTTGCCTAACCACGTACAACATCTTGCCGTGTACGTCAAGGATCCGCCTTCCTTATGGCCGTATTGGTCTGGATACTTTATGGGCCTCCACGGATCCGGCCTCCTTCGTAGGTCGGCTAAGATCCGGCCTCCAGGTTCCTGTGCTGGACTTCATCCTTCTTGATCAACAACAACTGGGGCCCCGATGGCCCCATGCCACCATCACCGTTCGTGGGCCACCCGGGCTGGATCCAAGCCATGTCGTTGATATACCCATGCCATACCCACAACAGCGCGAATCAAAGCCTCCGGTGCCTCGCGAACGACTGCTACTGCAGGCGCCTTGTCGGGCCGAGAGGACGCGGACGGTTCGCATCGGGATCGCCACGACGCGGGGAAGGCTGGTCGCTCTGCATTTAAATGGCCTCCCGCGCGAAACCGAGGCAGCGACTGGCCATGCGCGGCCCAACAGAAGTGGGTAGTTGCCACCGCTAGATATATACTACTAGGACGTACGCCACCACCGCCGCTCCATTCTCTACTCTCCACATCAAGATGCCGCGCCGCCTGAAGACCACCTACTCGATGCTTGGCCTCAACGGCCGCGCGCTGCCTCCACCACCACGGCAGCCGTAGCCGGAGCCGGAGCCGGAGCTGCAGGCCGACGACGAGCACAGCTCCGACGAGGACGAGGACCCACGGCTCGAGTCCTGGCACGATGTCTACGTAGCAGAAGCGGCAGCGGTGAGGCGCGGATCGGAGTCGCCGCAGCCGGCGAGCCGCAGCCCCCACCGACCCGGGAGCAGGTGCTGGGCGATCCCTCGCGTCGTCGAACGCACAACGACATTTAGCGCATGAGGGAGCGAGGAGCGCGGGTCTGGCCAACGACGCGAACTCGAGCACGCCCTCGAGCATATCGCGCGGCCGAGCGTCACACGAGGAGGCGGGGACGCGCTCAAGGAGGCGGAGCGACGTGCTTTCCGCAGCTCAACGCTCATCGCCACAGACGCGTTCGCGCGCAGAGGCGAGGCGCGCGAGATCGCTTCCTGTGAGCTGGCCGGGCGCGGGGGACGGGGCCGCCACGGCCAGTTTCGTGAGCGCCGCCATGCCCACCGCCGATGCGAAGCAACGAATGAGAGGCGGGCACGGACGCAGGCGGCAATGGCGAAGAACAACGACAGGAAGTGCCGTCGAGCGCCCCAACCGACGGCCCGGACCTGGATTAAGTTTAAGTTTAGTTATGTTTAAAGTCGAGCTACTTTTGGTATAATTTTCGTATGATTTTGTGTTTTTAAATGTCAATTTTTTTTAATTTTAAAATGGCTGCTGCTTGGGGCCGCCGGTGGTGTGGGAGCAAAGATCTCAAATAGAGGATCATGGTACTTAAATTGTCACGTGATGATGATTTGATGCTGTAGATTTATGCACATAAGTACTACATTTGCCTCACAATTTTTTTAATCATTATATTTTGCAACATTTAGCGCGGATGCGCCAAATTCAGAGATAAATCATGATCATGGTAACAAATTTTCAACGTGATGATGATTTGATGTTGCACTTGGGCTTGAACAATAGAAGTACCGTCTCACAAATTCTTTATCATTATACTGTAAGATTTAGCGGATGCGCCAATTTCTGTAGATAGATCATGATCATGGTACGTAATCAAATTTTCAACGTGATGATGATTTGATGTTGCACTCCGCCTGGAAGAGAAGTACTAGTACGGTTCACAATTTTTTTATCATTATACTTTGCAAGATCTAGCTGATACGCTAATCGCAGTAGATAGATCATGATCATGGTAGTGACCGATATTCAAGGTGATGATGATTTGGTTTTGCACTCTGCCTTGAACAGAGGTACTAGTACGGTCTCACACCCTTATCATTATACTTGGACCTTAGCCAAATTCAAAATCTCATAGCGGCAAAATCCCGCCCACAAAATACAAAAATCACACGCTTCAAATTCATCTACCCCGTGGAGATGACAAAGAAGTCGTGTTGGTGGGGTCCGGTCATTTTTTGATCACCTCCCTAGCCCCGGATACCCTCCCAAAAAATTCATTTCCCCTCTCTCCTCTGAGACCACCCAACGGAACTTCCCAAGCCCCCCTCTCTACCACCTCCACGACCACCGCACCGAACATCCCCCCCGACTTCCCCGCCTACCCGAGCAAGCGCGATCCCCGCCATCCGGCTGCCTGCCGGAGCCGCTTCATCGACGCCGTCATCAACCGGACCGATCATCCCCGCCGAACCTCGAAACCATATGCTCATCCAAACAGCCTACCGCAGCCGCTTAAGCCGGCTGGCGGTGACGTCCACCCGCATCGGATCTTGCTCAACGACACCGATGTGCATGAACCGAATCTGCTTCACCGGCGCCGTGCATGATCTAAACTCTTCTACTATCGCTTCTCTATTGCTTGCCTGCAAGTTCTTGTTTAATCTTGGGAACTGTTTGTGCTAACGACGCTACCGTTACGTCTTGCGTATGATGAGTAACCATGAAGTTTAATGGCCGTCTCTCCAACCTCTGCGCGCATGTAGCGTACTTCACGGATCTATCAACCTCAGAAGATCTCTGGCTGTGGGCCCTACGTATGCTTCTCCTAATGTAAGTCCCTTGTTTTAGCGCCATGTTCGGGGTTCAGATGCTTGTTTGTCCGAAGCTCTTTTAGTTCATTCCTAGCTATGACCGTAACACTTGCTATTTTCTAGTTCATTGCTAACTTTAAGCGATTGAACATTTTGGTTTGCAATCCCTGCTCTGTAGATGTAGCCATCATAACTTCTATCTTGCTCAGTCGTTGTTACAAAAATTATAGGTATTATAGTAACATCCTGCCATTATTTAGTTCATGGCCAATTTTAAGTAATTGCACATGTTGGTTCGCATTCCCTGCTCTATAGCTTGTGGCATCATAATTTCTATATTTGGTTTACATTCCCCGCTCCGTAGATCTAGCCATCATAACTTTATCTTGCTCAACATGTTACAAAAATTATATTCGCTACTAGTTGTTTGTACAATTTTTGCCCATGAACATGTTGGCTTCATTCCCTATACTATTGTGTGATGCCATTGTTTTGTATCTAGTTCATTGTAAGCTAACAAAGTAAGGACTTAGTTTGGCATGCTATCACTGCTATCTAGCCTGTAGTACAAATAAACTTGTCATACTACTAGATAATAATTTTGCGTGCCATCTTGCTCTTCAAAAGCTGCATTATTGACTTGTTTCTCTGACTTGGCATGACGCTCACATATGGAAAGCTGAACATATTGGTTTGCATTCCCTCTTATACAAGTTCATAGGTGATCCCACTATATTCTGTATCCGGTCCATCCTAAGCTCCAGCATTAACTATCCTCTATGTGTTGCTCATTACAAGTTTATATCCCGAAACATCTTGATTTGCATCCCCTTCACTATAAGTTCAAGAGTATTATTAGTTCACGACCAAAATGAAGTAATTGCACTTGGATATGTTGGTTCACATTCCCTCCTCTTTAGCTTTTGCCACTGTGAACTTCTATTTTTGGTTTACATTCCCTCCCCCATCGTAGATGTAGCCATCATAACTTCATCTTTCTCTAGCCGTTGTTACAAAATTTATAGCTCGCTACTATGTTGTTCATGCCAATTTGTACTCCCCCGAACATGTTGGTTTGCATGGGACCTTGGCGTAGTAAGTCATTGCTTCATTCTTAACATGCTCAAGGTTATATTGGTCACAGTATGCGTTGCACTCTTGTTTGCTTATTGTGCGCATTACAATGATCTTGTTATAACGACGAAATGATGAGTTCCAAATTTTTTGCCAAACAATATTGTAGTGTCTTTGCCTTTCCATTGTTGCTGTCTTAACTTGTAATGTCTTTGTTTCGTATATAGGTGCTGTATGGACAACTTAAAAGATTGCCTAAACGCTTCATTGTATTGCTAGGTTTAATTTACCATTCAATTTTCTCTGGGTTCCGTAATATTTTTTCAATGCCTTGCACCATGTAATATTTAGTTAGTTTTTATAGTTCTTTCGCGCATTTTTTCTTTTGTCCTGCTTGTGGTAAGTGAGGTTATCCGACAGAATTCATGTGATGCGTAAATATTCTATGCGAAATCACATATGTGCCTGCTCGCAAAATCCTAAAGCGTATATTATGCCGGCATATAAATAAGCAACTAAACGGGCTGGCCACTTACTTATTGGGCCAGCCCATTTGATTTACGGTGACCCCACACTCTAATTGGCCGCCCACTGCAACTGTGACCCCACACACTCGGCCCACTAATTATTGGGCAGCCATTTGCTTTTGGTGGACCTCACATACTAAATGGCCGCCATTTAAGAGGAAGTGGGACTCATCTGTGTTTTGGCCCGGCCACTATCTTGTTGGGCCGGCCCATGCTACATGGTGGACCCCACATACTAATTCACGCCACGAAAAGTGCCCGCCTCGTGCTTTTGGCTCGCCCACTATCTTGTCTGCCCGCACTGTTATATGGTGGACCACGTATCAAATGGGCCGCCCATTAGAATGTGGGACCCACCTGTGTTTTTGGCCCGCCCACTATCTTGGTGGGCCACCCCACTTGCTATATGATAGACCCCACATACTAAATGGGCCGCCTTAACTAGAAAGTAGGACCCACCGTGTTTTTGGCCGGCCACTATCTTGTTGGGTCACCACTTGCTATATGGTGGACCCCACATACTAAATGGGCCGACCCTTTAACCGGTGCTCACCTGTGTTTTTGGCCCGGCCCACTAGTTTGTTGGGCCGGCCCACTTGATATATGGTGGACCCACACACTAAATGGGCCGGCCCTAACAGAAAGTGGGACCCACTGTGTTTTGGCCCGGCCCACTTGCTTCTGGGCCGGCTTGTCGTAGTGTGGATCCACATGTTAAATGGGCTCGCGCCCATTTAAGTTTTGACTCAACCCTTAGAGGTTAGGCCCGACCCACGAACTAATGGACCACCCACTTATAGTTGACCGGTCAAACTATGTCATCTCGCCCGGCCCGCTTAAGACGTGGCAGGCCTCGTGTGGGCCTACCATCTACCACGGGGTTTCAGCTGTTAACGCCGTTAAGCCAACACCTGCGTCACGTGTCGCTTGCATGACGTCGCCACCAACGGGCTCCGAAAACACTTGCGCAACGATCCAATTTTCCGTATGAAGGGCGCCCAAACGCGACGGACCGAAAAACGTCGTAGACTTTGCTCGACGCTCGACACCGTAACCCATATCGTCGGGTTAGGCCCATAGGCGACGAAAATACCCCTTAGTGGACGATTTTGGGACGTTGTCTATCAGAACTTTTCTTGTAGTGATAGTATTCTGTATTCATCGAATCCCGCCAAACACAACATGTAGCATTACAAATAGATGATCTTGATCATGTTACGCAGCTCACAAGATCTAAACAATGATAGCACAAGCGGAGAAGACAACCATCTAGCTACTGCTATGGACCCATAGTCCAAGGATGAACTACTCACGCATCAATCCGGAGGAGGGCATGATGATGTAGAGCCCTCCGGTGATGATTCCCCTCTTCACAGGGTGCCGGACGATCTCCCGAATCCCCCGAGATGGGATTCGCGACGGCGGCCTCTCGGGAAGGTTTTCCGTATCGTGGCTCTCGGCACAGGGGTTTCGCGACTAAGGCTTTGTAGCTAAGGGTAGGTCAAGTGGCGGCACGAGGGCCCACACAACAGGGTCGCCGGGGCCCTGTGCCGCCACCTCGGTGTGTCGCCACCTCGTGGCCCCATTTCGTCTCCCTTCTCGGCTCGAGCTTCGTGTAAAAATAGGCCCTCGGGCGTTGATTTCGTCCAATTCCGAGAATTTCCTTACTAGGATTTATGAAACCAAAACACAGAAACCAGGAATGGCACTTCTACATCTTGTTAATAGGTTAGTGCCGGAAAATGTATAATAATGTTGTAAAGTGTGTATAAAACATTCAAGTATTGTAATAAAAGTAGCATGGAACATAAGAAATTATAGATACGTTTGCGATGTATCAATGCACTTGTCTCAAGAGTGTTTAATCTATTATAAATGCTAATAAGAGCTGAATCAAAGTTGTTAGCCGAACTATGTGATGCAACCAATTTTTTTTATGGCATTAAAAGCTTGATCACCATTGCAATGAACGAAATCTCCTCCCACTATAGCATCTAAGGCATATCTATAGCTAATCATAAGCCCAAAATAAAAATTACTAAGGAGCAAACTTAGAGTCATTTGAGGTTCAGCTTTACGATAAGCATCAAAAATTGTAGACCAAGCATCTTTAAAACTCTCCTCATCCCCTTGTTTAAAAGTAAAGACTAATTCCTCAAGTGAAGAAGTAACAGGTACAGAGCTAGACATAATAACAAAAGTAACTAAATGCAAGTAACTAATTTTTGTGTTTTTGATATAGAGCTAGTAAATAAGACAGAAAGTAAAGTAACTAATTTTTTTGTGTTTTTAATAGAAGCAAAACAAGACAAGAATAAAATAAAGTAAAGCAAGACAAAAACAAAGTAAAGAGATTGGATGTGGAGACTCCTTGCAGCGTGTCTTGATCTCCCAACGCGCCGTAAAAGAGCTTGATGCGCGTAGATGTACACGTCCGTTGGGAACCCCAAGAGAAGGTGTGATGCGCACAGCAGCAAGTTTTCCCTCAGACAAAAAACCAACGTTATCGAACCAAAGAGGAGCCAAGAAGCACGTGAAGGTTGTTGGTGGAGGAGGTAGTGCGGCGCAACACTGAAACCGGCGTGGAACCCGCACAACACAATCAAAGTACTTTGCCCCAACGTAATAAAGAGGTTGTCAATCTCACCGGCTTGCCGAAACAAAGGATTAAACGTATCGAGTGGAAAATGGTGTTTGTTTGCAAAACACAGAACAAGAGAATGTATTCAGATGTAAAAGAATGGACCGGTCCACAGCACTAGAGGTGTCTCTCCAATAAGATAACTACATATGCGGTGAACAAATTACAAGTGGCAATTGACAAATAAAGATTCAATACATACCAATGATGATTACTATGTGATTTAATCGGGCATTACGACAAAGTACATAGACCGCTATCCAACATGCATCTATGCCTAAATAATCCACCTTCAGGTTATCATCCGAACCCTTCCGTATTAAGTTGTAAACAACAGATAATTGCATTAAGTATGGTGCGTAATGTAATCAACACAAATATCCTTAGACAAAGCATCGATGTTTTATCCCTAGTAGCAACAGGACATCCACAACCTTAGAACCTATTGTCACGATCCCAGATTCGATGGAGGCATGAACCCACTATCGAGCATAATTACTCCCTCTTGGAGTTACAAGTATCAACTTGGCCAGAGCCTCTACTAGCAACGGAGAGCATGCAAGAACATAAACAACACATATATGATAGATTGATAATCAACTTGACATAATATTCTATATTCATCGGATCCCGCCAAACACAACATGTAGCATTACAAATAGATGATCTTGATCATGTTAGGCAGCTCACAAGATCTAAACAATGATAGCACAAGCGGAGAAGACAACCATCTAGCTACCGCTATGGACCCATAGTCCAAGGATGAACTACTCACGCATCAATCCTGAGGCGGGCATGATGATGTAGAGCCCTCCCGTGATGATTCCCCTCCCGTGGGCCGCAGGCGATCTCTCGAATCCCCCGAGATGGGATTCGCGATGGCGGCGTCTCGGTTTTCCGTATCGTGGCTCTCTGGTACAGGGGGTTTCGCGACGAAGGCTATTTGTAGGCGAGGTCAGGCGACGCGAGGGTCCCAGACCACAGCCGGCGCGCCGGGCCTAGGCCGCGCCGCCTATGGTCTGCCACCTCGTGGCCCCACTTCGTTATCCTCCGGTCTTCTGGAAGCTTCGTGGAAAAATAGGACCCCGGGATTTCATCCAATTCCGAGAATATTTCCTTACTAGGATTTCTGAAACCAAAAAGAAAAAGAAAACTGGCACTTCGGCATCTTGTTAATAGGTTAGTGCCGAAAATGTATAATAATGCTGTAAAGTATGTATAAAACATTCAAGTATTGTCATAAAAGTAGCATGGAACATAAGAAATTATAGATACGTTTGACACGTATCAGCGCGCGCGACCGAATACCACCCGATCCAGCAAACTCTAGGCAAAAGATGCATTGTTCCATTCGCCGGCGGAGCTTTCCGGAACTCATCTCTCCAGCCAGACCAAGGCAAACTGACTCCAGTAGATCTTCATCTTCGCTTGAGAAACCCGAGGACCGCCACCAAAACAAAGCAAGACCAGCAGCCCCACGCCGCCAGTCCCTCCTGCCGATCACCGGAAGAGGACGGCGGCGCGGATCATGCGTACCACCGTCGAACCGTCACCGGGGGCGGAGGCCGCCACCTCTCCACCGAATCCTCCATGGCTACCGACAGAGAGCAACAGGCCCTGGCCAAGTAGCCATGCCGCACGGCTTCCTCCAACAGCGCTTCATCACCTCCCATGGAACGCCGCCGCGGAAACCCTCTCCTCCCCCTCGTTGTTCAATGGAAGGGGCGCCGCCACCACTGCCGGGGCCGGGGCCGAGGCCGGCAGCAGCGGCGGCTGAGGTGCGGCGGTCCGGGGGCGGCTGCTCGGGGCGGGGCGGTCGGATCCTCCGCCGCCGCCCGGAAGGGGGGCGGGAGAGAAGGAGGAGGGGACTACTAGGTCAGGAGCCGCCAGGGGCTGTCGTACGTACAGGTATTCCTCGCGCCAGTCCTCCAATCCTAGCTTCACGATATTCCCCGCCTCTGATTCACATGGAAACTAGAATGTCATTTGATGGCAAAATAGAACAGAGATTCGCGCCGCTCCCTCCAGAACCAAACGTTCGGAATAAAACCATGGGTGCGTACGACCGAATACCACGTGATCCAACAAACTCCAGGCATAAGGTGCACTATTACATCCCCGGAGGAGCCTTCCGAAACTCATCACTCTGGCCGACAGGCCTCAGGCAGGAAGGTCTTCATCTTCGGACAAGAGAGACCCTAGGACCGCCACCATTATTTAGGTTGGGCCCCAACGCCGTTGTATGATGATATTTTGTGCAAATATCTTTATCATATTTGGTACATTTATAAATGGAGCAACAAGTGCCCATGAAATCTTTGTTCAAAACCCCATCGTATGAATAAACGTATGTGCAGGAAATATGCTCATACATAAAGTAATATTTATTACGGGGCAATAATTAGAGCTTGATTTACCAAGACTGGCTGATTTAGCTAATTAGCTGGCCTTAATCGGGACGTACCCACGATGTACTGCATGTCTACATCCGTATACGGCAGATAAATACGCACAAGTCTTTTTTTGCAAATTCAAGAAGTTTTATTACTTACTCGACAGGATTACAATCACTCGAAAGAGTGTAAACCTGGGTTACAAATACGCACAAGTCTGGACAGGGGTGCAGGACACCTTTTCGTACGTGATGTTCATGGAAACTGACCGAACCGTACCAAATACATGGCCGGACGTGGCGCCCTGTACGTGCGCGGACGGAAATACTTAGAGCTTTCCATCTGGTGCAGCTCACGAAAGGAAAGATCACGAAAGGAAAGTAACCCAGACCTAACCGAACGAAGAGTCCTAAGCGATCATGCCTATCTTGCACCGCCTTAACCCAAGACCTCCGGCCTATATAAATATTGCACCAGGTGGCCGAGACGACAGAAAAAATCTCCACGCAGAGAGAGAGAAAATCCCTACGCAAACAGCACACCCAGCCGGAGGCAAACAAGCTTCTCATCTGGAGAAGAGAGAAGTCGACGGAGAACCTCGCCTTCCTCTCGCGCAGGCGGTCGAGAGGAGAAGGCGACTTGGCGGACGTCATCAGGAGCACAAGCTTGCTGCGGAGATCGACGAGATCATGCCGGTCGTTTTCGCTGATGGTGAGAAGCAAGGCTAATATTTGTATCTTTTTCTGCTTTGCATCTAGCATGGTGGCGCCGATTTCCCTGCCGGCCGAGGCGCGGCTGGCTCCACGGAGAGATCGTTGTGTCCCTGCATTATCTAGCGGGGTGTGTATCCTCTCGCAGTAGGGGAGGAGCGGTGGTTCTGCGAACTGTCTCCGCCGCGGACAGAGGCGCAGTCGACAGGTCGGAGGTTGCCGATCTACGACTGCCCTCATCTACCTCGTTGACTACCTCAACCACGCAGCCGAGGTGGTACCGAGCCAGGTACATGCTCGTATGTCGTCGCCTCCGGCGATGATGTTGATTCCGGCATGCTCGCCGATAGGAACAACGCGCTCCGTTGATGGACGCGCCATTGACTGGTCGCTCCAAGCACAGCTGCGACCGTTCATACCACGGCGGCGATAGCGCTGCCATCTTCACCTTCATCAACTTCCGAGTCGCTTACGGCTAAGCTGTCGCGAACGATGGAAGGCTGGCCGTGTTCTACGGGGTCGGCATGCAGCACCTAGCCGACCCGTCTTCAAATCCTCCGGCAAGTCGTGCAAGGTGGCCGGTCATGCTGGACATCGGCGGTGCATCATGCGCCGGGCTCGTCGTGTACCCGGTCAGCTGGGCATGGCGGCATCGAGTTGTTGTAGTTTTCACCCGCTGTTGTTGCCATTGTTGCGGCTATAGCCACGACGCCATCATGTTCGTTGGGCTGCCGGACCTGCAGCTCGCCGCCATCGTTTGGCTGCCGGCGCTGTCGGTCGCCATCATCGTTACGAACTGATGAAGCCGTCGTCCGAACGCGGGCTGCCGACATCGTTTGGCTGTCGGCGCTGTCAGTCGTTGCCATCATCGTTACGGGCTGATGAAGCCGTCGTCTGATGAAACCGTTGTCCGATCGCTGGCTAAGCAGTGCTCTCGCGGCTCTACCAGCGCGAGAAGTACATGTACATGGGATGCTACTTTGCTTGTACGCGAGCTAGTTGCTCCAGACCTCGCACGGTGGTGCATGAATACATGAGCCAAAGCATTGCTTATGCTTAACTCACTCATGCACGTGTGAATGGGCACTGTTGAAGTGTATAAGTGTATTGCCAACTCTTTCCACAGTTCGACTTTTGACGGGTTGCTAGCTGCATAAGCTAACATGGTATCAGAGCCCCAGGTCTCGAGTTCAAATCCTGGTTTTCACAATTTATTATAAAATCCTCGCAGCCGTCGCCCGCCCCGGCACCCTGCCGTTCCGCGCCCGTCCGCCGCCGCTGCCTCTTTGCCTCTCTACACGTGTTGACTTATCTTCTCGTCTTCCCGTCACACGCGAGTGGGGGTGTTGAAGTGTATAAGAGCATCTCCACTCGTCCCCCCGAACAGGCCCCCGGCGAGCATTTTTTACATCCGGACGGCGAAAATCGGCCCGTGCCCCCGGTTCCTCGTTTTCCGGATTTGCCCTTCATCCATCCGGCGAGCCCACGCCACCCCGGCCCCCGGGGAGCGCGGGACTCGGACGAGTGAAAGCGGGAAGGGCCCGATCTGTCGGTGACTCGACGCACGAACCCCACCGCCACGTCGCTCAAAATCTCCCCCACCCTCGTATCTCTCTCGCCGCCGGCACCACCCCGCCGGCTTGTTGCCTAGATTCCGCCGCCCCTCCTTCCCCCCCTGCCTATATTCCGCCGGCCTGCTTGCTCCCAGCCGCCGCGCCGGGTTGCCTACCACGCCCGTCGTGTTCGTCCATTTGCTCTCGCCGGCCATGGACTCGACGAAGAGGAGGAGCAGATGTTCGTCGAGCTTATGCAAGAAGAGATGGCAGCAGCCGCCAAGACGAGGAGCACATGATGATCCTCGGTTGCTTGGCAAGTATGTACGCGGACTGGCAACCGGTCGACGTGGTGGGTCGGCACCAGTTCGGAAGTGCAAGCCGAGACAGCGAATGGAGGGCTACTGCATGTTATACGCCGACTACTTCGCCGACAATCCATTGCACGGTGAGAGTGTTTTCCGGCGTCGTTTCAGGATGAGCAGAAAGTTATTTCTGCAAATTGTGTATGCCATCCGCCACTTTGATCCCTACTTCAGATGCAAGGCGGATTGCACCGGTTTGGTTGGATTTTCGTCACAAGTGCACAGTGGCTATGAGGATGCTGGCGTATGGAGCTCCCGGTGATACTGCATGACTATCTTCGGATGGCGGAGTCCACCGCCCTTGATTGTTTCTACCGGTAGGGCCGTCATAGCAGTGTTCGGGGACTATTACTTGAGATCACCCACCGTCGAAGACACCGAGAGGATCCTTGCAACAAATGAAGCTAGAGGTTTTCCGGGGATGCTTGGAAGCATTGACTGCATGCATTGGCAATGGAAGAACTGTCCGTTTGCGTGGCAGGGAATGTACAAGGGTCACAAAAAGGCTGCACTGTGATACTTGAAGCAGGTGGCTACCCATGATCTCTGGATTTGGCACTCTTTCTTTGGTATGCTGGATCCAACAATGACATCAACGTCCTAAACTGCTCCCGGTCTTTTCCAAGCTTGTTGAGGGTCATGCTCCCCCGGTGGACTATGTGATCAATGGTCGGCACTACAACAAAGGATACTACCTTGCAGACGGCATCTATCCAAAGTGGGCAATATTTGTGAAGACTATCTCGAATCCTAGCACTCCCAAACTTTGCGAGTTTGTCAAGAAACAAGAAGCTTGCCGAAAAGACGTCGAGCGCAGATTTGGTGTCCTCCAGCGAGATTTGTCGTCGTCCGGTTCCGCCCGACTTGGTCCAAAGATGATGTGGAGGTGATGAACTGCTGTGTGTGCCTACACAATATGATTATTGAAAATGAGCGAAAGCATCCGGTTCCTCCGGCTGAGCAAGAAGCACCATATGAGAGAGAGGGTCCTCTTGCACAGCCTAATCACCAGGTGCCTCCATCATGGGCCGCCTTCATTGCTATGCGTCAGGAGATTCGAGACTCTACAATGCATCAGCTGCTGCAAGATGATCTAGTGGAGCACATATGGAGGCTCCGAGGCAACGCCAACGCCGATGCCAACTAGTCTGTCTAATTTGTTTGAAAAATTGTGAAATTGTGTGCTTCATTTGTTTCAGCACTTGTTAAACATTGTACAATTATTTTCGCCGAATTTGTTTCAGCAATTTTCGTACTCTTGGTCGCCGAACTTGTTAAATTTTATGTTAAATTTGTTTGAAATATGTCAAATGGTCGAGGTTGGGGGTTTCCTGCCGGGGGGACGGCTGGACTTCGACGCCAAATCTTCCTCCAATCCGGACGAAAATATCGCCGGATTTGGGCGTGGGGAGCGCCAACGAGTGGGGATGCTCTAAGTAGATTGCCTAGCCCTTTCCATCAGTTCGGACTTTTGGTTCAAGTGGCTAGTGCATGAAGCTTAACAGATATGTGGCAAACGACTGCCTGCCGTCGTTCCGTCGTTGTGTCTAATTCACATTTTTTTAATCTTACTAGTACAAATGCCCGTGCGTTGCCACGGGACCTTAATTTTTATTTCTTAATGCATATATATAATTCACAACTCACTATGAAAATTCAAAACAAATCATGGATATCATAATGTACTACAACATAACAATACGGAACGCAATAACAAGACAACATTTTTGTGTGCATCTGCGTGGTTCCAAGTTCTTGGTCTTCTTGTTATTCTTCCGCGGTAAGTCCCACACATGCGTTCTGGGTCGTCATAACTGTAAACTCATCTCCTTTTAGATGTATTATTATCTCACAAAATGTGGGTGCTGCAAACACAGCTATAACCGAAGAAATATTTATTTTCTGATTAGTCCAAACAACACATTGATATTCATAAATATCTAGAGACAACCCTGGATCGTAGTCTTCTGTGTTAAATATACAAAAGGGGCTTAGCAAACCTTCAGCTAAAAAAACTTCATCGGCAAGCCGGTGGTGCGGATGTTAATTTTTTTAGGTTGTTTTCTCAAACCTCTTCAATAGTGAATCTCCGGTGTTACATAGTCTAGATTCTAGAATTTATATATACGGTAGTACGATGGATTTTTGTAACAATGGGATTATGGTTCTCGATATTATATCTTCTTGCATAAATTTTTTTACCTAAAGAAACAGATATATATCTCTTTCTTTCTCATTCATTTCCCTCGCTCCCATCACTCCCGTCTAGGTAGTTCCTCCCGTCTTGTTCGTCTCCATTATGTTCCTCTCATCACGTTCCCTTCAATGCCTTCAGCATCGTTGGTTTACCTGGTTGCATCCTCCGACGGCATACGGCCGGCAACGACCACCTTCGGCTCCCCCACACAAAAAAAATGACCACCTTCAGCTAGAACACTCGATCCAGGCCTCCTGTCCAGCTCGGTTCATCATCTAGACAGAAGGTAAAATCCTCCACTTTTTACTCGGTTTCAATGCTTGTTAACATACTAAAGAAAATTAGACGACATGTATTGTCGAATTTTGATGAGACATTTTTTATCATTGTCAAATGAAAACAACTATCACAAAAATATCAATGCACTGATATTGAATTTAAAATGATCTTAAATAACATATGTTTTAATCCCTTTACAAACATTATGTATGAACCCTTTACAATCTTGACCTTTATATAGACAAAAAAGAACTCGTTAATGCTAAACAGCCGAACGGACATGGACACATCAGAAGAAAAACTCAGCCTCACTCATAATCCCAATTCTCCACTCTCAAGCTCACTCCCTCTCACTATCTCTCCGAACGACCTGCCTCTCCGCCGCCAGTGCGAGGACAGCCCCATCCCCGCTGCTGAGGCGAAAAACATCTTATCCCCATCCCTTGCCTCCTTGTTGCTGCCACTACAATCGCGTCCTCCCCTGCCTCTTTGTCGCATCATCCATTTCCTTGCGGCGTGTACAGGATATGCACTCTACCATGGAACACATATTGATGTCCAGTCATGTACAGGGTTACCGTTGGTCTAAATCAAATCGACATTAGCAAGTGAGAAAGCATATCTTTCTTCAGTACCTACCTTAATGTAGGAACATGCCATCATACTCGGAAAATGTCCCTCAAGCACACTCAGGCTATCAATGTCTAGGCTGTAAATAAGATAAAACTATCATATGTCAGTTATACTTGAATAGAGAACAAATTTCCTCATCATTTCTAAGCCATCCAAAAGCTTCTCACGAACCTACATGGTAAATTGCAGAAATAATAAGCATAAGCAAGTTAGTTAGTTCTATGAGATGTGAGGAGTTGTGACCTGCAAGCCAAACAAATAGTAGAAGGTACAGCAAAGAGGTACATAAGGAGGCGGGATCAATGAACTCACAAATAAGAAATTGGGTGTAACTGCTCCATTAAGTTGCAGCGCTCAGTTCAGTAGACACCAGGCTTCAGGTACCAGAAAGATATGGCCGTAGATTCGCAAAGGTGCAGATCTCTGATAACAATTGAGATTTCATACATCAACCTTGGCTCCATCATGATAGTTTATCACCAGTACAGAAGTTTTGGCCAATGTGTAGAAAGGAGTTATAGCAAGTTATTAACTTTCAGAGATTTGCTTCAATTCTAATGTCCATAGGACACTGGAAATAATCTTTGATGTGAGAAAATGCCTAAAAGAAAAAGCCTGCACAAAAAGGGCAGCAGGTTAACTCTAGTTACATATCTCATGTAGGCTATTTTTTCAATTCGAATAACAGAAACTTATACATAGAAAAGTGCTATCATCACATGGTTTTGACAGATGCACACTACGTGATCTATGAATCCTATATGCACAATAGAAAAATATTTGTTCTATGCATCAGAATGACCCGTACATGCATGACAAAACTGGATATTTCCCTACAGATTTTTGGGTGCAAACCTAGCTAAATACATTTTCAGATTAAAAGGAATAAGAGATGATTCTACCGAATTACAAACTATAACATGACTTCGCGACATGCATGCAAAGCCCACCTGCTACTCCAACCACCATATGCTACTAATAGTAAGGGCTAAGGACGAAGTATTTGCATTTACTCTAGCATTTTTAAAGTATATATATGTTGACAATATCATACTACAAACACAGCTCTTTCAATCCATTGCTTTCCAGAAGGTGTACTTTTGTAATTAGCTAGGTTTTAGCACAAGTAATTTTTTGAATTTTTCCATCACACATAGCACGCTACAAGCACTCAAAATGTGTTCTATCCAGGCGACAAATGGATTTTATCTATCACATTTTAAACATAAGGTAGAGTAATGTTCATTGTTTATCCAGGCAAGAGTTTGCGGCCAAGCCGGAATAGGCTGCGGCGGCGTAGAATCAGTTGGATAGGCCACCGCGGCATGCTACAAGCCATCTTGTAGTTCTTACAGCAACCCTCACCCGATGGATCGATGATAAGACTTATCCTGGCTGGGATCCCTTGACACCCTTTTTACCTGTGATCAAGAACCGCAGATACATCAGTTTTCTAGAGAAGCTTTTGTAGCTCTTACATTACTGACAGAAATGAGGCCAACTATAAATGACATCTTACCTCAACAAGCATTATGCAATTTGAGGCTGAAAGCTTCTGTCGTGAATGCAACACACTAAGAGTCTGTGAAAGTAGAATGCTTAGTTATTGTTCCTCACCATGGTGTAAACCTTGTCGCAGACTGTATGACATTGTCATGCTTGAGTCTTGAAACAACTAAAACTTGCAAAAGAGAGATCATGTGAGAACAAAATAGGGTCTGAATACGCAAGGGAATCTTGGTCAGGCTGTTTGCTAGAGTCGGGCATCTTTACCACACATTTCTTGCCATTTTTCAGTACACCAAATAGAACTCCCGCATGCCAACCCCTCTCCCATAAGGGCATCACTGCTGAAATTCTTGGTTATTTCCTTCATTTCTTCAAGGGGAATAATGTCGGCAACGTACGACACACCACTGGAACCTTCTGGAACCACACGGACCAGCAGCGGTTCGAGGATGCCTAGGTACTCGGCCATTGAGGCGTAGCTGTTCTTCACACACTGCAGCCCTTTAGTGTGGTCTCAGTTAGCTTCCATCTATCACATTTGATTTTACTATCAATGTTACCAAATTTCTGTATCTCCTCTGTATTGCAAGCAAGGATTGTGGGGCTGGCAGATCAAGTGACAAGACAAAAATATTATGGATGAGATAAAAAGCGAGGATTACGTCATGTTCCTTAACAAATACACGGCAAGCACTTCAAGAAGTTGAACAACACAATAAAGCATAAAACAAACTCGCAAATGAGTAAATGCACAAGCAAATGAGTAAGAAAATTCATAGTCGAAATCGAAACGAGACAAAAACTAACACATCGACCTAAAACCTGATATTGGAAATTACACCTTCTTAGTTTGCCCATTATAAAATGAAACATGATTCAGGCATCAGTCCAAGGATTCATGCCTTAAGAGAAAACAAGTAACTTCCGGTAACAATCCATAATTCAAATTGCATCTATTTATGTTTCAGATGCCAAAAACAAATACATTGTACAAGTAATATTGGAAATTTTTGTGAAGAAGACAAACAAACTTCAAAGGGTTATGGGATGCGATGTGGACATCACAACAAATAAGAACAATAAACAATCGTCAGTCTATTTTATATAAGAACATTAAGAAACAAGACCGATAGGATTTATATATTGATCATTGCAAGGAAAAATGTTGAGGAGATGGCTACCTTGTGAAGAGGTTGAATTTGTACTTTTCGGTGACTGAATTCTTTGCACCTTGCCCGCACCGATGCACATCATTAGTGGCCTGCCTTGGTCGTAGCTGCTGGGGAACCTTCTGCGCCAAGATAAATTGAGCAGATCAGTTCGAATCGTATGGGAGGTTGGTTGAGTATCAAGTACTTACATCAAAAGGTGCTCCACTTTATTCCATTTGGGGAAAAGAAGAACACACCTGCATCAAAGCAAGCCACTGATGTTATCAAGATAAAACATTCAGAAATCATTCTACTGTTGCATCTTGTAATAAGTGAAGAGGAAGGGCTCACCATTTGTATGCACCGATAACAAACACATCCAAGTAGTGCTTCGTCCTATTGATCCTGCTGAAATTTGTGATTATCCAAGTAACCACAATGTCTGAAAGACCTTCAGCGGCTGGCTCTCCACCGTGCTTACCGCTCTTGTCTGCGCCACCACTACTACCACAGACACAAGTCGCCCCCATGTTAGGAACCATCCAAACGGGCGAACCCAACAATGCACATTTTCAAATTACGTTAGGATTCAGGCTAAAGCAATACGAACAAGAAACCCCGGAAAGCATAAACAAATCGCGTCCAGGCACTTGTAGTCCAAGATAGAACCCTCCTTTCCCAGTTACGGAGCGCGGATGTCGATCGTGGCCACGAATAGCACGGAGTCGTGGTCAGCTGACCGGGTTGTGGCTGCGGGCACTGGAGACCAAGCGCTGTGAGAGAAGGACTCTGGGGCGACCCGGCAGCTGCTCTTGCTCGCGCTCTGGGAAGGGCGTCGGGGCTCCATGTCACTGAGACGTGTTGTGGAAGACGAAGAACAAACGAGGGGGAGATGGTGAAGGTCGGATCCGTGCGGGGGAGGATGGATCCGTGTGGTGCAGGCTGTGAGGCCGCCACTGCCCTCTTTGGGTTTCTCTCTCCCACACCTAACTCCGGCCAATTTCTTCCGCCTGGGAGATGAGATGGGGTGAGGCTAGTGAGGTGGGGATGGGTTGCCACAGGAGAGATGGGGTGCCACGGGAGGGAGGGGCTGTACCTGCGCCGCCGCGACGAGCGGACTGGGGAGAGGTCGATCCGGACCGTCGGAGCTCGTCGACGCCCAGCTTCGGGATGCAGTGGAGGACGACTCCCTCGGAGAGCACGCGGCGCCACAGCCCCGCTCCAGGGTCGGCGCCCAGTTTCGGGATGCAGTGGAGGTCAGGCTGCAAGTGGGACGTGATGCGGGGGCCCGCGTAGTTTCCGCATGTACCTGCAATTAAAAGCGGGCCGTCTGCGGCGGGCCGCAAATACTAATCACGTTTAGGCGGCTTTCGTTTAAGCCCGCATAGAGATAGCATCTGGTCAGCGGTCTTCTCTGCAACGTCTCGCAGCCATGTCGTTCCCGTGACCCCCGGCCGCACTCCGCCGACCCCGCCCCGATTCAGCTAACGCCGGTGTCGATCCAGCCTTTTTAACCTCGATTCGGCCACCTCCGGTGCAGATCCAGCCTTTTCTGCCTTGAATCGGCCGCCTCCGGTACCGATCCGGCTACTGACCGCCCGCGTCATGGCGGCTGTCTCAAATCGGCCGTTTCCACGTCATGGCGGCTGCAGGTGTTGCCCTTGATCGTCTCCGGCAGTAGCGCTTTGATCTCCTAGCCGAGACAGTCGGGGTCGAGAAGGAGCGACGAACCAGACCGAGATCTCAGCAGCGAGCAGATTTTTCAGAACGTGCTATGTGGGCTGATTGCGTGCTCTGCGGGCCTGCCGACGTATCCCCGCATATTCAGGCACTCACCCGCAGGCCTCCGCATAACTGATTAGGTGGGCCCAAATATGCGGCGCCGCAGGCAGCCCGCTTCCGCTTGCACCCTGAAGTGGAGGACGACCCCCTCTGGATCTCGTCGTTGTCTGGGGTTGCGTCCGTCTGCATCAAGTGGTCGGCTGGAGCCTGGAGCGGGGTGCAGTGGATGCGGAGGATTGTGGCGTTGGGCTTGGCCCAGTTTGGCCCTTCCGGGACGACGGAGGATAGGTGCGGACGACGAGGAAGCCCAACGACGAAAGATACGTATTGTGATGGCAGAATAAGGAACCACTTTAGTCTTTTTAAGTAGTAGAGATAGAGATTTAAACGACTACCTCTACTTCCTACCTCTACTTCCGCGGGGTGTACCTCTCGCACTTTCGGCGAAACTACAAAGCCGACGCGACATCAAGCGAAGCTGAAGCATGCATGCTACCTCGATACCAACACCGACCGCCGCTTAAGACCGACGAGGCAAGACGGCGAGGCGGACATGGCCGGAGCAAAGGCCATGCTATCCACGGCGCGTGTACACGCTAGTACACGGCCGTCGCCAACACACACCACCACCATGCATGAAGAACGCGAAGCGAAGACCGAAGACGACGACCAAGCAGCTTAATCGGAGGTGTCTCGCGGTTCTATCCGCGGGAGTAATTAACCGGGTGTCTTCCGAGGCCCCGGGAACCAGGAAAACACAATCGCCTAGTCATACTGCCGCGCCAGCAGGCCACACGGAGCGCACACTCGGGATTAGTTTATTAGTCGTGATGATTAATATGTATCTTTTCCCTTTTATTTTTGTGTACTTGTACAGTGGCACGCCCGTATATTTTATTTTCCCCCGGCGTATGGGAGACGCGTTTTCTCTTCCTCCTACGGAAAAGCGTTTCTTTTCGTGTCAAACAGCCGCCGACCATCCCAGGCCGAACGAGGCAAAGCGGTGACACCAAGCAAATGGGCATCACCTTGCAACGGCCGGCCCTCCACCGGCGACAACCAGGATAGGCATGCCATGAACATGCCACCACCGCCCACCGTGACCGGAGTCATGGCTCGCCCATCGCCGGTTTCCACGCCTCCCCATCTCACCGCCGGGACTTAGTGACATATCGTTAGACCCACCACACCATCCTCAGGCCGACCATCTCCGGCGAAGAAGAGGGCCGCCTCCTCCATCATACCCAGGGCTGATGCCCAAGGTATCCTCGTGCAACACCTCGCACCGACCAGAGGCGGGGAGATGCAGCAGGTTCATCGGCACAGACCGAGGACCAGGCCGTCGCCGCCAGCCACCTCTGGCGTGTTGTTTCTTTCGCTGCCAGCACCGAGGAGGGACATGGCCGCCTCCACCCAGCGCAACAGGAGGATATCCGTCGCCACGGCATGCCGGCTTTGCCCGGCGGTGCCACCGGCGGCGGGGGGAGGGTTGGTGAGGGTTGGGGGAGGTTAGGTGCGGGAGGGTGGGTTAGGATTTGGGGAGGTTAGGTGCGGGAGTGCCACAATGGCTATTGTCGGAGTGCATTGCATAGCTTCCCTCAAGACGGGACGAAGTGCAGGAAGCTTAGTTTTCAGGCCGCCGTCGCTCGAGCTGGCCAACGTTTGTAGTTGCGGTGAATAGGAACATGACAACATGTCACTTTGTAAGAGCTTCTCTAACCGAAGTCCAAAACAGCTTTAGAGGAAAAAAGATAGGCTGCTAACGGTGCCTCGAGCCGAATTGCGAAAACAATTAAAGGACAAAAAATGAGAGAGTAGCCCCTAAATCTCGAGACGCCTCTCTCATATTTCCTTCCCGCCTACCTCGGTGACAAATAATTGAGCTGCCGCTGAGCGGCCGCTCCTCCCGCCCAAATCTGTCGCCAGTTGTTGCCTCTACCACCGTTCTCCCCTCCCCCGGCCGGGAATGGCACCAGATCTCCTTCCTGCATGCCCGCCGGAGTTTTCTGCCGACGCGTCGCCGCCCGATTTGACCCCGCGACGCCTCTGATGCTGCATAAGCGGTTGGGAAATACATGCGCGGTGCGGGCAGCGGCAGGGACCACCTTGCACCGATGTTGAGCGGCCCGCGGTCGCGGAAGCCGACGGCAGTGATGCAAGCTCACTCACAGTAGGTGGCGGAGAAGAAGAAAAGGAAGGCTGCGGCAGCATCGACCTCGACGCCTACACACAAGCCCAAGGCATCACCGGCCTCCTGAACGACCACACCTTCTCCCTCTTTTGTGGCGGCCGACCCAACTCATTCTCGAGTCGATGAAATGCCAGAGTTTCGAGCAAGTGCGACCGAGACTTGGGTCGCCGAATTCATGTCTTAATTGGATGCTATGTTGTGCTTTTGGATCAAACTTGGCTCATCTGATATTTTTTGGATACTATTTTTGCACGTTTGAACTTTGTGTGTTTGAAATGTTTCAAAAATGATGTTAATTTTTTTTAGTTCTTTTAGATGTTAGGGTTCCAATCTTGCGGCAGCCGTTTAGAAAACTAAAGTTATTCTCATCTATTTTTTCCGCCGTTTTATCCTCTAAATTATAGTGGTTCATTAGAGATGCTCTAAGACTGGATTCCTGTTTTAGAAGGTGATCAGGACCGGAAACGCGCGGATACATCAAAAGTGCTGATAGCCTCGCAGCATACTAGCTCACAGAGTCACAGGCCCCGCCAGCTCTGATGAACAGCTGGATGAATGGTGGCTGAGAGCGGTTTCTGCTTCTCCTTAAAGCAGTGTCATGGTTGCTGAGAGATTTCCAAGGGCAAATAACATTATTCTCCAGTCTCCTAGTTCTCCAATAGTAAACTGACAACCCTATTCCCACCAGCGTTAGAAAAAAGGAAACAGACGATCAGTGTTGATTTGGAGATACACATCATATTTCCATCCGATATGATATTTCCACTAGCTAGGAGCTGGAACGACCTGCACAGCTGCACTGCACGATGGGGGGTTTTGCCGGAAGCAATATTACGCTCGGATGAACGATCCAGAGCAACGGGAGAGGACTCCAAAAAAAGATGGATGGGGAGGTTTTGATCGTGAGGGGTGTGCACCTCTTTTTTTTTTTTTGAACTGTGGGGCAAAAGCTTTGCCCCAACCATTTATTAAGAAGGAAGTGCCCGGTTTATTAATGGAAAAAACCGGACGAAAACCATACAACAAACACCAACAACATGAGGCAACGCAACCACAAAGGGCAACACCTAAGACCAGCAACTCACGAAGCGACAACCCCACTCTAGCTAAGCAACCGCAGACTGACGACTACCCTAGGACCACGCAACTGCCGTTAAGCAGTCGCGGGCGCCTTACCAATGGCGCCACCCTTCTTGCCTATGCTCCTAATAGCCTTTTTCACCTTTTTGATTTTGCCGGTAGAAGCCTCCTCAGCTATGAGGCAAGCAATCGCCTCGCCAGATCCAGGGCTAGCTGCCTCCAAGCAAACGAGCAAGCCACCAAGCTTTTTCACGAAGACCGCCTGATCAATACGTGCCAACATAGCTTCACGGTCGAAGAGGGGCAACCGGATGGACGGACCTCCACTATCCACAGAGGAGGGCAACTCGCAGGACTCGGACGGAGATGGGGATGGCGCGATGTCCACCGCCAAAGGCTCCAAAAGGCCTAGCTCAACTGGAAGCACCACAGATGATTTCCCACAATGATCCTGCAACTCAGGCAAGTTCTCCACAACTGGAGCCACAACATCGGTGGCGACAACCGTCGTAAGGACAGACGACGACGCATGTAGAGCACGGGGAGAAAATTCTCCAAAGCAGCACTCGAACCCCTCATCAACAGAACCAGTCTGTACCTCTCGAGCGACGACACCTCCAGGCGCCAGCAAACCTGACTTAGCAGCCCCATCCCCAAAAGGAACCACATCCCTCACTTCTACGACGGAAGGAGGCACAACCTCACCACCGCCCAACTTCAGGAGCTCGGGCACCACAGACGAATCCACACACGACTCATGTAGCTCTGGCGTGATCTCAACCATCGATGACTTCTGCTCCGCAGAGCTAAGCGGAAGTGAAGTCAGCACAATGGCGAGGTCCTTCCCACCAGAAGAGCACGCCTCAGTCGGCTCCAAAGGAACACCAACACTTGCCAGCAACAACTTGAGACTTGCCACCTCTTCACGAAGGGGGCGAGACGCCTCCTCAACGCGGTTAGCAACCAACTGAGCGAGCTCCAAGCGCAGCAAGGCAAACTGGCACTGAAGGTGAGAATCAAAACAGGCGTTGCCACTGAACTCCTCGCAGCGCCTTGGAGAGGCCCTTGGCGGTGATGCTGCAGGCAAAGACGATTGGCACACGACCTCAACCCAACTACGGGACGCCGATGGACGACGTGGCTGCGCGGGCGGAGAGCGCCGCCGCTGACAAGGAGCATGTGCATCCGAAGAACATGCACGAGCGTCCGGAGAGCAAGAACGAGCGGCTGGATAGCGCGCACGGCAGAAACGCTCCCGATGACCAGGACGACGACAACGGATGCATCTGAAGGGCGCACGACATGAGCTGACCTGGTGGTCGCGCTCGAGGCACCGAAAGCATCTCCCCCGAGCCCAACGCTTGAAGGCGAGGCTACGCTCGAGGCCCTCCTTCCGAAGCTCAGACGATGGCTCACGGCTGGAACGGCCGGGACGGCCGCCTCGACCCACCTGCACCCAGTCATCATCATCACCAAGAGCATCAACAGAAGCACAGAGGCCGCTGCAATGCTCCACAGCCGCCTGCACAACATGCACCGAGCCAGCCAACGGCGTCTGCGGAGCCAACACTTCATCGTCGTCGTCATCGTCGGAGCCCAAAGAAGCAACCCAAAGCAAGCTCGGGGCCGGCATCATAGCATCGGCACAGGACACCTCAACAGGGCCATCCGAGGCAACCGGCGACGGCGACAGCGACAAGGAGCCAAGCCCTTCGACCAACACGGCAGGGTCACTGGACAGCAAGGAGTTGCTGGTAGCTAGCGGTGTCATCGGGGCCAGCTCCTCCTCGTCGGAGTCGGCGAGGGAAGCCCATAACCCGGACGCCACAACCCCGCCAAGGTGAAGCGACCTCGAATCAGCAGCAGGCGAAGGTGGCAGCGACGGCACGCCGGGCTTCAGCATCTCCTGGACGGGAACGAGTGGAGGAAGACCGGCAGCCCCAGGGGCCAAAGCAGCATGCAGCGGCAAGGCACCACCGGCCATGGCAGCAGCGACGGAGGAAGGGCAGGGGGTCGGAGCAGCCGATGCCACGGGCTTAACGGGGCGACGAGCGCGAGCCAAACGCCCACCAATGGCCGGGTCGGCCATGCGAGAGGCGAGCGCAGCCGCCGCGCCGGAGGCAGCCGGCCGCGCCGGAGCAGCAGCAGCTGATGGCGCGGAGGACGCGAGCACAACCGCCTCGGCGGAGGCGGCCGGCCGCGCCGGAGCAGCAGCAGCAGGCGACGCGGAGGACGGGAGCGCCGCCGGCTTGCCCAGGAGGGGCGCTGCCAGCCTCACGGACGGCAGAACCTGGGTGGGCGAGGGCGCGGCGGCAGCGTCCTGGCGAGACATGGTCGAAGGCCGACCACGAACCTGGGGTGGCGCGGAGAGAGGACACGATGAGGATGCCGGATCTGGTCGGAGCAGAAGAGGAGAAGGTCGACGTTGGGAGATCAAGGCGCCGGCGCGCCATCCGCGGACGCGGCCATGGTCGCGCAGGTCTCAGTCCCCGCTTGGCCAGTACTCTGTAGAGACTTTGTTTTGACAGGGGTGTGCACCTCTCAAATCATGACGTCCAACCTTGGCTCCATTGCTCCATTATATCGCTGCCATCTGCAATTAGCTCGCTACCTAAATCATGGGTGCGTCAGTGGAGTTTAGCACTGGATGTAAACGGATATGTCTGGTGTGCTGTCTGTCTGATATCAAGAGAGAAGAGACTACTCCATTCCATGTTTAATTTGGGAAAACCTGTACGAGTAGATTGGACTAGAGCGATGCATTTCGTTGGATTGCCTAGTTCTGAGTTGCATCTCTCTGCTGATGGTTCAGTCACACTCCATGTATAACTTCAGCAAAATCACACTAATTAACAATCCTATTAATATAATTGTACACCTTGGAGACCACAGCTTTCAACGGGGCTTCTGAGAATTTCTGGTAACTGACAGTTAGAAAACGCAGCATCTTCTGGTGCGGCTTAACCCAACGAGATTTTGGCAGTTCTTCATGGTATAATACCTCTAGAAAAAAAAGATCTTGTGCTGACGGCTTTGCCGTTGGCATAGGGCCTAGTCCTAACGCCATTTATCTCTCTATCACGGCGGATCCTCCTGTACCGACGGGATTTGTTGTGCCGACGGTCACTCTTGGCACGCGAAGAAATTGTGCTGACGGTGGCCATCGGCACAAGGGAGCTTGTGCCGACGGCACTGTGGACTGCCCAGGGACCAGTGTAACGATTGATGGCCCTGATAAAATGCCGTCGGCACAGTTTCTGGCGTTGGCGGATCGTGTGTTTCCCGTAGTGACACGTACCAATCATCATATGTATAATCTGGCAATATGTAGCACACTACCAGAAACAGAACGTCACTTTCTTCCTGGATATGAGTGCGTGCATGTGAAAACAATGTAATGAATGTAATGATTGGCTAGGCATGGATCGTCAGTGATCAATGTAGCCAGTCCTATTCTGGATTAATTTCAAACGGTGACAGAGATACAGATACATGTTCATCGGTCGGAGCTCTAGACCAGCTTCAACTGCTGGAATAGCTTCGAATAAGAGAGAGAGAGAAAAACAACCGATCCTGGTCCTGTACAAGTACCTCGGTCTATTGATAATCTGAGATGCATGAATCCACGATTCTCTAGCTATAAGGGCATCTCTAACGGGGCAAAGTTCGTGTCCGTTTGTGACCGGGCGGTCGAAAAATGCGTCTGCACCTCGGCCAAGCGGCCCGATGCATAGTGACCGAGCTATCCGCAGAGACGTAGGGCGCCACCCGAGGTCTTTCGACCGTTGATCGTCCAATTCAGTTGATTTTTTCACCCACCGACGTATTTTAACCTAAAAATCACTATATATATGGTCTCGAAGAATTCTCGGGAGAAGAGCACCGCAGAAGACAGACACACGAAAATAGCGAAGATTGGAGGGGGTCTTCACCTTCTCCAACGTCTTCAACATCATCACCATCATCAAGGGGGAGTAGTCCACTTCTGGACTACGGGTTTGTGGCAGTAGTTTGATCTATTTCTCTCATGTTCTTCATAGTTCATAGTGTCATATGAGCTGCACTACATGATTATGGCCATATTTGTAATACCTATTGACAAAGGATTAACTTGTCAATGCCTACAGATTGTAGACTAGGGTTTTGCTAGAAGTAGAGGGCAAGTAGATCTCGAAGGTTCAGGCGAAAAGTACTCGACGATTATGAAAACTAGGGTTATGTTGACAGTAGATTCGATCCTTTCTTTGTCCCTCGACTCCCCCTTATATAGGAGGCGGAGCCGAGGATTTCGTAATACACAAGTTACAGAGTTCGAGAGGGTTTCGTACCCAGCTCGTAAGATTACAAATCTCTATCTTTCCTAATACAAGCTATCTCTCCTTAACACTAAATGGACTTCCAAGTCTTCTTATTCTTCGGGTCTTGGGCCTTGAATAAACCCCGGGTACCATCTTTGGCAGGCCCATTAGGGATGCCTATGTCAGTAGCCCCGAGATTTTTCTTGAATCGAAGAATTAAGGAAAATCTCCAATTTTACTCATTACATAATCTTTTGATATGTAAATATTATGTTGTACGGGATACGTAGTTGGGGCTAGTTCATCGACGGATCGGTACTAGTTAACTGCTCTAGTGGCAATCCGCAAAACCTACTTCAAGATCACGTCCCGGACATGATCTCGGGATACTGTGTAAACTTCGACAGGTGCCGCTTAAGGTCTTACCATTCTGTCGAGTCCCAGTCATATTTATCGGGTACCTAACGCGTCCATTAGGATTTTTTCTTCGTATCTGTTGATACGGAAAATAGTAGCAATCCGCCGTCAGAGACGGTGCTACGCCGCTCAGAACGGATCTGGGGTCTTACCTTCGCAAAGTTTTGCGGCATTCAGAGATGTATTCGCGATTTTTAGCGCTCTGAGAATATTTTGTCGAGTGCTTTTCGACTGCTGGAATAGCACATTTTATCGAGTCATATTTAATGACTTTTTTTGTCTTCCCGATGGGAGTATATGTAGAGTTATTTGTATAACTCGAAATATACTCACTCTTTCTTTCTTTTAATAAAAATTCATCGGGCCGAACAGCGTTCCCGATGGGAGTAGCCCCCGAGGCTACAGCCAAGGGCTTGGGCTTGGGTGTAGGCTCCACAGATTAGTATTCCTTGCCGCTATATTTATAATCCTTCTCGATATTTTTATATTTATCGGGTGCGCGACCACGATGGGAGTAGCCCCCGAGGCTATGAACAAATACTTGTATTTAATCATAGGCTCTCGCCATTTCTATCTTGTCAGACTCGAATTTTATTTTTTCCAAAGTAGCCCCGAGCGTTTGGGCAAAAACTTGTATTTGATCAAAAGCTCCCGAGATAATCTTATGTTGTCGATAAACTTTTGAAACCTCATAGTCGAGCTTTTCTTTTATCTTGACGACGTCATTGCCGATGATAGCCACGATTTCTATTTTGGAAACTGACCATTACCGTTTCTTTCGCTGCCTTGTGGGTCCCAATTCCTGATCTAACGGACACGTCGTGCAAGTGGGGGACACATGTTCTCCCCTTTTTCTGGCACACGTTCTGTAACCTCGTCAATGTTATAATACCTTTTTACCCTTGTTTCTACGTGGTGATCATCTCCCGCATTCTTTTTCCATCCAACGGTCCGTCGCTTCGCCGCACCTCTATATAAGATCCCCTTCTTCTTCCTCGAACACTTCCGCTCGCGCCGTCCCTGCTTCCTCCCAAAACTTCCTCCTGCTCCATTGCTCCCAGAGCTCTTCGCAGCTGCACTCCTCCGCCATTGTTGATGCCACCGCGTCGCTTGACCGGACACAGACACCGATTCATCAATGGCTGCCGCGGATCTAGGAGCCGCGGAGTGGGAGAGGTTCAAGATCACGAACCAGGACCTGAATCTCCTGAAGAAGCTGGGGATCGCAAGAAACCCAAAGCGGTTTGCTTCCTGAAGAAAGCTACCCAACCCCTCCAATGGGGTATCGGGTAAGTTTTGTTGATCACCTTATCCGCGGTCTGTCCGCCCCATTCACCCTTTTCTTCGGGGTTACTTTATGTTTATGGTCTCCAACTTCATCACCTCACGCCCAACTCTATTCTTCACATTTCCATCTTCATCACCCTCGAAGCCTTCCTTGGTGTCCAGCCTATTGGGCATTATGGAAGCGCATTTTCTTCTGTCGCCGTAATGGCTCTCCAATGTCGCCTATAA
The DNA here is from genome assembly GCA_030979885.1 of Lolium multiflorum. NCBI lineage: Eukaryota > Viridiplantae > Streptophyta > Magnoliopsida > Poales > Poaceae > Lolium > Lolium multiflorum. Next base: position 137,154,708 of record CM061750.1, read on the forward strand.
TATAGGCGTTGTTATTTCTGTTCGCTCCTCGTCAACTACTTCGACGTCAAACTCCCGACTCCGTTCAAGGGTGGCGCAAGAAGTGGTTGTATATTCGTGAAGAAAACCATGGATGCGCCGAAGACAACATTCCTCCTTTGACGGTGCGAGAAAATCCTTCGCCGCCGTCTTGGGACGCAAGCTACCGAGGAAGAAAGAACTTCGACAGAGGCCCCGATGACTCGCATCCATGAGTTGCAAAATACTCGTGGAAAAGAATTATCAGGCATCCAAATTACGGCGTATTTCCTTAGGACTAGAGTGCAGCCTCTTCAGGCTCGCAAAAATCCTTTCTGGAATTATGCTGGCGACGAGGACACAGATCGTTTGTCGACGAATCTGGAGGTCAAGGATTTGGATAGGCTTATCCGAAAAATTTCATCTCTGAAGAAGAAAGATTCTATCCCTTCCACTTATCGCGTAACACCATACAGCGCCGCCAATGCGCTTCCTAAGGGAAAAATTGTCGCTGTAAATTGTTATTGCCTTGCTATTTGTGTTGTTACTCCTTTCTGACATCCTTCATTCTTTTTATATAGGACCACCCAAATCTTGTTTCACTTCCTCCTCTTCCGGAAGGTGGGGAAGTCGAAGAAAGGGCCGTTATCTCCGATGATAACCAAGATGCCCCCTCTTTTGCAAATGAACCCGCAGAATCTCGAAAATCTGCGGGATGAAAAGGAGGAGGCCTCTGAAGCCACTGCGTCGGCACAATCTCCTCCTCCTGCTGTTTCTCCAAGGAACAAAAGGAAAAGGAATGATGCCGAAGATTCCGGCACCTCCAATGCCGAAGAAGCTGTTCCTTCTCGCCAAAAGGCGCTTATGATCCATACCTCGAGACTCTCATCGGTTCGTAAGTACCTTCTCTCTGTTTATTTGTAATTGAAGTTTTTTGCCTATCTTGCTTTTTATGTTATCGACATTTACTCGTAGTGATGATGAAGAAGAAGTACCGCTGATGTGGCTGCTCGAACGAGTACGTCACATACGTTAGTCGCCTCGGAGACGCCATGAAGGAGAAGAAACTTCGCCTCCTCGACGAACGTCGACTGCTACTCCTCCTTCAAGCCCCCTTGTCCCTTCACCGAAAAGGGCAAGGGTTGAAACAATCCCGGAGCTTACTCTTCAATCGAGTAGCTCTTCGAACCCTCTCTTGGATGACGTAAGTTCTTAATGCGCTTATCGCTGTTTATATTTTCTCCGTTTGCTCCTATGTGTCGTCATTTTTCCCATACCGACATTTTCTTTCTTTGTCTTTCCTTGATAGCCTATGATAAAAGAGCTTCTTCGCATCGGTGCCCAATTCGTTGGGTACCGTGATTACGCCAAAAAGGTAGTGCACAGCTACTTTTTGCTTCTGCTTCCTTTCTGCTTTATTGTCGATGTTTGTAGCTAATCTTGTCTTCCTTTTTCGGAGAAACGCAGAAGCCAATGAACGTGCCGACACGCTTGCTCAAAAATTAGAGCAATGTGAAGAGGCTCGTAAAAGGCCGAGTCGATGCTTTCAGGCTAGGCGAGAAGCTGATAAAGCCAAGGCTGATGCTGCTGGTGTCGAAGATGTTCGGAAACGTCTGCACGCTGCCGAGACTTTGTTAAGCGAGCACATATCTGCACAATCTGCTCGCGAAGCAGCTGTCACCAAACGTATAAGAATACAAAATCGTCGCTTTGTCAGTAAGTATCTGCACTATCTCATATCCTCTGGATTTTTCTTTTTTGCACTTGTTTGTTGACCAAATTTTCTATTTTTATTTTGACAGATAGGACCTCTCAAGAATTTGAACTTGAAGATCCCGACAATGATTCTCTTCTTGACGCCGTTTCATTCCTTGAATTTCACGGGACGGAAGCGCGTGAAGGCATGGATGAAGCCAGGGCGGGGTTGTCGAAGCTTTTCCCCTACTTCTTCCCGAAGAAAGAGGAGCCCGCGACTTTCCTTGGTCTTGCCAAGTGCTTTAATCCTCCCGAAGATCTTGGGCTGAAGATGCGCCATGAGAACATGAAGGTTGCCGTTGAAAGCACCGTCGCCCTAGTTGCTGATAGCCAACAGACTATTGACTGGACCAAAGTTGGCGACACGGAGCAGATAGAGCAAACAAGGTGGCGATCATTGGTCAAGCTGAACACGAAGAAAATCCTGGCCTATCTCGGGATCAAGCCATCTTCGACTCCCAAAGCCGGAGGTCTAATTGAATGCCTTTGCCTTTTCTATTTTTTGCTTTCTTTATTTCTTTTGCTGTTGTCGCCATTCTAGCCTTGGCGACAATTATTCTGGTAGACCTTTTGAGGAACTTCGTTTGTAATGACCATGTAAACTTTCTAGAAATCAATGAAATTCCTCTTGGTACTATCATTGATCCTGGGATTTTCTTTTCCAGTTAATATTTGATAATTATTCAACCAACCCTTGCTCTCCCGATGTGCCTGCGTCTTCCTTCTCGAAGAAGGTAAAAACCGATGATAATCTCCTTGAAGGTTCTTCGAGCAAACCTGTGTCGGAAGATTTACAAGAACTTCGACAACAACTTCAATCCATGAAGAAACAAACTTTGGCAATGATGGAACAAGCTCGGAAAGCATCTGATCAAGAAGAGCTTGCTCTTCGTCAAGCCAAAGAGGCTATGGCTGCCAAAGATGCTGCTGTATTGGAAGCAGAGGGAGCTGCTACCCGAGAAAATAGCATGCTTGAACTGATGTTGGAAGCTAGCACTGATATGTTAGGTATGTACCTCCAACCTTATGGTGCCTCTTCTTTATTTTTCTGTGCTGCCTTCCAAATTTCTTACTTTGTTGCCTAATAGGCTCGGTTCTTGATGCTGCCGCCGAGGATCGAAGAGTGAATGAGAGGACGAATCTTCTTGTCAATCTTTCCCTTAACCATGGCTGTTTATTTTGGGCCACTCCTGAACGAACCCAGCAAATTGTCAGGTTCCAAGATCGTGCTTGCCAAGTGCGCGAATTTCTCAGTTTTTGCACGACCACATTGACCCTTGTTTTCAAGACTTTGTTTCCTCGAAATGAAGTACCGACAACTCTTCCCAATTTAGGAGGCCTTCAGAGATGCTCCTCGTATTCATAATTTTGTGCGAGCTCAACTAACCGCCGGAGCAAGATTTGCCATGATTATGATACATATTTGCCATCCAAAGTTAGATCTGACGAAGATTGTCGTTGATTGCTTGGCGAAGAAAACGCGGCGGAAGAATAATATTGATGCAATCAATGAGATGGTGACTCTGTGGCCGAGTCGATGATAGATGAGCTTCTTCGGATGGATTCAGAATTCTTCGTCAAGGGATCTTATGCTGAGCATAAAACAACCAGAGGCTTGTCAATAGATACTATTTTAGGTTCTGACTGATTTGTAAAACTTTGTCGAAAAATTCTGTTGTATATCGCAGAATGCTCTATATTGTTGGAGCCCCCGAGCCTTTTGGCTAGAGTTTGTACTATTTTTCTTTTGCAAAGATTTCTTCCTGTGTTGTAATAAAACATCTTGATGGACTGCAGGATCTTGGTATCGAAGTTCTATATTTTTGTTTGTCGGGTTTTTGGACCAAAGTGATGAGATTTTCTGACGTGTGCACTATATTTAATCATGACCAGCTTCTGATTTATGTATTTGGCGAGGTACTATTGTACCAAGGCGAAATATTTTTCAGTAAATCGAGTTTGTCTGTTTTGATATTTGAGGGTGCAGAGCCCCCGAGTGTGTCGACGAATAAGAAGTATATCTTTACTATTTTTATTATATTGCAGCATCGCGAGCCCGCCTCATTAAAAACCTTTCCCGGCCCCACTCGGTGCCCAAAAGGAAAAGAGTGCGTCTGAAAACTCGCGGGCGTTTCGTACATTGTATGTTTACAGAGGAGACTATATTTCGCTATCTAGGCGTAGAAACGCCCAGCTGCGCCACGTTCCAAGGATTTGGCTCAACGTTCCCCGTCTTCTTGTCCTTAATTTTGTATGCTCCTCCTTCGATGACTTCTGTGACGATGTAGGGTCCAAGCCATGGTGACTCGAGTTTTTCATGACTTTTTTGATTGAGTCGCAAGACTAAATCACCAACTTGAAAAGATCGTGGTCGCAATCTTCGACTGTGGTAATTCTTCAGGTCCTGTTGATATTTAGCGACTCGCGACAGAACTTCATCTCGAGCTTCGTCAAGTGCATCGACGTCGTCCTCCAAGGCTTTCCTCGAGATTTCTTCCTTATATTCTGTAACTCTTGGGGAATCATGCTCGATTTCTATCGGCGGGACTGCTTCGGCTCCATGGACCAGAAAAAACGGCGTTTCCTGTGTCGCCGTATTTGGTGTTGTTCGGATACTCCACAACACGCTTGGCAGCTCCTCCGGCCAAGTATGCCGAGCTTTTTCCAGTGGACCTAGCAGGCGTTTCTTGATACCATTGCAGATGATGCCATTGGCTTTCTCGACTTGTCCATTTGTCTGTTGTGCGACGACGCAAAACTCAACTTAATGCCCACTTCTGCGCAGTATGCTTTGAACTCCTTGGACGTAAAGTTGCTGCCGTTGTCCGACGATGCTATGAGGGACTCCAAATCTAAAGACGATGCTTTTCACGAACTTAATCGCCGACGCACCGTCCGGTGAATTTATCGGCTTAGCTTCGATCCATTTTGTAAATTTGTCGACAGCGACGAGCATATACTCATAGCCTCCTGGCGAAGCTTTGTGTAGTTTTCCCACCATGTCGAGACCCATTGAGCAAAGGGCCAAGATAGTGGGATTGGCATAAGTTGCTGGAGAGTGAGGTTTGGCGGCAAATCTTTGGCACGCGTCGCAGGTTCTCACTATTTCCTTCGCGTCCTCTATTGCCGTTAACCAGTAGAATCCTGCTCTGAAAACTTTGGCCGCGATAGCTCGGCTACTCGCGTGGTGACCGCATATTCCTTCATGCACATCTTTCGGGATGATTCTTCCTTCTTCGGGTGTAACACATCTCTGTAGCACGCCTGAGATGCTTCGTTTGTACAGCTCCCCTTTTATCACAGTAAAAGCTTTTGATCTCCTAATTATTCGCCTTGCTTCAACTGGATCGTCGGGTATCGTTTTCTTTAGGATGTATGATATGTAAACCTGCATCCATGGAATTTGCACCATCATGACTAGCTCTTGCTCTTCTTCTTCTTCTGCTATGTCTTTGGTGATACTCGAGGGTTTCTCTTTCTTCTCCTTCTTTGTTTTTGTTGGCTTTGTTGACCTCTCGCTTATCTCTTCCCAGAACACGCCTGGAGGAATCGCGAGACATTGTGACCCGATGTTTGCAAGAACGTCGGCTTCGTCGTTACTCATCCTGCTGATGTGGTTTACCTCGCATCCGTCAAATAATTTCTCCAGCTCATTGTATACCTCTTTGTATGCTATCATACTTTCGTTGACTGCATCACATTGGTTCATAACTTGCTGTGCCACCAATTGTGAATCACCGAAAATTTTCAATCGGGTTGCACCGCAAGCTTTCGCCATCTTCATCCCGTGTATGAGAGCTTCATATTCTTCATTGTTAGACGCGTTTGGGAACGTCATCCGCAAAACGTACTTCAACTTGTCGCCTTCAGGTGATACCAATATCACGCCTGCTCCGCACCTTCCAGTCTTTTGGACCCGTCGAAGTTCATGGTCCAAGTTCTCGATAAATCTGGAGGCCCGTGTTTTGTAGCTCCATCCACTCTGCGATGAAATACGGTAAAACCTGTGATTTTATTGCTTTTCTTTTTCATACGTGATGTCCCGAGGAGAAAGTTCTATTCCCCAAAGGGAGACACGACCCGTAGCTTCGGGTTGTTCAATATATTTGACAAGGGAGCCTCATTGACCACTATTATCTGGTGCCGAAAATAGTGTCGCAATTTCTTTGTCGTGAATACTCCATATGCCGTTTCGATATTGCGGGTACCGCTGTTTTGAAGGCGAAGTACTTGATGAAATATACTGGTCTCTGAACTCCATGAAGCTTGCCTTCTTCTTCTCTCTCGACTACTAGGGCCGTGCTGACCACCTGAGGTGTGGCGGCAATGTACAAGAGGAGAGGTTCTTTCTCTTTCGGTGCCACCAATATCGGTGGTGTCGAAATTGCCCGCTTGAGGTTCTCGAAGGCTATATCTGCTTCTTCGTTCCATTGAAATTTTTCCCCCGTTTGATCAATGCATAGAACGGTACCGCCTTTTCTCCTAGCTGCGACGAACTGCTTAAAGCTGCGACTCGCCCAGTTAGATGTTGTATTTCTTTCAACTTTGTTGGCTTTCGCATAGTCACTATGGCCTGGATTTTTTCAGGGTTGGCTTCAATCCCTCTTGCTGATACTAAGAACCCGAGGATTTCTCCTGCGGGAACTCCAAAAGAGCACTTTGTCGGGTTCAGCTTGAGACAGAACTTGTCGAGGTTGTCGAAGGTTTCCTTCAAATCTTCGATCAGAGTTGATCCCTTCTTTGATGTTATTACGACGTCATCTATGTAGACTTGTACATTTTTACCAATCTGTGTTGCTAGGCACTTCTGCATCATCCGCGATACGTTGCTCCCGTTTTCAAACCAAAGGGCATTGTTTTGTAACAAAACACGCCGTAAGGTGTGATGAACGCTGTCTTGGCTTCATCTTCTTCTTTTAGTCTGATTTGGTTATAACCAGAGTATGCGTCCAAAAAGGAAAGACGTTCGCATCTGCCGTGGAGTCGATGATTTGATCGATCCTTGGGAGGAAAGTGATCCTTGGGACAATGTTTATTGAGACACGTAAAGTCGACGCACATGCGAAGGACTATTGTATGTTTTTCGGCACCATCACGGGTTAGCTACCCACGTGGCTTCGGTAGATATTTCCCTGATGAGCATCTTTGAGTCGATCTATTTCAGATAACATGGCTTTGCGGCTAGGCTCGAAAAACGCCGCAAAGGTTGCTTTACTGGTCTTGCGAGAGGATCCAAATTGAGGTGGTGCTCGGCAAGTTCCCTGGGTACTCCTGGCATGTCAGCTGGACACCATGCGAAGATTTTCCAGTGCTCACGGAGGAACTCGACGAGCGCGCTTTCCTATGCGACATCCATGTTTGCGGCAATGGATGTCGTTTTCTTTGGATCTGTCGGGTGGATCTGTACCTCTTTTGAATCCTTGGTTGTACTGAAAGTTGGCTCCTTGGAAGATCTCCCTACTGGCAGCACATCATAATCGGTGAACCTTGGCGCCATATATTCTGCTTGCATCCCGAAAGTTTCCGATAGTCGATGAAAATCCTTGTCGCATTTATCGATAATGCGAAACTTCCCTTGATTGTGATAGGTCCCTTAGGCCCGGGCAACCTCCACAACAGATATGTATAATGCGGTACTGCCATGAACCTGGCATATGCTGGTCGTCCCAACAAAGCATGATATTGCGATGGGAAATCCACAACTTCGAATTCCAAATTCTCTATCCTGTAGTTTTCTCGGGTTCGAAACTGAACGTCGAGGTTGATTTTGCCCAATGGGTAACTTGGCTTCTATGGTGTAATCCGTGGAAGCGTGTGTCGTTGGTTTCAAGTTTGCTAGGGATATGTTCATCTTCCTCAATGTATCTGCATACATGAGGTTTAAGCTGCTGCCGCCATCTATGAAAACTCTCGACACGTCGAAGCCAACGATTACTGCGGGTAAGATGAGTGCTGATTGTCCTGGTCGAGGGACTTGCTGCGAATGGTCTGCGATCGTGAAGCCGATGTCTTGCCCCGACCAATTTAAGTACTCATTGTTGGTGGAGGCATCTTTTGCCATGAACACTTGTCGCGAGATTACCTTCTGCGCCCTGTTTGATGGCCTAGCTTTCTGAATCATCGAGACCGCACCGTTAGAGTTGGGGTCAACGTATGGAGGTGGATGTGGTGCTGCCGCTATTCTAAGCTGGTGCCGATTTTCGTCCGTAATTGCGGGAGGAGGTGGAAGGTGGATTTCGCTCCTTGGCCCTAGGGGTTTCTATTCGTGGCTTGGGCATTTGCGATTCCTGGCTCGCAACATTGCCTGAAAGTTTCGGCAATCTTTATGGAGATGCCCTGACTGCCTCTTTCCATTATTGTCAAGATAAAAATGCATCCGGCACGGACCGTTCATCATTTCTTCACATAAGGTCTTTGGAACCTTGGTCCATTGTTTTGTCTGTTGCCGCGAGAATCGCCTCTATTGTCGCCTTGATGCTCGCTACTCCTTTGATAGTCATCTCGACTGTTTCCTCCAGGATTTCCTCGAAAACCAGCCGATATATGGCCGGGAGCATCGTTGTTGTAGAACTGGCGAGAAAATCGCCTTCTATTTTGATAATTTCGACCACGATCCTCTTCTGGCGACCTGTGTCGCTTATTGTATATTGCGTCTTCTCCATCTACCCATTTATTGGCTATCTCCATGAGTGCTGATATGGTCTTAGGGTTAGTTCTTCCTAAGTCCTCGACGAAGTCTCCTCGCCGAATTCCTGCCACGAACGCATCTATTGCTCGCTCGTCAGATATATCTTCTGCGAGTTTTTATAATGTTCCACCGCTGTATATATTTTCTCATCGACTCGTCATGTTTTTGTCGACACGCCCTCAACTCTTCCAATGACGCAGGTTTCTTGCAGGTAGATCGAAATTTTTCACAAAGATATCCTCAAAGTTATCCCAGCTGTCGATGGAACTTGGGGGAGTTTCTTTATCCAAGATCTCGCGGCACCGCTCAAGTGAACTTGGATACTTTGCATAGCTGTTGCTCTGTTCCTCCTACCAACTTCACCATCTCGAGATAATCCACGAGCCAATCCTCGGGATCTTGCAGGCCATCGAATTTCTTGAAATTTTCGGGTAGCTTAAACCCTTTTGGGACTCGAGTCTTTCGAACTCTTCTCGTGAAACACGGAGCCCACACATATCTTCGTCGGCAACTTGTGAATGCGACGCTCTCTTCTTTCTTGTCGTGCTCTGTCCACCCTTACTTGGACTGCTGTGTCTCTTACTCCACTTGTTCTTGGGGATCTTGAACTGCTGCGGTTGGTCGTGGACTATTTTGCACAGGGTTTTCTTCGGGAGGCGTTGTTGCAAACGCTATTCCCATAACTCCTACTCCAGCCATCGCCATATTGAACAATGGTTCTCTCGGGTCCCCAGGAGGTGGTCTGGACGCCAAGATGTAAGCTTGTGTTGCCATGTAACCTGCCTCTGGCGTTTTGGGATGATATTTCCCTTTCATCGATCGACATAAAGGACATGTCGAGATTTTGGATTATGTTTCCTCTCTCGCTTCGGGTATGTTTTGCAGCCGAGACATTGCTCTCCTCCGAGCTTCTCGTGATGTCTCCCGAAGTTCCTGATTGTCGACTTAAATCTGCTCGGCGCGAAGCTGCCTCTTTTCTTCTATTTAATGATGATGTCTGTTTTTCCAACTCTCTGCTTACTTGAGCAAGTCTATATTGATATGCTTGTAGTTCTTGTACAGTAGCAGTGGTGGTCATTGGTTCTGAACCATCCATGGCTCTTGCAGCCCTATCCCACGCTTGCGGGAGTTGGACTTGTGCTCGAGTTGAAGTCCAGCATATTTAGTGCCTAAGCCTTTTCTGAGATCATCGATGTAAGGATTTCCCAAATCATAGAAAGCCTCTGACGTTTCTGGTTCTGATCGGCCTGCCTCTTCTATCGCATAAATCCGATGATATTTTGCGTATTGATTTTTGTCAGGATTGGTGACACCATTATATAGAGTGGTGAAGACCTTTCGATGGCGCACATTTGTCGATGAAGTTGAAGCTGTCGATGCTGTCGGAGTCGCTGCTTATAAAGGAGTCCGCAGACGACTCGAAGGATGTGTTGTGAAGATCTTGGCGAGCTTTCCGCTTGCCTTGTTGTCGACGGTGGCGACGAAAACTTCTCGTCACTCGACGAAAAGTTAGAATCGACGCTGAAAATTCCGACGAGATCGGAACTTCGAGACGGTAGGATCCTTCCTTGTTGACGCCAAATCGGAATTCTCCGAACGTCATGATGATGGGCTCCTCCAGATAGGCACATGCATCCATACGGGAGGGCGGGTGAGGAATAAAATTAACTAGATCAGTTTTTCCCTTGTTACCTCGATCCATCGCGTTGCTTGCTATCGACGAAGTCGAAGATCTTGAACGTGCCATCGAGATCAGCTCCTTGCAACCTCTAGTTCCCACAGACGGCGCCAATTGACAAAGGATTAACTTGTCAATGCCTACGATTGTAGACTAGGGTTTTGCTAGAAGTAGAGGGCAAGTCTCGAAGGTTCAGGCGAAAAGTACTCGACGATTATGAAAACTAGGGTTATGTTGACAGTAGATTCGATCCCTTTCTTTGTCCCTCGACTCCCCCTTATATAGGAGGCGGAGCCGAGGATTTCGTAATACACAAGTTACGGAGTTCGAGAGGGTTTCGTACCCAGCTCGTAAGATTACAAATCTCTATCTTTCCTAATACAAGCTATCTCTCCTTAACACTAAATGGACTTCCAAGTCTTCTTATTCTTCGGGTCTTGGGCCTTGAATAAACCCAGGGTACCATCTTTGGCAGGCCCATTGGGGATGCCTATGTCACCTATCTCGTGGATACTTATTCTATGATACTGTGCTATGAGATCTAATTATGTTATGTGCAAGATGTATTGATATATGCATATTACGTACCCCATTCTTAAGTATTTGTTCTGATCCAACTTATATGTAAGAGCTTGCGTGGGATGATGTGTGTATTAGATGGAGTAGTATAGTTTAGTGATTAAATAGTGACAACAAATTCATGATCTATTACAGTTTGTCTTTTCTTTTGTTGCCTCACTAGGGATAAAGTGAATGCATGTGCTATGTTCGTCACGTGACAAAAGTGATGATCTTGTTTGTTCAAGGTAACATATTTGATATTCAAACATCATGTCAAAGTACTTATGGCTATGCTATGTTAATTCTTAATACAAGATTGCATTAATTTTTCCCTTCCTTGTGGAGTATAAGAGAGATGTGTTGCATCATCTCTATGTTAGGACATGATGTCCATATGAGTGTGTATCTTTCACATGTTATTATTTTGCATCTTCATATCTTATTGATGAATTGTTATTGTCCACTACAACTTGAAAGAAAGAATAGTCAAGTGAACCCATGAACCCCGGTCCACTTTTTATCATAAGAAACACATTTATATTGATTTTATCTTGTTTTCTATTTGTTGCACTATTTTAAACCGAAAATACAAAATATTTACTTTTCTTATTTACATCCAAAACCCCCAAAACAATCAATCCTTTTACTATTTTTACTTATTAATTTATTTTATCTAGTTTACTTGTTTTATTACTACTTGTGTTTTATTTACTTACGCGAAACCTTGTGCTTGACAACAACACGGTGGAGTTGGGGACACAAGGCTTTTATTTTACTTTGCAGGATTGCTAGAAGAAGAGAGGGAGAGAAAGCTCTTTGCTAAAGTTTCCCGATAGTTCGATATTAACCCCCAAGTCACCCTTGTGGGGAAAATTGCCTCTTTGACTACACACTCTGCATTTGTAGTCCCAACGTTTCAAGAGATTTTGCTAGTGTTGTAAGCGCCAACAAGACATTTTTTTGCGCCGTTGCCGGGGAACTAGCTGAAAGAGTTACATCATAGTAGTTGCAGTGTAAGAAGTATTTGCTGGTGCCATTGCCGTGAAGAAGAATCTTACAACTGTGTCTCACCTAAGCTTGGCGAGGTTACACCACTGTGAGCTCCCTTTTGTCTTTTAGATTTTGCATCGTATTTTACTTGTCTTGTTTTTAGTCTTTGCTTGTTAGTTATTTTTCATAAAAGTAGGAAACATATACGAATTAGTAGTAATTATCTTCTGAGAAGCATCGAGAGAAGAACTCATTGCCTCTTTAGTGTGAATTTTTTCCTCAAGATAATGATATCCCTATAGAGTATTTTGAAATTGATCCTAAAGTAGTAAAAGCTATTTATGAACATCGCTTTTATGGAAGACCAAATGATTGCCCTATGGAGCATTTAAAACGATTCAGTGAAAAGTGCAAAATCTTTAATGTGATAAATGCGAATAATAACATAATCAAGGTTAAGCTCTTCTTTTAATCACTTGGCGGTAAAGCTTTAGATTGGATTTTAAAATGGCCACCTGGAAACTTTAGCTCTTGGTTTAATTTTAAAGCTGCCGTTGTGGAAAGATTATGATCTTCTGAAGTAGTAAGCCACCTTAGAGAAATCATTACTTCCTTTAAGAAAAACAAAGATGAATTAATAGTAAATGCTTGGAACACAAAGTGGTTGTAATGATTGGATGCAAATATACTTGTTCTATAATTGTTTGGGAAGCACCTTTAGGATGTATCGTTATAATCAAAGTGGTTGTATCTTCATGAAATTAACATCCCAAAATACTTTTGTGATGCTAGATGGTTTTCTCATAGAAGTAAAAATTATAAGAAGTCTAGAAAAAGCCAAAGTTTCTGAAGATGGCTTTGATGATAGACATGAGATCTTTGATCTATACAATAGGGAAAAGAAAATTGAAGAAGTTAAAATGCTTAGTGAAGCAAGGGAATCACTTTTTGATCTTGATAAATATAGCTTGCATGAATTGATTGTTATATGATGACACAGATTGCACACCATTGGGGAACCCCGAAAGGAAGGTATGATGAGCATAGTAGCAAGTTTTCCCTCAGTAAGAAACCAAGATTTAATCGACCAGTAGGAGAAATGTGTGACTTCTGAAGGTGTTGGTAGCTGACTATTGGCAGGGCGCACTACCGGCGTCAGCAACAACGTGAAACCTGCACACAACACAACCAAAATATTTTGCCCCAACTTACAGTGAGGTTGTTAATCTCATCGGTTTCGATCGGTGAGTAAAAAGGATTAAACATATCGAGTGGAAGGAGATGTTTGCAGTAATTAAAGAGAACAGTGCTTGCGGAAAGTAAACAAAGAAGGATTGCAGTGGTTGAATTTATCAGTGTAAAGGAAAGGACCGGAGTCCACAGTTCACTAGAGGTGTCTCTCCATAAAGATAAATAACATGCAAGGTGAACAAATTACAGCTGGGCAATCGACATAATACCGACCATACATGACAAGATGATTACTATGAGATTCGTTTGGGCATTACAACATAATACATAGATCGTAATTCATCTTCGTCTATGACTAATAATCCACCTTCCGGTTATCGTCTGTACCCCTTCCAGTATTAAGTTGCAAGCAACAGATTATCGCATAAAACAATGTGTGTAAAGTAAAGAATAGAATTACCCTTGGATAAAACATTGTTGTTTTCTCCCTAGTAGCAACAACACATCTACAATCTTAGAAGTTATTGTCACTCCTCCAGAAAACTAGATGCATGAACCTACTATGAAGCATAAATACCCCCTCTTGGAGTCACAAGCATCTAGTTGGCCAGAGTATCTACTAGCAACGGAGAGCATGCAAGATCACAAATAACATATGACAAGAATATTTAATCGGTTTCAACATAGTATTCAATATTCATCGGATCCCAACAAACACAACATGTAGCATTACATAAGGATTATCTTGATCATGTAGGGCAGCTCACAAGATCTAAACATGAGGCACAAATTGGAGAAGACAACCATCTAGCTACTGCTATGGACCCATAGTCCGGGGATGAACTACCCACGCATCACTTCGGAGGCGGGCATGGCGATGTAGATGCCTCCGGCAATGATTTCCCCCTGCGGCAGGGTGCCGGAAGAGCTTCAGAACCCTCCCGAGCTAGGGTTTGCAATGGTGGCCGCGACATAACTTTTCATGGATGGAGGCTCGGGTGTTCAGGGTTTTCCCGAGATCATGAATAAATAGGCGGAAGGGCGAGGTTAGTGGAGGCCAGGGGGGCCCACACCACCTCTAGGCGCGGGCCAGGGCCAGGCCGCGCCTAGGTGTGGTCTGGCCGCCCTGTTGCCTTTCTTCGACCCCCCTCCGGACTTCGTCTTCGTTACGGTAAAATATTGACTTCGGCTTTTGTTTCGTCCAATTTCGAGAATATTTCCTGTACAACTTTTCTAAAATACAAAACAACATAAAACAGGGAACTGGCACTGTGGCATCTTGTTAATAGGTTAGTGCTGAAAAATGTATAAAAGTGCAACAAAGTGTTAGCAAAACATAAAGGAATTGGTGGAAAACAAGCATGGAGCATCAAAAATTATATATACGTTTGCCACGTATCACTATACTTGAGAAATTTTCTAAAGATTCCACTATCAATAATTGCAATCAAGCTGGTTGTGGTTCCTATATTGCTAACTATGTCATTAAAGAAAAGATTCAAATATACAATAATGATACTATGATACCACCTAAGCTTGGGGATGCTTGAATCCCCCAGATTTTATTTTTTATTGATAAAAATACACACCATGCAATTCTAGATTTAGGATCTAATGTTTCTGTCGTGTCTAAAGAGCTATATGAATTACTTACTCACAAAAAGATGAAAAATGCTCTATTGATTTATTACTTGTTGATGATTCAAACAAAAAGGCCTTATGAAGAGTAAATGATGTAATGGTTGAATTTCATATGACATATGTGCTTGTTGATTTTATTGTTATGTACATGGGTAGCAATACCTCTAGTCCTATAATCCTTGGAAGACCTTTTCTGAGAACAACAGGAGCTACCATTGATTCTACAGAATGGAATTTCAAGTTCCAATTCCCACATAAGAAGTGTATGGACCACTTCCTGAGGAAGAAAGATGTAGCATCATTTAAGCTACCACATAATTTCTACTACACTTGAAACAAGTAAGTAAGCATAGCTATATGACTATAAAGAAAGCGCTTTACAGGAGGCAACCCGAGATATTTTTATATTTGGTTTTTTGTTTTACATGCTTGCTGAAGCAGGTTAGTTTTATTTTAGTTTACTCTCTGGTTTTTGAATAAAGTATCAAGTAATAACCCATTTGGATGTTTAAAATTGCAAACATAATATGGAGTCGATGTTTTCTGCGCTGCACTTTTTAGTGCATGTTTTTCTGATTTTTTGGTAACTTCTAAAATCTTGATAAATTTTCAGTACTTGTAACTTTTCATCCTCTATATGCACATAAATTGGATAAAATTCATGATGTGTCTAAGTCATGCTAAAAATTTAGTTTTTGTGCAGCAAAAGTTCTGGATAGATTCTGCCTTCCAATATTAGATCCATTCTTTTAAGTATCAAAATGATTTTTGCTTGGGACTTTTGATATGCTAGAATTATTAGAACGTTATATTCTCTCTGGTGCATGAATATATAATTTTATTTTTGATTAAAACAGCAACAAACATGATTTTCTTGTACCTCTAATGTCACCACATAGAAAAGAAAAGGGAAGAAAAGTTTGTGTTGAAGTTTTTCACAGGAAATGGAGGAATATCACACTAATATCAATTCAAGTATGGTGAATATCATAAGCTTGGGGATGCCAATGACACCCCACTAGAATCATTCTAAAACTCCTGGTTTGAGCAACTCTAATTAAACTCTGTATTTTGAGCAACATAGAATTTTCGCAAAAACTTGAAGCGTCCTTGTTTTATTTGTGTCTAGTTTTGTTTTAAATGAAAGAACCATCATATTGAGTGATGAGCTACTGGAACAAACTCTCTTACCTCTGAATGGTTAAATAAAATTAAGTTGCATGATTATACAAGAAAAGGAGGAATACCTAAAGGTGAAATTTATTTTGTGTATGGTATATCTAGTTTCACATGCTCTATTGAGTGATGATTTGCTATGTGCCTTATTCAGTGCTACTTCTTACTAGTATACATAAATTTTTAATTTTAAGTATCATTGTTTGATGATGAATGAATAGCTCTATGGATACTATTGCATGCTTTTAGACCTCTTGCTAGCCAAAAGAATTGAATTATTACACAAGCATAGACTTGCTTCCAAGATCAACTCAAATTCAATATCTATCATACCTACCTATATATCACTTTCTATTCCAAGTATAATGTGTGTGTTATGCCACCGACCTTTTCACAATATCATTTTTGTGTAATTTAAAGCTCATAAGAAAGTAAGGTTTACAAGAAAAATATCGATACCCATGTTCTAGGTTTGACTAATTATGAGTAATGAGCTAGACCATAACCATGCTTACTCGGGGTGTACTTCAACATTGCATCATCGGGGTATTGCACCCTGCGTTGATCATCATTTTTTGTGTGTTGCTGATGGTTATCTCTTGCGGAATAAGTGGAGGTTATCAAGAGTAAGTATGGGCATGTTAGAGAAGAGCAATGAGACGCTAACTGAAGCCATGCCTAATCATGGTGAAATTTTTATTAGAGAGCATCCTCAACAGGAAGATAGAAAAAATTGAGAGAGCTAAAAAAGAAAGAAAAAAAAAGGAGTTAGTGAAAAAAAGAGAGAGTGTAAAAAAGAAAAAAAGAAAGAAAAACAAGAGTTAGAGGGGAAAGTGAGAGACAGTTAGAGAGGTTGCTCAACGTCTATTGTTCATGTTGTCCCGGTATGGATGGCCTATAGTTGAGATACCCATCTCCTTTGGTCCTTTGTACAGGCAGCATGAAGGTACCCCATTGCGATACTTGGTTGAAACATGTGTGTTGAAAAGGCTTGGTTACCCGGAGCTGAGTAACAAGAAGTGTAATCCTTAGCAACCAGGAAAATGAGGCAACATTTACTCATAAAAGGTCAAACACATGACTCATAGATATCTCCACACAATAGATGCATGGTACCCCATCCTTATTATTATTGCTGACATGAATTGCATATCTCAAAACTTTGTTTTATTCACTATTTTTATTTTGTTGGAGGATTAGCACATATATTCCCTGCTTACTTTATTGTGTTCAAGAGTCAAAAATATCCAAGTAAAGAGAGGACAAAGAGTCTTCCAACAATTCTATAGGATTATCCTAAGCACGCTTAATGATCCATACTACTTATCACTCATGTTTCTTACAATGCTATTTATTATTATGCATGCTTTGTAGAATGTAAGAGTTATCACTTTATGAGTTCATATTGCTTATTTTCATTCTTTATTGACTAGACCTTGTGATAATTTGCATGATTATTTAGAAGCTATATATAATAAACTCGAAAGTTTGTGTTAGTTTTATCACCTTTATGCACGAGACGAGCATAGGTTAAGCTTAGGGATGTTGATGCATGTAAAATGCATGCATAAATTTTGTCCATTATCATATTTAATTCTCACATATTTGCAACATATATGATGATAATACCATGTTTTACATTGATTTATGGGGATTTACCAATGATCCCTTTATTTGGTTTATAACTCTGCAGAATAGGAATTCCCTGTTTGCGTATTTTTCACTTTCAGAGACATATACGGAGTCAAATTGACCTGGGATTTTTTGAGTGTCATTTTTTTCATCGGGAGAAGCACCCTGGAACCTGGAAGCACACCTGGATAGGCCTAAGGCCCAAAAGACACCAGGTGGCGCGCCTAGACATGTAGGGCGCTCTACCCAGGTCTTTTGACCATCGATCGTCTAATTCACTTGCTTCTTTCGCCCACCGACGTATTTTGACCTAAAAGTCACTATATATATGGCCCCGAAGAGTTCTCGGGAGGAGAGCGCCGCAGAAGACAGAAACATGAAAACAGAGGTTGCAGCTGCGAAGATTGGAGGGGAAACTCCGCCGGAGGGATCGTCGCCTTCTCCAACGTCTTTGTCATCACCACCATGATCAAGGGGGGGTAATCCACCATTGTACTACGGGTTTGTGGCAGTAGCTTGATCTATTTCTCTCATGTTCTTCATAGTGCTTAGTGCCATATGAGCTACCCTACATGAATATGGCCATATTTTGTAATACATAAGTGATGGATCCTTATTCTATGATATTGTGTTATGTTCGTTATGTGACAAAAGTGATGAACCTATTATTTTGCACATGTTATTATTTTGCATCTTCATATCTCATTGATGAATTGCTATTGTCCACTACAACTGGAAAGATAGAATAGTGAAGTGAACCCATGATCCCCGGTCCACTTTTTATTAGAAGAAACACCTTTATCTTGCTTTCTGTTTGCCGCACTATTTAATCCGAAAATACAAAAATATTTACTTTTCTTATTTGCATCCAAAACCCCAAAAACAATCAACCCTTTTACTTTTTTTACTTAGTTACTTTTTTTATCTAGTTTTACTTATTTTATTACTACTTGTGTTTTATTTACTTACGTGAAACCTTGTGCTTGGCAACCACATGGTGGAGTTGGGAACACAAGCTTTTTATTTTACTTCGCAGGATTGCTAGAAGAAGAGAGGGAGACGAAAGCTCTTTGCTGAAGTTCCCCGAGAGTTCGATATTAACCCTCTAGTCACCCTTGTGGGGAAATTGCTTTCTGGACTACACACTCTGCACTTGGAGTTCCAACGTTTCAAAAGATTTTGCTGGTGTTGTAATCGGCATCAGCGTCATCGCCTGCGCCATAATTTCGTCCTCGCAAGAGGCGGGGTGCTTCGAGTCCATCCTCCGCATCGACGAGGACCCCCTCGGTATCAAGCGGTACCAGAGAAGTTCACCGACTTTATCGACGGTGCCGAGACGGATGAGTTGCAAATGCGGGAGGCTAGATGCGGCTTTTGCCGGTGGCCGGTCGAGGTCTTGTTTGACGGGCAGGGCAAGATGTACCCGCACACCAGGTGGGACAAGTTCGCCCGCGCCCACAACCTCGAGGCTGACTGCCTTCTCACCTTCCTCTACGAAGGCGATGGCGAGATAATCGTCAAGGTGTTCGACAAATACATCATGCCGCAGGCACTACCACACCGACCAATCCGACGAGGACATGGACAACTAGTGTTGTCAGAGTGTTCTTACTTTGCAGCGAAGATGGCCACCGGACAATTGAAGCCAGTAGTGTAGGTTTCTGTATGTTCTTCCTGCGCATCCAAGAAAAACAAGGCACTCACGGCGAGCTGGAATTTCTAGTTTGGATGATTGAGTGTCTAAGATTGTTCTCTCCTTGCAGCGAAGAAGGCAAAACCGACGTACATACACTAGTTAAGTTTCCTCATTTTGCGATGTTTCAACCATGTTTCCAACTATGTAGTAGTTTGTGTAATATTTATAGGTATGTTTAAATAAAAAAGGAAAAAAAATAGGTAAAAATATGTGTTGGACCGCTGGGGGACGCGTGGTCAAAAATGACCATTTTCATGTCCGCGAGCTGATGCAAACGGACGCGCGCTGCCACTTTGGGTATCCGATTTGCATCGCCCCATTGGAGATGTTTTAACCCAATAATAGAATCTAGAAGCTGGCCTTTAAAACATGTATGAAGGCCCTCTTAAAATTCTTTTTCGGTCTTAAATATGCTCGGCCGGAACAGAAACCGAACTACAACTTGTGCAATTTTTTAAAAATGACTTGGCGGCGAAATTCTGAACATTGAGATAACAACCAGTTCATGCATTGATGATTTTGATAATGCATACATGGATCACACTAGAACTAGTTTGACCTAAATTTGAACCTGAGTTTGTTATCGTCGTGGGCACATAGTCGATATACTGAGTAACCAAGCAATCAAGCACGATGATAAGACAACAATTTGTGAACGTAGTTCAACAAACTCGCCTACTCTGTGGGGCATGATTACAAGCGCTCCTCATCTTTGATACCGCAGCTCTTGGACGCCTTGCGCTCCTACTGCTATCAAGTCATCATAGATTACAACATGGAGTGCCCCCCACATTATATAGGAGGCCCAAGCTACTAAAGTCTGACTCGGACACTACTTGTAACATACCCACACCTATTACAACTCAGGATCCTAACGTGACGCAACTCGTGCATAATATTCGACACAAACACAACAGAGTTCATCACTACCTAAACCCTAAACTGCCAAAATGTGGCTTTGGGATACCTCATCAAAGCCTACGGCGCTGCGGTGAAGTGGTTGGCGAGCTTCGTTCATCATGGGAGCCGAGGTCGATGAAGTTCTTGAGCTCCGCCTTTCGCCACTAGAGCTCCTAACTAGTGAGGAGCTCCCTCTACATAGCAAGACCCTCCCTGGGGAGAAATTCGTTGAGTTGCTTGCCCCTGGTTTGCTTCTTTGCTTCCGCAGCGTCTGTGGGGAGCGACCGCGCCTTCAAGTCCTCGTCGTCGGCCGACAGAACAAGAGGAGGCATTCTCGATCGGACGATATTTGACATCCCAATCCGATCCAACGGACATGCGCGTGAGAGCTTGTGTGCTCGCCTTGCTATCGTGCTTGTGTGGCGGCACTGACACCTAGTAAACTCCGGGCCTAATTGGTTGCTCACAAAGGCCTTTCTCGCGTCTGTTGGGACAAAAAACGACGTTTGGTAGGCCACAAGGAAAAAAGATTCCACGGTTCTCAAAGCAACCCAAATGCAAACTAATTGGAGCACCCTATATGAAAAAAATACATATATCAAGAACTTCAAACTCGATGGCTATCACAAAATAAATAAGTGGAAAGAAATAACCGAAGCACGCGGAGACGATGATGTATCCCGATGTTCACTTCCTTGAGGGGAAGCTAGTCACCGTTGGAGAGGTGCGGTACGGGGACACCGACGCCATCAATCTCACGCTTCTTCTCCGTGAGGCCTCTAATGGAACTTTACGTTCGAATCGCCTATGGACTACTTCATACCCCGTCATATCTTGATGATAGGAACTCGACGACAAGGATGGCCGGAGACCCAACGCAAGGCCGATGTCACGGAAGCTTGGAAGAGAAAGGAAGAGGAAGCTCAGGGCCGGACGCCGCTTACACAGCCGGACGCCGGGGCTGACCGCTTTCCCCACGCCGGCACGCTGCCGCTGTCGTGACCACTCACAATCTAAACCCTAATCTGCCACATGTATGGCTGTGCTTGTATCTTAGTTTCCCCAAACTACCCCTCCTTAGTGGTTCCCTATAAATAGACCTCCACCCCCACCTTCATGAGGAGAGATGATGTTTAGATGAATTGGCTTATGCCTCTACTATCCCTTGTGGATTTGGGTAACCCCCACCTTAGGTTAATTCCTATTGTACCACCCGGGCTCCTTATCGAATCCTATTGTATCTCTTTGGTGACTTCTACCAATCTTAGTCTTTTGCTTGCACTTCTACCTATTTGGTCTTTTGCTTGCACTTCTATTGAGTTTGGTCTTTTCACCCTTCTAGATTCATAGGATCTTCGATTTGTCGATCTTGTTGCGGGACTTCTACCGAAAGGTATTTTCCTGCAACTTCTATCGAGTTGGTGTTTCGGGCCAACGGATAACCGATGTGTTGTGTGCGTGTGTTTGTATCGAGTTCTTCGCGTTCATCCACCTCCCCGCGAATCCTCCGCAATCACACTCACCCGGTCAAACCGTGAGATTGGGCACACCCTCGGGCTTAGCCGCATCATATGGTATCGAGAAAGGCCACGGATTGACGATTCCACCAATTTCGCCCAAAAATTTCCCCAAAATTTTTCCCCAAAAAAAAATAGCTCGAATTTGGATCTCTGGATTTGTTGAGTTTTTTGTGGTTTTGGTCCACAGATCTGTTGTCTCTAGTGCTGATCTACATCTCCTCCAAATTTCGCGGTCAAATTCCTTGTATTTCGCTCGGAATCGACGATTTTATGAGCCAATTTCCGCTGCAGTTCGTCCTGTTCATCCTCGAGTTTGGTCCACCGGCACTGCCGGCCGATTTCCACCGGCACTGCCGGCCTCCCTCCATCTTCCTCCGCTCGCAGCTCGGGCCTCCTCTACCAGCAGCTCCACCCTTGCCAACCCGCCGGTTTTCGCCGCCCCTGGCCCACCTCCGCGCCGCTGTCGCCCAGCTCCTGCGCGTCCACCAAGCCGTGCGCCCGCACACCACGCCGCCGCTCGCGCCTTGCCTCGCAGCGCCAGCAGCCGCTCCACACCCCGCTCGCCTTGCCCGCAGCAGCTCCGCCGCTCCTCCCTGCTCGCACGCACAACCACCTCCGCTCATCGCTGCTCCCACCCGTACAGAGCTCCGCGCCTTGGGCACCGCCGCAGCAGCAAACCACACTACGCCGCCACGCCTAAGGCTCGCCCCCGCCTGGCTCCACACGCGCGCCCCGCACCATCCTGCTCCTCTTGTTTTTCCCTCACAGCGCTGTGCATCATCTGGCTCCTCCTCACACGCAAGCAATCGCCCAAGCTCCCTATTTCCATTCACGCAGAGAACCACGACCGGCAGTGCCGCTAATCCGACCCCGGCAGTGCCGGCCAAGTCACCCCGGCAGTGCCGGCCAGCACAGCCCGGCAGTGCCGCTGTTCAAGTTTAGGCCAATTCTGACTCCACTTTTTGCTCCAAATTTTGACAACTTTCCGGCGCCCGTTTGACTCCAAACTTTAACAACATCCTCCAACGACTCTAGTCTACGTCTAATTTTTGACGATTTTTGGAACATATTTTTGACCGCTCGTTTTGACCCTACTTTTCGGGCATTGACTTAATTTGCTCGGTTTCCGATTTGGAGTGCATCGGTTGTCTATCCCGCTTCCGCGCCTACATCAACACCGCGACGACACCGTTGGCACCCCGGATTCCGGCGCAACTTCGCCATCGTCATCGACACCACCACTTCGCCATCACAAGTTCGTGTGCTTGGCACCGCCTAACATCAATAGGTATAACTTGCCTCCCCTTGTAGCCCCGTTTCTTTCTTTGTGTACCTATCCCATTGAGAGTGGCTTTCCGAGTGTTGCGAAGCATTGCACAAGTGTCACGACCGTGAGAGGGTGTGTGTGTGCGTTGTGTTGAGCAAAGCTCCGAAGCAAGCTCGGTGAGAAAGATACACAAAAGAAGAAAAAGTGTGACATAGAGAAAAATAAAGCTTCTAAGCATAGAAAAAAAGAGAAAAAGAAAAAGAAATACAAAAAGAGTGTGTGTTCACCGATACAAAGGAGTGCAAAGCTTGTGAGCACTAAGAGAGATAAGAGAAGAGTGGCATTTGTGCAAATCTAGTTGCTTCTCTCATATGCAACCAAGCTACGGTCTCTCTTGTGTTGGCGCGACACCGAGCTAATAGTCTTTGTTAGAACCATCCTTGTTACTTGCTCACTTCCTTGGTCGCGCTAACCCCATTGTTCTTCCTTGTGTGTGTTTCCGTGTTTCCTTGACATAGATCATCACTTTTGACATTTGACTTTGGATCTTACCCACATTTGACAATAGACATTTTCTTTGGTTCTTTTCGTTTGCTATCCACTTCCTCACCTACCACCATATAGAGTTCTTAGCCTTTTGCGTGTGCTTTGAGTGTGTGTGTGAGTACATATCGGTTATTCTCTAACTTGAACCATTTTCTCGATTTTGGTTTGCGAGTTTTGACCTTTTAGTAGTCCTCCTTCCACCATACATACACCTTGAGAGCCACCCAAAATGACGCCACAAGAACAAGCCGAGATGAGAGCATACTTTGCCAACTTAGATGATCAAATAGCCAAGATGACCACCCAAGATAAAGCCGAGTGCAAATCCTACTTCAAACACCTTGAGAGCAAGAGTGACACACCACATGAGTTGAGTGAGGACGCTTTGATTTCTAACACATTAACCTCTACTCCTCTTGTGTTGTCTTCCTCTTTGCTAGGTTGCTCGGACATCGACGACGCCATTGCCATGGAGATGAGGGACTCCACTATATGTGAGATGAGCGACTCCACTATATGTGAGATGAGTGACTCCACTATATGTGAGATGAGTGAATCCAATATACATGAGCTTGAGTGCCTCCACCTTGAGGATATGAGTGATACACCGAGTGAGATGAGAGTGGTAGTTGATAGGTCATGTGAGGCCATTTCGAATTCTAACAACTTACCCTCTACCTCTAGTGTGTCTCCTTGTGTCTCTTTAGGTCCCATGGATGACGAGACGTCGATCACGGAAAAGAAGATGTACATGGTGCATGAAGATGATGATATCACACCATGCTTACAAGGAGTCAAAGATGTCGACCACATGGATCCTACCACTTCCACAACGCCTACTTCAAATGAGTCGGACTACAAAGGTAACAATATAGGTGTTGATGATGCCATGATCCCACTAGTGGACATGATGACTTATGAATGCATGCATGATCTTGATGATACAAGTGCTATGTCATATGCTTCGTTCATTCCTCCATGTGATGCTTTGCTTGATAACATTGTTGATCATGTGGAATTACTTGCTTGTGACAATATAGTCATGCCATGCTATGAGAGTTTATCTTCCTCTTCTATTGCTTGCAATATGTCAAACAATTGCTCTTTCCTATGTGTTGCTTGCAATGATGATGATGATAATACTTGTGTTGTGACACCCTTGATGAACAATTGCTCTTTCCCTTGGTGTGTTGACAACAATGATAAAATGTTGAACATGTTTTGCTCTAGATGCTTGCAATACTCTCCCATTAATGCAACCAAAATGTTGAATAATTGCTCTTTCCAATGCTTGGTTTGCAATGATATTAATATGCTTGTAAATGAGATTGCCCCCATAGCTCTCTCAAACTTTGGAGACTTTGCCTATATACATGATGAGCATGTTCATGTGTTTACCCCGCATATTCACCATATCTATTATGATGCTTTGCTTAACGCTAATGGTGATGTGCAAAAGAGATGGACCATCATGATGGATGATGTGTTCATATACCATGCACACACGTTCTTTGCTTTGCCTATTGTGTGTGTAGGTACAAGAATGCCAATGTCAACCTCGATTGAGCACGAGTTGACAAAGAGAGCTCTAGAGAGCATAATACAAGTAAGTTCAAGATCGAACCCGGCTCTAATACCTTTCCCATGCTTTGCATTGAACATGCCGAACAATTTCTCTTTCTCTTGGTTCTTTTGCAAGCATGATGATGTGATTCTTACCGTTGGTGTTGCCTCAAACAAGTCGACCAATTTCTCTTTTATTTGGTTTGTTGGCACGCACGGTTGTGTAAATGTTGTTTTGGTGAACTTTTTGGATGATATGTCATGTGTTGCAACAAATATGAGGACCAATTTCTCTTTCCAATGGTTTGTGTGCACACATGTTGATGATATTTTGGACACTCTTCCGTATGTGTTTTGGCAAAATTCTCCACTTATTGCTTCAAGGATGTTGAACAATTTCTCTTTCCGATGCCTTGAGTGCAATAATGCACATGAGTTTCTACATGAGATGGACATCATAGTCGTCTCACAATTTGGAGTTTTTGTGATTCCACATTTGGAAGATGTTCATACGGAGTTCTTACACATTGACCTTGCACATGCATTATGCTTGATAAATTTGTGTTGTGCTAACGGTGTTGTGAACATGAAAGGACATGTCATTGATGATGTGCTCCAATATCACACACAAACATATTTTGCTTGGTCTTTGTTGTGTGAAGGTACAAGTGACTTGTGGATGAGCGTCAACGAATGGGTTCAACCCCATACATCTACTACACAAGATCTCTCGATGAGAGCACACCGACATTATACTAAGGTGACCTCCTTATACTGGGGACATATTGCTAAATCCGTTGAACATTGGCTACGCTTTGAGTGTTCTCTTGCTTCTCTTGTGCTATTGATAGGGCTCTTGACAAGTGACGGGACATTCAAGCGTGGTTGTCATCTACCTCCTATACACATTCATGAAGAGTTATCGTCGAGGACGACTCTTTTTCAAGTGGGGAGATGATACTTCGGTCTTCACCGCATCATGTGCTTCATCGCCAAGACGCACGCTAAGGTGAATCTTCTCCTTTACGCGTGCCTCGAATCGCCTACTTGGAACGATATACTACTTCATACCCCGTCATATCTTGATGATAGGAACTCGACGACAAGTACGGGAGAAGGAAGGATGGCACGGAGACCCGAGGACGCAAGGCCGATGTCACGGAAGCTTGGAAGAGAAGGAGGAAGAGGAGCTGGAAGCTCCAGGCCGGCACTGCCGCCCTACACAGGGCCGCCGTCACTGCCGCGCTTCCCACGCCGGCACTGCCGCCGCTGTCGTGACCACTCACAATCTAAACCCTAATCTGCCACATGTATGGCTGTGCTTGTATCTTAGTTTCCCCAAACTACCCCTCCTTAGTGGTTCCCTATAAATAGACCTCCACCCCCACCTTCATGAGGAGAGATGATGTTTAGATGAATTGGCTTATGCCTCTACTATCCCTTGTGGATTTGGGTAACCCCCACCTTAGGTTAATTCCTATTGTACCACCCGGGCTCCTTATCGAATCCTATTGTATCTCTTTGGTGACTCTACCAATCTTAGTCTTTTGCTTGCACTTCTACCTATTTGGTCTTTTGCTTGCACTTCTATTGAGTTTGGTCTTTTCACCCTTCTAGATTCATAGGATCTTCGATTTGTCGATCTTGTTGCGGGACTTCTACCGAAAGGTCTTTTCCTGCAACTTCTATCGAGTTGGTGTTTCGGCCAACGGGGATAACCGATTGTGTTGTGTGCGTGTGTTTGTATCGAGTTCTTCGCGTTCATCCACCTCCCCGCGAATCCCCTCCGCAATCACACTCACCCGGGTCAAACCGTGAAGATTGGGCACACCCTCGGGCTTAGCCCGCATCAGGTGCCGTATCACGAAGGCACACCTTCTTCTCCGTGTGCTCCTTCCACGAAGTAGGAGCTCGTTCCACTATGTGAAGGCCTTAATTAGGGAGGCCTTCAATCCCGTACAAACTTTCTGGCTCGATCAAAAAATTGATCGCTCCCGGTGACCGCTACCGCCTAGGAGGCTCAACCTCCCAAGAGAAAAAAGATTGGAGAGGGAAACTTGATATAATGGCTCAAGTCAAAATATGTGTGGTTGAAAGATAGAGGATGAAGAGATATTCGAGATGCATGGATCAACTCTCAAAAATGTTAGACGAATCCCTCGAAATCAAGGATTTGAGGTGGCAAAATTTGCAATAGAGTTCTTGAGACTTTTGATTTCGATCTAGATTAAAAGGAATGGCAAAGGTAGTAGTCCAAATATCTGGGGTTGCCATATATAGAAAAATATAGCCGTTGTAGCCAATTTTCGTGTAGGAAAAAAACCCGGTATGTCTGGGTATGTATGCCCTTGTATGACTAGCTAAACTCACTGGAAATAAAAGAGCTGGGAAAAAGAAACAGAAAAACCATCCGGTACGACTGGCCTTGACTCCGGTAAAATATTGACTTCGGCTTTTGTTTCGGCCAATTTCGAGAATATTTCCTGTACAACTTTTCTAAAATACAAAACAACATAAAACAGGGAACTGGCACTGTGGCATCTTGTTAATAGGTTAGTTCTGAAAAATGTATAAAAGTGCAACAAAGTGTTAGCAAAACATAAAGGAATTGGTGGAAAACAAGCATGGAGCATCAAAAATTATATATACATTTGCCACGTATCACTATACTTGAGAAATTTGCTAAAGATTCCACTATCAATAATTGCAATCAAGCTGATTGTGGTTCCTATATTGCTAACTATGTCATTAAAGAAAAGATTCAAATATACAATAATGATACTATGATACCACCTAAGCTTGGGGATGCTTGAATCCCCCAGATTTTATTTTTTATTAATAAAAATACACACCATGCAATTATAGATTTAGGATCTAATGTTTCTGTAGTATCTAAAGAGCTATATGAATTACTTACTCGCAAAAAGATGAAAAATGCTCTATTGATTTATTACTTGTTGATGATTCAAACAAAAAGGCCTTATGAAGAGTAAATGATGTAATGGTTGAATTTCATATGACATATGTGCTTGTTGATTTTATTGTTATGTACATGGGTAGCAATACCTCTAGTCCTATAATCCTTGGAAGACCTTTTCTGAGAACAACAGGAGCTACCATTGATTCTACAGAATGGAATTTCAAGTTCCAATTCCCACATAAGAAGTGTATGGACCACTTCCTGAGGAAGAAAGAGGTAGCATCATTTAAGCTACCACATAATTTCTACTACACTTGAAACAAGTAAGTAAGCATAGCTATATGACTATAAAGAAAGCGCTTTACAGGAGGCAACCCGAGATATTTTTATATTTGGTTTTTTGTTTTACATGCTTGCTGAAGTAGGTTAGTTTTATTTTAGTTTACTCTCTGGTTTTTGAATAAAGTATCAAGTAATAACCCATTTGGATGTTTAAAGTTGCAAACATAATATGGAGTCGATGTTTTCTGCGCTGCACTTTTTAGTGCATGTTTTTCTGATTTTTTGGTAACTCCTAAAATCTTGATAAATTCACAGTACTTGTAACTTTTCATCCTCTATATGCACATAAATTGGATAAAATTCCTGATGTGTCTAAGTCATGCTAAAAATTTAGTTTTTGTGCAGCAAAAGTTCTGGATAGATTCTGCCTTCCAATATTAGATCCATTCTTTTAAGTATCAAAATGATTTTTGCTTGGGACTTTTGATATGCTAGAATTATTAGAACGTTATATTCTCTCTGGTGCATGAATATATAATTTTATTTCTGATTAAAACAGCAACAAACATGATTTTCTTGTACCTCTAATGTCACCACATAGAAAAGAAAAGGGAAGAAAAGTTTGTGTTGAAGTTTTTCACAGGAAATGGAGGAATATCACACTAATATCAATTCAAGTATGGTGAATATCATAAGCTTGGGGATGCCAATGACACCCCACTAGAATCATTCTAAAACTCCTGGTTTGAGCAACTCTAATTAAACTCTGTATTTTGAGCAACATAGAATTTTCGCAAAAACTTGAAGCGTTCTTGTTTTATTTGTGTCTAGTTTTGTTTTAAATGAAAGAACCATCATATTGAGTGATGAGCTACTGGAACAAACTCTCTTACCTCTGAATGGTTAAATAAAATTAAGTTGCATGATTATACAAGAAAAGGAGGAATACCTAAAGGTGAAATTTATTTTGTGTATGGTATATCTAGTTTCACATGCTCTATTGAGTGATGATTTTCTATGTGCCTTATTCAGTGCTACTTCTTACTAGTATACATAAATTTTTAATTTTAAGTATCATTGTTTGATGATGAATGAATAGCTCTATGGATACTATTGCATGCTTTTAGACCTCTTGCTAGCCAAAAGAATTGAATTATTACACAAGCATAGACTTGCTTCCAAGATCAACTCAAATTCAATATCTATCATACCTACCTATATATCACTTTCTATTCCAAGTATAATGTGTGTGTTATGCCACTGACCTTTTCACAATATCATTTTTGTGTAATTTAAAGCTCATAAGAAAGTAAGGTTTACAAGAAAAATATCGATACCCATGTTCTAGGTTTGACTAATTATGAGTAATGAGCTAGACCATAACCATGCTTACTCGGGGTGTACTTCAACATTGCATCATCGGGGTATTGCACCCTGCGTTGATCATCATTTTTTGTGTGTTGCTGATGGTTATCTCTTGCGGAATAAGTGGAGGTTATCAAGAGTAAGTATGCATGCATGTTAGAGAAGAGCAATGAGACGCTAACTGAAGCCATGCCTAATGATGGTGAAATTTTTATTAGAGAGCATCCTCAACAGGAAGATAGAAAAAATTGAGAGAGCTGAAAAAGAAAGAAAAAAAAGGAGTTAGTGAAAAAGAGAGAGAGTGTAAAAAAGAAAAAAAGAAAGAAAAACAAGAGTTAGAGGGGAAAGTGAGAGACACTTAGAGAGGTTGCTCAACGTCTATTGTTCATGTTGTCCCGGTATGGATGGCCTATAGTTGAGACTAGACCATGATGGCACGCGTTGCCGCGCCCGTCCATTTTTGCGATAAAATATTAATAGTAGAAATACACGATGCTAGAGAACATGGATTTGTTTGTAATAATTAGAAAATATAAATATTTGAGGAACCTTGAATATTTTGATACAATGTCTGGATGTAGATAGTGCAAAGGTATATGTTCATAGCTTGATGTATAATATCACAAAAATCAACACGACGGAATGAAACCATCCAAATCATTGATAGACACAACATTGCACAAGAAACAATGGAGCAATATATAATAGGTTTGATCACAGGTATATGGGAGATGTATATGAACTCACCTTTAAGAGAATATTTACAAACTACTGCTTGATATGTGCACTTATGAGACTTTTGGTTTATTATGAACTTGCAACTTTTTGGTTTGAGTTTGATACAATGCCTCGTAGATTTTGATAGCTCGCAAATTAGATGATCATACTTCTTTAAGAGATTATCCAAAGTTTGTGTAGCTGAAGTGGTCTAGTTGCTTATCTTGCACGAGATATGTAAATATGTAATTGTGACATAAGGAAGTGAACTTTTCCTTCATTTCCCTGCATATGCCATATGAAAAACTTGAGTCAGTGAGCAATTATATTTTATTCCTAGCCAGTAATTTAGATAATTTCTGCTAGGACTGTAGAATTGTCTACATAAGAATAGTCGTGTGTAAGACCAGCTTTTCTCCTGATATCTTGCATATTCTTGTAGAGACAACAAAACAAATAGGCATTGTATTCTTCTGTAGAAATCACCAATAAAAGATCATCTCTAAGAGAAAGAGGTCTTCCTGGTATATAATGATGTTAAAGTATAGGCTCTAAATTGACATGTCCCAGCCCAAACCTATTACTTATTCTGGAAACAAGTTAAACTTGCATAGTAGATATCTCCATTCTCTAACCTAAAATTCTAAAATAAACCAGCAGCATGCCTTTTTCTATTGATGGTATCGTTCCAATTTTATCAGGTGCACATCTTGAACATGAGGTGTACAGTAGAAAAAGAGAAGAGGATAACGTCGATAGATAACCATCATATTAACTTCTATAATCTGCTACAAAAAATCAAGATGGATAAAAAAGAACCACAAACGAACATTCCCTGGAAGTAGCAGACATTTAATAATCATTTCTTCTTAATTTGCAGGATGTGTACAAATGGACAAACAGTAGTTCCGTTATTTGACCAAATACAAAATGTTAGAACGGTATGTGGAAACAACTACGGCAAGATGTGTTACCTCAAGGCCACTTCTCCATGCATAACCCATTTTCTCGAGGGGCAAACTTGGCCAGTAAACTGAATTCAAAGAAATAGATTAGTGATTGGAATGCGCTAATCAAATCAATATCTATCACTGGCTACTAAATACATACAATCAGACCATACAGTCAAAAGTTAGAATTTTTAAGGGTAAATTTTCCAGAAAAAACAAGGGAGTTGTGGAACTTGCAAAAGTAAAATTCTTGCTATTGCTATACATCTGCTTGTTGTCGCGGATCTACACCACCACCTTCAGACTCGGC
The DNA here is from genome assembly GCA_030979885.1 of Lolium multiflorum. Classification (NCBI taxonomy): domain Eukaryota; kingdom Viridiplantae; phylum Streptophyta; class Magnoliopsida; order Poales; family Poaceae; genus Lolium; species Lolium multiflorum. Next base: position 137,186,053 of record CM061750.1, read on the forward strand.
GCGGCGGCAGATGCATCTGGCAACAGGAGCATCTTGGGGATGATGCAAGTGGCTGCAAGATAGATTAATTCAATCAGTGTAAGAAAAATTCTCAATTGATCTGAAATAGCGCAACTATATTGCTGGTTCAGTGACTACCATAGTACCATTAACTGATTTCGGTGAGAGAAAGATGCAATATTGACATCCATTTCTGTTCTCTAACTTCTTTCAGTATACAATGATTTAGTACACTATCTTATTATACTCCCTTCGATTCATATTACTTACACTAATATAGATGTATCTACACACATTTTAATTGTAGATACATCTATTTTAGTGGCAAATAATATGGATCGGAGGGAGTGGCAAAAAAAAAATGGCACTAATATAGATTGGCTTGGAATCAGGATTCAACGACTAAAACATTCAGAGTAGGTGCTGTAACAAATATGATAGTCTAGCAATCAATTTTTTTTCTTATCTTTAGTCCCTACCAAAGTACTTCAATCTCCTGCAAATAGGGCTGGTGGTTGCCAGGGGATTAAGTAAGCATATCACACAAGGGGGTCAGGCGAGCTGTACCTGAAGGGGAGGAACCGCCGGCGTGGAGGGAATGCGGAAGGGCGCCAAGGCGTTGGACAACAGTGCGCCCGGGAATGCCGAGTCTAGCGGCATCTCCGTCGGGCGAGCTAGCTAGTCGCGGTGGGTGCTGCAGGTAGAGGTCGAAATCGGTGGTGCAAATTGCTTGTGTGAAGAGGATAAAGAGATCAAGATCTGGGTCAGGCCGGTTGAACGAATAAGAGACATGGACACCTAAATTAGGATCGACAGTCGGAACGAAATTATGGAAGGATTTGGCCTCCTGCACTGCCGGTACCTTGCCGCTGCCGTGCGCGTATGCATCACATCTGTTGCAGGAAGAGGAACGGAATAGGAAAGGAGCGAGAGAGCGAACGGGCCTTGGGTACAAACATGTTAGCCTGTTTGAGAGTTCCACATTTTAGCCGGATCAACCAGAAAATGCCCTGCTCAATCCGCGGCGTAGCCGCCCTTCAATGTTGGCCGGCCTAGTTATTGCGAATTAATGAAGCGGCAAGCTCCGGTAGTGCAACGATCTGGAACGTAGATGGATTAGATCGGACGGTACAGGTCTCCAAAGCGCTGTGAGGGCTCCTAACTCGTTCCATTATACTGTTACTAAATACCCATCTCCTTTGGTTTTTTGTACAGGCAGCATGAAGGTACCCCATTGCGATACTTGGTTGAAACATGTGTGTTGAAAAGTCTTGGTTACCCGGAGCTGAGTAACAAGAAGTGTAATCCTTAGCAACCAGGAAAATGAGGCAACATTTACTCATAAAAGGTCAAACACATGACTCATAGATATCTCCACACAATAGATGCATGGTACCCCATCCTTATTATTATTGCTGACATGAATTGCATATCTCAAAACTTTGTTTTATTCACTATTTTTATTTTGTTGGAGGATTAGCACATATATTCCCTGCTTACTTTATTGTGTTCAAGAGTCAAAAATATCCAAGTAAAGAGAGGACAAAGAGTCTTCCAACAATTCTATAGGATTATCCTAAGCACGCTTAATGATCCATACTACTTATCACTCATGTTTCTTACAATGCTATTTATTATTATGCATGCTTTGTAGAATGTAAGAGTTATCACTTTATGAGTTCATATTGCTTATTTTCATTCTTTATTGACTAGACCTTGTGATAATTTTCATGATTATTTAGAAGCTATATATAATAAACTCGAAAGTTTGTGTTAGTTTTATCACCTTTATGCACGAGACGAGCATAGGTTAAGCTTAGGGATGTTGATGCATGTAAAATGCATGCATGAATTTTGTTCTTTATCATATTTAATTCTCACATATTTGCAACATATATGATGATAATACCATGTTTTACATTGATTTATGGGGATTTACCAACGATCCCTTTATTTGGTTTATAACTCTGTAGAATAGGAATTCCCTGTTTCGCGAATTTTTCACTTTCAGAGACATATACGGAGTCAAATTGACCTGGGATTTTTTGAGTGTCATTTTTTTCATCGGGAGAAGCACCCTGGAACCTGGAAGCACACCTGGATAGGCCTAAGGCCCAAATAACACCAGGTGGCGCGCCTAGACATGTAGGACGCTCTACCCGAGGTCTTTTGACCATCGATCGTCTAATTCACTTGCTTCTTTCGCCCACCGACGTATTTTGACCTAAAAGTCACTATATATATGGCCCCGAAGAGTTCTCGGGAGGAGAGCGCCGCAGAAGACAGAAACATGAAAACAGAGGTTGCAGCTGCGAAGATTGGAGGGGAAACTCCGCCGGAGGGATCGTCGCCTTCTCTAACGTCTTTGTCATCACCACCATGATCAGGGGGGGTAATCCACCATTGTACTACGGGTTTGTGGCAGTAGCTTGATCTATTTCTCTCATGTTCTTCATAGTGCTTAGTGCCATATGAGCTGCCCTACATGAATATGGCCATATTTTGTAATACATAAGTGGTGGATCCTTATTCTATGATATTGTGTTATGTTCGTTATGTGACAAAAGTGATGAACCTATTATTTTGCACATGTTATTATTTTGCATCATCATATCTCATTGATGAATTGCTATTGTCCACTACAACTGGAAAGATAGAATAGTGAAGTGAACCCATGATCCCCGGTCCACTTTTTATTAGAAGAAACACCTTTATCTTGCTTTCTGTTTGCCGCACTATTTAATCCGAAAATACAAAAATATTTAATTTTCTTATTTGCATCCAAAACCCCAAAAACAATCAACCCTTTTACTTTTTTTACTTAGTTACTTTTTTTATCTAGTTTTACTTATTTTATTACTACTTGTGTTTTATTTACTTACGTGAAACCTTGTGCTTGGCAACCACATGGTGGAGTTGGGAACACAAGCTTTTTATTTTACTTCGCAGGATTGCTAGAAGAAGAGAAGGAGACGAAAGCTCTTTGCTCAAGTTCCCCGAGAGTTCGATATTAACCCTCTAGTCACCCTTGTGGGGAAATTGCTTCCTGGACTACACACTCTGCACTTGGAGTTCCAACGTTTCAAAAGATTTTGCTGGTGTTGTAATCGGCATCAGCATCATCGCCTGCGCCATAATTTCGTCCTCGCAAGAGGCGGGGTGCTTCGAGTCCATCCTCCGCATCGACGAGGACCCCCTCGGTATCAAGCGGTACCAGAGAAGTTCACCGACTTTATCGACGGTGCCGAGACGGATGAGTTGCAAATGCGGGAGGCTAGATGCGGCTTTTGCCGGTGGCCGGTCGAGGTCTTGTTTGACGGGCAGGGCAAGATGTACCCGCACACCAGGTGGGACAAGTTCGCCCGCGCCCACAACCTCGAGGCTGACTGCCTTCTCACCTTCCTCTACGAAGGCGATGGCGAGATAATCGTCAAGGTGTTCGACAAATACATCATGCCGCAGGCACTACCACACCGACCAATCCGACGAGGACATCGACAACTAGTGTTGTCAGAGTGTTCTTACTTTGCAGCGAAGATGGCCACCGGACAATTGAAGCCAGTAGTGTAGGTTTCTGTATGTTCTTCTTGCGCATCCAAGAAAAACAAGGCACTCACGGCGAGCTGGAATTTCTAGTTTGGATGATTGAGTGTCTAAGATTGTTCTCTCCTTGCAGCGAAGAAGGCAAAACCGACGTACATACACTAGTTAAGTTTCCTCATTTTGCGATGTTTCAACCATGTTTCCAACTATGTAGTAGTTTGTGTAATATTTATAGGTATGTTTAAATAAAAAAGGAAAAAAAATAGGTAAAAATATGTGTTGGACCGCTGGGGGACGCGTGGTCAAAAATGACCATTTTCATGTCCGCGAGCTGATGCAAACGGACGCGCGCTGCCACTTTGGGTATCCGATTTGCATCGCCCCATTGGAGATGTTTTAACCCAATAATAGAATCTAGAAGCTGGCCTTTAAAACATGTATGAAGGCCCTCTTAAAATTCTTTTTCGGTCTTAAATATGCTCGGCCGGAACAGAAACCGAACTACAACTTGTGCAATTTTTTAAAAATGACTTGGCGGGCGAAATTCTGAACATTGAGATAACAACCAGTTCATGCATTGATGATTTTGATAATGCATACATGGATCACACTAGAACTAGTTTGACCTAAATTTGAACCTGAGTTTGTTATCGTGGTCGGCACATAGTCGATATACTGAGTAACCAAGCAATCAAGCACGATGATAAGACAACAATTTGTGAACGTAGTTCAACAAACTCGCCTACTCTGTGGGGCATGATTACAAGCGCTCCTCATCTTTGATACCGCAGCTCTTGGACGCCTTGCGCTCCTACTGCTATCAAGTCATCATAGATTACAACATGGAGTGCCCCCCACATTATATAGGAGGCCCAAGCTACTAAAGTCTGACTCGGACACTACTTGTAACATACCCACACCTATTACAACTCAGGATCCTAACGTGACGCAACTCGTGCATAATATTCGACACAAACACAACATAGTTCATCACTACCTAAACCCTAAACTGCCAAAATGTGGCTTTGGGATACCTCATCAAAGCCTACGGCGCTGCGGTGAAGTGGTTGGCGAGCTTCGTTCATCATGGGAGCCGAGGTCGATGAAGTTCTTGAGCTCCGCCTTTCGCCACTAGAGCTCCTAACTAGTGAGGAGCTCCCTCTACATAGCAAGACCCTCCTGATGGCGTGTAACTCACACGTTCGTTGGGAACCCCAAGAGGAAGGTATGATGCGCACAGTAGCAAGTTTTCCTCAGAAAGAAACCAAGGTTTAATCGAACCGGGAGGAGCCAAGAAGCACGTTGAAGGTTGATGGTCGCGAAATGTGATGCGGCGCAACACCGGGATTCCGCGCAACGAGGAACCTGCACAACACAACCAAAGTACTTTGCCCCAACGAAACAGTGAGGTTGTCAATCTCACCGCTTGCTGTAACAAAGGATTAAACGTATCGAGTGGAAGATGTTTGCAAAGAAAACAGTAAAACAAGTAGATTGTATGCTATGGAAAGAATAGGACCGGGGTCCACAGTTCACTAGAGGTGTCTCCCCATAAGATAAAAGCATGTTGGGTGAACAAATTACAGTCGGGCAATTGACAAATAGAGAAAGGCATAATAATGCATATACATGACATGATAAATATAGTGAGATTTAATTGGGCATTACGACAAAGTACATAGACCGCCATCCAACTGCATCTATGCCTAAAAAGTCCACCTTCAGGTTATCGTCCGAACCCCTCCAGTATTAAGTTGCAAAGCAACAGACAATTGCATTAAGTATGGTGCGTAATGTAATCAATAACTACATCCTTAGACATAGCATCAATGTTTTATCCCTAGTGGCAACAGCACATCACAACCTTAGAACTTTCTGTCCCAGGTATCAATGAAGGCATGAACCCACTATCGAGCATAATTACTCCTCTTGGAGTTAAGAGTAAAAACTTGGCCAGAGCCTCTACTAATAATGGAGAGCATGCAAGATCATAAACAACACATGAACAATAGATTGATAATCACCATAATCATAGTACTCTCTATCCATCGGATCCCGACAAACACAACATATAGAATTACATATAGATGATCTTGATCATGTTAGGCAGCTCACAAGATCTAACAATGAAGCACAACAAGGAGAAGACGACCATCTAGCTACTGCTATGGACCCATGGTCTAGGGGTGAACTACTCACTCATCACTCCGGAGGCGATCATGGCGATGAAGAGTCCTCCGGGAGATGAATCCCCTCTCGGCAGGGTGCCGAGGCGATCTCAATCCCCGAGATGGGATTGGCGGCGGCGTCTCTGTAAGGTTTTCCGTATCGTGGCTCTCGATCGGGGGTTTCGCGACGGAGGCTTTAAGTAGGCGGAAGGTCAACGCGAGGGGCCACACGAGGGCCCAGGGGCTCGGCGCGGCCAGGGCCCGGGCCGCGCCGGCCTCCCTCCTGCCGCCTCGTGGCCCCACTTCGTTAGGTCTTCGGTTCTGGAAGCTTCGTGCAAAAATAGGACCCAGGCGAAAGTTTCGTCCAATTCCGAGAATATTTCTTTACTAGGATTTCTGAAACCAAAAACAGCAGAAAACAGGCTCTTCGGCATCTTGTTAATAGGTTAGTTCCAAAATGCATAAATATGACATATAATGTGCATAAAACATGTAGGTATCATCAACAAAGTAGCATGGAACATAAGAAATTATCGATACGTTGGAGACGTATCAGCATCCCTGCTTAGTTCTGCTCCCGAGCAGGTAAAACGATAACAAAGATAATTTCTGAAGTGACATGCCATCATAATCTTGATCATACTATTTGTAAACATATGTAATGAATGCAGCGATCAAAGCAAAGGTAATGACATGAGTAAACAACTGAATCATATAGCAAAGACTTTTCATGAATAGTACTTCAAGACAAGCATCAATAAGTCTTGCATAAGAGTTAACTCGTAAAGCAATAAATCAAAGTAAAGGTGTTGAAGCAACACATAAGAAGATTAAGTTTCAGCGGTTGCTTTCAACTTGTAACATGTATATCTCATGGATATTGTCAACATAAAGTAATATAACAAGTGCAATATGCAAGTATGTAGGAATCAATGCACAGTTCACACAAGTGTTTGCTTCTTAAGGTGGAAGGAGATAGGTAAATGACTCAACAATAAAAGTAAAAGAATGGTCCTTCAGAGGAAAGCATCGATTGCTGTATTTGTGCTAGAGCTTTTATTTTGAAAACATGAAACAATTTTGTCAACGGTAGTAATAAAGCATATGAGTTATGAAAATTATATCTTACAAGTTGCAAGCCTCACGCATAGTATACTAATAGTGCCCGCACCTTGTCCTACTTAACTTGGACTACCGGATCTTTGCATGCCATGTTTCAACCAAGTGTCACAAGGGGTACCTCCATGCCGCCTGTACAAAGGTCCAAGGAGAATGCTCGCATTTCGGATTTCTCGCTTTTGATTATTCTCAACTTAGACATCCATACCGGGACAACATGGACAACAGATAATGGACTCCTCTTAAATGCATAAGCATGTAGCAAAGTTATTATTCTCATATGAGATTGAGGATATATGTCCAAAACTGAAACTTCCACCATGATTCATGGCTTTAGTTAGCGGCCCAATGTTCTTCTCTAACAATTTTGCATGCTCCAACCACTAAAATGATAGACCTTCAGACAAGACGGACATGCATAGCAACTCACATGATATTCAACAATAGTTGATGGCGTTTCCCAGAAACATGGTTATCGCACAACAAGCAACTTAATAAAATATAAAGTGCATAAGTACATATTCAATACTACGATAGTTTTTAAGGCTATTTTGTCCCATGAGCTATATATTGCAAAGGTGAATGATGGAATTTTAAAGGTAGCACTCAAGCAATTTACTTTGGAATGGCGGGTAAATACCATGTAGTAGGTAGGTATGGTGGACACAAATGGCATAGTAGTTGGCTCAAGGATTTTGGATGCATGAGAAGTATTCCCTCTCGATACAAGGTTTAGGCTAGCAAGGTTATTTGAAGCAAACTCAAGGATGAACAAGTGCAGCAAGACTCACATAAAAGACATATTGTAAACATTATAAGACTCTACACTGTCTTCCTTGTTGTTCAAAACTCAATACTAGATATTATCTAGACCTTAGAGAAACCAAATATGCAAATCAAATTTTAGCAAGCTCTATGTATTTCTTCATTAATGGGTGCAAAGCATATGATGCAAGAGCTTAAACATGAGCACAACAATTGCCAAGTATCACATTATCCAAGACATTTTAGAATTACTACATGTAGCATTTTCCAATTCCAACCATATAACAAATTAACGAAGAAGAAACTTCGCCTTGAACATTATGAGTAAAGCCTAAGGACACATGTGTCCATATGCAACAGCAGAGCGTGTCTCTCTCCCACAAAGTGAATGCTAGGATCCATCTTATTCAAACAAAAACAAAAACGAAAACAAACCGACGCTCCAAGTAAAGAACACCATGTGACGAATAAAAATATAGTTTCAGGGGAGGAACCTGATGATGTTGTCGATGAAGAAGGGGATGCCTTGGGCATCCCCAAGCTTAGACGCTTGAGTCTTCTTAAAATATGCAGGGATGAACCACGGGGGCATCCCCAAGCTTAGAGCTTTCACTCCTCTTGATCTTAGTATATCATTCTCCTCTCTTGACCCTTGAAAACTTCCTTCACACCAAACTTCAAGCAAACTCATTAGAGGGTTAGTGCATCATTAATAATTCACTCATTCAGAGGTGACACAATCATTATTTTCACTTCTGGACATTGCATAATGCTACTGGACATTAATGGATCAAAGAAATAAATCCAACATAGCAAAAGAGGCAATGCGAAATAAAAGGCAGAATCTGTCAAAAACAGAACAGTCCGTAAAGACGAATTTATAAATGGCACCAGACTTGCTCAAATGGAAAAACTCAAAACTAATGAAAGTTGCGTATATATCTGAGGATCACGCTCGTAAATTGGCAGATTTTTTCGAATTTTCTACAGAGAATTATGCCCAGATTTGTGACAGACAGCAATGCTGTTTCTGCGCAGCAATCCCAAATATAACATCAACTTTGACATAGAAACTTTACTTGGCACAAAAACATGATAAGGAGAGGTTGCTACAGTAGTAAACAACTTCCAAGACTCAACAAAACAAAAAATTGCTGTAGGTAAAAACATGGGTTGTCTCCCATAAGCGCTTTTCTTTAACGCCTTTCAGCTAGGCGCAGAAAGTGCAAATCAAGTAACATCGAGAGTAGAAGCATCAACATCATAGCTTGTTCTAATAATAGAATCAAAAGGCAACTTCATTCTCTTTCTAGGAAGTGTTCCATACCTTTCTTGAGAGGAAATTGATATTTAATATTACCTTCCCTCATATCAATAACAGCACCAACAGTTCGAAGAAAAGGTCTTCCCAACACAATTGGACAAGATGCATTGCATTCGATATCCAAGACAACAAAATCAACGGGGACAAGGTTATTGTTAACCGTAATATGCACATTATCAATCCTCCCCAAAGGTTTCTTTTTAACATTATCGGCGAGATTAACATCCAAATAACAATTCTTTAATGGTGGCAAGTCAAGCATATCATAAATCTTTTTAGGCATAACAGAAATACTTGCACCAAGATCACATAAGGCATTACATTCAAAGTCATTGAATTTCATTTTAATGATGGGCTCCCAACCATCTTCTAACTTTCTAGGAATAGAAGTTTCAAGTTTTAGTTTCTCTTCTCTAGCTTTTATGAGAGCATTTGTAATATGTTTTGTAAAGGCTAAATTTATAGCACTAGCATTAGGACTTTTAGCAAGTTTTTGTAAGAACTTTATAACTTCAGAGATGTGGCAATCATCAAAATCTAAATCATTATGAGCTACAGCAATGGGATCATTGTTCCCAAGGTTGGAAAAAATTTCAGCAGTTTTATCACAAGCAGTTTCAGCAGTTTTAGCAATTTCAGGCAGTTTTGTACGCTTTGCACTAGGAGTAGAAACATTGCCAACACCAATTATTTTACCATTGATAGTAGGAGGTGCAGCAACATGTGAAGAATTAGCATTACTAGTGGTGGTAATAGTCCAAACTTTAGCTACATTATTCTCTTTAGCTAGTTTTTCATTTTCTTCTCTATCCCACCTAGCACGCAACTCAGCCATTAATCTTATATTCTCATTAATTCTAACTTGGATGGCATTTGCTGTAGTAGTAATCTTATTATCAAGATCATTATTAGGCATAACTTTCAACTTTAAAAGATTAACATCAGAGGCAAGCCTATCAACTCTAGAAGCGATAGTATCAATTTTATCAAGCTTTTCCTCAACAGATTTGTTAAAAGCAGTTTGTGTACTAATAAATTCTTTAAGCATGGCTTCAAGACCAGAGGGTACATTCCTATTATTGTTGTAAGAATTCCCATAAGAATTACCATAACCATTACCATTAGCAGAAGGATATGGCCTATAGTTATTACCAGAGTTGTTCCTATAAGCATTGTTGTTGAAATTATTATTTTTAATGAAATTCACATCAACATTTTCTTCTTGAGCAACCAATGAAGCTAAAGGAAAATTATTTGGATCAACATTAGATCTACCATTCACAAGCATAGACATAATCACATCAATCTTATCACTCAAGGAAGAGGTTTCTTCAACAGAATTTACCTTCTTACCTTGTGGAGCTCTTTCCGTGTGCCATTCAGAGTAATTCACCATCATATCATCAAGAAGTTTTGTAGCCGCCCCCAATGTGATGGACATAAAGGTACCTCCAGCAGCTGAATCCAATAAATTCCGCGAAGAAAAATTTAGTCCTGCATAGAAGGTTTGGATGATCATCCAAGTAGTCAGTCCATGGGTTGGGCAATTCTTTACCAAAGTTTTCATTCTCTCCCAAGCTTGAGCAACATGTTCAGTATCTAATTGTTTAAAATTCATTATGCTACTTCTCAAAGAAATAATTTTAGCGGAGGATAATATCTACCAATAAAAGCATCCTTGCATTTAGTCCATGAATCAATACTATTCTTAGGCAAAGATAGCAACCAATCTTTAGCTCTTCCTCTTAATGAGAAAGGAAACACTTTCAATTTAATAATATCACCATCTACATCTTTATACTTTTGCATTTCACAAAGTTCAACAAAATTATTGAGATGGGCAGCAGCATCATCAGAACTAGCACCAGAAAATTGTTCTCTCATGACTAGATTTAGTAAAGCAGGTTTAATTTCAAAGAATTCTGTTGTAGTAGGTGGAGCAATAGGTGTGCATAGAAATCATTATTATTTGCATTTGTGAAGTCACACAACTTAGTATTTTCAGGGTTGGCCATTTTAGCAACAGTAAATAAAGCAAACTAGATAAAGTAAATGCGAGTAACTAATTTTTTTGTGTTTTTGATATAGCAAACAAGATAGCAAATAAAGTAAAACTAGCAACTAATTTTTTTGTATTTTGATTTAGTGCAGCAAACAAAGTAGTAAATAAAATAAAGCAAGACAAAAACAAAGTAAAGAGATTGAGAAGTGGAGACTCCCCTTGCAGCGTGTCTTGATCTCGGCAACGGCGCCAGAAAAAGTGCTTGATGGCGTGTAACTCACACGTTCGTTGGGAACCCCAAGAGGAAGGTATGATGCGCACAGAGCAAGTTTTCCCTCAGAAAGAAACCAAGGTTTAATCGAACCAGGAGGAGCCAAGAAGCACGTTGAAGGTTGATGGTCGCGAAATGTGATGCGGCGCAACACCAGGGATTCGCGCCAACTAGGAACCTGCACAACACAACCAAAGTACTTTGCCCCAACGAAACAGTGAGGTTGTCAATCTCACCGGCTTGCGTAACAAAGGATTAAACGTATCGAGTGGAAGATGTTTGCAAAGAAAACAGTAAAACAAGTAGATTGTATGCTATGGAAAGAATAGGACCGGGGTCCACAGCACTAGAGGTGTCTCTCCCATAAGATAAAAGCATGTTGGGTGAACAAATTACGCGGGCAATTGACAAATAGAGAAAGGCATAATAATGCATATACATGACATGATAAATATAGTGAGATTTAATTGGGCATTACGACAAAGTACATAGACCGCCATCCAACTGCATCTATGCCTAAAAAGTCCACCTTCAGTTATCGTCCGAACCCCCTCCAGTATTAAGTTGCAAAGCAACAGACAATTGCATTAAGTATGGTGCGTAATGTAATCAATAACTACATCCTTAGACATAGCATCAATGTTTTATCCCTAGTGGCAACAGCACATCACAACCTTAGAACTTTCTTCACTGTCCCAGGTATCAATGAAGGCATGAACCCACTATCGAGCATAATTACTCCCTCTTGGAGTTAAGAGTAAAAACTTGGCCAGAGCCTCTACTAATAACGGAGAGCATGCAAGATCATAAACAACACATGAACAATAGATTGATAATCACCATAATCATAGTACTCTCTATCCATCGGATCCCGACAAACACAACATATAGAATTACATATAGATGATCTTGATCATGTTAGGCAGCTCACAAGATCTAACAATGAAGCACAACAAGGAGAAGACGACCATCTAGCTACTGCTATGGACCCATGGTCCAGGGGTGAACTACTCACTCATCACTCGGGAGGCGATCATGGCGATGAAGAGTCCTCCGGAGATGAATCCCCTCTCCGGCAGGTGCCGGAGGCGATCTCTAATCCCCGAGATGGGATTCGCGGGCGCGGCGTCTCTGAAGGTTTTCCGTATCGTGGCTCTCGGTACTGGGGTTTCGCGACGGAGGCTTTAAGTAGGCGGGGTCAACGCGAGGGGCCACACGAGGGCCCAGGGGCAGGTCGGCGCGGCCAGGGCTGGCCGCGCCGGCCCCTCCTGCCGCCTCGTGGCCCCACTTCGTTAGGTCTTCGGTCTTCTGGAAGCTTCGTGCAAAAATAGGACCCTGGGCGAAAGTTTCGTCCAATTCGAGAATATTTCTTTACTAGGATTTCTGAAACCAAAAACAGCAGAAACAGCAACTGGCTCTTCGGCATCTTGTTAATAGGTTAGTTCCAGAAAATGCATAAATATGACATATAATGTGCATAAAACATGTAGGTATCATCAACAAAGTAGCATGGAACATAAGAAATTATCGATACGTTGGAGACGTATCACCTCCCTGGGGAGAAATTCGTTGCGCTTGCCCCTGGTTTGCTTCTTTGCTTCCGCAGCGTCTGTGGGGAGCGACCGCGCCTTCAAGTCCTCCTCGTCGGCCGACAGAACAAGAGGAGGCGTTCTCGATCGGACGATATTTGACATCCCAATCCGATCCAATGGACATGCGCGTGAGAGCTTGTGTGCTCGCCTTGCTATCGTGCTTGTGTGGCGGCACTGACACCTAGTAAACTCCGGGCCTAATTGGTTGCTCACAAAGGCCTTTCTCGCGTCTGTTGGGACAAAAAACGACGTTTGGTAGGCCACAAGGAAAAAAGATTCCACGGTTCTCAAAGCAACCCAAATGCAAACTAATTGGAGCACCCTGTATGAAAAAATACATATATCAAGAACTTCAAACTCGATGGCTATCACAAAATAAATAAGTGGAAAGAAATAACCGAAGCACGCGGAGACGATGATGTATCCCGATGTTCACTTCCTTGAGGGGAAGCTAGTCACCGTTGAAGGCACACCTTCTTCTCCGTGTGCTCCTTCCACGAAGTAGGAGCTCGTTCCACTATGTGAAGGCCTTAATTAGGGAGGCCTTCAATCCCGTACAAACTTTCTGGCTCGATCAAAAAATTGATCGCTCCCGGTGACCGCTACCGCCTAGGAGGCTCAACCTCCAAGAGAAAGAAAGATTGGAGAGGGAAACTTGATATAATGGCTCAAGTCAAAATATGTGTGGTTGAAAGATAGAGGATGAAGAGATATTCGAGATGCATGGATCGACTCTCAAAAATGTTAGACGAATCCCTCGAAATCAAGGATTTGAGGTGGCAAAATTTGCAATAGAGTTCTTGAGACTTTTGACTTCGATCTAGATTAAAAGGAATGGCAAAGGTAGTAGTCCAAATATCTGGGGTTGCCATATATAGAAAAATATAGCCGTTGTAGCCAATTTTCGTGCAGGAAAAAAACCCGGTATGTCTGGGTATGTATGCCCCTGTATGACTAGCTAAACTCACTGGAAATAAAAGAGCTGGGAAAAAGAAACAGAAAAACCATCCGGTACGACCGGCCTTGACTCCGGTCATACCGGTCGAATCTCCTGGAACCAGATGCAAAGGGGGGAGCAACGTCGAGCAGCAAAGCGCGTGCGAGAGGAGTGCGAGCGCTAGAGAGAGGCAGCAGGCCGGCATCAGGGCGACGTGGAAACCGAGGAGCAGAAAAAGGCGCGCGCGGGAATGGAAAAAAACGGCGCAGTGGGCCACGCGCGGGTGCTGCGTGCCTGGGAGCCAACGCGTAGCGCGTGAGCAGGAAGGCGGTAGGCAATGCAAGGCGAGCGAACGGTCAACGCGGACATGACACGTTGGCGATGCGCGCGGGCCAGCGTGGGGCGTGCGAGGCGGAGGATGGCAGGCAGCAGCGCGTGCAGCGCAGTGTGCGGCCAGGGCGTGCAGCGAGGGAAGGGGCGTGGCGGACGCACCACGCAGGAAACGAGCGATTCGCTCGTGCAGTGTTTCGCGTGAGGAATCGATCCAGGCAGAAGCAGCGCGGGTGGAGTCAGATCGCGGGCGCCTGGATGGAGGAAGCAAAACGGGCCGGCCGGTTTAAATTTTGTGAATTCGGATGTAATTTTTTCCCACGATCATTTTGATATATTATAGGTTTTTTTCGATATCGTATGCAAAAGTTATTGCGGTTTTACCATTTTTCAAACCTTTTTTGCAAAAAAAGTGAAAAATCAAATTTTTTAATTTTCCCTAATAGTAGGTTGCATAACATGCAAGAATCTGAAAATATTTTATCTTTTTGATATTTCTATCATTTTATTTTCTATTTTACAGTGCTAAAAAAGGCGATCCATGGGGGGAGGGGTGGAAGTGTGTGAGCCAAAAACCAGAAATCTGGTTGGGGACTAACCGACTGGCAATCCCGGTTGTCAATCGGGATTACTCTAGTCCCGGTTAAGTCCCTAACGATTAGTTCATGCCCTGCCTCAACCCATAGACTTTTTAGTCCGGTTGCCCGAGCATTAGTCTCGTCACCAAAGAAATCGGGACTAAAGACCTCATTAGTTCCGGGTCAAAATATTTGGGAACTAATGGGTTAGGATGGAAGTCATTTTTTCTACTAGTGTGAGCATGAAAAATCACGTCTCCCGCACTCTCGCCCCCCACGAAATCACAAAACATCCTTCTATAGAGAGCACTTTCTAACTGCCGGAAATTTTTATAAAAAAAAAACAAATTTTGCCGAACCCGACAAAAAAGTGACGACACTGCAAAGTGAAACTCCTTTTTTCACACCTGCGCTGCAAAATGAAACTTTGATGCATGCTTCGGTGTATGGATGTAAACAGATCGGATTAGATTAGATACTGCTTTCTACATATCCTTTAACATATTATTTTGTCAGATTCAAAGTGGAGTAGATAATGACAGGATGTGGATTGAACGGGCATTATATCGGACTATAGATTTGGATTGGAGACGGAGGAAATTCAGACAAAAACCGACAAAGATTATCAGTTAAGTACGCGAAACAACACATATTTTCACCCTTGCAACCAATACGGGCAATAAATTATCCAAAGTGGCAAATGGATCAAAATTACAGCAATGTGAAGGTTGTAGTACCAAGAAAATCACTAGCTGAATCAAGGGAGAGGCAGTGGCGGAGCCACACTATAGTTGTGTAGTCATATATATGACTACACAGTTTTTGAGGTACATAGATTAAAATCAAGTAAAAATTTACGAAAAATCATATAAATACTTTTATTTGACAACACAATTTTAAACTAACTACACAAGGTTAATGTCCTGGCTCCGCCACTCGGGAGAGGTGCGCCACAAGACAAGGGGCTGGTGCACGGTGGGTGGTGATGGACGTCAACAACAACGAGGAGGCAAAGAATGCACATACAATCATGGGGCAATTACGAGTTACGACAAAGTGACCACTAGATTATATATTATATATATGAAGACAGTCATTTAGCTACTAATTAGGTACATGGACAGATTAATTAGGCTACTTTAATTGGATTATTTTAAACGAGAAGGTCGGATAATCCGTGGAAAATAGCAGATAATCCGTATCCGCCAGTTAATGGCAATAACATATCCGCTACCATATCCGGTGGATATCCGCGTCAGCAATATCCGTATCCTCATTCATATTCTCCGGATTCAAATAACTGCATACCATATCCTTAAAAATGGATGTGGGTGAGAATTTGGAGAAGATTATTCGTACCATTTACATTCTTAGTTCGGTTTGCATCAAAAGCCACCCTTCTTTCTTGAAATCATCAAATGGAAATAAGCCCACGTATGTTACCTCAAAAAAAAAAAGCCCACGTATGTAGGTAAACCCACATACGTACCACTCGTTGTAGGAATGATGGGCCTGGCCTCCGAATCTAGCTATCCTTCTCGGCTGCAGCCGGGCCCAAACGAGTTACTACTGGTCAATACTCAATACGATACTGCATTCCATACAAAAAAGAAAAGGGAAAAATGAAACGCAATAATAGCTTCTTTTTTTTTGAGATGAACGCAATAATAGCTGGATCAGACTCTTCATGGAGATAAGCCGCCGGCTGAATTCAACTAGTGACGAGCCCATGGAGACTGTCACTTCTATTTTGTGTGTACGGGATCGCGAGTTTTAACAACTGAAATGCTGTTTCAGTGTCACTTCTATTTTGCTCACAGCCACAGGTCACAAGACACTCGAAGCGGACCGAACAAGGCCGGACAACATCCATGGACTGGGCTCCAAATCTTTGGCAGAACCGTTATCTTCAGACCCGCCACATTAATCCTACATAACGCTTGGATCGCCAAAATTGACATGGAGGCGACTTTTTTCATTGAGCATGTGCAACAATACTTGGCTCTTTGAAATAGGCTTGCCGGGGTTGTTCTACTTCCGGGCACTTTGGATGAGATCTCTTGGAATCTCACGGAAAATTACACATATTCCTCCAAGTCCGCCTATAAGGCTCAATTCTTTGGCTCCACTTTGGCTCCCATTGGTTCTTCGGTTTGGAAGATTTGGGCTCCGCCCAAGATCAAGTTCTTCGCGTGGCTTTTCGTCCAAAATAGGATTTGGACTAGCGATCGGTTGGAGAGGAGGAATTGGACTAATTGCGGAAATTGCCCCCTTTGCAATAGGGTCATCGAGTCGGTTGAACATCTTTTCGTCCATTGCCGGTTCTCTATTAGGCTTTGGACGCTTATCAAGGACTAGTGGAATGCCCGTGCTTCGCCACGGCTCCCTACCTTATGCCAGTCACAATATTACATGGATCTCTACTTTATGTAGTTTCACAAATATTACAAGTGTAAATGATGCGCAAAAACATTTAAGTACATAAAAATAACCACATAATATTTAAAATATCATAAGATCATATCACATAATTTAGTGTAATAATTATAAAAGGCAACGAGACCGACATATTATTTCTTATATTATTTATTAAATCCATGCTCTCTTGATCGTGAATAACATATGCTCGCACAACATCCTGTATGTTATTTTCAATGTCATTAGCAAGGTACTTGAGTATGTGTATCAAAAATCTCTTTGTCAACTCGTAGCCATCCTGCACAATCAATCTATCGAGTTAGCATGAAGTTTTATTTTCATAAAAATATAAGAATGTGAACATAAAGTACTCCCGGTGCAAATTGGATGAACAAATCATTTATCGCATGAAAGCATAAAAGAAAATACTAAGTAACCAAACAATTTTTTGCAAATAAATGGAAAATATTATTATCTCTTGGTCATTAGGATGATAATACTTTTTTTGTAATGATAACCACAGAAAACCACATGTCAGTGCTTGTTGGTATTGGAGTACTGAGAAAAGTCGGACAATCCTGCTTTCTTCCTCACCCAAATTTCCCCAATTTTAATTTTAAAATAACAAACTTTTCCCAATTTCACATTCTCCCGACACCACCGCATGGGTTACTCATGCCGCCTGTGGCCACACACGCCGCCAAGGTCACTCGCTGTTTGGCGCCCGTCCACGGCTAGCTCTCTCACGTCCATCCCATCCTCCGGCGCCGAGCCACTCACCGTCGGCCTCCACACCCCCCGGCGCACGGTTTCGGCTGCCGGCCTCCCTGCCATTCGGCGGACGGTTCAGGCTGCCGACCTCCCCGCCCTCCGGAGCTAAACCACTCCTCGATCAAGCCGCACAATTTATTGATTCGACACAAGGGGAAGAGAATACTTGTAAGCCTTAACTTTGGAGTTGTCACGCTGCACCTGGAAACAGACTTGCTCGCAAGAGTTTATCAAAGTAACAGTTCTATGGTAGTGAAATAGCGGAATAACAGCAGCGAAATAAAGACAGCAGTAGATTATAGTAAACAGAGGATTAAAATACTGTAGGCATAGGGACGGATTTAACGGGCGTTGCATGGATGAGAGAAACTCATGTAACAATCAAAGCATGGGCATTTGCAGATAATAATAAAACGGTATCCAAGTACTAATCAATCAATAGGCATGTGTTCCATATTTAGTCGTACGTGATCGCAATGAGAAACTTGCACAACATCTTTTGTCCTACCAGCCGGTGGCAGCCGGGCCTCTAGGGAAACTACTGGATATTAAGGTACTCCTTTTAATAGAGTACCGAGCAAAGCATTAACACTCCGTGAACACATGTGATCCTCACATCACTACCATCCCCTCCGGTTGTCCCGATTTCTGTCACTTCGGGGCCATTGGTTCCGTGTGTATACAACTTGCAGGTAAGACCATAAACAATGAATATCTTCATGAAACAATAACATGTTCAGATCTGAGATCATGGCACTCGGGCCCTAGTGACAAGCATTAAGCATAACAAGTTGCAACAATATCATAAAAGTGACATCTACGGATACTAGGCACTATGCCCTAACAATCTTATGACTATTACATGACCAATCTCATCCAATCCCTACCATCCCCTTCAGCCTACAGCGGGGGAATTACTCACACATGGATGGGGGAAACATTGCTGGTTGATGGAGAGGCGTTGGCGGTGATGGCGGTGAAGATCTCCTCCAATTCCCGGCGGAGTGCCAACGGAGACTTCTGGCTCCCGCGACGGAGTTTCGCGATGTGGCGGCTTTCCGGAGGGTTTCGGCGATGTCGACTTCTCTCGTGCGTTTTTAGGTCGAGGCGAATAAGTAGTCCGAAGGGGGCGTCGGAGGCCGGCCGAGGGGGCCACACCATAGGGCCGCGCGGGCCCCCCGGGCCGCGCCGCCTTATGGTGTGGGGCCCTCGGGCCTCCACCTCCTTCGCCCTTCTGCTCCGTCAATATTTTGGTAAAATAGGGCCATCTGAAGAAATTCCGAGGATTTTCCCGAAAGTTGGATTTCTGCACAAAAACGAGACACCAGAGCAATTCTGCTGAAAACAGCGTTAGTCCGTGTTAGTTGTATCCAAAATACACAAATTAGAGGCAAAACAATAGCAAAGTGTTCGGGAAAGTAGATACGTTTTGGACGTATCAACTCCCCCAAGCTTAGCTTATTGCTTGTCCTCAAGCAATTCAGTTAACAACTGAGCGATAAAAGAACTTTCACGAACACATTTGCTCATATGATGTATATATTCTCATGCTATGGCTAATACTTAGGCAGTTCATAATGAGATACATGCAAATAAGATCATCCAACAGCTATGTCAATCATGGAGAAGTACCAACAATTAATAATAAGCATCATGAATCATGTGTAAGCAAGATTGCAATGTTCATAAGAGAATATGGTAAAGTGGTATCTCGCTTGCCTGTATTTGATCGGCAAAACATAAATGCCGAGGCACCTCTTGAGTTCATAGAAAGACTAGAAGTAGTGATTGTCAAAGATAAAAGCATCAAAGTTATACCACAATCAATCATATTTTGAGACAAGCATATTATACTAAGAATGACAGTTGTGCTCTCAAGATAGTGCTCGAAGAAAGAATGGAGACACAACATAAAAGTAAAAGATTGACCCTTCGCAGAGGGAAGCAGGGATTAACATGCGCTAGAGCTTTTCATTTGTAAAGCAGGAGTAAAATTATTTTGAGAGGTGTTTGTTGTTGTCAACGAATGGTAATGGGTACACTAACTACCTCATCAACCGGACTCACAAGAGCGGCTCCCATTTATTTATTTTTGCGTGGCACTCCTTCCAACCTTTCTTTCACAAACCATGGCTAACCGAATCCTCGGGTGCCTGCCATCAATCTCATACCATGAAGGAGTGCCTTTTTATTTAAGTTTTATTATGATGATGACACTCCCCCAACCTTTGCTTACACAAGCCATGGCTAACCGAATCCTTCGGGTGCCGTCCAACAATCACAAACCATGGAGGAGTGTCTATTTAATTAATTGGGAGGAATCCCATTGCCAGCTCTTTTTGCAAAATTATTGGATAAGCGGATGTGCCACTAGTCCATATGAGAGTCCGTCAAAAGTAAATGACAAGGTGATGTCTACGCCCCCTCCTTTCCTGTAGACAGTGTTGGGCCTCCAAGAGCAGAGGTTTGTAGAACAGCAGCAAGTTTTCCTTAAGTGGATCACCCAAGGTTTATCGAACTCAGGGAGGAAGAGGTCAAAGATATCCCTCTCATGCAACCCTGCAACCACAAAGCAAGAAGTCTCTTGTGTCCCCAACACACCTAATAGGTGCACTAGTTCGGCGAAGAGATAGTGAAATACAGTGGTATAAATAAGTATGAGCAGTAGCAACGGTGCCAGAAAATGCTTGCTGGCGTGTAGTTGATGGTGGTAGTATTGCAGCAGTAGTAACACAGTAAAACAGTAAACAAGCAGTAGTAACTCAGCAGTATTTAGGAACAAGGCCTAGGGATTACACTTTCACTAGTGGACACTCTCAACATTGATCACATAACAGAATAGATAAATACATACTCTACACTTTTGTTGGATGATGAACACATTGCGTAGGATTACACGAACCCTCAATGCCGGAGTTAACAAGCTCCACAATAATGCTCATGTTTAAGTAACCTTAAGTGTAAGATAGATCAAAACGACTAAACCAAGTACTAGCATAGCATGCACACTGTCACCTTCATGCATATGTAGGAGGAATAGATCACATCAATATTATCATAGCAATAGTTAACTTCGCAATCTACAAGAGATCATGATCATAGCATAAACCAAGTACTAACACGGTGCACGCACTGTCACCTTTGCACACATGCAGGAGGAATAAAACTACTTTAATAACACATCACTAGAGTAGCACATAGATAGTAGTGATACAAAACTCATATGAATCTCAATCATGTAAAGCAGCTCATGAGATCATTGTATTGAAGTACATAGGAGAAAGATTAACCACATAGCTACCGTACAGCCCCGAGCCTCGATGAAGAACTACTCCCTCCTCATGGGAGCAGCAGCGGTGATGAAGATGGCGGTGGAGATGGCAGCGGTGTTGATGGAGAAGCCTTCCGGGGCACTTCCCCGTCCCGGCGGCCGGAACAGAGACTCCTGTCCCCCATCTTGGCTTCGCGATGGCGGCGGCTCTGGAACTTTTCTCGTATCGTGGCTTCCTCTGTAAGGGTTTTCGATGCAGGGGCTTTATAGAGGCGAAGAGGCGGCGCAGGAGGGTCAACGAGGCGATGACACCATAGGGTGGCGCCAGCCCAGCCGCGCCACCATGTCATCTGGGGCCCACAGGGCCCATCTCTGGCAGCTCGAGTGTTCGGATGGTTCCGGGAAAATAGGAACTCGGGCGTTGATTTCGTCCGATTCCGAGAATATTTCGTTACTAGGATTTCTGAAACCAAAAACAGCAGAAAACAGACGGCACTTCGGCATCTTGTTAATAGGTTAGTTCGAAAATGCATAAATATGACATACAATGTGTATAAAACATGTAGATATCATCAATAAAGTGGCATGGAACATAAGAAATTATCGATACGTCGAGACGTATCAGCATCCCCAAGCTTAGTTCTGCTCGTCCCGAGCAGGTAAAACGATAACAAAGATAATTTCTTAAGTGACATGCCATCATAAACTTGATCATATTGTAAACATATGTAATGAATGCAGCGATCAAAACAATGGTAATGACATGAGTAAACAACTGAATCATAAAGCAAAGACTTTTCATGAATAGTACTTAAAGACAAGCATCAATAAGTCTTGCATAAGAGTTAACTCATAAAGCAATAATTCAAAGTAGAGGCATTGAAGCAACACAAAGAAGATTAAGTTTCAGCGGTTGCTTTCAACTTATAACATGTATATCTCATGGATATTGTCAACATAGAGTAATATAACAAGTGCAATATGCAAGTATGTAGGAATCAATGCACAGTTCACACAAGTGTTTGCTTCTTGAGGTGGAGAGAAATAGGTGAACTGACTCAACATAAAAGTAAAAGAAAGGTCCTTCAAAGAGGAAAGCATCGATTGCTGTATTTGTGCTAGAGCTTTTATTTTGAAAACATCAAGAGAGTATAAAAGTAAAGTTTTGAGAGGTGTTTGTTGTTGTCAACGAATGGTAGCGGGTACTCTAACCACCTCATCAACCAGACTTTCAAGAGCGGCTCCCATGAAGGACGTTATCTCTACCAGCAAGGTAGATCATCCCTCTTCTCTTTTGTTTACACATGTACTTTAGTTTAGTTTTTCTTTATTTATGGATGACACTCCTCCCAACCTTTTGCTTACACAAGCCATGGCTAACCGAATCCTCGGGTGCCTTCCAACATTCACATACCATGGAGGAGTGTCTATTTGCAAATTTAAGTTGCTTACTGATAAATCAGAGCAAAACATGTGAAGAGAATTATTAATGCAAGTTAATTAATTGAGGCTGGGAACCTCATTGCCAGCTCTTTTTGCAAAATTATTGGATAAGCGGATGAAGCCACTAGTCCATTGTGAAAGTCTGTCAAAAGTAAATGACAAGATAGAAAGATAAAACACCACATACTTCCTCATGAGCTATAAAACATTGACACAAATAAGAGGTGATAAATTTTGAATTATTTAAAGGTAGCACTCAAGCAATTTACTTTGGAATGGCGGAGAAATACCATGTAGTAGGTAGGTATGGTGGACACAAATGGCATAGTGGTTGGCTCAAGGATTTTGGATGCATGAGAAGTATTCCCTCTCGATACAAGGTTTAGGCTAGCAAGGTTATTTGAAGCAAACTCAAGGATGAACCGGTGCAGCAAAACTCACATAAAAGACATATTGTAAACATTATAAGACTCTACACCGTCTTCCTTGTTGTTCAAACTCAATACTAGAAATTATCTAGACCTTAGAGAGACCAATTATGCAAACCAAATTTTAGCATGCTCTATGTATTTCTTCACTAATAGGTGCAAAGTATATGATGCAAGAGCTTAAACATGAGCACAACAATTGCCAAGTATCACATTATCAAAGACATTTTAGAATTACTACATGTAGCATTTTCCAATTCCAACCATATAACAATTTAACGAAGAAGAAACTTCGCCAAGAATATTATGAGCTAAGAACATGTGTTCATACGAACCAGCGGAGCGTGTCTCTCTCCCACACAAGGATGAACTTATTCAGAGAACTAAGATAACAAAACAAAAACAAAAATAAAAGCACACAGACGCTCCAAGTAAAATACATAGGATGTGATGGAATAAAAATATAGTTTCACTAGAAGAAACCTGATAAGTTGTCGATGAAGAAGGGGATGCCTTGGGCATCCCCAAGCTTAGATGCTTGAGTCTTCTTGAAATATGCAGGGATGAACCACCGGGGCATCCCCAAGCTTAGACCTTTCACTCTTCTCGATCACATTATATCACCCTCTTCTATTGACCCTTGAAAACTTCTGCCACACCAAACTTCAAGCAAACTCATTAGAGGGTTAGTGCATAATCAAAATTCACATGTTCAGAGGTGACACAATCATTCTTAACACTTCTGGACATTGCACAAAACTTCTGAAAGTTAATGGAACAAAGAAACTCATTCAACTTAACAAAAGCGGCAATGCGAAATAAAAGGCAGAATCTGTCAAAAACAGAACAGTCCGTAAAGACGAATTTAAATCTGGCACCAGACTTGCTCAAATGGAAAAACTCAAAACTAATGAAAGTTGCGTACATATCTGAGGATCACGCTCGTAAATTGGCAGATTTTTCGAATTTTCTACAGAGAACTGTGCCCAGATTCGTGACAGACAGCAATGCTGTTTCTGCGCAGCGATCCCAAATATAACATCAACTTTGACATAGAAACTTTACTTGGCACAAAAACATGATAAGGAGAGGTTGCTACAGTAGTAAACAACTTCCAAGACTCAACAAAACAAAAATTGCTGTAGTAAAATAAACACATGGGTTATCTCCCAAGAAGTTCTTTCTTTATAGCCATTAAGATGGGCTCAGCAGTTTTAATGATGCACTCGCAAGAAATAGTATTTGAGGCAAAAGAGAGCATCAAGAGGCAAATTCAAAACACATTTAAGTCTAATATGCTTCCTATGCATAGAGTCTTGTAAATAAACAAGTTCATGAAGAGCAAAGTAGCAAGCATAGGAAGATAAAACAAGTGTAGCTTCAAAAATTTCAGCACATAGAGAGGTGTTTTAGTAACATGAAAATTTTTACAACCATATTTTCCTCTCTCATAATAACTTTCAGTAGCATCATGAGCAAACTCAACAATATAACTATCACATAAAGCATTCTTATCATGAGTCTCATGCATAAAATAATTACTACTCCCAACATAAGCATAATCAATTTTATTAGTTGTAGTGGGAGCAAATTCAACAAAGTAGCTATCAAATATAGGAGGTATATTGTAATCATAATCAAATTTATCCTCCATAACAGGTGGTAACAAAAGACTACTATCATTATAATCATCATAAATGGGAGGCAAAGTATCATCAAAGTAAATTTTCTCCTCAATGCTTGGGGGACTAAAAATATCATGCTCATCAAAGCCAGCTTCCCCAAGCTTAGAATTTTCCATAGCATTAGCAACAATAGTGTTCAAAGCATTCATATTAATATGTTCCATGGTTTTTTTAATTTTCGCATCAAACCATCCATGTCTTAAATCAGGAAATAGAATAAGAAGCTCATTGTTGTCCATTATGCCTAACTAGTGTAAACAAGAAACCAAATGTCGCAATTGCAGAGTCTAAAGGAAATAGCTTCGAGTACTTACAACGGCGCCGGAAAATAGCTTAGTAGCCGAGGTCCGGAGTGTGAGTACCTTTTACCTTTCCTCCCCGGCAACGGCGCCAGAAAATAGCTTGATGTCTACGTTCCCCTCCTTTCCTGTAGACAGTGTTGGGCCTCCAAGAGCAGAGGTTTGTAGAACAGCAGCAAGTTTTCCCTTAAGTGGATCACCCAAGGTTTATCGAACTCAGGGAGGAAGAGGTCAAAGATATCCCTCTCATGCAACCCTGCAACCACAAAGCAAGAAGTCTCTTGTGTCCCCAACACACCTAATAGGTGCACTAGTTCGGCGAAGAGATAGTGAAATACAAGTGGTATAAATAAGTATGAGCAGTAGTAACGGTGGAAAAGTGCTTGCTGGCGTGTAGTTGATGGTGGTAGTATTGCAGCAGTAGTAACACAGAAAACAGTAAACAAGCAGTAGTAACTCAGCAGTATTTAGGAACAAGGCCTAGGGATTACACTTTCACTAGTGGACACTCTCAACATTGATCACATAACAGAATAGATAAATACATACTCTACACTTTTGTTGGATGATGAACACATTGCGTAGGATTACACGAACCCTCAATGCCGGAGTTAACAAGCTCCACAATAATGCTCATGTTTAAGTAACCTTAAGTGTAAGATAGATCAAAACGACTAAACCAAGTACTAGCATAGCATGCACACTGTCACCTTCATGCATATGTAGGAGGAATAGATCACATCAATATTATCATAGCAATAGTTAACTTCGCAATCTACAAGAGATCATGATCATAGCATAAACCAAGTACTAACACGGTGCACGCACTGTCACCTTTGCACACATGCAGGAGGAATAAAACTACTTTAATAACACATCACTAGAGTAGCACATAGATAGTAGTGATACAAAACTCATATGAATCTCAATCATGTAAAGCAGCTCATGAGATCATTGTATTGAAGTACATAGTAGAGAGATTAACCACATAGCTACCGGTACAGCCCCGAGCCTCGATGAAGAACTACTCCCTCCTCATGGGAGCAGCAGCGGTGATGAAGATGGCGGTGGAGATGGCAGCGGTGTTGACGGAGAAGCCTTCCGGGCACTTCCCCGTCCCGGCGGCGTGCCGGACAGAGACTCCTGTCCCCCGATCTTGGCTTCGCGATGGCGGCTCGGAACTTTCTCGTATCGTGGCTTCCTGTAAGGGTTTTCGATGCAGGGGCTTTATATAGGCGAAGAGGCGGCAGAGGGTCAACGAGGCGATGACACCATAGGGTGGCGCGGCCAGGGCCCGGCCGCGCCACCATGTCATCTGGGCCCACAAGGCCCATCTCCGCAGCTCTCGAGTGTTGGATGGTTCGGGAAAATAGGAACCTGGCGTTGATTTCGTCCGATTCCGAATATTTCGTTACTAGGATTTCTGAAACCAAAAACAGCAGAAAGAACTGCACTTCGGCATCTTGTTAATAGGTTAGTTCCGAAAATGCATAAATATGACATACAATGTGTATAAAACATGTAGATATCATCAATAAAGTGGCATGGAACATAAGAAATTATCGATACGTCGGAGACGTATCAGAAAGCTAAACACCACATACTTCCTCATGAGCTATGAAACATTAACACAAATTGAGAAGCATTTTGAAGGTTTAAAGGTAGCGCATGAGAATTTACTTGGAATGGTTTGAAATGCCATGCATAGGTATTTATGGTGGACACTTATGGAACAACTTGGTTTTCAGGTGTTTGGAAGCACGAGCGGCGTTCCCGCTCAGTACAAGTGAAGGCTAGCAAAAGACTAGGGAGCGACAAATCAAGAGAGCAGTAACTGTCATAATCATGCTTGCGGCAAAATAAATTAACGGAGGCATAAAAGTGATACAATAACTCTGAAGCAATATAAATCATCGAGGCTTAATTGACTTTTTGTTCAGTCATATGCATGCGTGAGCATGTGCCAAGTCGATATAAATGATTATTCAGAGGAGGATACCACAATGCCATACTTACTTATGAATAAAACAATGCAAGCAAACATCCATGACATGCTACTCATATTAATAAATCGGAACCAAACATGAGAGATCATGAACTACTAGACTTTCTCAAATAACATATACCTCACATGAACCAACTAAGCAAGCTCATATGGATGAGTATATGTACAAAAATGAAAGCAAATAGAGTTCATACCAGCCTCTCACCACAATCAGATTGTCGTAGATCGTCATTATTGCCTTTTCACTTGTGTAGCTTGGATAATATGAAATGAAAACCACGCTCCAGCCACCGAAGACCATTGAACTCATGATGAACTTTACAAACCAAAGAAGAACAGCAAATATTTTTGGTGTTTTCGAATTAGAAATAAGAACGAAAGAAAACAAGCAAACAAAGCAAAATCTTTTTGGGTTTTCTCATAGCAAACTAACGATAGCAAATAAAGCAAACTAAGAGCAAGGTACCAAATAAATAAATGGTGAAGAGAAACAACAGAAATATTTTTGGTCTTTTTGTGTTTTAGGAAAGAAACAAAGTGAAAACAAAAGAATGCAAACTAACAGAAACACAGAAAAGCAGGATGACAGAAATCTGCCAAATCCTGACAGCAGTACAGAAATCGAATTTAACAAAAATCTTCCATTGCTCAGACCAAAAAGTGTTCAACTAATGAAAGTTAGATAACAACCTGGGGCACATGCTCAAAAATTGGCAACTCAAAATAACGTTCTGGCTGTGCGTACGAATTTTTTTGGTAACAGCACAGAATCTGTTTTTGGACAGCACTCCCCAAATATCATCTCCCTCTCATTAGAAAACCACTCTAGAGACTAAACAAGTATGTACAAGTATCCAGCAACCATAATATGCAAAGAATGAGTGATGCCGGTATACCTCCCCCCAAGCTTAGGCTTTTAGCCTAAGTGGAGTTCATTCCCAACGAGGGTCGGGGTTCCACGCCGGTGGATCATACATGGAGTGGTAATAAGGCCCCTGTGCAGAAGAATATCGTGGAGGCTCCACGTGACCATGATGTTGATATGAGGAGCTTGCTGCATCGGATGAAGAGTCGGGATGCTCCTCGGTCTCCTCCACATCTTCCCTCGCACGACGGCTTTCTCTTTCTATGTATGCATTTAGCTCATTTTCTGTGATCGACCACCCGTCCCTGGCATCAAGGTTAAACAAAGCAGGTGCAGGCAATCGTACTAGTTTTTCAATTTTCTTAGTTATACTCCATTTTTTCTTATATAAAGTTATCCTATAATGCAGGTTGTTCAAGTTAGATGCATCTGAAATAAACTCATGTCTAATCATGGAAACCACATCAAGCTTCTCTATAGAAAGCGGAATATCTAAATGGTGAGGTTCTACACCATGCATAGCTAATAAGCGAGAGGCGATAAGACCTCCACAAATTCCTCCTTTCTCACGGTTAGTAGCAAGTCTACAAGCTATTAAAGCACCCAAATTATAAGTCCTATCCTCTTGCAAAGCAGCAGCTAAGAAAGCCAAGTCTGGGACAGATAATTTACCTCCGGTCCTTCTTGCAAGGACGCACTTTGTAATGAAATAGGCAAAGTAGCGGATGGCTGGATGTTGAATGCTACTAATCTTACCATCATCATTGGAGAGGCTCCTCCCATTACAAATCCTTGTATAAAGATCTGAGAGCTCCCGCGGTGTTCCCCTGATCTTCTCGCAGGATCCCCATTGCGGTACTCCAATTGCTGCACAAAAAACACCAAATGGCAAGTTGACAGCTTTATTGTAAATTTTATACTGGACCATGGGGTCGGACCGCGACCAATTGAACTTGAAGTCCTGCACAAAAGACATAGTTAATTTTACATATTGTCTTGGCTCTCCTTCAACAAAACCACTCAGCCCTGCACGAGAGATTAGAGTTTGCACATCTTGTAAAATCCCCGCACTTCTCATAAAGTCCACGCATGGGTAGTAAGAGGGGTATACTCCCTCCTCACGATTGACTCTTGAAACTTGCTGGACTTCCAATTCTTCTTGGTTCAATTGGGGCACACCTTCTTCCATTTTCTGAAATTTTCAACAATCATTATAAAATTTGATTTCAAGGTGTGTAATTGAAGGGAACTACTATAGGAACTTGCTAGAGTACTAAACATGCATCAAAACTAATTTCTTCCACTTAGAACAAGCATGCAAGCTCACTAAACATGTTATCTACAGCAGCAAAATATTCAAGATATACTCAACCAAATGAAATTCTAATTGGACAATCAAAGGAGTCACATACCAAGGAGTAAATGTGCCAAATTTCAGACAGAAATCTGGGCTGAGCAAGGAGATCGAAAAATCGCGAGTTCTTGAGCAGAAACACGAGTGAGAGAAACTTGGTACGAGTTTTTTCGGGAGAGAGAAGGTGCTGGGAGGAAGAGATGGTGTAGTGGGGCAAGGGGTGGCCCACACCACATGGTGGCGCGGCCCCCTTGCTGGCCGCGCCGCCCTATGGTGTGGCACCCCCTGGTGCCCCACAGGTCATCCTCTGGTGCTCCCAGGTGCCTCGTCGAAAAATAGGACCAACGGTGTAATTTTTGTAATTTTTAGAGAACTTTGAAAAATGCACATTTCTGGGTATTAAATTAATGATTACTGCGCAGGAAAATGATTTCTAAAATCTTAAATGACCTAAGCATATTGCAAAACAAAAGTGCTACAGCAAGTAAAATAGGTGAAGGGAGAGAGAAAGAAAGAAGTGTTGTTTAACTCTCCTATGCAATAAAATATACTTGTTAACAAGGTTGATCAAGTCTTGCTACCAAATAAATTTTATATGACATAAGAAGAAATAAACCTCAAATCAATCATGTTACCTTATATTGAATTGATATGGATCCAATCACAAGAGTTTGATATTCTTCTTTAGGCTCATATACAGGACAATCAATGGATCCCACTTTGATAGTTTTCACATTAAAAATTGTATTGACTCCACATACTTTATCAATCCTCTTGGGAAAATAGACAGTGTGTTCTTTATCATCAACATTGAAAGTAACCATGCCTTTATTGCAATCAATAACAGCCCCTGCAGTATTAAGAAAGGGTCTTCCAAGAATAATGGACATATTATCATCTTCAGGCATTTCCAACACAACAAAATCAGTTAATATCAAGCAATGCTGAGTAACTTGAACAAGAACATTTTCACATAAACCAACAGGAATAGCAGTAGATTTATCAGCCATTTGCAAAGATATATCAGTAGGTATCAATTTATCTAAATCAAGTCTCTTATAAAGAGAAAAAGGCATCACACTCACACCTGCTCCCAAATCACATAGAGCAGTTCTAACATAATTATTCTTGATGGAACAAGGAATAGTCGGTATACCTGGGTCGCCCAACTTCTTTGGAATCTTACCATTGAAGGAGTAATTAGCAAGCATAGTGGAAATTTCCTCATTGGGGACTTTCCTTTTGTTAGTAACAATATCTTTCATATACTTTGAATAAGGAGGCAATTTAATAGCATCAGTCAAAGGGATTTGCAAAAATAAAGGTTTCATCCAATCACAAAATTTATTATAATGTTCCTCCTCCTTTGATTTTAGTTTCTTAGCAGGAAAAGGCATTTGCTTTTGAACCCAAGGTTCTCTTTCATTACCATGCTTCTCAGTAATAAAGTCTTCTTTAGTGTACTTTTTATTTTTAGCATGCTTTTCAGGTTCTTTTTCAATTTCTTCTTTATCAGGAGTATCATTCTTATCATTATCTTCATCATGTTCATTACCACTTTCAGTTTCAGCATCAGAAATAGAAATACTATTAGGATCATTAACAGGTTCAGAGGATTCTACAACATTCTTATGTTTCTTTTTCTTTTTCTTAGATGGAGCACTAGTTTTAATTGGTTGAGAATCTTGTTCAATTCTTTTGGGATGCCCTTCAGGATATAGAGGATCCTGGGTAGAAGCACCACCTCTAGTTGTTACCTCACAAGCATGTTTTTCTTTAGAATTATTTCCTAACAAGTCATTTTGCACTTTAGTAAGTTGATCAATTTGAGTTTGAACCATTTGAAAATGTTTAACAAGTATCTTAACATCATTGGAGGTTCTCTCCACAATACCATGCAATTCACTAATAGCTCGGGAATTTTCCATTAAATGATTCTCTACTCTCATATTAAAATTTTCTTGCTTAACAATATAATTATCAAATTCATCTAAGCATTGAGCAGGAGATTTTGAATACGGAATATCTTCCCTAGTAAAGTGTTGAAGCGAATGTACCTCAATCATGGATGAAGGGGGAATTGTCTCACATATATATTCTATAGGAGGTAAATTCTTCACATCTTCAGGTTTAATACCCTTCTCCTTAAGAGACTTCTTGGCTTCCCTCATATCTTCATCATTCAATTTAATCATACCCCTCTTCTTCACTATCGGTGTCGGGGTTGGTTCAGGTGTAGACCAATCATCATGATTCCGGCCTATTTTAGCCAATAATTCTTCAGCGTCGTCTGGAGTTCTTTTCCTGAAAACACAACCAGCACAACTATCCAGGTATGCCCTAGACTCAATGGTTAGTCCACTATAAAATATATCAAGTAAATCATTCTTTTCCAAATCATGGTCAGGCTGAGCTCTAATAAGAGAACAAAATCTAGCCCAAGCCTCAGGCAATTTCTCTCCATCTTCCTGGTCAAAATTATAAATTCTCTGCAAAGCATGTTGAGCACTAGCAGGAAAGTATTTTCGAAAGAAAACATCACGCAAGTCAATTGGACTTTTAATAGAACCAGGAGGCAAATTATTATACCAAGTTTTAGCATCATCCTTTAATGAGAACGGAAAAATTTTAGTGACAAAATAAGTACGCATCTTGACATCATCAGAAAACACGCCACTAAGAGTAGATAACTCAGTCAGGTGTTCAACAGCACTTTCTTTTTCAGTACCACAAAAGGGTGTTTTCTCAACAATAGCTATATGAGATAAATCAAGAGAAAAATCATAATCTTTATCCCTAATGTTTATAGGAGATGTGGCAAATTTAGGATCAGGAGATGGTTTATATCTAACAGCATGTTCTGCAAGCAACTTTTTAATTTTTCTTGCATCAGTAGTAGCATTGCATTTTTCAATAAAATCATCATTAAGCTCTACATAATCCTCATCAAGATCATCACTAGAATATTCAACAGACTCAGGTGAATTAACAGGTGTAGCAACATTTTCATTAGGAGTTTCAGTATTTTCAATTTGTCTAGACTTAGCAATTGTAGCATCTAGAAAAGATCCCAATGAACCACTATCATCAAGCACAGCAGAAACATTATCAATATTATGAGAATTCTCAGATTCAGCAGAAGTACCAGCACGCGAAGCATGTGGCGGTGAAACAAGTTTATCAATCACAGATGGTGAATCAAGAGCAGCAGAGGTACTCAGAGTTGTACCTTTTCTTGTAGTGGATGGTAATATGGCGATCTTAGTATCGCGAGGTTTACCCATAATGGAGAATTTGCAGCGAACAATATCAATCCAAGTGAACTTCCAAATAAAGCTATGTTCCCCGGCAGCGGCGCCAGAAAATAGTCTTGATGACCCACAAGTATAGGGGATCGCAACAGTCGTCGAGGGAAGTATTACCCAATTTATTGATTCGACACAAGGGAGACAAAGAATACTTGTAAGCCTTAACAATGGAGTTGTCAATTCAGCTGCACCTGGAAACAGACTTGCTCGCAAGAGTTTATCAATAGTGTTCTATGGTAGTGGAAATAGCGGAATAACAGCAGCAGTGAAATAAAGACAGCAGTAGTGATTATAGTAAACAGCAGGATTAAAATACTAGGGCATAGGGACGGATTTAACGGGCGTTGCATGGATGAGAGAAACTCATGTAACAATCAAAGCATGGGCATTTGCAGATAATAATAAAACGGTATCCAAGTACTAATCAATCAATAGGCATGTGTTCCATATTTAGTCGTACGTGCTCGCAATGAGAAACTTGCACAACATCTTTTGTCCTACCAGCCGGTGGCAGCCGGGCCTCTAGGGAAACTACTGGATATTAAGGTACTCCTTTTAATAGAGCACCGGAGCAAAGCATTAACACTCCGTGAACACATGTGATCCTCACATCACTACCATCCCCTCCGGTTGTCCCGATTTCTGTCACTTCGGGGCCATTGGTTCCGGACAGCGACGTGTGTATACAACTTGCAGGTAAGACCATAAACAATGAATATCTTCATGAAACAATAACATGTTCAGATCTGAGATCATGGCACTCGGGCCCTAGTGACAAGCATTAAGCATAACAAGTTGCAACAATATCATAAAAGTGACATCTACGGATACTAGGCACTATGCCCTAACAATCTTATGACTATTACATGACCAATCTCATCCAATCCCTACCATCCCCTTCAGCCTACAGCGGGGGAATTACTCACACATGGATGGGGGAAACATTGCTGGTTGATGGAGAGGCGTTGGCGGTGATGGCGGTGAAGATCTCCTCCAGTTCCGGCGGAGTGCCGAACGGAGACTTCTGCCCCGCGACGGAGTTTCGCGATGGCGGCGGAGGTTTCGGCGATGTCGACTTCTCTCGTGCGTTTTTGGTCGAGGCGAATAAGTAGTCCGAAGGGCGTCGGAGGCCGGCCGAGGGGGCCACCATAGGGCCGCGCGGGCCCCCTGGCGCGCCGCCTTATGGTGTGGGGCCCTCGCCTCCACCTCCTTCGCCCTTCTGCTCCGTCAATATTTTGGTAAAATAGGGCCATCTGAAGAAATTCCGAGGATTTTCCCGAAAGTTGGATTTCTGCACAAAAACGAGACACCAGAGCAATTCTGCTGAAAACAGCGTTAGTCCGTGTTAGTTGTATCCAAAATACACAAATTAGAGGCAAAACAATAGCAAAAGTGTTCGGGAAAGTAGATACGTTTTGGACGTATCACCGACCTCCCCGCCCTCCGGAGCTAAACCACTCCTCCATCAGCCGCACGGTTGTTACTCCGCCGTTGAAGAGTTGCCCGTGCTTTCCTTTGGTTCCCACGCGGGCCCACTATTACTATTTTTGGAAATATTCCTTTACCACAAATGGATAGTTTCGGTGACCTGACTATAAGCAAAAACAAGGTCGACCTCGATGTAGTTCTGTCCAGGATAGAATGGGAAATTAATATGGCATGAACCAGAATCATTCAATAGATCAGTTTGAACCGTAAAATTGGTTTATAATACACAAACTTTACCGTTCATTTTTCTCCGCTCTTTCCCATTCTCATGGCACAACAAAAAAATTCATATGATAGAAATTTATTTCTGACATTGCCATATTTTTTATATGATACGAAATTAATTTCTGATATTACCCATAAAAAATGGTACAGAATTCCAACACGATTTACACATATGGAGATTAAACAAAAGTTTTATTCAGAACAAACCATCCATTGACATTTGGATCTGAAGCATTTGTTCTTGAGATTCCCTTCAACAAAAAAAATCTGTTTGAACAAGAACGATTGGCTCAATAAATATAATGGAGTATATGAACAAGAATTTTCTGCAACATGAAGTAGATAAATAAGATGCATGGACCAACGTGAGCCCTCTCCACGTCAGAAATTTACATCAGGCTACAATCATGTTCCACGGTCACAGGTTATCATGAATATATCACAGATTCTGCATATATTAACAAACAAGCAAAACAGATTTTGGGGGATCCAAGATCCATGAATACATCGGTAATAAAAACAGGAAAATACAGAATCCAAAAGCAATTATAGAACAAATAAACAGATCGGAGACTTCAGGGGAGAGAAAAAAATATCGGATCTGCAATCTCAATAAATCAAACATCTCAGACTAATTACTTACATAAGCTAAGCAAGATCACCACATGATCTGAACGGTGAAGTATCCAAAGACATGACAGAAGTCAACAAAGCAGTAATAGGATCACCACTTCGTATGTCAAAAAAACCTGAACGCGGTGCCGTTGGATGGAGGCGTGGCCCGCTGGTTGCCGGCCTGAGGCGCTGGGAAACAAAAAGTTTTACAGCAGTCAGGAAAGCAGCATCTAACACTCCTGTACGTGCTAGCAAGCAGCATCAATAGCAATTAGCAGCCGCGGCATACACAAGAAAGCACACGCGCTCATTCTGAGATAAAATAAGACGAAGCGGAAACACACCTTTGCAATTGGCAGGCAAACACGCGCGCTAGCAGTCAGCGGCAGCAGCAGTAAACACACAAGCCAAATCTATGTCTCCAGCTATTCTCATCTCTTTTCTCAATTTCTCTTGCGCACGGCAAATGAGGCGTACGCGGTAGACCACACGCCATGGTCGCTGCTTAACCCTCGATCTACTCCCTCCCTCCTCCATCCAAAGAGCCGAAAAAATTCAGTCGCCCCGTTCATCCAAAGAGCTACCGGCGGCCGCGACGTGCACGCACCATGGGAAAGCCGACTCGCACTGCTACACCTTCCAGATTTGCGCCTGGCAGTCCCACCCATCGGTGCGGCGATGCCACGCCACCAGAGTCGGAAACGATGGGTTGCCATGATGATATGCGTGTGGTAAATTGAGTCAAACTGTGATAACTCCATCAAGGTAGTTGTTCCTATTAGCAAGATAAGATAAGATAAGATGGTTAGCTATTTTTGAGGAGTGCGGACCGGGTGGTTTGAGGGAGGAAATATGAATTGAGGACGTGGGGGTATTATTGTCCATCCTGAAAATGTGACACCAGGCATTCACCAGTTTGCTCTTAATAGTAGAGATTGGCTCGGGCTACATCGCCTTCATCTCAATGCTTGGCATAATCTCCCCTTCTCGGATTGGTAGAGCCTTGTCACCAAGCACAAGGGCATGGCCTCCTTTGCGCTCCTTATGTCTTGGGAAATTTGGAATGAGAGGAATCCTAGAGTTTTCAAGAACAAGCATGCGCCCCCCATGGTGATCTTCGAGAAAGTTAAGAACGAGGCTAAGTTGTGGGCTTTAGTGGGCGCTAAGCATGTGGATTTTATTATGCCGCGAGAGTAGTCTCTTCGTTGTACTTTTCGGTTTCTTTGGTTTACTTGTAAACTCTCCCCTTAATTAATGGAATAGGGCAAGGCTTTTTGCCCTCTTTTTAAAAAAAATCCTACATATATAGCACACGCGCCTAGCACACAAAGTAGACAACAGACTGCCGAGAGAGCACCTGCATAGGCTACATTAATCCTACATGCGTACTAATAGATCGCCTGGCACTTTCACAGACACATGCAATTTCACCAATTAGAAGCCTAAAGTACAATAGTACTTCAATGTACAAGTATACTAAAACTGAAATACGCAAGAACAACAATCTTAGTGAACCGAAGTACACCGAAACACAAGCACTGGTAGAAAAATGGCCTTTGGTCGCGGTTGGCAACTGCCATTAGTCGCGGTTGCGCAACCGCGACCAATTAGGCGCGACTAAAGGCCCCCCCTTTAGTCGCGGTTCCTTACGAACCGCGACTAAAGGCCCGTCCACGTGGGCGGCAGGCGAGCGCCAGGGCGGAGGACCTTTAGTCGCGGTTCTTCTGGCCAACCGCGACTAAAGGCCTCCGCAGGGTTTAGGGTTTAGCCCCCCTCCCCCTAAATCTGGTTTCTTTTTAATTTGTATTGTTTTATTTCTTTTGGGTTTTAATTTTGAAGGAGTTTCACATATTCTACCGTACTACATACATGCATATGAATGTACAATTTCAAACAAATTTGAAATTAGAACCAAAAAGAATTCAAGAGGAATATACAATATATATTCGATATCGGATGACCATATACAATTTTGAACAAGTTTCCATACATATTTAGTGCATATAAAGTTCTACGTCCTCTACATAGTGTTCTCCTCTAGGATCGATGACTTCTCTGGCGAACCATCCAGCTAGTTCCTCTTGAAGTGGTCGGAAGCGAGCTTCTGGAGTAAGCGTCGTCCGGAGGTTATTCCTCCTGGTGTTCTCAGACGGCTGCCGCTCAGTGGTGTATCTCCGGATCCTCTCACAAACATAGTATCCACATAGATTGGTCCCCGGTGGCTGAATATCCCCGGTCGCAGCCTTTGCCCTTTTAAAATGTAGCTCTTTTTTGAATTCACCGACCTTTTGATCTACGAACCGTCTCCAAACCCTACGAGGCAAGGAAAATTAAATGAACAAGAGAGTTATTAATTAGTTACTTGATATTAGGAAATGATGAATGAAATAGGCCGATCGATATAGAGCGCAAACGAATGAAAGTAGTTACTTTTGCATCATTTTTCTCATGTCGGCCCAAAGCTTCGTATCCATATTCAGAGAGTCGTGGACGAGAACTGTGGAGTTCTGAATTTGAATTACTAGCAGAATCCAGTGGAACCTGCGGACACGATACATGCACAGTCATGCATAACTCATCGATTAGCCACATACCATGCATGGAGTAAACAAAAGAGAATGTGCTCAAGACAGAAACACTCACCCAAAATGGTAAGGAAATAGAATATCACTTTTGAGTTCCTGTTTTGTAAGAAACCGCCACAGGTCATCCTCCACGTCTTTGGGGTGGTGTTCTAACACATATGAATTAACGATTTGTCGTGGTATCGTCATGACATATGCCATAGGGTGGCTAATCGATGTGGTTCCTTGTGGTCTCACGGCGGTATCCGGATGCGGGTATGGGCACGAGCGACACGGCGACGTACCCAGGTTCGAGGCCCTCCGATGGAGGTAACACCTCTACTCCTGCTATGAGTGTATATGATAGTGACACAGTACAATGGTGCTCCTTGAGCTGTATATCCGGCTGCTCCTGGGAGGCTAAGGTAGACGAAGGTCTCTCTCTCAGGGCAGCTCTAAGACTAGTGAATGAGAACTGATCGATCGTCCCCCGCACGAGGGGGTAGCCCGGCTTATATAGGCACCGGTACTTTACATATAAGTCCCTATAGTCTAGTGGCCGGCATGGCCGGCTTCGGCTCCCGTCCCTTCCCGAGGCGCTGACATCAGGGAGCCGTTGAGCGTAGTGGCACGTCCCATCCGCCTGCTCAGGTCAGCGGCGTGGGAGGTGCTGTCGTTGTCGCCATCATGCTCTGTAGCGCGTACGGTCCGACGTACGCCATGATGGCCTGTCTGGCGCGTGGCACTGCTGCTCTACAGTGCCCCGTACTTTACGGGAGATGAGGTCAGCGTGGACCTTTGAACCCGGATCACCTACCCAGTTCCTTCTAGTGCAAGACTCGCCAGCCTCGAGTCGGTCTGAGGTACAGACCCCAGTCGGATATGGCTTGTGGAAGCCGGCCCAGCTACAGCGTTGAAGGCCGCAGCCAGGCCGACTAGGACTTAGAGCCAGCCGGCTCCCGAGGCAGCCGGCCACGGCTCCAGCCGGCTGCTCCTCAGCCGGCCTTTGCCGCGAGCCGCCGCCGTCAAGCCGGCCGCTCCGCGTCCATTGCCCTACCCGGGGTCTTCCCCCCGACATTAGCCCCCGAAGCTGGCAAGGTCCTACGTTAAGAAGGACCTAGGCAGGTTTCCCTGGCTTCTATATATCTCTCGCTTGTTTCCGGCGGCTCCCGGAGGGGCCAGCTGAGAATTTTCATTCAGCCGGCTGCGCCCTCGTCCGGCTCGCCCCGTCCGGCTTCCTCCAGCCGGACGCCTTTTTTGCTCCTGTTGTTTTCACTTTTTCTTAAGTGTTGATGATGCTTCCGGCTTGTTGCCAGAATTTGGGGCCGGGTCGATTTTATCGTCCGGCTCCGGCTCGGGTGCACCGGCAACTCCGCCGCCTCGAGTCCCGCGCCCGACTTGACCGTTCTGACGGCTTCGTCAGCGTGGCCGTTTCGTATGGTCACATCGCTGTCTCCTCCGGATCCGGTGCGGTCGTGGGGAAGTGGCGCGACGGTTTCTGGTAACCGCAGCGGTCGTGGGGGCAGTTATGGCCGCAGTAAATCCCGACGTGGCCCACGATCGCCACGTGGCCACGCAACCGGCGCGCCGGGCGGCTATAAATGCCCCCGGCGCGGTACCGAGGCGCCCTTCTTCTTCCTCGCGCTCTCACTCCGCTTCTCTCTCACTCCAACCGAGCGCTCTTCGCACGCCGTCGCTTCTTCTCCGGCGACCTCCTGGCGAACTCCGGTGATCCTTCGCGGCCGGAACTCTCCGCCGTTCGGCAGCCGCCCGCACGCCAAGCCGGCGCCACGGGGCCCCGCGGCTCGACGCTGCGCTCGTCGCCACCGCGCTCTCCTCCGGTGAGGAGCGGTTCTTCCTCGCCCTTTGATCTCTCCTGGTCCTCTTCTACCTCTTCTTCGACGATGGCCTCCGCCAGCGGGTCCTGGAGGGGCTCGTACATGCACGACGACGACATCGAGCGGCTGGTGCGCCTCCGCCGGATTCCTCGGGAGGTGATCACGAGGACGCCCGGCGAGGAGGTGGAGCCCAAGCCGGAGCCCGGCGAGCGCGTCGTCTTCGGCGCGCACCTCGACCGCGGGCTAGGTCTGCCGGCTTCGGCCTTCTTCCGCCGGTTCCTGGACTTCTTCGGCTTGCAGCCTCACCATCTTGCCGGCCAGCTGCTACGTGGCCTTCATGGAGGGCTACGCCGGCTTGTGGCCCGACGTGGAGTTCTGGAGCCGGCTCTTCTACCTCAAGTCGCAAATGACTGAGGGCCGCCTGAGGACCTGCGGCGCCGCCTCCATCTATCCCCGCGCCGGCTCTCTCTTCCCGAAGATTCCGACTGTCGACTCGGTGAAGAACTGGCAGATGTCGTTCTTCTACGTGAAGAACGCCAACCCAGCCTTCGACCGGATCAACCTGCCGGAGTACAATCCGGCTCCTCCGACCACCCGGCTCAACTGGGGTCACAACGCCAAGTCGGCGGATCCGGACGCGGAGGTCAACCTCCTCTGGGACTTCTTGGGGGAGTGCGTCACTGGGGGCCGGCTGAGCGCCGAGGACCTCCTCTGCACTTACATAGAGCGCCGGGTGATACCACTCCAGGGCCGCGTCCACAAGATCGGGCTTATGTCCGGCCGGCTGGATCCGACCCGGACGTCGAGGGTGGCGCTCACCAAGGCCCAAGTCGCTCACCGGGTGAACAACATCACCAAGGCCAACATGCCGGAAGCCTGGGAGTGGGGGCTGCCGCCTTACGACCGGGCCGCGCCGCCTGAGCGGGTAAGTTGTGTTTCGGCTTGCGCCTTTTGACTTGCGGCTGCGTGGCCCACTTGTTGTTCATCTGTCTTTGCTTTCCAGATTTTCCCCCGCCAAGAACTCGAGGACGGCGACTTGGCGCGCAAGATCTGGACGGCGGATCTCGTGGATCCGGCTGACCAAGCCGGCGACCAAGCCGGCGATGATGACCTGCCGGTGGTGCCCGACCAGGGCGGCCAAGGGGAGCACAACCCGCCGCCTTCGCCGGAGCAGCGGGAGGAGGAGGAGGCGGAGCCGGCCACGTCCACCACGGGACCGATCCGGGCGGTGCCTCTGCGCACGAGGCCGCCTGCCGCCTCGGCGACTTCCGCGCCGAAGAAGAAGAAGCGGGCCGCCGGCGGGAGCACGGCCAGGCTGGAGGGCCAGGCCAAGAGACAGCGCCAGCAAGGGCCCAAGAAGGTCCCGGAGATGGCCGGGTAGGTCCTTTTTTTCTTCATTGTTTGATTCCTTTTCTTTCCTTACTTTGCACTTAACTTCTTTTGTTTGTTTGACTAGGGCCGCCATAAAGTTCACCCAGGGCGGTGCCTCTGGGCCGGCTGCTCGTGCTGCGCCGCGCCTCGTCGGCAGAGGGAGCCGACGCCGCCGCCTTCGACACGTGCGCGCACGCCGCCCGTTGTCGTCGTGCCGCCCGTGGTTACGCCGCCTCCCGCGGGGGCATCTTCTTCGGCTGCGCCTCCTTCAGCGCCGGGCCAGGGCGCCCAGGGCGAGTCGGCCCAGAGGCCCACTCTTGGCGACCTGTTTCCACACCGCGCGCCGCTGTTGGGGCCGGCGGCTGGAGCTGGCCGAGGTGTGCCACCAGCGGCAGGAGCTGGAGCCGGCGGAGCTGCGCCGCCTGAGGAGCCGGAGGTGGTTCCCACCGGGCCAGCCGCGCCGCCTCCGGCTTCGGAGCCGCCGAGGACGGAGCCGCAGCGGGAGGAGCCGGCGCGCGCTAAGGACGCCGACTCCCGGGCGTTGGTGAGGTCGAAGGGCCCGGCGGTGTCGCCCACTAGCCTTCACGTGGCCAAGGGTGCCCGGCTGGCGAGAGTGCCGTCCGCCTCGGACTCCAGCTTCGGCTCGGCTGGCACCATGGAGAAGGCCTGGCACCAGGCGGACTCCTGCGAGATAATCAGCCGGGAGGGGCAGCCTGGCACGGCGCCCCTGAAGATGCTTTTCTCTGGCTACCGAGCCAGCTTGAAGAACAAAGCCGCCGAGGTTATGGCCCAGCTGTCGACGCTGGAGGATGCTGACAAGGTAGGTGGCTTCCCATCTTATTTTCTGCGATTTTATTGTTATCTTGGTAGCCCTCCGAGGCATGGGCCGGCTGCTCGGAGCCGGCCCAGGTTTCGCCTAAACGGTTCTCTTTTTCAGGTGGTCGACGAGCGTCGCACCGCCTTGTACAACAAGGTGGTGACCAGCTACCACAAGGCTAAGATTGAGCGGGCCACCTTGGCTCGCGAGCTGGAAGCCGTCAAGGGTAAGCTCTTGCTTTTTCGGCTCGTTGTCTTTTTTCTTTTGTCTTCGTTGGCTGACATTTCTTTCCGGCTGCCTCGCAGTTGAGGCCGCCAAGGTCCCGCAGCTGGAGTCGGATCTCCGGGTTGCTCGCGCTCAGTGCGCCGAGAGCGAGGAGGCGGGCCGCGCTGCAGCCGCCAAGCTCAAGGTGGCCGATGGGGAGTTGACGCGGCTGCGCCAGCTGGAGAAGAACCATCTCGCCGAGCTTGCCTCCCTTAGGACGGCAGAGAAGGAGAAGGTGGAGGATCTGAGCCGGCGGCTGGCCGAGGTGGAGAAGCAGCGGCTTGCGCTTCAGAAGGAGGTCACCGCCAAGTCCACGGAGCTGACGGCTACTGCCAAGCACTGGACGGACCTGATTGGCGCGATCGATCGCGGTTTTTCGGGTGAGTGTCTATGTTTCCTTCCCCTTTGCCGGCTTTCGGCTGTCGGCTGCCAGCCTCCGTTGGTAGCCGGCTGCAGAAACTTATCTTTTTCGCTATCTCCATCTTCAGGCTGGGGGCAGTCGGCTCGTGACCGCCGCCGCCTTTTTCTTTTATTCTTCGAAATCTCCATCTTCGGGCTGGGGGCAGTCGGCTCGTGCCGGCTGCCGCCAGTCTTACTCTATGACTTCGAAATCTCCATCTTGGCGGCTGTCGGCTCGGCTGCCGCCAGTCCTACTTTAGAGCTTCGGAATCTCCATCTTCGGGCTGGGGGCAGTCGGCTCGTGCCGGCTGCCGCCAGTCTTACTTTAGGACTTCGAAAATTTGCATTTTTCAGCTTATTTCGGCTTTTATGACTTCTGACATGCTTCCTTCTTGCAGCGGCCTTCCCGGAAACGCAGGATGCGGCCTTGGCGGCCGTTGGCGATGCGCGCGAGTCCAGGGGGCGGGCGACTGGCGAGGGCAGCTCGGAGTGCTTCACCATGGAGGACCACATGTCGTCCCTGGCTGCCCGCGTCGAGCCCATCACCAAGTTTGGCTGGGAGCTCCGGAAGGCGGCTGAGGAGCTGGTCCCGATGCTGTGGCCCGGCGAGGCGGCGCCGCAAGACATCTCCAGCCTCACCTCTTTGATCGAGCAGGCGCCGGATCGCTTCATCGACTGGAAGGGGTCTGCCACGCGTGCTGGCGCCGACATGGCGCTGTCTTTTGTCCTCTCCTGGTACAACGAGGTGGACCTGGGGCAGCTCGAGTATCGGCGAGCCGGCGTGGAGGAGGAGCTCTCCAACAGAAGGCCGCCCGGCTTGCCCGAGCCAGCGCCATCGCCGACTTCGTCGACAAACGCCTCTTCATCGCGGATCCGAACCCTCACTCTGATGAGGAGGAGGAGCTTGAAGACGAAGGGGTCGAGATGGATTCTCCGCCACCTGCTGTTGATCCGGCTGGTCCTGCTCCAGCCGGTGCCTAGACTTTCCTGTTCATGTAATTTCGCTTTTGCCAAGACAAATTATTAAATCCCCGGAATGCCGGGTGCCTATGTAAAGACAATATTATCGCCTTTTTTATTATGACGCACTTTAGTGTGTTTGTTAATCATTTGTGTGCCGGCTTGCTTTCTTCCGACTTGTTCGCTTTTTCCCATCCGCCCCACTCTTTGGCTGTGCCCTTGCCGGTCGTACGTCCGACTTGCGGTCCGTCGCCGGATCAAGAGCGTGCCGCTGGGTGAGGCCGATAGTATTTCAGTCGAACGAGTCGATTTCGGCAGTCCGACACTTTTATGAAAAGTTGCAAGTCAACTCGCTTTTACTCTTTCCTTAGTCGTTTTTCGCGTGTTGGTTCCCTAGGCCTTACTCCCGCCAGCCGGACAGCCGGGTTGCGGTCTGTAGCTGGTCGGAAGCCGGCTGTCGGAAATCAGATCACGTTACTAAGCCGTCGCGTGAAAGGGTTCAAGCCAATTGGCGAAACGAAGTAGAGTGCGCGAAAAACTTGTCGGAAACGGCGCTCTCGGCGCATGCTTTTTCATAGCTTACAAAAGGGATACAAGGGATACATACATTCCTGCTCTCAAGTGTAAAATGGTCGAAGCAACCTGACATTCCAGGGACGTTTTGTCTCCTCGTCAGTTTTGCTCGCCTTGTTCTTTTTGGCCTCTTGGGCATCTATGAGATAGTAGGAATCATTGCCTACTGCCTTGCTCACGATGAAGGGACCCTCCCATGGGGATGCTAGTTTATGCTGTCCGGCTGTCCGTTGGATCAGCCGGAGCACTAGGTCTCCTTCTCGGAATGCTAAGGACTTGACCTTCCGGCTGTGATAGCGACGGAGGCTTTGCTGGTATACGGTGGACCTGGATTCGGCCATCAGCCGGACCTCTTCAACCAGGTCGACTCCATCTTCGCGAGCTTCTTTGGCTTCAGCTTCTGTGTATAGCTTGATCCTTGGCGCGTCGTGCTCGATGTCAGTCGGCAGGACGGCTTCGGCCCCGTATACGAGGAAGAAGGGTGTGAAGCCGACTGAGCGGTTTGGTGTTGTGCGCAGGCTCCACAGCACGCTGGGCAGCTCTTCAATCCAGCAGCCGGCTGAGCGCTCAAGCGGCTCCACCAGCCGAGGCCGGATGCCGGCTAGGATCAAGCCATTTGCCTTCTCCACTTGGCCGTTGGTCTCCGGGTGTGCTACGGATGATAGGTCCATTCGGATCCCCATCTCCCCGCAGTAGCGCTTGAAAATGCCTTCGGCGAAGTTGCTGCCGTTGTCGGTGATGATGCTATGCGGGTAGCCGTATCTCGCGATTATCTCCTTGAGGAATGTGACGGCTGTGGAGCCGTCCAGCTTCTTGATCGGCTTGGCTTCGATCCACTTAGTGAATTTATCAATCATCACCAAGAGATGTGTCATGCCGCCTCGGGCTGTCTTGAATGGGCCCACCATATCCAAGCCCCATACGGCAAACGGCCAGGTAATGGGGATGGTTTTTAGGGCGGAAGCCGGCGTTTGCCTTTGCTTTGCGAAGCGCTGGCAGCCGTTGCACTTCTTCACCAAGTCTTCTGCGTCTCTGAGCGCAGTCGGCCAGTAAAAACCGTGCCGGAAGGCTTTGGCCACTATGGCTCTGGAGGAGGCGTGATGGCCGCACTCTCCCTGGTGGATTTCCCGTAGGAGTTCAATCCCTTCAGCCGGCTCGACGCACCGCTGGAACACCCCACTTACGCTGCGTTTGTACAGCTCGTGGTTGATGATTGTATAGGCCTTGGCCCTTCTCTCAATCTGCCTGGCTTGAACCCTGTCATTGGGCAGCACACCATCGGTGAGGTAGGAGAGGAATTCTTGTGCCCATGATGGTAC
Organism: Lolium multiflorum; assembly: GCA_030979885.1. Classification (NCBI taxonomy): domain Eukaryota; kingdom Viridiplantae; phylum Streptophyta; class Magnoliopsida; order Poales; family Poaceae; genus Lolium; species Lolium multiflorum. The sequence goes on from CM061750.1 coordinate 137,230,962, forward strand.
GCATTTTATTTCAAACACGCTAACCACCAAGGCCTCCATCTTCGGAGCTTCCGGTTTCGACTGCGTGGTCGCCGGGTTCGGCTGTGAAGCCGGCGGGTTTGGCTGAGAAGCCCCCGAGTTTGGCTGAGAAGCCCCCGCGTTGGACCGATAAGCCCCCGGGTTCGGCTGAGAAGCCGGCGGGTTTGGCTGATGAGCCCCCGACTTGGGCAATGAAGCCCCCGGTTCGGCCGAGAAGCCCCCGGGTTCGGCTGAGAAGCCGGCGGGTTTGGCTGATGAGCCCCCGACTTGGGCAATGAAGCCCCCGGGTTCGGCTGAGAAGCCCCCGGGTCAGCCGGCACGAATATGGAATCCGAGTCCGGTGACGGTATGATGGACGGTTTCTTGAGAATCGCCAGGGCAACGCCCGGCGGAATGGCTTGCCGGGTCGAGCCAATCTTGGATAGGGCATCTGCCGCCTCATTGTTTGCTCGTGGCACATGGTGGAATTCACAGCCATCGAAGAAGCCGGATAGCTGCTGGACGTGGAAGCGGTATGAGGCCATGTTGGCGTCCTTCGCGTCCCAGTCGCCCGATGCTTGCTGTATAACCAAGTCGGAGTCGCCGAAGCAGAGGATGCGACGCACGCCAATCTCCTTGGCCAGCTTCAGCCCATGGATGAGCGCTTCATACTCCGCCACATTGTTGGATGCGGCGAAGTGGATCTGCAGGACATAGTCCAGCCGATCTCCCTTGGGGGAAGTGACGACGATGCCGGCTCCCAAGCCGTTTCGCATCTTCGAGCCGTCGAAGTGCAGCTTCCAGTGCGTGGAGTCAGGCACAGGCGGCAGGTATTGCATCTCGGCCCAGTCGACGAAGAAGTCCGCGAGGATCTGCGACTTGATGGCCGTGCGTGGCTCGTAGATGATGGTGTGGGCGGCTAGCTCCAGGGCCCACTTGGCGACCCGGCCGTTGGCGTCCTTGCTGCCAATGATTTCCGCCAAGGGTGCTGTGGCCACCACCTTGATGGGATGCTCCTGGAAGTAGTGCTTGAGCTTCTTGGCCGCCATGTATACGCCGTAGGTGACCTTCTGGTAGTGGGGGTAGTTCTGCTTTGACGGGACAGCACTCGCTGAGATAGTAGACTGGGCGCTGGACCGACTGCTCCTTGCCGGCCTCTTTGCGCTCCACCACCAGGACGACGCTAACCACACGATTGGTGGCAGCTGGAGAACAACATCGGCTCCATCGAAGCCGGCGATGCGAGGATGGGCGCGGTCGAAAGCACGCGCTTTAAGTCACGGAAGGCTTCATCCGCGGTGACCAGACAAACTTGTCCGATTTCTTCACACTGGTACATGGGCAGTGCCTTCTCCCCCAGCCGGCTGACGAAGCGGCTCAAGGAGGCCAGGCATCCGGTGAACTTCTGGACGTCCTTGAGGCACTGCGGCAGCTCCATCTTCTCAATGGCACTGATCTTCTCCGGGTTGGCTTCGATTCCTCGCTGAGAGACGAGGTAGCCCAGGAGTTGGCCGGCTGGCACGCCGAACGTGCACTTGGCCGGGTTGAGCTTCATCCGGAATCTTCGCAGATTGGTGAAGGTTTCTCTCAAGTCATCAAGGAGGGTAGGCATCTCCTTGGTTTTTACAACGACATCATCCACGTATGCGTGAACATTTCTGCCGATTTGATCCTGCAAACACTTTTGCATGCACCTTTGATAGGTGGCGCCTGCATTTTTCAAGCCGAACGGCATAGTCGTGTAGCAGTAAGCCCCATACGGGGTAATGAACGAAGTCTTTATTTGATCAGCCGGATTCAAAGGAATCTGGTGGTAGCCTGAGTAGGCATCTAGAAAAGACAACAGTTCACAGCCGGCAGTCGAGTCTATGACTTGATCTATGCGCGGCAGGGGGAAGGGGTCCTTCGGGCACGCCTTGTTGAGGCTGGTGTAGTCGATACACATGCGCCAGGAGCCGTTCTTCTTCAAAACCAGGACCGGGTTCGCCAACCAGTCCGGGTGCAGCACTTCCATGATGAAGCCGGCAGCTAGGAGCCGGGCGATTTCTTCACCGATGGCCTTCCTTCGTTCTTCGGCGAAGCGCCTGAGAGGCTGCTTCACCGGCTTGGCTTCAGGCCTGACGTGGAGGTGGTGCTCAGCCAACTCCCTCGGCACACCCGGCATGTCCCTTGGAGACCATGCGAAGATGTCCCGATTCTCACGGAGGAAGCTGGTGAGCTCGCTTTCCTATTTGCTGCTCAAGCCGGCACCGATGGTGACGTACTTGTCCGGCTGGGCCGGGTCGAGCAGGATCTTCTTGGTGTTGTCGGCCGGCTGGAAGTGAGTCGTCCCAGCCGGGTTGCCCACAGCCGGCATGTCCGCCTGCGCGGCCTTAGCCAAGGCGACGGCGTCGTGGATGAGCTGCTTCTCGGTGGCGATGACCAGCGTCTGGGCCATCTTGGAGCTCTGCGTGGCGCAGTCCATGGAGCGGCGGTAGTCGCCGGCTACGGTGATGACCCCCTTGGGGCCAGGTAGCTTCATCTTCAGGTACCCATAGTGGGGCACCGCCATGAACTTGGTCAGGGCCGGCCTGCCCAGGAGCGCGTGGTAGGGACTGACGAGGTCCACCACCTCGAACTCGATGTTCTCCGTGCGGAAGTTGTCCGGCTTGCCGAACATGACCTCCAGGGTGATCCGGCCGATCGGCTGGCAGCAGTGGCCTGGCACGATGCCATGGAAGACGGTGGGGGTGGGGCGCAACTCGGCCTCCTGGATGCCCAGCTTGCGGGCGGTGTCGCGGTAGAGGATGTTGATGCTGCTGCCCCCGTCGATGAGGACACGCGAGAAGCGCACGCTGCGCCGGGTTGTGCCGATGGTGGGGTCGAGGACCATGGCGTAGCTGCCCGGCTTCGGTAGGACAGCCGGTGTGTCGCGGCGATCAAAAGTGATGGCCTGCTCTGACCAGTTTAGGTACTGGGGGACCGGCGGCATGACCGCGTTGACTTCGAGGGAACGGCGCTGCTGGCTCGTTTTGTCCTCGGGCTCGGAGGTGAAGATGATGTAGGTGGCATCCTCAGCCAGGTACCGGCCGCCATGGTGCACTTGGTTAGCCTCGTGGTGCTCGAGGTTGTTGGCTTCTGCGCCGGCTTGGCCACCCGGCCCGCCGGCTGGTGGAGGTGGGGGTGGAGGCGGAAGGGGCTCGCCGCTCGTCAGCCGCTTCATGAAGTGGCAGTCGCGGGTGGAGTGGTTGGAGGGGTTCTTGCCGCTGTGGTACTTGCACGGCGAGTCGAGCATCTGCTCGAAGGTGTACTTCGGCTTCCAGGGCCGGTCCGTCTGCTTCTGGCGCCGGCTTCCGCCAGCCGCCGCGTGGTCTGACACGGCTGCCACGTGGGCCGAGCCGTACCGGCGGTCCGGCTGGTCGCTGTGCCTCTTGCCGCGGTAGTTGTCCCGCCGGCTGCCGTGGTGGCCGCCCTCGGCCGGCTTGTGCTCGGCCGACTTGTTGTTGTCCCGCCTGGATGGAGCCGGCGAAATCTCAGCCGGCGTGCTGCTGGTTCCTTCAGCCAGCGCATACTTGTCTGCGATGGCCATCAAGGCAGCCATCGTCTTGGGTTCACTGCGGCGCAGCTTGTGCCACAGCATGGTGTTGGGCCGGCAGCCGGCCATGAAGAAGCCGACTGCCTGGATCTCGTGCACTCCCTCGCAGGAGTTGCGCATCTCGCACCAGCGCGTCAGGTATGCACGGTCCGTCTCGTCCGCGCCCTGCTTGCACATCTCAAGCTGTTGGGGGCGACCCGGCCGGCGGTAGGTGCCGGTGAAGTTGCTGATGAAGGCGTCCTCGAAGTCGAGCCAGCCGTTGATGCTGCCGGCTGGCAGGTTGTTGAGCCATGTGCGGGCGGAGCCGAGCAGCATGAGGGGGGAGTAGCGCACGGCCCAGCGCTTGTTGCCCTTGGCGATGCCGACTGCGGTGGAGTAGTCCTGCAGCCAGTCCTCCGGCTTGGCCGTGCCGTCGTACTTGGGCGTGTCGCGGGGGAGCTGGAAGCCGTCGATCATGGGCTCGTTGAGGATCCGCGGCCCGAAGCACTTGGGGCCGGCTGGCCCTTCTTCCTCCGCGATGCGGGATTCGACCAGCCGGTCGAGGCGATCTCTGGCGTCGGTTGGCTCGACGCGCGGGCCCAGCCGGGAGCGGGCCGGCTGGCGCTGGCCACTGGCCTCTGGAGCCGCGCGGTGCTTGATGGTGGATGGCCTCTCGTACTCTCTTCGTCGTGCCGGCTTGATGGTGGCCGGCTGCGGCCGCTGTTGCCACTGGGCGGCCGGCTTGTGCGGCTGGAACTTGCGTGGGTGTTCCGGCGGTCTCTCGCCGGCTTGGTGCGGGGGAGGTGGACTCGGCCGTGTCCCTCGGACCGTCCCGGTCGTTGCCTGCAGCGCCACGAGCGTGAGAAGCTCTGGGGGCATGGGCGTACCTGGGGTCCTTGGTCAGCCGGTTGGCCGCCTTCAGCAGCTCAGTCACCCGCTCAGTTTGGCTTCGCGCCGAGGCGGTGCAGCTCTTCCGCGGCAGCTTCAGCCGCGAGCATGTTCTTGTCGGGGGTGTTGTAGATGGGTTGCTCCGCAGACGGAGCCGGCGATGCTGCGCCGTCCCGGGCGATCTCTGCGCCCAGGCCGCCTCCTCTGCCGCGGATCTGGCCGGCTCGGCTTGGGTTGTCGCCGGCGGGCGTGAGGCCGTGGGCGCGGTTGAACTCGCGCTGGGTGATCTCCCACTGGCGCTTTGCGGCAGCCAGTTCTTCTGCACCGAGGAGGAGTCATGGTGCTCTTGATACGTCTCCAACGTATCGATAATTTCTTATGTTCCATGCTACTTTATTGATGATACCTACATGTTTTATGCACATTATATGTCATATTTATGCATTTTCTCGGAACTAACCTATTAACAAGATGCCGAAGAGCCTGTTTTTTTGCTGTTTTTGGTTTCAGAAATCCTAGTAAAGAAATATTCTCGGAATTGGACGAAACTTTCGCCTGTGGTCCTATTTTTGCACGAAGCTTCCGAAGACCGAAGAGATAACGAAGTGGGGCCACGAGGCGGCCAGAGGGGAGCCGGCGGCCCAGCCCCGGCCGCGCCGACCTGCCCCCTGGGCCCCTGTGGCCGTTGACCCTCCGCCTACTTAAAGCCTCCGTCGCGAAACCCCGCACCGAGCCACGATACGGAAACCTTAATGAGACGCCGCGCCGCGAATCCCATCTCGGGGATTGGGAGATCGCCTCCGGCACCCTGCCAGAGGGGATTCATCTCTGAGGACTCTACACCGCCATGGTCGCCTCCGGAGTGATGAGTGAGTAGTTCACCCCTGGACCATGGGTCCATAGCAGTAGCTAGATGGTCGTCTCCTCCTTGTTGTGCTTCATTGTTGGATCTTGTGAGCTGCCTAACATGATCAAGATCATCTATCTGTAATACTATATGTTGTGTTTGTCGGGATCCGATGGATAGAGAGTACTATGATTATGGTGATTATCAATCTATTGTTTATGTGTTGTTTATGATCTTGCATGCTCTCCGTTTTTAGTAGAGGCTCTGGCCAAGTTTTACTCTTAACTCCAAGAGGGAGTATTTATGCTCGATAGTGGGTTCATGCCTCCATTGAATCTGGGACAGTGACAGAAAGTTCTAAGGTTGTGGATGTGCTGTTGCCACTAGGGATAAAACATTGATGCTATGTCTAAGGATGTAGTTGTTGATTACATTACGCACCATACTTAATGCAATTGTCTGTTGCTTTGCAACTTAATACTGGAGGGGGTTCGGATGATAACCTGAAGGTGGACTTTTTAGGCATAGATGCAGTTGGATGGCGGTCTATGTACTTTGTCGTAATGCCCAATTAAATCTCACTATATTTATCATATCATGTATATGCATTGTTATGCCTTTCTCTATTTGTCAATTGCCCGACTGTAATTTGTTCACCCAACATGCTTTATCTTATGGGAGAGACACCTCTAGTGAACTGTGGACCCCGGTCCTATTCTTTACATAGCATACAATCTACTTGTTTTACTGTTTTTTGCAAACATCTTCCACTCGATACGTTTAATCCTTTGTTACAGCAAGGGTGAGATTGACAACCTCACTGCTTCGTTGGGACAAAGTACTTGGGTTGTGTTGTGCAGGTTCCACGTTGGCGCCGGAATCCCTGGTGTTGCGCCGCATCACATTTCGCGACCATCAACCTTCAACGTGCTTCTTGGCTCCTGGTTCGATTAAACCTTGGTTTCATACTGAGGAAACTTGCTTCTATACGCATCATACCTTCCACTTGGGGTTCCCAACGGACGTGTGCATCTACGCGTATCACTCCTCCAGGTCCTTCTCGATGGTGGTGGGGTCGGCGCCAGGCGTGAGCGGGGTGCTCAGCTTTGCCCGGACTTCCTCCAGCCGGGACGGTGGTGGCGGCGCCTTTGCGCCCGAGGCGGATGCGCCGGCAGCGGCTTCGCGCTCCAGCACTGGCCCACGGATGCGCGTGGACTTGCCCCCGGCGTCGTCGCCGGTGGCCATGACCTCCTGCATGATGCAGGGGCCGGTGGTGGTGAGGCTGGCGCCGGCTCCAGGGGGAGGGCTTGCACAGCGCACGATCTCGCGCGGGTAGCGCGGTGGTGCGACGGTGGCGACGTAGACGTCGAAGCCGCCGAAGCTGATGATGTTGCTATGTTCCATGCTACTTTATTGATGATACCTACATGTTTTATGCACATTATATGTCATATTTATGCATTTTCTGGAACTAACCTATTAACAAGATGCCGAAGAGCCAGTTGTTGTTTTCTGCTTTTGGTTTCAGAAATCCTAGTAAAGAAATATTTAATTGGACGAAACTTTCGCCCAGGGTCCTATTTTTGCACGAAGCTTCCAGAAGACCGAAGAGATAACGAAGTGGGGCCACGAGGCGGCCAGGGAGGCCGGCGCGGCCCGGCCCTGGCCGCGCCGACCTACCCCCGGGCCCTCGTGTTGACCCTCCGCCTACTTAAAGCCTCCGTCGCGAAACCCCCGACCGAGAGCCACGATAGAACCTTCGAGCCGCCATCGCGAAGCCAAGATCCGGGGGACAGGAGTCTCTGTTCCGCACCCCGCCGGAGCGGGAAGTGCCCCGGAAGGCTTCTCCATCGACACCGCTGCCATCTCCACCGCCATCTTCATCACCGCTGCTGCTCCCATGAGGAGGGAGTAGTTCTCCATCGAGGCTCGGGCTGTACCGGTAGCTATGTGGTTCATCTCTCTCCTATGTAGTTCAATACAATAATCTCATGAGCTGCCTTACATGATTGAGATTCATATGATGATGCTTGTAATCTAGATGTCATTATGCTAGTCAAGTGAGTTTTACTTATGTGATCTCCGGAGACTCCTTGTCCCACGTGTGTAAAGGTGACAGTGTGTGCACCGTGTGGGTCTCTTAGGCTATATTTCACGAAGTACTTATTCACTGTTGAAGAGCGTAGTGAAGTGCTTATTTATATCTCTTTATGATTGTAATGTGCATCGTATCACAATTTATCTATGTGCTACTCTAGTGATGTGTTATTAAAGTAGTTTTATTCCTCCTGCATGTGTGCAAAGGTGACAGTGTGTGCACCGTGTTAGTACTTGGTTTATGCTATGATCATGATCTCTTAGATTGCGAGTTAACTATTGCTATGATAATATTGATGTGATCTATTCCTCCTACATATGCATGAAGGTGACAGTGTGCATGCTATGCTAGTACTTGGTTTAGTCTTTTGATCTATCTTACACTTAAGGTTACCTAAACATGAGCATTATTGTGGAGCTTGTTAACTCCGGCATTGAGGGTTCGTGTAATCCTACGCAATGTGTTCATCATCCAACAAAAGTGTAGAGTATGCATTTATCTATTCTGTTATGTGATCAATGTTGAGAGTGTCCACTAGTGAAAGTCTAATCCCTAGGCCTTGTTCCTAAATACTGCTGAGTTACTACTGCTTGTTTACTGTTTTACTGTGTTACTACTGCTGCAATACTACCACCATCAACTACACGCCAGCAAGCTATTTTCTGGCACCGTTGCTACTGTCATATATATTCATACCACCCGTATTTCACTATCTCTTCGCCGAACTAGTGCACCTATTTGGTGTGTTGGGGACACAAGAGACTTCTTGCTTTGTGGTTGCAGGGTTGCATGAGAGGGATATCTTTGACCTCTTCCTCCCTGAGTTCGATAAACCTTGGGTGATCCACTTAAGGGAAACTTGCTGCTGTTCTACAAACCTCTACTCTTGGAGGCCCAACACTGTCTACAGAAAGGAGGGGGAACGTAGACATCAAGCACTTTTCTGGCGCCGTTGCCGGGGAGGAAAGGTAAAAGGTACTCACACTCCGGATCTCGGCTACCAAGCTATTTTCCGCCGTTGTAAGTACTCGAAGCTATTTCCTTTAGACTCTGCAATTGCGACATTTGGTTTCTTGTTTACACTAGTTAGGCATAATGGAAAACAACAAAAATATGAGAGATCTTTATGAACTTTATCTTGAATTAGGACATGATGTGTTTGAAGAAAGAATTAAAAAACCCATGGAACTTTATATGCATGCTAATGGGAATGTTATTACTATGAATGCTTTGAGCACTATTGTTGCTAATGCTATGGAAAATTCTAAGCTTGGGGAAGCTGGCTTTGATGAGCATGATATTTTTAGTCCCCCAAGCATTGAGGAGAAAATTTACTTTGATGATACTTTGCCTCCCATTTATGATGATTATAATGATAGTAGTCTTTTGTTACCACCTGTTATGGAGGATAAATTTGATTATGATTACAATATACCTCCTATATTTGATAGCTACTTTGTTGAATTTGCTCCCACTACAATTAATAAGAATGACTATGCCTATGTTGGGAGTAGTAATTATTTTATGCATGAGACTCATGATAAGAATGCTTTATGTGATAGTTATATTGTTGAGTTTGCTCATGTTGCTACTGAAAGTTATTATGAGAGAGGAAAATATGGTTGTAGAAATTTTCATGTTACTAAAATGCCTCTCTATGTGCTGAAATTTTTGAAGCTACACTTGTTTTATCTTCCTATGCTTGTTACTTTGCTCTTCATGAACTTGTTTATTTACAAGATTCCTTTGCATAGGAAGCATGTTAGACTTAAATGTGTTTTGAATTTGCCTCTTGATGCTCTCTTTTGCTTCAACTTCTATTTCTTGCGAGTGCATCATTAAAACTGCTGAGCCCATCTTAATGGCTATAAAGAAAGAACTTCTTGGGAGATAACCCATGTGTTTTTACTACAGTACTTTGTTTTATATTTGAGTCTTGGAAGTTGTTTACTACTGTAGCAACCTCTCCTTATCATGTTTTTGTGCCAAGTAAAGTTTCTATGTTAAAGTTGATGTTATATTTGGGATCGCTGCGCAGAAACAGCATTGCTGTCTGTCACGAATCTGGGCACAGTTCTCTGTAGAAAATTCAAAAAATCTGCCAATTTACGAGCGTGATCCTCAGATATGTACGCAACTTTCATTAGTTTTGAGTTTCTCCGTTTGAGCAAGTCTGGTGCCATCTTTAAATTCGTCTTTACGGACTGTTCTGTTTTTGACAGATTCTGCCTTTTATTTCGCATTGCCGCTTTTGTTAAGTTGAATGAGTTTCTTTGTTCCATTAACTTTCAGAAGTTTTGTGCAATGTCCAGAAGTGTTAAGAATGATTGTGTCACCTCTGAACATGTGAATTTTGATTATGCACTAACCCTCTAATGAGTTTGCTTGAAGTTTGGTGTGGCAGGAAGTTTTCAAGGGTCAATAGAAGAGGGTGATATAATGTGATCGAGAAGAGTGAAAGGTCTAAGCTTGGGGATGCCCCGGTGGTTCATCCCTGCATATTTTAAGAAGACTCAAGCATCTAAGGGATGCCCAAGGCATCCCCTTCTTCATCGACAACTTATCGTGTTTCTTCTAGTGAAACTATATTTTTATTCCACATCTTATGTACTTTACTTGGAGCGTCTGTGTGCTTTTATTTTTGTTTTTGTTTTGTTATCTTAGTTCTCTGAATAAGTTCATCCTTGTGTGGGAGAGAGACACGCTCCGCTGGTTCGTATGAACACATGTGTTCTTAGCTCATAATATTCATGGCGAAGTTTCCTCTTCGTTAAATTGTTATATGGTTGGAATTGAAAAATGCTACATGTAGTAATTGGTAAAATGTCTTGGATAATGTGATACTTGGCAATTGTTGTGCTCATGTTTAAGCTCTTGCATCATATGCTTTGCACCCATTAATGAAGAAATACATAGAGCTTGCTAAAATTTGATTTGCATATTTGGTTTCTCTAAGGTCTAGATAATATCTAGTATTGAGTTTTGAACAACAAGGAAGACGGTGTAGAGTCTTATAATGTTTACAATATGTCTTTTATGTGAGTTTTGCTGCACTTGTTCATCCTTGAGTTTGCTTCAAATAACCTTGCTAGCCTAAACCTTGTATCGAGAGGGAATACTTCTCATGCATCCAAAATCCTTGAGCCAACTACTATGCCATTTGTGTCCACCATACCTACCTACTACATGGTATTTCTCCGCCATTCCAAAGTAAATTGCTTGAGTGCTACCTTTAAAATTCCATCATTCACCTTTGCAATATATAGCTCATGGGACAAAATAGCCTTAAAACTATCGTAGTATTGAATATGTACTTATGCACTTTATCTTTTATTAAGTTGCTTGTTGTGCGATAACCATGCTTCTGGGGAACGCCATCAACTATTGTTGAATATCATGTGAGTTGCTATGCATGTCCGTCTTGTCTGAAGGATCTATCACCTTAGTGGTTGGAGCATGCAAAATTGTTAGAGAAGAACATTGGGCCGCTAACTAAAGCCATGAATCATGGTTGAAGTTTCAGTTTTGGACATATATCCTCAATCTCATATGAGAATAATAATTGTTGTTACATGCTTATGCATTTAAGAGGAGTCCATTATCTATTGTCCATGTTGTCCCGGTATGGATGTCTAAGTTGAGAATAATCAAAAGCGAGAAATCCAAAATGCGAGCATTCTCCTTAGACCTTTGTACAGGCGGCATGGAGGTACCCCTTTGTGACACTTGGTTGAAACATGGCATGCAAAGATCCGGTAGTCCAAGCTAAGTAGGACGAGGTGCGGGCACTATTAGTATACTATGCATGAGGCTTGCAACTTGTAAGATATAATTTACATAACTCATATGCTTTATTACTACCGTTGACAAAATTGTTTCATGTTTTCAAAATAAAAGCTCTAGCACAAATACAGCAATCGATGCTTTCCTCTTTGAAGGACCATTCTTTTACTTTTATTGTTGAGTCAGTTTACCTATCTCCTTCCACCTAAGAAGCAAACACTTGTGTGAACTGTGCATTGATTCCTACATACTTGCATATTGCACTTGTTATACTACTTTATGTTGACAATATCCATGAGATATACATGTTATAAGTTGAAAGCAACCGCTGAAACTTCATCTTCCTTTGTGTTGCTTCAACACCTTTACTTTGATTTATTGCTTTATGAGTTAACTCTTATGCAAGACTTATTGATGCTTGTCTTGAAGTACTATTCATGAAAAGTCTTTGCTATATGATTCAGTTGTTTACTCATGTCATTACCTTTGTTTTGATCGCTGCATTCATTACATATGTTTACAAATAGTATGATCAAGATTATGATGGCATGTCACTTCAGAAATTATCTTTGTTATCGTTTTACCTGCTCGGGACGAGCAGAACTAAGCTTGGGGATGCTGATACGTCTCCAACGTATCGATAATTTCTTATGTTCCATGCTACTTTATTGATGATACCTACATGTTTTATGCACATTATATGTCATATTTATGCATTTTCTGAACTAACCTATTAACAAGATGCCGAAGAGCCAGTTGTGCTGTTTTTGGTTTCAGAAATCCTAGTAAAGAATATTCTCGGAATTGGACGAAACTTTCGCCCAGGGTCCTATTTTTGCACGAAGCTTCCGTAAGACCGAAGAGATAACGAAGTGGGGCACGAGGCGGCCAGAGGGAGGCCGGCGCGCCCAGGCCCTGGCCGCGCCGACCTACCCCCTGGGCCCCTCGTGTGGCCCTCGCGTTGACCCTCCGCCTACTTAAAGCCTCCGTCGCGAAACCCCCACCGAGAGCCACGATACGGAAAACCTTCCAGAGCCGCCGCCATCGCGAAGCCAAGATCCGGGGGACAGAGTCTGTTCCGGCACCCGCCGAGCGGGGAAGTGCCCCCGGAAGGCTTCTCCATCGACACCGTTGCCATCTCCACCGCCATCTTCATCACCGCTGCTGCTCCCATGAGGAGGAGTAGTTCTCCATCGAGGCTCGGGGCTGTACCGGTAGCTATGTGGTTCATCTCTCTCCTATGTAGTTCAATACAATAATCTCATGAGCTGCCTTACATGATTGAGATTCATATGATGGTGCTTGTAATCTAGATGTCATTATGCTAGTCAAGTGAGTTTTACTTATGTGATCTCCGGAGACTCCTTGTCCCACGTGTGTAAAGGTGACAGTGTGTGCACCGTGTGGGTCTCTTAGGCTATATTTCACGAAGTACTTATTCACTGTTGAAGAGCGTAGTGAAGTGCTTATTTATATCTCTTTATGATTGCAATGTGCATCGTATCACAATTTATCTATGTGCTACTCTAGTGATGTGTTATTAAAGTAGTTTTATTCCTCCTGCATGTGTGCAAAGGTGACAGTGTGTGCACCGTGTTAGTACTTGGTTTATGCTATGATCATGATCTCTTGTAGATTGCGAAGTTAACTATTGCTATGATAATATTGATGTGATCTATTCCTCCTACATATGCATGAAGGTGACAGTGTGCATGCTATGCTAGTACTTGGTTTAGTCTTTTGATCTATCTTACACTTAAGGTTACCTAAACATGAGCATTATTGTGGAGCTTGCTAACTCCGGCATTGAGGGTTCGTGTAATCCTACGCAATGTGTTCATCATCCAACAAAAGTGTAGAGTATGCATTTATCTATTCTGTTATGTGATCAATGTTGAGAGTGTCCACTAGTGAAAGTCTAATCCCTAGGCCTTGTTCCTAAATACTGCTGAGTTACTACTGCTTGTTTACTGTTTTACTGTGTTACTACTGCTGCAATACTACCACCATCAACTACACGCCGGCAAGCTATTTTCTGGCACCGTTGCTACTGCTCATATATATTCATACCACCTGTATTTCACTATCTCTTCGTCGAACTAGTGCACCTATTTGGTGTGTTGGGGACACAAGAGACTTCTTGCTTTGTGGTTGCAGGGTTGCATGAGAGGGATATCTTTGACCTCTTCCTCCCTGAGTTCGATAAACCTTGGGTGATCCACTTAAGGGAAACTTGCTGCTGTTCTACAAACCTCTACTCTTGGAGGCCCAACACTGTCTACAGGAAAGGAGGGGGAACGTAGACATCATAGACGTCGAAGCCGCCGAAGCTGATGATGTTGCCGCCGGCAGGGAATGGCCGGTCGGCGAAGCAGCCAGCGTTGTCGCTGACGCAGTCGAGGGAGCCGAATCTCCAGACCAAGCCTGAAGCGACCCTCTCGCCGGTGGTGGTGGTGAGGCCCGTCCGGATGGAGACACCGGCCGCGGACGCTGAAGGCCCCACGGTGGGCGCCAAATGTCGTGGTATCGTCATGACATATGCCATAGGGTGGCTAATCGATGTGGTTCCTTGTGGTCTCACGGCGGTATCCGGATGCGGGTATGGGCACGAGCGACACGGCGACGTACCCAGGTTCGAGGCCCTCCGATGGAGGTAACACCTCTACTCCTGCTATGAGTGTATATGATAGTGACACAGTACAATGGTGCTCCTTGAGCTGTATATCCGGCTGCTCCTGGGAGGCTAAGGTAGACGAAGGTCTCTCTCTCAGGGCAGCTCTAAGACTAGTGAATGAGAACTGATCGATCGTCCCCCGCACGAGGGGGGTAGCCCGGCTTATATAGGCACCGGTACTTTACATATAAGTCCCTATAGTCTAGTGGCCGGCATGGCCGGCTCCGCTCCCGTCCCTTCCCGAGGCGCTGACATCAGGGAGCCGTTGAGCGTAGTGGCACGTCCCATCCGCCTGCTCAGGTCAGCGGCGTGGGGAAGTGCTGTCGTTGTCGCCATCATGCTCTGTAGCGCGTACGGTCCGACGTACGCCATGATGGCCTGTCTGGCGCGTGGCACTGCTGCTCTACAGTGCCCCGTACTTTACGGGAGATGAGGTCAGCGTGGACCTTTGAACCCGGATCACCTACCCAGTTCCTTCTAGTGCAAGACTCGCCAGCCTCGAGTCGGTCTGAGGTACAAACCCCAGTCGGATATGGCTTGTGGAAGCCGGCCCAGCTACAGCCGAAGGCCGCAGCCAAGCCAACTAGGACTTAGAGCCAGCCGGCTCCCGAGGCAGCCGCCACGGCTCCTGGCTGCTCCTCAGCCGGCCTTTGCCGCGAGCCGGCCGTCCTCAAGCCGGCCGCTCCGCGTCCATTGCCCTAATTAACGATTTGTGGGTCAATGAACCCAACATCATGGGTGTGCCTTATTCGCATTTCCCGCTTCTTCATTCTGCATAATAGCGTACACAACAAGATAGTTAGGACAATATATATATTTATAGTGCAGGCAATGAACGAGATGGGGTAGAAATTAATAAATCACTTACAGAACATAGCAGCTGATGATAGATTTGTCGAGCTCGCGCAGATTGAACAGCTGGAACAATTCACTCCGATGAATTGTTATATAGTAATGTTTGAAGTGATGCTCAGGTCTAACTTCCGCATAAATATATTCTCTGGCGTTTTTAAGTTTTATGTAACCCTTGTACCAATTTAGCAGACCTTTCATTTGTCGAGGTAGATCCTCTTCCTGCGCAGGCTCGACGAGAGGACCATCCTTCACATATGCAAATACTACGTCCTTCATTGCCACGTCATCAAGGCCTAATGCTGCACGAAGAGTCAGACCTAAGTCTGCCGCTTGTTCTTTGGCTCTCGCTACAGTCAATCCCTGTGCTGCCGCAGCTGCTATGACATCAGGGGCATCGTCCTCCGGACCTGCGGCTTTCACTATGAGCGGGGCGATCGACTGTTTACTTTGTTCCCCGAGCTGGGCAACTTGTTTCCCCCCGACCGCGAGTGCTTGACTACGAAGTTCACGTTCATAGTCGTCAGGCAGATTCTTCGCGGCCTGGGACGGTGTGTTCAAAAATGACTTAGCCCAGCTCTTTTCCTTCTCAGAAAATACTTGTTTGGGCTCGGGCTCTCTTTTCTTCTTGCAGTCCGCCTGCCATTTCTCATGCTGAGCAGCCACGACCGCTGCATTTTGCTCCACACTAAGTTCCCAAGGCCTCGGGGTGAGAGGCTTTAGTGATGGCTCTGGTATCTTTGTGGTTGCAGGTACATAAGGCTCCGGGTTAATAACCCAAGACTGCCTCTGCTTCTTCGCCGGAGGTGGATTGGGGGCGGCGTCTGATCACCCGCCGGACGAGGACTGGGGGGCGGCGTCTGCTTACCCGCCGGAGGTGAATTGGGGGACGGCGTCGGCTGACGTGAAGGAGGTGTAGGTGAACCACCACCACCACCGCCGCCGCCACCACCACCGGAGGGGGGTGGACTTGTTTGCCTTGGCGCCTCGCCTGGAAACTTGATAAACTTCTTCTGCCATAGAATGAACTGGCGCTTGACATCTCCAAGTCTTGTCGCCCCTTCAGGTGTAGCAATGTCAATGTCCAGGTCCTCAAACCCTTGGACTATGTCCTCCACCGTGACACGAGCATAGTGATACGTCTCCAACGTATCGATAATTTCTTATGTTCCATGCTACTTTATTGATGATACCTACATGTTTTATGCACATTATATGTCATATTCGTGCATTTTCTGGAACTAACCTATTAACAAGATGCCGAAGTGCCAGTTCCTGTCTTGTTTTTTTTGAAATCCTAGTAACGAAATATTCTCGGAATTGGACGAAATCAACGCCCAGGTTCCTATTTTTCCCGGAAGCTTCCATCACCGAAGAGGGGCAGAGATGGGCCAGGGGGGCCCACACCACAGGCGCGGGCCAGGCCTGGCCGCGCCACCTGGTGGTGAGGGCACCCTGGTGCCCTCCGACGCTCCCCTTTCGCCTATTTAAAGGTCCTGACCTAAAAACCCCGACGAAAGAAGCCACGGTACGCGAAACCTTCCAGAGCCGCCGCCATCGCGAAGCCAAGATCTGGGGGACAGGAGTCTCTGTTCCGGCACGCCGCCGGGACGGGGAAGTGCCCCCGGAAGGCTTCTCCATCGACACCGCTGCCATCTCCACCGCCATCTTCATCACCGCTGCTGCTCCCATGAGAGGGAGTAGTTCTCCATCGAGGCTCGGGGCTGTACCGGTAGCTATGTGGTTCATCTCTCTCCTATGTACTTCAATACAATAATCTCATGAGCTGCCTTACATGATTGAGATTCATATGAGTTTTGTATCACTATTCATCTATGTGCTACTCTAGTGATGTTATTAAAGTACTCTATTCCTCCTCCACGTGTGTAAAGGTGACAGTGTGTGCACCGTGTGAGTACTTGGCGTAGGCTATGATCATGATCTCTTGTAGATTGCGAAGTTAACTATTGCTATGATATATTGATGTGATCTATTCCTCCTACATATGCATGAAGGTGACAGTGTGCATGCTATGTTAGTACTTGGTTTAGTCTTTTGATCTATCTTACACTATAAGGTTACTAAAATATGAACATTAATTGTGGAGCTTGTTAACTCCGGCATTGAGGGTTCGTGTAATCCTACGCAATGTGTTCATCATCCAACAAGAGAGTGTAGAGTATGCATTTATCTATTCTGTTATGTGATCAATGTTGAGAGTGTCCACTAGTGAAAGTCTAATCCCTAGGCCTTGTTCCTAAATACTGCTATCACTGCTTGTTGCTGTTTTACTGAATTACTACTGCTGCGTTACTGCACGTTTACTTCCTGCAATATTACTACCATCAACTGCACGCCAGCGAGCTATTTTCTGGCGCGGCACTACTGCTCATATTCATTCATACCACTTGTATTTCACTATCTCTTCGCCGAACTAGTACACCTATTAGGTGTGTTGGGGACGCAAGAGACTTCTTGCTTTGTGGTTTTGCATGAGAGGGATATCTTTGACCTCTTCCTCCCTGAGTTCGATAAACCTTGGGTGATCCACTTAAGGGAAAACTTGCTGCTATTCTACAAACCTCTGCTCTTGGAGGCCCAACACGTCTACAAGAATAGAAGCACCCGTAGACATCAAGC
This sequence comes from Lolium multiflorum, assembly GCA_030979885.1. NCBI lineage: Eukaryota > Viridiplantae > Streptophyta > Magnoliopsida > Poales > Poaceae > Lolium > Lolium multiflorum. Next base: position 137,248,294 of record CM061750.1, read on the forward strand.
ACTTTTCTGGCGCCGTTGCCGGGAGGAAAGGTAAAAGGCACTCATACTTCGGTTCCAGGTAACTTTTTCGGCGCCATTGTGTGTGTACTCGAAGCTATTTCCTTTAGACTCTGCAATTGCGACATTTGGTTTCTTGTTTACACTAGTTAGGCATAATGGACAACAATGAGCTTCTTATTCTATTTCCTGATTTAAGACATGGATGGTTTGATGCGAAAATTAAAAAACCCATGGAACATATTAATATGAATGCTTTGAACACTATTGTTGCTAATGCTATGGAAAATTCTAAGCTTGGGGAAAGCTGGCTTTGATGAGCATGATATTTTTAGTCCCCCAAGCATTGAGGAGAAAATTTACTTTGATGATACTTTGCCTCCCATTTATGATGATTATAATGATAGTAGTCTTTTGTTACCACCTGTTATGGAGGATAAATTTGATTATGATTACAATATACCTCCTATATTTGATAGCCACTTTGTTGAATTTGCTCCCACTACAACTAATAAAATTGACTATGCTTATGTTGGGAGTAGTAATTATTTTATGCATGAGACTCATGATAAGAATGCTTTATGTGATAGTTATATTGTTGAGTTTGCTCATGTTGCTACTGAAAGTTATTATGAGAGAGGAAAATATGGTTGTAAAAATTTTCATGTTACTAAAACACCTCTCTATGTGCTGAAATTTTTGAAGCTACACTTGTTTTATCTTCCTATGCTTGTTACTTTGCTCTTCATGAACTTGTTTATTTACAAGATTCCTTTTCATAGGAAGCATGTTAGACTTAAATGTGTTTTGAATTTGCCTCTTGATGCTCTCTTTTGCTTCGACTTCTATTTCTTGCGAGTGCATCATTAAAACTGCTGAGCCCATCTTAATGGCTATAAAGAAAGAACTTCTTGGGAGATAACCCATGTGTTTTTTTTACTACAGTACTTTGTTTTATATTTGAGTCTTGGAAGTTTTTTACTACTGTAGCAACCTCTCCTTATCATGTTTTTGTGCCAAGTAAAGTTTCTATGTCAAAGTTGATGTTATATTTGGGATCGCTGCGCAGAAACAGCATTGCTGTCTGTCACGAATCTGGGCACAGGCCTCTGTAGAAAATTCGAAAAATCTGCCAATTTACGAGCGTGATCCTCAGATATGTACGCAACTTTCATTAGTTTTGAGTTTTTCCATTTGAGCAAGTCTGGTGCCATCTTTAAATTCGTCTTTACGGACTGTTCTGTTTTGACAGATTCTGCCTTTTATTTCGCAATGCCTCTTTTGCTATGTTGGATGAATTTCTTTGATCCATTAATGTCCAGTAGCTTTATGCAATGTCCAGAAGTGTAAAGAATGATTGTGTCACCTCTGAATATGAGAATTATTAATTATGCACTAACCCTCTAATGAGTTTGCTTGAAGTTTGGTGTGAAGGAAGTTTTCAAGGGTCAAGAGAGGAGTATGATATACTATGATCAAGAGGGGTGAAAGCTCTAAGCTTGGGGATGCCCCGTGGTTCATCCCTGCATATTTTAAGAAGACTCAAGCATCTAAGCTTGGGGATGCCCAAGGCATCCCCTTCTTCATCGACCAAGTATCAGGTTCCTTCTCTTGAAACTATATTTTTATTCGGTCACATCTTATGTACTTTACTTGGAGCGTCTGTATGTTTCTGTTTTTGTTTTTGTTTGAATAAATGATTGTTTGGGAGAGAGACACGCTCCGCTGGTTCGTATGAACACATGTGTTCTTAGCTCATAATATTCATGGCGAAGTTTCCTCTTCGTTAAATTGTTATATGGTTGGAATTGGAAAATGCTACATGTAGTAATTGGTAGAATGTCTTGGATAATGTGATACTTTGCAATTGTTGTGCTCATGTTTAAGCTCTTGCATCATATACTTTGCACCCATTAATGAAGAAATACATAGAGCTTGCTAAAATTTGGTTTGCATAATTGGTCTCTCTAAGGTCTAGATAATTTCTAGTAAAGAGTTTGAACAACAAGGAAGACGGTGTAAAGTCTTATAATGTTTACAATATATCTTTTATGTGAGTTTTGCTGCACGGTTCATCCTTGAGTTTGCTTCAAATAACCTTGCTAGCCTAAACCTTGTATCAAGAGGGAATACTTCTCATGCATCCAAAATCCTTGAGCCAACCACTATGCCATTTGTGTCCACCATACCTACCTACTACATGGTATTTCTCGCCATTCCAAAGTAAATTGCTTGAGTGCTACCTTTAAACAATTCAAAAGTTATTACCTCTTATTTGTGTCAATGTTTTATAGCTCATGAGGAAGTATGTGGTGTTTATCTTTCAATCTTGTTGGGCAACTTTCACCAATGGACTAGTGGCTTCATCCGCTTATCCAATAATTTTGCAAAAAGAGCTGGCAATGGGATTCCCAGTCCCAAATTAATTAACAAAAATAGACACTCCTCCATGGTATGTGATTGTTGGACGGCACCCGAAGGATTCGGTTAGCCATGGCTTGAGAAAGCAAAGGTGGGGAGGAGTGTCATCATAATAAAACTAAAATAAAAAGGCACTCCTTTATGGTATGAGATTGTTGGCAGGCACCCGAGGATTCGGTTAGCCATGGTTTGTGAAAGAAAGGTTGGAAGGAGTGCCACCCAAAAATAAAATAAAATGGGAGCCGCTCTTTGAAGGTTTGTCTGGCAAGGGGGTTAGAGTACCCGCTACCATTCGTTGACAACAACAAACACCTCTCAAAACTTTACTTTTATGCTCTCTATATGTTTTCAAAATCAAAGCTCTAGCACAAATATAGCAATCGATGCTTTCCTCTTTGAAGGACCATTCTTTTACTTTTATTGTTGAGTCAGTTTACCTATCTCCTTCCACCTTAAGAAGCAAACACTTGTGTGAACTGTGCATTGATTCCTACATACTTGCATATTGCACTTGTTATATTACTTTATGTTGACAATATCCATGAGATATACATGTTATAAGTTGAAAGCAACCGCTGAAACTTAATCTTCCTTTGTGTTGCTTCAACACCTTTACTTTGATTTATTGCTTTATGAGTTAACTCTTATGCAAGACTTATTGATGCTTGTCTTGAAGTACTATTCATGAAAAGTCTTTGCTTTATGATTCACTTGTTTACTCATGTCATTACCATTGTTTTTATCGCTGCATTCATTACATATGTTTACAAATAGTATGATCAAGATTATGATGGCATGTCACTTCAGAAATTATCTTTGTTATCGTTTTACCTGCTCGGGACGAGCAGAACTAAGCTTGGGGATGCTGATCGTCTCCAACGTATCGATAATTTCTTATGTTCCATGCTACTTTATTGATGATACCTACATGTTTTATGCACATTATATGTCATATTCGTGCATTTTCTGGAACTAACCTATTAACCAGATGCCGAAGTGCCCTCGTTTCTGCTGTTTTTGGTTTCAGAAATCCTAGTAACGAAATATTCTCGGAATTGGACGAAATCAACGCCCAGTTCCTATTTTTCCCGGAAGCTTCCGATCACCGAAGAGGGGCCAGAGATGGGCCAGGGGGCCCACACCACACCTAGGCGCGGGCCCAGGCCTGGCGCCACAGTGGTGGGGGCCCCGGGTGCCCCTCCGAGGCTCCCCTTTCGCCTATTTAAAGGTCCCGACCTAAAAACCCCGGAAGAAGCCACGGTACGCAAAACCTTCCAGAGCCGCCGCCATCGCGAAGCCAAGATCTGGGGGACAGAGTCTCTGTTCCACGCCGCCGGACGGGGAAGTGCCCCCGGAAGGCTTCTCCATCGACACCGCTGCCATCTCCACCGCCATCTTCATCACCGCTGCTGCTCCCATGAAGAGGGAGTAGTTCTCCATCGAGGCTCGGGGCTGTACCGGTAGCTATGTGGTTCATCTCTGTCCTATGTACTTCAATACAATAATCTCATGAGCTGCCTTACATGATTGAGATTCATATGAGTTTTGTATCACTATTCATCTATGTGCTACTCTAGTGATGTTATTAAAGTACTCTATTCCTCCTCCACGTGTGTAAAGGTGACAATGTGTGCACCGTGTGAGTACTTGGCGTAGGCTATGATCATGATCTCTTGTAGATTGCGAAGTTAACTATTGCTATGATATATTGATGTGATCTATTCCTCCTACATATGCATGAAGGTGACAGTGTGCATGCTATGTTAGTACTTGGTTTAGTCTTTTGATCTATCTTACACTATAAGGTTACTAAAATATGAACATTAATTGTGGAGCTTGTTAACTCCGGCATTGAGGGTTCGTGTAATCCTACGCAATGTGTTCATCATCCAACAAGAGAGTGTAGAGTATGCATTTATCTATTCTGTTATGTGATCAATGTTGAGAGTGTCCACTAGTGAAAGTCTAATCCCTAGGCCTTGTTCCTAAATACCGCTATCATCGCTTGTTGCTGTTTTCTTAATTACTACTGCTGCGTTACTACGCATGTTTACTTCTGCAATATTACTACCATCAACTGCACGCCAGCAAGCTATTTTCTGGCGCCGTACTACTGCTCATATTCATTCATACCACTTGTATTTCACTATCTCTTCGCCGAACTAGTACACCTATTAGGTGTGTTGGGGACACAAGAGACTTCTTGCTTTGTGGTTGCAGGGTTGCATGAGAGGGATATCTTTGACCTCTTCCTCCCTGAGTTCGATAAACCTTGGGTGATCCACTTAAGGGAAAACTGCTGTTCTACAAACCTCTCTTGGAGGCCCAACACTCCACCGTAGACACGAGCATAGCCATCTGGAATGGGGTTGTTGTGGTGGAGTGCTCCAGGTGGTAAAGCACTGCCGATGGCTACCTTCATGGACATGTTCCCGATAGGATAATACAGATGACATGCTTTCATCTCCTTTATATCGTCCACGGGGTAGCGAGGAGGCTCCGGTGCAGTAATTTCGATCGTCGGTGCACCAGCCGGTGGGGCCTCCGTGGAAGCCACGCTGCTTCTTCTCTGCTGGCTTCCGAGATCCATTGGATGATCTTCATGCTGCGCCCGAGCTGCATCTCTTTCGGCTACTAGTACACTCACGGTTTTCTTCATCACATCCATTTCCGTTACCAACTTCGCCACAACATCTGCATCCCGATCCATCTTTCTCTTACGGCTTCTGTAACCGTACGGGTCATCGTTCTGGGGGAACCCTACTTTCCACGGAATGTCCCCGGGCATGCCTCGTACACGTCCTCCGTGTTCAGGATTCCCGAGGGCTTTTGTCAGGGCGTCGTTCTCTCTGTTGAACTTGATCCTCCCCTCTTGAGCATCCCTCATTGCCTCAATAAGCTTTTGGGTGGGTTTAATTATTTTGCCCTGATAAACACACTCCCCTGTCTCCGGGTTCAGCGATCCCCCATGCCCGTACCACCAGCTTTTGGCCCTTGGGTCCCATCCCTCCGTACCTGGACGGATTCCTCGCGCCCTCAGCTCGTTCTCCATCTTCTCCCACCTAGGCTGCCAAAAGCGATACCCTCCTGGCCCCATAATATGATTGTACTCCTTCTTGGCCGCATTCTTCTTATTTTTTTTCGACATTTCAAGGAACTGCTCCGATTTCTTTTGCTTCACAAATTCTGGCCAATCATGTTGCAGTTTCTCATATTGTCCTTCGAAAACCGGAGTCTTGCCCTGCTTGACAAAGTCATGGCCTAGTTTTTGCTTGTATTTCCGGAATGCGTCGGCCATCTTAGAAAGAGCGAACTGTTTGACTAGCTTGCACCTCTCCTTGTTTTCCTGAATCTTGTTACCCGCCTCATCGTATCTGCGGTATTCCGGAGGTAGAACGAAATGTTCTATAAGCTTCTTGAAGCAATCTTTTTTTGTTCTCTTATCGACAAAAGTGAAACCAAGACGTGCCTTCTTTGGCTCATTCCACTCCTGGACGGTGATCGAGACGTTGTCTCTAACAACGGCTCCGCATTGGCTGATAAACTTGGTGGCGTTCTTGCTGGGCTCCAGCGGCCTGCCGGTTGCTTCCTCGACAACCTCGATGGTGCATGTTTCGTTTGGTTTCATCGTCTTGGTTGCGCCACGCTTTGACGACGTACTCGATTTTTTCGACGATCCGGCCGAGGGCTAAAATAAGAAAGAGAGTCGCGCGCGTTAGTACACACATATTTATTCAAATCAGTTAGTTTGTATCACCAGAGGCTCAATGTATATATATACCTCGGCGCCGGAGGTGGTTGCTACTTCCAATTCAAGATCGTCGTTTACCGACGTTTCTTCGGCATCATCTTGCTGACGGCGCCCTTCATCTTCACCGTCAAGGTTCAGATAAGAAGAGATATCATCTTCTTCTTGTCCGGTCGGCACATATAGAATATCGCCTTTTATGATGCCGAACATATGGTCTTCAGCGTCCGGATCATAGTTGTCCAGAATCGGGTCAGCTCTATCGTCCGCCATATGTCAGTCCTGAAAACATGTAGTCAAAACAAATTAATTGTGTATATGCCAGCATTATCACATCTCTTCTACATATAAAGAGAGAGGGCGACGATGGAGGCGAGAGGGGGGACGCAGTGACCGCGTGACCGAGAGACCGGTGGCGGTGGCGAAAGGGGGGACGCAGTGACCGCGTGACCGAGAGACCGGTGGCGGTGGCGAAAGGGGGGACGCAGTGACCGCGTGACCGAGAGACCGGTGGCGGTGGCGAAAGGGGGACGCAGTGACCGCGTGACCGAGAGACCGGTGTGGATTGACCTCGTTAAGTTAAAATTTTGATCATTAAGTCTAAATTTTGTTAAGTAAAATTTTAGTTACATTAAGTCTAAATTTTGTTAAGTAAAATTTTAGTTAAGTATTACATGTGTGAATTTTTGTTAACCTAACACATTTTTGTTAAGTAAATTTTTGTTATGTCAAAATTTCGAGGGGAGTACAAAATTATTTGTTAACTATATATTACATATTTGTTAAATTTTGTTAAGTTCAAAATTTTAGTTTACAATTTTAATTAACAACAAGTTAATTCGTTTAAGTCAAAATTTTAATTTTTTTTACATAATATTTTTTAAGTCAAATTTTAGTTTACAATTTTAATTAACAAAAACAAAAAAAAACAAAAAAAAAAGAGAGAGATGGATGCAGGGGCGCCGCGCGTGGGCGCGCCCGCCCCTCGTCTCTCCCGCGGCGGTGTGGGCGGCGGCGGTTGAGCCGCGCGGCCGGCGCGATCCACCGAGGGCGCGGCGCGCGCGTGGCGAGGGCGGCGCGCGCGAGCGAGGGCGGCGGCGCGCGGGCGAGCGGCGCGCGCGGCGAGGCGGCGTTGGGCGGCGAGCGAGGCGGCGCGCGCGCGTGGGCGAGGGCGCGCGCGCCATGGGCGAGGGCGCGGCGCCCGCGGCGCCATATGGGCGAGGGCCGGGGCCGGCGACGTTTACGATCGAGCGCGCTGGGGCGGCGACGGCGCGCGGGGCGACACACGGGGCGACGACGACGAGGCGGGGCAAGCGACGGCGGCGGAGACGAACCGGCGCGAAGACGATCGAGAGAACGAAGAGTGAACCGCCCTGCGCGCGCGCTTATAGGGACCCCTTTGGTCGCGGTTGGTGACCCCAACCGCGACTAAAGGGGTACCTTCCAACCGCGACTAAAGGTTATTTTCGCCGGGTTTTCGTTTCCCGCGGAAAAATACCTTTAGTCGCGGTTGGTGTGGCCAACCGCGACTAAAGGTCTTTTTTCAAATTACTTTTCTTTTTCAAAATCATAAAATACAAATAATATATCAAAAAAATCAGAAAAATAAAACTAATTCAATTCAAAATATTAAAAATACAAATTATATATCAAAAAAATCAGAAAAATAAAAATAATTCATTTCAATATGTTAAAAATACAAATAATATATCAAAAAATTAAGAAAAATAAAACTAATTCAATTCAAAATGTTTAAAATACAAATTATATATCAAAAAAATCAGAAAAATAAAACTAATTCATTTCAATATGTTAAAAATACAAATAATATATCAAAAAATTAAGAAAAATAAAACTAATTCAATTCAAAATGTTTAAAATACATATAATATATCAAAAAATTCAGAAAAATAAAACTAATTCAATTCAAAATTTTAAAAATACAAATTATCAAAAATTCATAAAAATAAAACTAATTCAATTCAAAAGTTCGTTGGCCCCCTCTTCCCGCCTCTTTCCGCCGACCCCCTCTTCCCTCCTCGTCTTCCCGCCAATTGTTTCCCGCCAATTTCTTCCGGCCTCTTTCTTCCCGCCAATTTTTTCCCGCCAATTTCTTCCCGCCACTTTCTCCCCGCCTCTTTCTTCCCGCCTCCTGTCTTCCCGCTCCCATTTTTCCCGCCATTTGTCACTACATATAGGTAGCCCGGCTTGGCCAGCATTATCACATCTCTACAATCTCTCATCACTCATGGCTTCCACCGCACCCACTCTAACCTACCAGCAGGTGGAGGAGCTTTGCGCCTCGAACTACCCTTGCCCTCCGGGCTACCGCGTCCCTGCCGGCTGGAGCCTAAGCGCCGGCGGCGTGCCGGTCCCTCCCGTCCCTCAGGGTACTGCGCGCCGGGCGGCCATCACGAACCACTACTACCTCGACCTCACGCCGGAGCAGCGGATGAATCCCCGCTGGCATCCCGATAACCAGCATACTTGGGACGCCTTCTTCATCAATCGGCGTGAGAGGGCGCTCGCCAGGTATGAGGAGGACGGTCTGCCTCCTGGAAACTTCCACGAGGCCGGCCGTCGGCTATGGTGGTACGGCCGGACTCTGCAGAGCGTCATGGACTACATCACGGCCGGCGATATCCCCCGCCTGCGCTACCCTCAGTTCGAGCCACGAGCGCCGCCCGACGACAGCGACGACGGCAGCGACGACGACGCCGGCAACTTAGAAGGCGACGACTACCAGTACAACGGCGGCGGCTATGAAGACTACGAGTATGCATATTATACGCCTAGGCAGGAGTATGACTAAATCACTCCAAATTTCATGTATGCAGGAGTATGACTTAGTCACTCCAAATTTCCTGTATGCAGGAGTATGACTTAGTCACTCCAAATTTCATGTATGCAGGAGTATGACTTAGTCACTCCAAATTTCATGTATCATCAGTGCTATCTCGAGTCAATTGAATCATTCGAAAATGGACACCAAACACATCACGGGTAATATAATTCACATGATTCATTCAACAAAGTTTGGTACAATAATAAATTATTACACATCATTTCTTCCCTTGTGTCCCTGCTTGCTTACGATTGTGCCGTATCCATGGAGCATCCTCATCATTTAACTTAATGCTTGGGTCGGTGTTCACTTTGAAGGGCGGAATTTCAGCAAACATATTATAATCTTCTGACATGTCTGTCTTGTCCTCCACTCCCACGATGTTTCTTTTCCCTGAAAGAACAATGTGGCGCTTTGGATCATCGCATGATGTACTGATCGTTTTCTTATCTTTCCGTTTCCTCGGTTTGCTACTCATGTCCTTCACATAGAAAACCTGAGCGACATCTTTCGCTAGGACGAATGGTTCGTCAAGGTAACCAAGATTGTTGAAATCCACCATTGTCATTCCGTATTGCTGGTCCACCTTTACCCCACCTCCTGTTAGCTTGAACCATTTGCACCGGAACAAAGGGACCCTAAAGGAGGGTCCATAGTCAAGTTCCCATATCTCCTCTATGTAACCATAATATGTGACCTTTTGCCCATTCTCGGTTGCTGCATCAAAGCGGACACCACTGTTTTGGTTGGTGCTCTTTTTATCTTGGGCGATCGTGTAAAATGTATTCCCATTTATCTCGTACCCTTGGAAAGTCGTTATAGTCGAAGATGGTGTCTTGGCCAACATGTACAGCTGATCTACAACCTTATTGTCACTCATTAAATGTTTTCTCAACCAACTGCCGAAAGTCTCCATGTGGGCCTTCCTAATCCAGGATTCAGGCTTCCCAGGGTTGTCCGAGCGTAAAATATTCTTGTGTTTCTCAAAGTACGGAGCCACCAAGCTGGAATTGGTCAGAACTGTGTGGTGTGCTTCAGTCAGAGAATGGCCGTCCATACATATCGTTGATTTCCTTCCGATCGTGCCTTTTCCACTTAGTCTCCCCTCGTGCCGCGATTGAGGAAGACCAATCGGCTTAAGGTCAGGAACAAAGTCAACACAAAACTCAATTACCTCCTCATTTCCATAGCCCTTGGCGATGCTTCCTTCTGGCCTAGCACGGTTACGAACATATTTCTTTAATACTCCCATGAACCTCTCGAAGGGGAACATATTGTGTAGAAATACAGGACCGAGAATGGAAATCTCATCGACTAGGTGAACCAGGAGGTGCGTCATAATATTGAAGAAGGATGGCGGGAACACCAACTCGAAACTGACAAGACATTGGATCACATCGTTCTGTAACCGTGGTAGAACTTCTGGATTGATTACCTTCTGAGAGATTGCATTGAGGAATGCACATAGCTTCACAATGGCTACTCGAACATTTTCCGGTAGGAGCCCCCTCAAAGCAATCGGAAGCAATTGCGTCATAATCACGTGGCAGTCGTGAGACTTCAGGTTTTGGAACTTTTTCTCCGCCATGTTTATTATTCCCTTTATATTGGACGAGAATCCAGACGGGACCTTCATACTGCTCAGGCATTCAAAAAAGATGACCTTCTCTTCTTTGGTCAGAGCGTAGCTGGCACGACCTTGAAACCGTTCCGGATGCCGGTCATCAGGGTCTTTCAAACTTTGCTGGTCCTGCCGTGCTTCCTTTGTATCATTTGACTTCCCATACACGCCCAAGAAGCTTAGGATGTTCACGCAAATATTCTTCGTAACGTGCATCACGTCGATTGCAGAGCGGACTTCTAGGACTTTCCAATATTCTAGCTCCCAGAATATAGATTTCTTCTTCCACATGGCTACGTGCCCGTCAGCTCCCTTCGGAACTGATTGTCCGCCAGGACCCTTTCCAAAGATGACTTTCAAATCCTTGACCATATCAAATACCTCAGCACCAGTGTGTTCCGCAGGCTTCGGCCGGTGATCTGCCTTGCCGTTGTAATGCTTGCCTTTCTTTCTTACTGGATGACCTTTCGGAAGAAATCGACGATGCCCAAGGTACACGTTCTTCTTACAATTTGGCAAATGTACACTTTCAGTCTCATGTAAGCAGTGCGTGCATGCATTGTATCCCTTATTTGACAGTCCCGAAAGGTTACTAAGAGCAGGCCAATCGTTGATGGTTACGAAAAGCAACGCTCGTAGGTCAAATTCCTCTTCTTTGTGCTCATCCCACACACGGACACCAGGTCTGCCCCACAGCTGTAAAAGCTCATCAACTAATGGCCTTAGGTACACATCGATGTCGTTGTCGGGTTGCTTCGGACCTTGGATGAGCACTGGCATCATAATGAACTTCCGCTTCATGCACAACCAAGGAGGAAGGTTGTAGATGCATAGAGTCACGGGCCAGGTGCTATGGCTGGAGCTCTGCTCGCCAAAAGGATTCATGCCATCCGTACTTAGACCAAATCTTATGTTCCTTGCGTCAGCTGCAAAATCTTTGAACTCTCTGTCGATCTTTCTCCATTGCGTTCCATCTGCGGGGTGTCTCAACTCCCCGTCCGACTTACGGTCCTCTTTGTGCCATCGCAACAACTTGGCATGCTCTTTGTTCCTGAACAGACGTTTCAACCGTGGTATTATAGGAGCATACCACATCACCTTGGCGGGAACCCTCTTCCTGGGTTTCTGGCCCTCAACATCGTCACCAGGGTCATCGCCTCTGATCTTATAACGCAATGCAGTGCATACCGGGCATTCATTCAAATTCTCGTATTCACCGCGGTAGAGGATGCAGTCGTTGATGCATGCATGTATCTCTAAACCTAGAGGGCAGACAACCTTCTTTGCTTCGTACGTACTGGCGGGCAACTCGTTATTCTTTGGAAACATATTCTTCAACATTTTCAGCAAGTTTTCAAATGCCGAGTCAGCTACACCTGCCCGTGCCTTCCATTTCAGCAAATCCAGTGTGCAGCCCAGCTTTTTCAGACCATCATCGCATCCGGGGTACAGCGCCTTCCTGTGATCCTCTAACATGCGATCCAAATTCTCCCTCTCTTTTTCTTTTTCGTCTCCGTGCATCAGCAATGGTCCGACCAAGATCATCAACGGGATCATCACGTGCCTCTTCTTCACCTTCCCCTTCACCTTCAGCATCCTCCATGAAAGTATCACCGAAATGAGCAAGATAGCTTTCATCGATGAAATCATCCCCTTCTTCATCTTCTTCCATTATAACCCCTCTTTCTCCATGCTTGGTCCAACAATTATAGCTTGGCATGAAACCGTGCCGAAGCAGGTGCATGTGAACATCTCTTGAGGAAGAGTAACCATTCTGATTCTTACATTTAACACATGGACAGATAACAAAACCCCCCTGCTTGTTCGCATTAGCCACTACGAGGAAATCTTTCAAACCCGTACTGAACTCGCCGGAGAGTCGGTTACCGTACATCCATTGTCGATTCATCTGCATTATTATAATATAAAATATATAATTAACCATCATGCATTTGTTAAACTAACTAGCTACAAACAATATAAATTAAACAATGAACTACACACACATGCACATTTTATCAACGACACATCAAAGGTTCAAGTTGCTAACCGCGATCGAGGAGGAAAAAATAAATGAGAAAGCTCAAGTGTGGCTCCAACACTTCATATCATGTTTGTTTCATGCTCTTGGGGCATTTCATCAAACACCTTATGTGCATAAGAGGAACCAAAAGCAAACCTAACACCCACTTGTGAAGTTTGTGAAGAAAATGGCACCAAATGGCTAAGTGTTGGCTGCTGGATGGGTATATATAGGGGGGGGCTTTAGTCCCGGTTGGCCTGGCCAACCTAAAGGCCTTCGGGCACCTTTAGTCGCGGTTGGCCTGGCCAACCGCGACTAAAGCCCCCCACGTGCACCGGCTGGCCACCGAGCGCCCTGGGCCCAGGCCTTTGGTCGCGGTTCGCCTCCCGAACCGCGACTAAAGGTACCATTAGTCGCGGTTCCTACAGCTTCGCGACTTATGGGGCTCACCGGAAGCCTGTTTTTCTACCAGTGAAGTGTGTTTCACCAGTTAGCAGCCTGCCCTAAAGTATAACAGTACTTCAATGTACAAGTATACTAAAACTGAAATACGCCAGACCTACAATCGTAGTGAAACCGAAGTACACCGAAATACAAGTATGTTGATATCGAAAAGAACACCCAAGTACACCAAATACACCCGTAGTGAAAATTTTGAAATATCATTGTGCTGAAACCTAAGTACACCAACTACAACGAAGTACATGTGTTCAAACCATGCTATTTGGTGAATTCCAAAATACATTGAAATACAACTCTATTGAAACTCGAAGCACAACGTATGCTAGAAATACGAAGTACAACTACATTGAAACCTACTTACACCCAAAATACAGTTGTGCTAGTTTTGGAAATACTCCACTTCGTTTTTCCTTTCGACAAGTGGAAAGCAGTGAGTCAACTTTCTGGAATTTGCTCGCACCAGAAGCAGCTACGCGTCGAGCATTTGACCGCGGTTAGACTTTTGAAAGTTTTCCCTATTTTAGAGTTTTCACATACGAACGCACAGAAGCAATGTCTTCCTCTAAAAAAGAAATTTTTAAAGAAAACCATGCGTGTGAGCTACTCGCCATGCAGTGTATACACGGTCGCAATTGTGATGTAATCTGAAAAAAGGAGATTTATTTTCTTCTTCAATGATTGTTCGGGCTTTTACAAGTACAGAGTATTAGGAACATTATGACTAAATAACTACTCACCCTAGGAGTTCTCGCCACCTTGTTATTGCTCAACCATGTTTTTAACTGCCGTTGGATAACCTTTGTTCACATTCACATCCATACCCACATCAAATGGATAGGATATGGGTAAATTGCGCATTAATTTTTGGCCATGGGGAGGGTATTTATCCAATTAATCTGAATTTACCTATACCCATTCGCAGTCCACGAGTAACAGTGACCCGCTCTGGTTTTGCGAGAGGTGGCATACATCAGCATGCCAAAGTGACAGCAACCCACCCATGCTTTACGGCTCGGACATCGTGATACTCACCTTGCAGCGACGACGCGAACTGTTTGACGTGGGTTAATTACCCGTTTACATTGGCAGTGAATATTGTTTTTGGGCATGATAATTTAAGATTAAATGGGTACTAATAAATTTCAGTATGGGTATGAGTCTACGCAAACCCTCCCAATGGCAGGCTTATTCCCAAGTCAATTACGAGCTTCATTAGATTTTTGCTATATCGCTGAAAGGGGGGCACATGCCCCCTGGGTACAAGCCAACTACACAATTTCATCGGTGTTATCAGGTTTGTACATGCCTTTCTCAGCACAAGATACATGGGGCGCCCATCAATCGGCCGATGCACAGCATCATAATGGTGCAGTTCTAAAATGAGAAGCCAGTGTCACGCTCGGGTAAGTCACGACCCTGAGCTGTTATTACATTGTGTTGGCCAGTGGCCGCGTACCGGTTTGGGAGGATCGTGCCGCGACATCTCGTCTCGTTTCGCATTGATATTACATACATATATGCAGCTGCACAACCAATTTGGTTGGCCATTTCGTTTGCGTTTTTTGCCTGTTGACATGCGTCCGTAGTCGGAACCGTTGGCTGCACATTGTTTTTTTTTTTGCCTTTTGCATGCGTATTTGTATGCCCTGTAGAAGACTGCACCTGCATTGCCAGCACGTCAAATCTGCCTCGTGGTAAAAATGCATGAACTGATCTAGCAGCAGCGCTCTTCTCTTCGTCCGGGTTTTGGCCCATCTCCCCGTGTAAAAGGTCAGGTGAACCATCATAGTTCCGTTTAATTTCCCCTGTATCGTTGTGCACTAGAAAAACGCCACCGTCGAATGTTATGGGTGTAGGTAACATATCAGACAAACCAAGCGCAGCCCAATGGTCGGATCATAGGACTTTCAGTTCCGTACTGGTTGTTGAGCATGGTTATTGAAAGCGATAGGAAGACGCCGAGAAATGATCATATATACTCTTCTTGCTTTATTAGTACGCATAAAATGCATGACAAATGTATAAGTACAGGAAAGATATGACACACAGGACAGTGAACTTGAAAGTTGAAAGACAAAAATCACGTGTGTTGATCAACAGCTGGAAGACAGAGACCAATTCACCAGTCAATCTTTGCTGGGACATTGACAAAGTTGCATGATTAGGTACCGGCAATGCTAGCTAGCTAAACCGGAGTGACAGTAGTGTTTGAGATACTGGCCAACAGTAATACGATGAAACAGCATTCAGTTCCGGTCGCCCTACCCTGTTGGCTACCGCCTACCACGAATTCTCGGTTGTGCGCTTCTGTGCCTCTCCCTCCCTGTTTCTATCTTCCACGCACACATTCTCCCGACAAAAATCACACGACAGTTCTATAGGCAGCACTTCCAAACAACTGGAGAATTTCGAAAAAAAAGATCCTGAATTTTAGATCGAGCCTGACAAAACGTGCTGACACTTTTAAACGGCTGATTCAAATTGTTTCAAACTTAGTTTAGTTATTGCACTTCAAAGTGAAACCATGATGGGGGTTCGGTTGTTCCACGGCCTCGTTGTGCGGCCCGTGCATGATACTTTTCGTGTCATCAAATGGAAGTAAGACCATTTATGTATTCTAAGGAAAACATAATGCCCACATACGGGCGAATCCTATACACCGACCAGGTCGGTGTATACGACGCGCCGCACACCCCCCGCGTCGTTTTGGGCCGGCCCATATATTACGACGCGCCTGATTGTTTCGTGTCGGGGTCAGAGATAGGAGGCTGAGTTGCTTCTCTTTCTTTTCTGGTTCTTCGTTGGGTGCCCCGATCTGAGCATCTTCCTCCGCCACTCCCGCACCTGTTCCTAGCTTCTTTCTTCGCCTCTTCCCCGCCCGCCCCGAGCTTATTCCTCCGCCACTCCCCCGCGCGCGCCCAGATTTTCTTCGCTCGTCTGCTTCGTCGTGCCCATCAATGGCGGCGGAAGGTTAGATCTCGTTTCCAGTCATCTCCTGATGTACTCGCACCACTGGTTCGTGCTGAATGGGGTTTCGATTTGAAGACCACCCACGATGATTAGTTTTTTTCATACGAGACCATCGATGATTTTTCGTTCTGATTAGGGTTTCCATCTTTTCTTCTTCGTACCTGCACTACTGGGTTCGTAAACGTGATTAGATTCCTCCATAAACGTGATTTCAGAATGAACTCTGCACTTCCTCAATTGCCATCCGCTGGCCATACACCTCATGCACATGTTTTCTACAACCTAACACTGCCCTTTTCATATATATCCTGATGAATTGCTTGGCCTAATGTATTATTTTTTCTGTAACAACATGTTTATTCTTATGAATTAATACATGTTTATTCAACATTTTTATCCATATATAAGCAATATGTTTAATATTATGTAGCATAGTTGTATTCTTTGTCTGTAACAATTTCATGAAATATGTTCTTTATGTGTGCAGCACAATAATGTAGTTGGTCAAGCATAGTAGTATTCTTTTTTCTGGAACAACGTCATGAATTATGTTCTTTTTCTGTGGGAGCACAATAATCTGTTTTAACAATGGCATAGATGTATGATCAATATCTTGAAGCATCACTATATAATCAATCTTTTATTCTTCTTCTTCTTGTAGTTAATGTTCTGGACAATCTCCCACTATGCAAACCTAGCATGCAATCTAGGTTTTCAACACTCAGATACATGAAAGTAGTGGACAAGTTCAATCCAATTTCAAAGGGTTTTTTTATATCCAAGCATGGTCTTGATAATCTACTGAGGCTTCCTGTCCACTTGCTGGTCCCTCTGCATCTTCAGCAGTGGCTTGTTGACCATGCATCATATGGTGAAACAAAATTCTTCCAACAAAAAGACAAGGTTATCCATTTCAACAAGGATATTGCCGACAAGTTTGTTGGGTTTCCAGTGGGCGCCAAGCCATTTATTACATAGAGCAA
Source organism: Lolium multiflorum (assembly GCA_030979885.1). Classification (NCBI taxonomy): domain Eukaryota; kingdom Viridiplantae; phylum Streptophyta; class Magnoliopsida; order Poales; family Poaceae; genus Lolium; species Lolium multiflorum. Next base: position 137,265,364 of record CM061750.1, read on the forward strand.
TGATCCTGATATCATGAGAGAGGTAGAAGATATTCGCGGTCAGTACCTCCAAGGGAAGAAGCAGATAACGAATAAGAATCTTGAGTCTGTTTTGCTTGGCGCTAACAATGAGGTGGTTTTCATTAGGAGTTTCTTGTTGCTTTTCATCACCACTGTTCTGTGTCCATCGACCTACAATTTTGTCAATGCAAAATATTTGTATTCTTTGAGGGACAGCGACATTGAGGAAGTTGGAACACTTGACTTTGCAACTCTGTGCCTAAACAACCTGTGGAGTGAGTTGGATGCATGGAAAGACAAGGTATTCAAAGACAATATTGATTTCAACAGCCATTCTTTTATTTGTTGTCTTAACTAATTGGTTATTGTATTTTTGCCTCTGGTGCTAGCCAAAACTTATGAAACCATGGAAAACAAAACACTGTATCATATTTTTGTCAGTAATAGTGTTTAAACTGAATAGTTATGGGTGGAGTTGACCAAAATTTTATGCCATTAGTGGTTTTTCTAAATGATATTCTGCTATGACTATATCAAAGAAGTCCATCTGCTCTTGATCATTTTCTTTCGTAATTTCATAATAACATTTTCTTTTAATGTTTCCTTCTTTGCGCAGGTGTAGAGAATACTGGGTTATGAACATTTCTCCTTCCTTTGTATTCGCAATTCCGTAGGTAACATACCTAAATGCTTCCATGATGCAACAACTACATGTACATCACACATGCGGCTGAATTCTGAAAGTGTTTTGCGAACCTCTGTTTTGGCAGAAATTGGAAACTAAAGATTGGAGTACATGGTCTGGTTATGTTTGGTGTCCTGCCATGTATACTTTTTTGTGCTTAAAAGCATGGCTTATATATGTTTTCCCAGGTTCTTTTTGGCCTGAAATCCTATCTGTTTTACCATGTACATAAGTCGTGAAGAAATTCAATAGCCACGAGTTCAGGCCAAGGCAAATTCGGTATTTGGGTATTATATCACGTGACAGTAGTATAAATATTGCCTGGATGTGAATCGAACCAAACTCGCATCACGGTTCTTTTTTGTAGCTGCGATTTTTGTCTTTTTATGTTCTAACATCTGTTTTAAGAAAAAATATTTCTTAAACTAGATATTATTATGCATTAGTAAATACTTAGATGAAGAAAAAATCTATATACCAGGGACAAAAAAAGCTGAGGCACCAAAAACTTAAAAATTAGGAATTCTACAATTCGAATCTTTTATCGTATTGGGATTTTTTTTTGGGTTCTTGATTAAACCAATTTTGAGAATAGTTGGATGCCGACAAAATCATCAAAGATCGGAATTCTTTTTTTCAATTCAACAAGGTGTCAATAACTTCTAGATGTTGGCTAAGTGATTTAATCTTCGCCTTAAGATAGTTATGGTCATGCTTTCTTGAAACCCGTTCATGCAAAGAATAATTTTGTGTTTTATTTTGTATGTTTCAAGTTTAGAAAATAACTTAATGTTTTTATTCATGTTCAAGGTAGAAAATGGTTCATACCAAAAATCCATTTCATTCTTTATTTTTATTGTTCAAGGTAGGAAACCGTTCATTCCAAGAATTCGTTCATGCTTTACTTTTAATTTCCAACAATCCGTTCATGCATGAATTTATGTTCAATGTAGGAACTCGTCCATGCTTTATTGTATGTTCAAGGTAGAAAATCATTCATGCAAAAGAATCCGACCATGCTTGAATTTATGTTCAATGTAGGAAAGCGTTCATGCAAGAAATATGGGAACAAGGGTTTTTCGATATATGTCTAATGAAGAAAACCATTAATGCCAAGAATTCGTTCATACTTTTTATTTATGTTTCTGCGTACAAAACAGTTCACGCCGAAGAAATACTCATCTTTTTATTTATGTTCAAGGAAGGAAACGGTTCACTCTAAGATTCCGTTTTATGTTATCATTTCTGTTAAAGGTAGGAAACCGTTCATGCCAAGAATCCATTAATGTTTTATTTTTTATAGTTCAAGGTACGAAACCGTTCATGATTACAATCCGTTCATGCTTTATTTTTATTGTTCAAGACAAGAAACCGTTCATGCCAAGAATCCGTTCATGCTTTATTTTTATTGTTCAAATAAGGAAACCGTTAATGCCAAGAATCTGTTCATGCTTTATTATTTTTTGTTCAAGGTAGGAAATCGTTCATGATTACAATCCATTCATGCTTTATTTTTTATTGTTCAAAGTAGGAAACCGTTCATGCCAAGAATCCGTTCATGCTTTATATTTATTGTTCAAGGTAGGAAACCGTTCATGCTTTATTCTTATTGTTCAAGGTAGGAAACCGTTCATCCAAAGAATCTGTTCATGCTTTTTTTTCAAGGTAGGAAACCGTTCATGATTACAATCCGTTCATGCTTTTTTTATTGTTCAAGGTAGGAAATCTTTCATGCTTTATTTTTTTGTTCAATGTAAGAAATTGATGATGCCAAGAATCTGTTCATTCTTTATTTTTATGTTCAAGCTAGGAAACCGTTCATGCAATGAATTCGTTCATGGTTGAATTTTCATTCAAGGTAGGAAATCGTTCATGATTACAATCAGTTCATGTTTTTTTTACTGTTCAAGGTAGGAGACTGTTCGTGCCATGAATCTGTGCATGCTTTGTTTTTATTGTTCAAGGTAGGAAACTGTTCATGCCAAGAATCTGTTCATGCTTTATTTTTATTGTTCAACGTAGGAAACCGTTCGTGCCAAGAATTCGTTCATGCTTTATTTTTTATTGTCCAAGGTAGGAAATTGTTCGTGGCAAGAATCCGTTCATGTTTTTTTATGTTCAAGGTAGGAAACCGTTCATCCCAAGATTTCATTCATGCTTTAATTTTATTTTCAAGGTAGGAAACCATTCATGCCAATAATCCGTTCATTATTTTTAATTTTTGTTCAGGGTAGGAAATTGTTCATGCAAGGAATTCATTCATGCTTTACTTTTAAGTTCAAGGAAGTAAACTGGTCATGCCAACAATCCGTTCATGCTTGAATTTATGTTCAATGTACGAAGTCGTCCATGTTTTATTGTATGTTTAAGGTAGAAAACCGTTCATGCATAAGAATCCGGCCATGCTCGAATTTATGTTAGAAATACGGGAACATTTTTTTGATATATGGGTAATGAAGAAAACCGTTAATGCCAAGAATTTGTTCATCCTTTTGATTTATGTTTGCGCGTACAAAACGGTTCACGTCGAAGAACTACTCATCTTTTTATTTATGTTCAAGGAAGGAAACCGTTCACGCTAAGATTCTGTTTTATGCTATCATTTATGTTCAAGGCATGAAATCGTTCGTACCAACAATCCGTTCATGCTTTTAATTAATGTTACAAGGTGCTAAGAATCCGTTCATGCTTAACAACTTTTTGAGGTTGAACATTTTTAATGATCATGCTTTTTTATTGTTCAATGTAGGAAATTGTTCATACCATGAATCCGTTCATGTTTTTTTTCTTATGTTCAATGTAAGGATTTGTTCATGCCAAGACTCTGTTCATGCTTTATTTTTATGTTCAAGGTAGGAAACTGTTCATGCCAAGGATCCTTTCATGATTGAATTTTTGTTCAAGGTAGGAAATCGTTCATGATTACAATCCGTTCATGCTTTATTTTTAGGTTCAAGGTAGGAAAACTGTTCATGTTAAGAATCCGTTCATGCTTGAATTTGTTTCATCGTACGGAATCGTTCATGATTACAATCCGTTCATGTTTTATTTTTATGTTCAAGGTAGGAAACCGTTCATGCCGAGATTTTGTTCATGCTTTAATTTTATTGTTCAAGGTAGGAAATCGTTCATGATTAAAATCCGTTCATTCTTTATTTTTATTGTTCAAGGTAGGAAACCGTTCATGCCAAGAATTCGTTCATGCTTTATTTTTTTGTTGAAGGTATGAAACCGTTCATGCTAAGAATCCGTTCATGGTTTAATTTTATTGTTGAAGGTGCGAAACGTTCATGCCAAGAATCCGTTCATGCTTTATTTTGATTATTCAAGGTAGGAAACCGTTCATGGAGAGAATCCGTTCATGCTTTATTTTTTTGTTCAATGTAAGAAATTGTTAGCTCAAGCTTCTTCTTCTACTCCATATTAATGCATTTAATTATCTTTCTTATAACGAAATTTATGACATTTCATCTATACGCACATTACCATTGTGTATTCTTATTTTTCAGCTCAACAAGTCACCCCACGCAATAATTTGCAATATGTTGACCACAAAACAACAAGAGATGCTACATGGGGATTCTCTCTTAATGAAAGAGTAATGGGGAAGAAAATGAAACCAGATATTCATGGAAACTTCCCATCTTTTGATTTATGGGAAGAAGACACTGCAACCATTTCTGGTCAAGCCTATTCCTTGGTTAGTGTCCATTCTTATTTTTGTGCTAATTGAATTTATAGAAAACCAGTAATAGTCATAATTTTTGTATCAACATCCTGCTTTACTGTGCAACCAATGTCAAAACTTAAAGCAATTGATCCTCTATTACACATGGCTCTTGACCAATGTGGGCATGAAATTATGGGAGGTCAAAGCAGTATCAAGATAACTACTCCGTTCATTCCTAGCAGCAAACTTGGAACACGTTATTTTTGCAACTTCATTAGAGCATGAATTTTACACATCATTTACAAGCACAAAACAGGATACCAAGTTTGTCTTATAAGAAGACACATATCTATTGTTTAATTGAATATCATGTTTTTTTAGATTGTCAAATATTTGTAATTGCAACTTGACACCTGAAATAAATATTGTATCTCTCTTTTCTGACGAATAAACAACTCATTTTTCCACATTAAAACAACTAGACGTTGTTGTCAGTTTATCTTCTTGTATCATGGCTTTGCACTAACACCTTAGCACACCACATTAGTTAAGACCTCTCCATGGAATCCCCATGTAGCACAGAACTTGCTTCGATATACATAAATTAAGCTCTGTAACTACATATAGTATCATGAATTAGCTGGGAAATTTATGAAAGGAGATGCGGATAAGGCCAAGCACCAAAATCTTATTCTATAACGGTATGAACCACTAGGTGCTAAAATTTATCAAACGAGATGCTTCACCAACCTGCGAGTGTCATATTTTCTGCTCGTTCCTTTTTATTTCAGCAATCAATAGGGACATCCATCGTAAACAAAATGTAGATCGATCACTGTTAAAACAAGGTCTTATTTACTTTTCAGTTTATGTCAGTTGTTGTTTCATACATTCTTATATTTTGAAATATTTTGTGTAACAACAAAAGTATGGGTAGATCAGAGAACATTTACACTATCCATGAACCAGGGGGATGGACCCACCCATGTGTAATGGACTGTTTTGGGATGTTAACTACAACTGACCAGAATCATCGTAGAAGAGAAGGGCTTTTCGGAAGAATGACACGGTTTGTATGATCTGACTTAATCATATGATTAAAATATGAAATCTTATCACAGGTTACTAGCTATTTTTTATTAATAATTTGTGCCTTCTACCGTGTATCTTATCACAGGTAATACTCATGGACCCAAATCTGAATTGTTCTGATCCGGAATATAAAAGGTTTTTTTTCCTTTGATAATGTTGGGTTTAGATTGGAAATGCAGGCCTGGTATACTTCAAGAACTCTTCTCCATTTTTATTTGATCCCAATATGTTGAAGAATTTTGGTTACAATACAGCTATTGTAACAAAAAAATACTATAGGAATCTGAAAAACCTTTTGCCTTTCTAGGTACACATTCCTTGCCCCATTGGAAAACAGTGGATACTAAGTGTGGCTAACTTCATTGACAAATCTTTCGATGTACTAAATCCTGAATACTCGAGTAAAAAGTTCTCTCCTGTTGTAAACACTGTTATGTACACTTTCAAGCAACTGTTTGTGAAAACTTATCCTGGTTGTTTCAAGTTCAACATTCATGATTTCAGCGTAAAGTATGTTCATGTTCCTAAACACAACTTCAGGTTATTCTCCTGCTATACTTTTCATGAATTTGCTTCATTTCTTGAACCTATATGTCTATGCATATCGGATAATTGTCTTTTTTAACGACTACATATACGACTCTGGTATATTTATCATTCAATTCATCAGGTGGTACAATGGGATTGAAGTAAAAAAATCTCAAATGTTAGTATTTTCTCTTCCATGAATGCTTCAGTCATATGATATAGCTGCTTACACACATTATTTAACATACCCGATTTTTTGTCATGTTTCTTTTTCCCATATAAATGTTCAATGAAGGTTGATGTGCAAGCAAGCCGTGAAAAAGTAGCATGTCAGATTGTGATTAACAAATTTAATGAGCAACATGTACCAATAGCAAGACAATTCATTGTGAAACATGTAAGTAACTACATCATATGCATATGTGCAGCCACCATACAAATACTTTTTGAAATGATTTTTTAGTAAGGCAGAATCATTTATTCCTAATTTTATTCAATAGTCCTTTTATGTTCTTTTATCAATAGGCTAAGCACCTTCTGCATTGAATTATCTCATGACATTTTCTTGAAGTTGGAAGTTCAATCACCAGAAAAGTAAGTTTCTTACTTTAACAGGAGTAACAAAATAAGATTCTTTTATCGATTCAATTCGAAGAATTTAATTGATCCATTTTTCCCAGAGAATTCATGAACAAGGAAAGGAGAAGCAGAGCATTTTTGGCATGTAGTTTTCTATGGAAAAGTTTTTCAGTGTACTATGGATTGGTGGTTTCCCAGACTTGAGGTTCTGAATCTATCACAGCTAACTGACAAGACAATGTTTCAAACTCTATTAGTGATACTTCTAAGAACTTCCTTTCTTTTATTGTACCTGACAATGTTTTCTATAAGATGGTTGTGAACATACCCTCTGAATATGTAACAATGCCTTTTTTTATTGGGTATGTATTTTTACTACTATGACTTCTTGTTCATCTTTCTATTTCTCAGAATAAAATATTGCATTATTCTGCCGTCATTTTGGAAAGAGACATCTTCTTTGAATTTCATTCGGAGTTAGTTGTAAACTATAGCAAGAAACAGTAGAATACGGTACAGGTAATAGAGATTCTCCACAACGAACGAACGGGTCGCCCGAATGAACGACCTGAATCTCGAAACGAACGATACGACAATCACGATTATGGGCCGAGCCCATATACGCCTATGGGGTGTGCGGCAACTCCATTGGCGCCGACCAGGTCGGTGTAAAGCACCACCCCACATACGTACCACTCGGTATAGAAATCTTGGGCCTGGCCTCCCAACCTCAGAAAAACATAAGGCCCACATACATACCACTCAGCTGTAGCGTGCTCCTCCACAAAACCAAAAAAAAGTGCAGCCGGGCTGAAACAATTTTAGCTCAAGTCTTTGAGAATTTCTTTAGCTCCAGTAAGCACGGTAACAGCTGGATCAGTAAGAAAGTCCCACTCTTCGTCGAGCTAAGCCACCGGCTGAATTTAGGCCTTTTATAATGGGTGGCTCTTGCCACGGTATGATAGGTTATTTGGTGATGTGGCACTATATAATGCTTGTTGAGTTGTTGTATCTTAGCTAAGATATAACCTTGTACGAAGTTATAGGCAAAAATGTATTTCTATCCAATCACATGCATCTGTTAACCAAAAATTATTAAATGTGGATACATCTCTAAAAAACAATGCATTGTAGAGCTTGTTTCTTAAAACATATCACTACCTAGGATAATACGCTAAGATACAATGCATTGTGAAATGCCTTAACTATTAACGAGAGATGAGGAACAAGCTGACGAAGAATTAACAAGGAAGGAACATGCCGCATGCATCTCCCTCGGGCCAGCCTGACATCGACCTTCCTCGCTTCATCTTCTGTGCGCCAGTGCATGCGACGTCGCTTCGGCAGTCTGCGTGGTGTTGGCTCGACTTCCGTGCGCCAGTGTTGGCGAAGGCGGGGCGCCATGCATTGAAGACGTCGTGTTAGCGTCCTTTTTAAAGTGTCAAAGCCACGACCATTTCCCCCACATACAGTGCCACGCCATTGCCACTTCTCCCCAAGTTCCCTCCCGATCTCAATCACAACGAATACATGGACAAGGGGTGGCCGTTCTACAGGTCGAAGCACGACCATGAGGTCGGCTCGTCTCGCAGCAGAAAGAAGAAGGAGCGTTAGTGCCACCATGGGTCGGTCGATGCCGCGTGGCAGCTATTCGAGGAGAATCGAACGGCGCCATGGCGGGATGTGAGTCTTCCATCCGGTTGGCTTCTCAACTCCTGTCGCGTGCTAGTGCCTCGGGTGCCGCACAAGGGCAGCGAACGCGGTGACGAGGTGCGGTGCCGCCGATTCATCCTGCTGCCAGATCTACGTGATGATCCGTCTTTTGCCCTCTACTCTGGTAACTGGATCATGTTTGGAGCTTGGGAGTTTGACCCGCGGTGCCGAGCAGGCTACCTCGCCGACGTGGGCTTCTTCAACCGCGAGCTCGGAGTTAACCTAACCGAGGACAAGGAGGACGAAGACGAAGGCCACAACGACGAGGAGGACAACGGCTAGGGAGAGGCCCTCTTTGTAATAAGGTTGCTCCAAACGTGGCGGGGAACCCAGTGATCCATCCAACGGACCTCACGGAGGACGGGGCCTTTGAGTTAGCCGTAACACAAAGCGAGCTAGAGGAGCTTAGTCGGTGGCACGGCCTCGCCATCCAGCTGCGCGAGTCCGCCCTAGCTCAGTGTGCACTGTTGACTTCTCTAGTCACGCCAACGTGCGAGCACGCACACGCTCCCACGCCTCCACCCGCGCTTACGCCACCACCTTCACCACCTCCGCTCGCGCCAATGCCTCCGCTGCCGGCCCAACAAGGCACTCTCTACTAGCCATGGCCGTGGGCACCTCCGGCCGTGGTCGTCGTCGAGGATGATGACTAGTCGTAGATAGAGGCACGCCAGTAGACTAGGGTTTTATTTCTACTATTTTTCGGCACTATGTACATTACTTTCTATCAAAGAAAAGTTTATCAACTTTTTTTTTTTGCGTCACGGGTAGCCGTGGTAGCCAAATTTGAATCTGCGGCGCAACGTGGAGGAGGCCCTTAGGAATCTCCAACGGCTTGACGCGCGATCGCGCAGTCGAAAAATGTGTGTACCTAGGACCAGCGGTCCGACGTATAGTAACCAGCCTGTTCGCAGAGACGCAAACGCGACCTAAATATACTTTGTGTTTGCATCTGCGCGGTCGCGCCGACCGTCCGCATTGGTTGTAGACGGCCCGTGAGGAAGTGACAGATATAAGCAAAGAGTTTCTCATTAACTATTGATTGGCTAAAAGACCATCTTACAGATGGTTAGTCGAGTTAACCTAAAACTACAATGGTCGTGCGTACTCGATGTCACGCGGCCTACTACTTTCCGCTGGCGTGACCTGAGGGGCCGGCGCCGTCGTTGGAGCGCACCCGGGCGGCGACCGCTTAGCACCGTGCGCGTTGCGGGGAGGCTTCTTCGTCCCGTCAGCGGCGTTCGATGGCCGCGGCTAGAGCGGAGTCCCATTGGACTATGTGCGCAGCCACCACCTCCGTCGCCTTCACGCGCGCCAACTCATGTACCGCCGCCACACGCACCACCTCCTCCTCCGCCACCGTCGTTAGGTCGGCGTGGTAGCGGGCCCTATCCCTCGTTGTTGTCGCCACCACCTCGTTCCTCGCCACGATGGCCTTGTCCACCTCGCGGTTCTCACGGTCGATCTGTGTGTGGTGCCGTCCCATCCATCCGACCGTCGCGATGTCAGAGCGCATGTACGCCCGCCTCATGGAGAGCGCCGCGAGCTTGCGCCTCCGCCGCTAGAGCCTGACGACGACCGGTGTTCTCCGAGAGGCTCTCGAACGACACGAGCAGCGCCCTCTGCTCGTCGCTCACATCCTCGTCGCCACAGAGGAAGCCCATGTCATCGCTGTCCTCGTCGTCGACGTCGTGGATGACTGCGGCCAGGGCCGCCGCTAGGTCGCTTTTGGCCGCCGCAATCACCACCCTCGCCTCCGCGAGTTCCACCCTGGCCTCCGCGAGCCCCCTGCAGGTGGGACATGGTCTCCGCTGCCGACTCCACGTCCTCCACCTCCAGCTTCTGTCTGGTGGCTGTACGGTCGTCTGCTCCTCAGCGAACGCCTCTGATGCGTGGATGGCGGCGAGGTCTGGATCATCGTGATACGCCTGGCGGGCCATCTCAGAGCATCTTCACCGGCGCTCCCAATAGAGCTCCCAATAGCTCTATTGGGATTCTAGTGAGAGAAAGCGTCCGCACCGGCGTTCCCCAAAGAGCGCCGGCATGTTTTAGAGCCTCATAAAACAGCCGGCACTCCCGAAAGAATTCCTATGTTAAGGGCTTCGATTGGGAGCGCCGGCACCAAATTTTTTCACAAAAGATGCTAGCCGGCTGCCGTATGAGGGACGCCGGTGTGGGAACAACATCCCTAAATAGAGGATGTTGTGCTGGCGCCCCCCATACGTTAGTGTCGACGCCCCTGCCGGCGCATATTTGGGAGGCACCGGTGAAGAATCTCTTAACAAGGCTTAACAAGGCGAGGCCAGGTGCGGTCGTGCTCGGCCATAGACTTTGACGTAGATAGACGTGCGCGGACAATTTTAGGGTTCGTTTTGGGTCGCGCTTTGCAGCACGGTGAACCCCAAAGATTTAGGAAGACTTTCTTCCTCTTCAGGTCCGTATTCTGACAGTGTTCGCGCTTCTCTGCCTGTTGCTTGCCTGTTGCTTGGAAAGGTGTAGGGAACTAGGGATGACCAACCCGGCAAGGTATCCTGCATGTGATCTCTATTCTGTAAAGTGGACAAAAAGGGATAAATGGCCAATTATATTCTCCGAATATTTCTACAATGCATCATCTTTGTAGCATGGGTAGGTGTCTCACGCGTAGAATCCAGAGACACATCCAAGTATCGAGCATATTCACACACGTCAAGCACGAAGCATCCACTCATAACTCCACGGTTAGATTTTCTTTTTCCGCGTTCGTTTCAGAGTCTAACTAACACTATCGTTTTCTTGCAAGGAAGGAAAAAGGAACCAGCACTCTTCTGCACATGTCATCAAGGCAATATTTCAAAACAATTTGCAAGCATCCTAAGGGAGCAATATTTTTGCACCATTCAAATAAATAAAAAACCGTGTGCATCACATTGATGCAGAGGCAGAGGCTGGGCATTGTCCCATTTCGAAAAAAAGAGGGAATATACAAGAATTAATCAAACCTAAGCAGCACACGATAGATTCTTAATCCAGCGAAAAATGCTAACCTAGTGGATAACCACGACGAGCCAAATTCGAATAATCATTTTGTAATGCATGAGTGCATCTCTAACGGGACGACTTAAACGGACCTTGAGCGACTGTTTGCTTTTACACGGACGAAAAATGCGTCTGGAACAAGGTCCAACGGTCCGACACATAGTGTCCGGGCTGTCCCGAAGACGCAAACCTAGCCTAAATATGCGTATCTAGGGACGTTGCGCAGACGCGCCGAGTATCCGTTCGCGTCTAGCGAATGTTTTGTCGGGCCCACCTAGCAGCGACCCAGACTCGATGCATCTTCTCAGGCGCACCGGTACTGGCACCGAGGCATCGTTTCGGCAGTCTGCGCCACGTTAATGGCGATACCTCGCATGCCGGGCGGCCGCCGCCCACCGTTGCGCACGAAGTAATGGTGATGCCACATGTGCGGCGCCCGTCGCCTGCCTCCGGCCTATATAAAGAGGGGCGCGCGCATCTCATATCCTTCCACACAAAACCCTAGCCACCGTCCAACATCCACCGTAGCGCCGCCGCCGCACAACCTCCACCTTTGCCATCAGCAGCGCCGGGCGCGGCCAGGCTACCGCGCCTCCACCTCCGACTCCACCTCCCCCGGTCGAGAGCTCCGACGAGGAGTTGGAGGACGACGAAAGCACCGACAACGTTGTAGACGTGGCCATGGATGTGAAGTAGAGGAGGAGCGGGCGGCCACACGACATTCGACGCTGATATGGAACGCCGTAGGGAGGCAGCCGCCGCATAGGACGACTCCTCCGACATCGATTGGTCCTCTGATGACCCTGATGAACCTACCCCAAGGATGCCGCGAATGAGGCACTGCGGCAGCGCCTGCTAGAGGACGTGGCGGCTCACCGAGCTCTAGCAGCTACACGGCAGGCGGCGGAGAAGCATACGAGGAAGGGATGCAACGACGGGGCCAGGTCGTCGGGTAGCAAGTAGCCTAGGGCTTGTATATCCTTTAGTTTGTAGTACAATAGCTCTTTACTTGGTGAATGAAAAATGTTATGGGAAAAAAATAGGTCGCCTGCTAGGAGCACACCTAGACGCAAAAGGACACATGATCAAAATATATCCGCGGGGCAACGCAAACGGACGCGCACGACCACTTTTGGACGTCAGATATGCGTTGCTGATGACCCACAACTATAGGGGGTGTATCGTAGTACTTTCGATAAATAAGAGTGTCGAACTCAACGAGGAGCAGAAGGTGTTGACGAGCAGTTTTGATCAAGGATTCACTGTAAAGACTAGCAAACAGGTTTGCAGGGGTATTTGGTATTTGCTTGTGGCGTATAGCAACAGCTTCCTTGTGACGGTAAAGCACACGTTCGTTGAGAACCCCAAGAGGAAGGTATGATGAGTACAGCAGCAAGTTTTCCCTCAGTAAGAAACCAAGATTTATCGAACCAGTAGGAGATGAAGGCCACGTGAAGGTTGTTGGTGAAGGAGTGTAGTGCGGCGCAACACCAGTGATTCCGGCGCCAACGTGGAACCTGCACAACACAATCAAGATACTTTGCCCCAACTTAACAGTGAGGCTGTCAATCTCACCAGCTTGCTGAAAACAAAGGAGTAAACGTATGGTGTGGAGAATTATGTTTGTTTGTAGAAAACAACAGAGAACAGTGATTGCAGTAGATGGTATTTCAGATGTAAAGAATGGACCGGGGTCCACAGTTCACTAGTGGTGTCTCTCCAATAAGATAAATAGCATGTTGGGTGAACAAATTACAGTTGGGCAATTGACAGAATAGACATGCATATACATATCATGATGACTACTATGAGATTTACTTAGGGCATTACGACAAAGAACATAGACCGCCATCCAGCATGCATCTATGCCTAAAAAGTCCACCTTCGGGTTAGCATCCGCACCCCTTCCAGTATTAAGTTGCAAACAACAGACAATTGCATTAAGTATGGTGATGTTTTATCCCTAGTGGCAACAGCACATCCACAACCTTAAGGGTTGCTGTCACTCTCCTAGATTCAATGGAGACATGAACCCACTATCTAGCATAAATACCCCTCTTGGAGTCACAAAAATCAACTTGGCCAGAGCCTCTACTAGCAACGGAGAGCATGCAAGAACATAAATAGCACATATATGATAGATCAATAATCAACTTGACATAGTATTCAATATTCATCGGATCCCAACAAACACAACATGTAGCATTACAAATAGATGATCCTGATCATGATAGGCAGCTCACAAGATCTAAACATGATAGCACAAGAGGAGAAGACAACCATCTAGCTACGCTATGGACCCGTAGTCCAAAGATGAACTACTCACGCATCAGTCCGGAGGCGGGCATGGTGATGTAGAGCCCTCGGTGATGATTCCCCTCTCCGGCGGGGTGCGGGAGGCGATCTCCTGAATCCCCCAAGATGGGATTGACGGCGGCCGTCTGGAACTTTCCGTATCGTGGCTCTCGGTACTAGGGTTTTCGACGGAAGGATTAAATAGGCGAAGGGGCGGCGCGGGGGGTGCGAGGGCCCACCATATGGCGGCGCGACCAGGGGGTGGGTCGCCGCCCTATGGGGTGGCCGCCTCGTGGCCCGTCTCCGTCTCCTCTTCGGTGTTCTGGAACATTCCGTGGAAAATAAGACCGTGGGCTTTTGTTTCGTCCAATTCCTATAATATTTCCTGTGTAGGATTTCTGAAACCAAAAACAGCAGAAAACAGGAACTGGCGCTTCAGCATCTTGTTAATAGGTTAGTGCCGAAAAATGCATCAAAACATTATAAAGTATGACTAAAACATGTTCGTATTGTCATAAAACTAGCATGAAACATAAGAAATTATAGATACGTTGGAGACGTATCAAGCATCCCCAAACTTAGTTCCTACTCGCCCTCGAGTAGCTAAACGATTAAAACAATAATTTCTGAAGTGACATGCTACCAACATAATCTTGATCAACATTATTGTAAAGCATATGAGATGAATGAAGTGATTCGAAGCAATAGTTTGCTAAAAAAAGATAATGACTAAACAATGAATCATATAGCAAAACTTTTCATGAATAGTACTTTCAAGACAAGTATCAAAAAGACTTGCATAAGAGCTAACTCATAAAGCAATAGATTCAAAGTAAGAGGTTTCGAAGCAACACAAAGGATGATTAAGTTTCAGCAATTGCTTTCAACTTGTAACATGTATATCTCATGGATAATTGTCAACACAAAGTAATATAACAAGTGCAATAAGTAAACATGTAAGAATCGATGCACACAGTTGACACAACTGTTTGCTTCTAAGATAGAAAGAAGTAGGTAAACTAACTCAAAATAAAGTAAAAGAAAGGCCATTCGCAGAGGGAAGCAGGGATTACTCATGTGCTAGAGCTTTTTATTTTAAAAACATGGAAACAATTTTGTCAACGGTATATGTGTTATGCATAAAACCTCTTGTAAATTGCAAGCCTCATGCATCGAATACCAATAGTGCCCGCACCTTGTCCTAATTAGCTCGGATTTCCATGGATTATCATTGCATTACATATGTTTCAACCAAGTATCACAAAGGGGTACCTCTATGCCACCTGTACAAAGGTCCAAGGAGATAAATCGCATTTGATTTCTCGATTTTGATAGATCTCAACTTGAGGACATCCATACCGGGACAACATAGAAAACAGATAATGGACTCCTCTTTTAATGCTTAAAGCATTCAACAACAACTAATATTCTCATAAGAGATTCTGAGGATTAATGTCCAAGCTGAAACTTCCACCATGATACATGTCTTTGGTTGGCGGCCCAATGTTCTTCTCTAACAACATGCATACTAAAACCATTCAACTCATGGCAAATCTCCCTTACTTCAGACAAGACGAACATGCATAGCAACTCACATGATATTCAACAAAGGTATGAAAAGTTGATGGCGTCCCCAGAAACATGGTTACCGCTCAACAAGCAACTTATAAGAACTAAGATACATAGCAACATATTCATTACCACAATAGTTTTTTAGGCTACTTTCCCATGAGCTATGTATTGCAAAGACAAGGAATGAAATTTTAAAGGTAGCACGCAAGCAATTTACTTTGAAATGGCAGAAAATACCACATATAGGTAGTTATGGTGGACACAAATGGCATAGGTTTTGGCTCAAGGTTTTTGGATGCACGAGAAGCATTTCCTCTCAGTACAAGGCTTTGGCTAGCAAGGTTGTTTGAAGCAAACACAAGTATGAACCGGTACAGCAAAATCTTACACAAGAACATATTGCAAGCATTATAAGACTCTACACTGTCTTCCTTGTTGTTCAAACACTTTTACCAGAAAATATCTAGATCTTAGAGAGACCAATCATGCAAACCAAATTTCAACAAGCTCTACGGTAGTTCTCCACTAATAGATTTAAACTACATGATGCAAGAGCTTAAACATGATCTACTTGAGAGCTCAAAACTATTGCCAAGTATCAAATTATTCAAGATAATATACCATTTACCACATGAAGCATTTTTTGTTTCCAACCAAATAGCAATCAACGAAGCGGCTTTCAACTTCGCCACGAACATCAAAGCAAAACGAAGAACACAAGTGTTCAAATGAAAAAGCGGAGCATGTCTCTCTCCAATACAAGGATTGCTGGGATCCGAATTTATTCAAACATAAACAAAAATAAAAACAAACAGACGCTCCAAGTAAAGAACATAAGATGTGACGGAATAAAAATATAGTTTCACTAGAAGTGACTGATAAGTTTGTTGATGAAGAAGGGGATGCCTTGGGCATCCCCAAGCTTAGATGCTTGAGTCTTCTTAAAATATGCAGGGATGAACCACGGGGGCATCCCCAAGCTTAAACTTTTCACTCTTCTTGATCATATCATATCATCCTCCTCTCTTGATCCTTGAAAACTTCCTCCACACCAAACTCAAAGCAATCTCATTAGAGGGTTAGTGCATAATAAAAATTCACATGTTCAGCAAGAACACAATCATTACCAACACTTCTGGACATTACTCAAGGCTACTGAAATTTAATGGAGCAAAGAAATCCAATCAAACACAGTAAAAGAGGCAATGCGAAACAAAAGGCAGGATCTGTCAAAACAGAACAGTCCGTAAAGACGAATTTTCAGAGGCACTTAACTTGCTCAGATGGAAAAACTCAAAACTAATGAAAGTTGCGTACATATCTGAGGATCATGCATGTTCGCTGATTTTTTTGATTCTTCTAAAGAGAGAAAAAACGCGAATTCGTGACAGACAAGAAATCTGTTTCTGCGCAGAAATCCAAATCTAGTATCAACCTTCTATTAGAGACTTTACTTGGCACAACAATGCATGAAAATAAAGATACAATGATACTGCTACATTAGTAATAAGCACCTTGACTCAAATATAAAACAAAAATTGAAGAAATAAAATAATAGGTTGTCTCCCATAAGCGTTTTTCTTTAACGCCTTTCAGCTAGGCGCAGAAAGTGCAAATCAAGTAATATCAAGAGATGAAGCATCAATATCATAATTCTCCTTAGAAACACAACTTCTCGCAGAGGATACCTTAGATGCTCCATTATCTAAATTTCCCATGGTGGTACTAGGGGTTTTATCAATTTTAGGCTGATAATAATTCATTGGCTTAGGCACCTTAGAGACATACATGAATTTTTGCTCTTTACCCACATAAGATTTCTCCTTAAACTTAAGAGAAGAAAAAGTTGAACCCAAGGTTCCCATAGCTTCTTCAAGTTCACCAATCCTATGAGTTTGATTATCATGGATAGCACAAGTTTCTAAGACAGGAATTCTTTCATTAATTCCTCCTAGGGATTTATCAAGTTTATCAGTATTATCAAGTAATATTCTCAATTTAGTCTCAACACTTGGAAGATTTTTCTCTATGGCTTCCAACTTTTTCATGACATCCTCAAGAGAGATTTCAATTTTAACTTCATTAACAGGTGGTATTCCAACTAGACTCTCAATGATGCAACTAGCTTCTAAAGCAGGAGTACCTAGGAAATTACCCCCCCCCCGCAAGAGTATCAAGAACATACCTATTCCAGCTAGAGATACCAACATAAAAGTTCCTAAGGAGGATAATAGTGGAGTGTTTCTTAGTGCACCTATGATGAGCATCACTAATTCTGTACCAAGCATCTTTAAAACTTTCTCCCCCTTGTTGCTTAAACGAACGAACTTCAACTTCGGGATTACTCATTTTAGCAATAATAAAATTAAACTAAGCAAACAGAATAAAATAAAAAAACAAGTAACTAATTTTTGTGTGTTTTTGATATAAGAAAGCAAACAAGACAGAAAATAAAATAAAGTAAAGCAAGACAATAAACAAAGTAAAGAGATTGGATGTGAGACTCCCCTTGCAGCGTGCCTTGATCTCCCCGGCAACAGCGCCAGAAAAAGAGCTGCTTGTGCCGTATAGCAACAACTTCCTTGTGACGGTAAAGCACACATCCGTTGGGAACCCCAAGAGGAAGGTATGATGAGTACAACAGCAAGTTTTCCCTCAGTAAGAACCAAGGTTTATCGAACCAATAGGAGATGAAGGCCACGTGAAGGTTGTTGGTGAAGGAGTGTAGTGAGGCGCAACACCAGTGATTCCGGCGCCAACGTGGAACCTGCACAACACAATCAAGATACTTTGCCTCAACTTAACAGTGAGGTTGTCAATCTCACCAGCTTGCTAAAAACAAAGGATTAAACGTATGGTGTGGAGAATTATGTTTGTTTGTAGAAAACAACAGAGAACAGTAATTGCAGTAGATAGTATTTCAGATGTAAAGAATGGACTGGGGTCCACAGTTCACTAGTGGTGTCTCTCCAATAAGATAAATAGAATGTTGGGTGAACAAATTACAGTTGGGCAATTGACAGAATAGAGATGCATGTACATATCATGATGACTACTATGAGATTTACTTAGGGCATTACGACAAAGAACATAGACCGCCATCCAGCATGCATCTATGCCTAAAAAGTCCACCTTCGAGTTAGCATCCGCACCCCCTCCAGTATTAAGTTGCAAACAACAGACAATTGCATTAAGTATGGTGCGTAATGTAATCAACACAAATATCCTTAGACAAAGCATCGATGTTTTATCCCTAGTGGCAACAGCACATCCACAACCTTAGAACTTTTGTCACTGTCCCAGATTCAATGGAGGTATGAACCCACTATCGAGCATAAATACTCCCTCTTGGAGTCACAAGTATCAACTTGTCCAGAGCCTCTACTAGCAACGGAGAGCATGCAAGAACATAAATAGCACATATATGATAGATCAATAATCAACTTGACATAGTATTCAATATTCATCGGATCCCAACAAACACAACATGTTGCATTACAAATAGATGATCCTAATCATGATAGGCAGCTCACAAGATCTAAACATGATAGCACAAGAGGAAAGACAACCATCTAGCTACGCTATGGACCCGTAGTCCAAGGATGAACTACTCACGCATCATGGGAGGCGGGCATGGTGATGTAGAGCCCTCGGTGATGATTCCCTCTCCGGAAGGGTGCCGGAGGCGATCTCCTGAATCCCCCGAGATGGGATTGACGGCGGTGGCGTCTCTGGAACTTTTTCCGTATCGTGGCTCTCGGTACTAGGGTTTTCGCGACGGAAGGATTAAATAGGCGAAGGGGCAGCGCAGGGGGTGCCCGAGGGGCCAACACCATATGGCGGCGCGGCCAGGGGTGGGGCCGTGCCGCCCTATGGGGTGGACGCCTCGTGGCCCTTCTCCGTCTCCTCTTTGGTGTTCTGGAACCCTCCATGGAAAATAAGACCGTGGGCTTTTGTTTCGTCCAATTCCGAGAATATTTCCTGTCGTTGCCTAATCAACGATACCCCGGAGGAGGGATCCTCACGAGGGAGAGAAGAAGTAGGGGCCATAGGGCGGAGTGCACACGGGACGGTGGTACGCGAGTTACCCAGCTTGAACACGCACGATGACAGGGCCTCTGCTTGTGCGGAATTATCGGCGCTTGCGCATTGTTACAATGGTTGTGGTTGTGCCTCTAAGGCTCCCGGGATCCGGCTTATATAGACGCACGAATCTAGGGTTTACATGGAGAGTCCTAGCCGGAATACAAGTTGCCTAACTACGGTACAATATCTTGCCGTGTACGTCAAGGATCCGCCTTCCCTCTTGGTCGTGTTGGATCCGGATACTTTATGGGCCTCCACGGATCCGGCCTCCTCCGTAGGTCGGTTGAGATCCGGCTCCTCGTTCCTGGGCTGGACTTCATCCTTCACGATCAACAGCAACTGGGCCGCCGATGGGCCATATGCCACCATCACCATCTGGGGCCACCCGGGCTTGCCGGATCCAGGCCATGTCGTTGATATACCCATAAAGTATACCCACAAGAGTAGCCCCCGAAGTTCTCCGAGATTCATCATTCTTCCGTCTTCAAATAACTCGGAACCGAAGAGAATCTTGAAGAGCTTCCAAACTTTCTTGTTTCCGACATCATCTTCTCGGAAATCATATGTCCTTCAGTAACGATAATGTAACGGAGTTTCCATCTTTCCCGCGCACAACCTCCTAATTTCCCGCGATAAATTTTCAGATGCGAATCTTCAGCCGGAAATTTCGGGAGCGCACGGTTAAGTTACCTCCACGTCATTTTACCGCTTTTAACCTAAGACACGCGTCATGCATCCAACGGTGAGACCGTTCAGTTTCCGCCGTCGGATCCGAAACGCGAATCTCCGCGCGAGGTCTATAAATACCCCCACGCGCGGTAACTTCCCATTCTTTTCACCTCCTCACCACTTCATCTTCTTCCTCGCGCCGCGCCGCCCATCAGATCTCGGCTCCGGCGAGCCCCGCCACAGAGAACTTCGCGCACCGTCGCTCCAAGCTTCCCTTCGCGCCAAGATTGTTTCGGTTGATCGGGAAATTTCTCCCGCCGCCGATTCGTGGTCGCGCGGGTCGTTTCGTAGCAAGTTCGGCGACCTTCATCCTCACCGGAGCATCGCCGGTCCGCCGCGCCATCAACGGTACGTGCACCGGACTTGTAGAAGAAGAAGTAGACTAGAGTAGTTTCCGGTTACTCAAATACTTTGCATGGGTGCAGCCGGAAGCATGCCAATCGATTCACCACTTTGTACTGGTAGTTCTCCAAATAGCCCGGAACCCAGTTTGCTAGAACCAATCTGCCCGGATCCCATCGCATACCTTCCACCATATGTTTCCGACATCCGGCTAGCTCAACCTTTTTCCGCATCTTCCAGCACCAAACTAGGCCGGATCCCAACCGCTCAAGAGCTCGAAGAAGAACTCCAAGGGCAAGCTAGAATGGCAGCCAAGGTTCAGGAGACGGAAAACAAGAAGGCCTCCAAGGCTCGGATCCGCGAAGGAGAACGGGGTCAATGGTGGCCTTGCGAAACTACCGACGTGGAGCTTAGAGAGCTCCAAAACGAGGGTATGATCTCCGCTCACTGGAGCTTCATACGCGACACCGTCGTCCCCAAGCCCGGAGCCGGAGAAGTTGTCATGACCAAAGCTTGGGTGGAACGCGGATTATCGCTCCCCTGTTCGGAATTCTTTCTCTCCGTCCTCAACACTTACGGGCTCCAGCCCCACAACATCTGTCCCAACTCATACCTTCTGCTTTCCAACTTCGCGACACTTTGCGAAGGGCATCTCGGTATCCGACCAGATATCAGATTATGGCAGTTCTTCCGAGTGAAGAAAGAGACGAAGGACAAAGCCATGTTGAACTGCGGAAGCATGACGTTCATGCTCCGAACTGGCCGCATGTATCCTCCTCACGATTCGCACGAATCCGTCCGGTACTGGAACGCCGGATGGTTCTACGAGAAGAACGCTTCAGTTCCGAAGATCCACGACGGTCTGCCCAAGTTCAACAACGAGCCTCCGGAAGAACTCGCGAGCTGGAGCTTCGTCCCTTCGCTCGCCCAAACTCCTATCTTGGAGAAGGCCGCGCGGAGAATCTCCTGGCTAGTCCATGACGGGCTAACCGGAACTCAGCTCACACTCAGCTGGTTCACCCGGCGGATCCAGCCACTACGGTACAATGCACGGTTAATCTGCGCATACACCGGGGCGGACGACCAGCTCCGAGCTACCCGCCACGACCTTCCGGCTGATTCTCTCAAGAGGAGATTCAAGACGCTCGTGAAGATAGGCCGGGGTCAACCGATCCCGGAATTGATCAAGGATATTTATACAAACAACCAGTGTCCTCCGGTAAGCTCTGATCCCTTCGTTACTTCAAACTTCACAAGTTTTTGGATGTTGACTAACTTATAGTAGCTTTCCTTCCAGCTCGATACTTTGGCGGAGGAAAACTTTCGCGCCATACTTCGTGTCCCCGTCAACAGCGACGCGGCGGAGGAGGTTCCGGATGACGAAGAAGAGGAAGAGGAGCAGGCACCCCGCAAGGCAGCCCCTCGACCTTCGAAGCGTCCCCGCGCCAAAGCTCTGAAGCCGGAGCCAGCGGCGAGGCCTCCGCCAAGAAGCCCAAGACCATCAAGCCCCCTCCGCTAGACTCGAGGAAAGCGGAGCGGGAACGTTTGAAGATGCTTGCCACAGCAGGCAAACGCTCGCGCCCCATCATCCCCGGCGCCCCGTAAGTTTCCGAGTATGGTGCGTCTCTGTTTTGATAAAGTCATTTCTTATGTGATCCCTTTTACTTGTTTGCAGAATTCCGACTACCGGACCACCAGCCAAGAGCCCATCACAAAGTATATGAAAAAGTCTCCGGCTGTTGGTCCTTCTACACCAGCTCCTCCAAGCACCTCACACACCGCTCCACCGCCGTCTCCCCCTCGGGCTGAACAATCTCCCCCTCCTGCCGCAAACACTCCACCGGAGGTAATTCCGGTCAGCAGCGAAAAGGTGGGCGGAGAGGATCCTAAGGCCAAAGGCCCTGCCCAAGAGGAAACAGAAGCGCAAGGCCAAGGAGAGGCTGAGGTCACTTCTTCCGAGAAGATCGAAGCCAGTGCTGGCGACGTCGTCGTTTTTCCGAAAAACTTTGGAGATCCGGCTGACCTCACTTCCACCCCCAAGGCATATGCAACTAAGTTTTTCAACAAGCTGACTGAGGCGGAGAAATGGGAGCTTGAACAAGATCTGCTCAACGCCATGCTGAACAATGCCTGGGGGAAGCCGGATGCCGCGACGTCGGAGATCCAAGACTTCAAGAAGGACGTCGGCCAGTTCTTCGACAAGCTTATCTGCAAGCAAAAGGTACTCCCCAGTAGCCCCCAAGCATGTATGCGGAAACTAGATACTAGTTAGCGCTTAGATGCTTTAGAATAAAGTCACTTCTGGAGAGATTTTTTTAAATTGTCGCAGTAGCCCCCAAGCATGATGTCGGAAGGATTCCGGCAATGATGCTTCAAAGGACCCTACTATAGTAGGCAGAATTTTTACTCCTGCACTGATCTTATTTTACAGGAACAGCAGGCGCTGCACTATGAGCTGCACAAGAACATTGCCCTTCAGCGCCGCGTTACCTTGGGTCAAGCGGAAAGTATCCGGACCCTGAAGAGTGAAAATGCAGAACTGAACAAACAACTGGCGGACGCCCAAGGTTGGTTTCCGCCCTTTCTTGTTATTAATTCACGTTCCGACTTTGAACTTGTTTTTGACTTGAATCCTTATAGGCGCATCTTCTTCCCTGGCTACGACCTCCTCCGAACTTGAGAACCTGCGCTCCTCCTACCAAGAATTGGAGACGAAACTGATGGAGGCGGAGCAAAAGAAGGAGCAGGCCGAGAAGCAACTGGCGGAGAAAAACTCCGAGCTCATCAGGGAAAAGGGCGAATTCTTGTTAAAGCGAAATGCTGATAGCGAGACCATCAAGAGGCAGCAGAAAGAACTCAACGGACTCCGGAAATACATGGAGACCGCGGAGCACCATTGGGACTTGCTGACCGAAAACATCCTGGGTACTTGTACTCGGAGTTTCTTATCTTGATGTATAATTTCTTGTGCTCAACTTGTATATTTATTCTTGTATTTTTGTGCAGAGCCGCTTGGATACCCGGAAAGACGCCGGAATCTATTTCCCCGGGACGATCTCCTTACTCTCGCCGGTGATGATTGCAAGGATCTCATCTCCGCCTCCCGGAAAATATGCCACAATTTGTCGCTGAAGAATAGCCGCACCTGCGGTCTGCGCAAACTTGTTAAGAAAATGGATATTCTTCCGGAGTTGGTGACGGATCTGCAAGCTTCATCAGCCCGAGGTGCAGCTGCAATGACCTTGACTATGTGCCTGGCGCATAACCCGGAGATGGATCTTGACCGGGTAACTACTGGTGTTCCTCCGGCCGCAGATGTCGATGCGCTTTTAGACGCAGTAAGTGGCTATGATACCCGCATCGCGCGGAGGATCCGTCACGAAGAATTCTACGACAAGGTGGTTCTTCCTGCGGACGAGCCCCTTGAAGCCGAACTTCAGAAAGAGCGCGACGCGGAAACCCGACCTGCGGAATCCGGACTCAGTTTACCTGGACCAGCTCCAAGGATGCTCCCCAAGAGGAACCCAAGGACAGCGCTGCAGCTTCCGACGAAGACGAAGAAAGTGAAGAGGATGTCTCGTCTCCGGCCGAGGGCGCCAAGGAAAAGGATCCAGAGGGCAATGCTTCTCCATCCAAGGAGGAGTGAAAACTTTTTATGTCCTGCGGGAAAAAACAGTGCATCATTTTGGCCCCAGCGAGGGTTTGTAATATAACTTAAATTCTTAAATAGTTAGGGACGAAACAATTATGCATGTGGGCGGAAAAAACTTATCCTGCGATCCGTTTAAATTATTTGCATGTTTCGTTTGTTGAAAGCAAGTGCTGATGTTATATGTTCCGGCTTGCCCATTTGACCTTCCACGAGCCGGAAAACCTGTGACCGGAAACGCTCGCCAGCGGCGACGAAGCCCAATGGCAATCCGTCAATAACCGCGGAAACAAGCCCCCAGCCCAAGTGCCGGAAGTCGCTACCAGGAATCCATGAGTTTGCAAAGATACTTTCACCAGAAAACTTAAGCTTACGTCCTAAAGGACGATTTTGAAAATCACAACTTTCATACACGCCTAGGCGGAAAGATCCAGCTCTGCGGTTTTAGTCGGAAAACATACACGATCCAAAAATGAAAAATTAAAGGAGGTAAAAGACTCTAAGAGTGAACCAAAAGCTTTATTTCATTGATCATATATATTACAAGGTATGTAATGCGTAAAGCGCTAAGTGTGGAAAGGACGTAGCTGTGCTATGTTCCAGGGACGATCTGTTTCATCATATATGTCACCCGGATCCTCCCTTTTTCGTTTCCGGTGCCAGTTGGCAGGTCTATCTTTCAATTCCCGGAAATCAACGAGGTAGTAGGATCCGTTGTGTAGTACTTTGCTGATGACAAAAGGTCCTTCCCATGGAGATTGCAACTTGTGGTCTTTCACCTGGCGAAGGCGGAGGACTAAGTCTCCGACCATGAAAGAGCGGTTCCGAACTCGACGGCTATGATAGCGTCGGAGCTTCTGCTGATAGATGGTGGAGCGTTGGTCAGCTAAATTCCGAGCTTCTTCGATCAGGTCCACAGATAGCTGTCGAGCCTCGTCAGCAGTTTCTTCATTGTAGGCGGAAACTCGCGGTGAATCATGGATGATGTCAGTGGGGAGCACAGCTTCGGATCCATATACCAGGAAGAAAGGAGTAAATCCGGTTGACCTGTTAGGGGTAGTTCGTAAACTCCACAGAACAGAATCTAGCTCATCAGCCCAAGCTCCGGCTGCGCGGCGCAGCGGTTCTTCAAGGCGAGGTTTGATTCCGGCTAGTATAAGGCCATTGGCTCGTTCGACCTGACCGTTGGATGTGGATGAGCCACGAGCGAGGTCAAGCCGGATCCCAACTTCATCGCAGTAATCCTTGAGTTCTCCCTGCGCAAGTTTGTGCCATTATCTGTGATTATGCTTGTGTGGGATGCCGAATCTCGTCACGAGGCTGCAACCAAATTTTAGTGCCGTATCACCATCGGCTTTTCTCACTTTGCCTCGATCCACTTACTGAACTTGTCAATAGCGACCAAGAGGTATTCATGACCACCAGGAGATGATTTCTTTAATTTACCAACCATATCGAGCCCAACCGCGAGAGGTGATAGGTATGGTCCTCAGCTCTTGGGCTGGAGCATTTGGTTGAGTAGCGTAGTGCGACAACCTCGGCAAGTTTTCACCAGCTTCTCAGCGTCTTCTTTAGCTGTTAGCCAGTAAAATCCTAACCGAAAAGCTTTTGCAACGAGGGACCTGGGGGCGGCATGATGCCCGCAATCCCCTGCGTGGATCTCTCGGAGGATTTCAATGCCATCTTGATTAGAGACGCATTTGAGAAACACCCCGTTTGCACTTCGTTTGTAGAGCTGTCCATCAACAACTGTGTAGGATCTTGCTCGCCTGATGATCTGTCGTGCGTGGACCTCGTCCTCCGGCAACTTTCGATCAATGAGGTAATCCAAGAAACGGCTGAGTCCAGGCCGGAATGATTGCCATCACTTCCTTAGCCGGAGAAACTGCCAGATCGGGATTTTCCGGGTTTGCGCCCTTCACCGAGGGTACTCGTAGATGCTCAAGGAAAATTCCAGGCGGAATTGGCTTCCTGCCGGATCCGAGCTTAGACAGCATGTCTGCTGCTGTGTTATCGTCTCTCCTGACGTACTTGACTTTGTATCCGAGGAAGCATTTGGCGATCTCGTCAACTTCGTCTCTGTAAGCCGCCATGACGGAGTTTCTGGCGTTCCAGGTTCCGGCTACTTGTTGTGCCACCAGGTCGAATCTCCGCAGCATATGATGTGCTTGATCCCAATTTCCTTAGCGATGCGCAGACCGTGTAGTAGAGCCTCGTATTCCGCCATATTGTTGGTAGCTTCGAAGTGAATCTGCAGAACGTACTGCAGTTCCTCTCCGGTAGGTGACTTCAGGGTAACTCCAGCCCCCGAGCCTTGATGTTGCTTGGATCCGTCAAAGTGCATGACCCAAGCTTCAGGTTCCGGCACAGGTGTGCCCTCCGGTGCTTCAGTCCAATCCGCGATGAAATCCGCTAGAACTTGAGACTTGATTGCAGTTCGGGCTTCGTAGTTGATGTCAAAGGCAGATAACTCGATGCCCCATTTTGCTACTCGCCCTGTTGCGTCGGAGTTGTTGATGATGGTTCCCAGGGGAGCTTTGCTCACCACTGTCATGGGGTGCTCCTGGAAGTAGTGTCTCAGCTTCCGGCTACCTAGGAATACTCCATAAGCTAGCTTCTGAAAGTGAGGGTATCTTTGTTTGGATTCCGTCAGGACTTCGCTAATGTAGTAGACGGGCCTTTGGACTCCATGCTCATGTCCTTCTTCCTGTCGCACCACCACGACGAGACTAATGACTCTGTTGGTGGCTGCCATATAGAGGAGCATAGGCTCTGACTCAGCTGGAGCTGCCAGTATGGGTGGTGAGGAGAGTATGTTCTTCAATCCCTGAAGCGCTTCGTCTGCTGCCTCGTCCCAGACAAATTTGTCTGTTTTCTTCAGCAGCTTGTATAGAGGTAAGGCTTTCTCGCCAAGACGGCTAACAAATCTACTGATTGCCGCAACGCAACCAGTTAATCGTTGCACATCTTTGAGACAAGTTGGCCTTTTGATATTCAGGATAGCCTTGATTTTTTCCGGGTTAACTTCAATGCCCCTGTGAGAAACAATGAAGCCAAGGAGTTTTCCTGCTGGTACGCCAAAGACGCACTTCAGCGGATTTAACATCATCTTGTACCGTCGGAGATTATCGAAGGTTTCCTTAAGGTTGCTGAGCAGGTCGGATCCCTTCCGGGTCATGACCGCGATGTCGTCGACGTAGGTGTGCACGTTCCGGCCGATCTGGTCCTTCAGGCACCGCTGCATCGTACGTTGGTATGTGGCACCTGCGTTTTTCAAGCCAAAAGGCATGGTAACATAGCAGTATGTGCCAAAAGGTGTGATGAAGGAGGTCGCCTTTTGGTCAGACTCCTTCATCAGGATCTGATGATACCCGGAATATGCGTCAAGAAAACACAGAAGTTCCGCCCTGCCGTCGAATCAATGACTTGGTCAATGCGCGGCAAAGGGAACGGATCTTTCGGACAATGCTTATTCACGCCGGAGTAATCGATGCACATTCTTAGTATTTCAGAATTCTTTTTGGGTACAAGGACGGGGTTTGCGACCCAATCAGTATGGATAACTTCTACTACAAAACCTGCCTCTAGTAACTTTGCTAATTCCATTCCTATGGCGCGGCGCTTCTTGTCTCCAAAGCGTCGCATAGCTTGCTTCACCGGTTTTGCACCCGGATTTATGTTGAGGTAGTGCTCGGCGAGTTCCCTTGGTACTCCGGACATGTCAGAAGGTTGCCATGCGAAGATATCCATGTTAGCTCGGAGGAACTCGAGCGCGCTTTCCTATTTGGGGTCCATGTTGGCTCCGTGAAACCTGCTTGGGCCGTCGCCTTCAACGTCTGGCGTGTAGTTGACGTGGGAGTTAGAAATCTTTGTGGTGTAACTTTTCTTCGTTCCCGGCAACGGCGTGCTTCTTGATACGCGTAGATGCACACGTCCGTTGGGAACCCCAAGTGGAAGGTATGATGCGTATAGAAGCAAGTTTCCCTCAGTATGAAACCAAGGTTTAATCGAACCAGTAGGAGCCAAGAAGCACGTTGAAGGTTGATGGTGGCGAAATGTGATGCGGCGCAACAACAGGGATTCCGGCGCCAACGTGGAACCTGCACAACACAACCCAAGTACTTTGCCCCAACGAAACAGTGAGGTTGTCAATCTCACCGGCTTGCTGTAACAAAGGATTAACCGTATTGTGTGGAAGATGATTGTTTGCAAGAAAAGTAAAACAAGTATTGCGGTAGATTGTATGCGATGTAAAGAATAGGACCGGGGTCCACAGTTCACTAGAGGTGTCTCTCCCATAAGATAAAAGCATGTTGGGTGAACAAATTACAGTCGGGCAATTGACAAATAGAGAAGGGCATAACAATGCATATACATGATATGATAAATATAGTGAGATTTAATCCGGGCATTACGACAAAGTACATAGACCGCCATCCAATCTATGCCTAAAAAGTCCACCTTCGGGTTATCATCCGAACCCCATTCAGTATTAAGTTGCAAAGCAACAGACAATTGCATTAAGTATGGTGCGTAATGTAATCAACAACTACATCCTTAGACATAGCATCAATGTTTTATCCCTAGTGGCAACAGCACAACACAACCTTAGAACCTTCTGTCACGTCCCAGGTGTCAATGAAGGCATGAACCCACTATCGAGCATAAATACTCCCTCTTGGAGTTAAGAGCAAAAACTTGGCCAGAGCCTCTACTAATAACGGAGAGCATGCAAGATCATAAACAACACATAAACAATAGATTGATAATCACCATAACATAGTATTCTCTATCCATCGGATCCCGACAAACACAACATATAGTATTACGAGATAGATGATCTTGATCATGTTAGGCAGCTCACAAGATCCAACAATGAAGCACAATTAGGAGAAGACGACCATCTAGCTACTGCTATGGACCCATAGTCCGGGGTGAACTACTCACTCATCACTCCGGAGCGATCATGGCGATGAAGAGTCCTCCGGGAGATGAATCCCCTCTCCGGGGTGCCGGAGGCGATCTCCTGAATCCCCGAGATGGGATTCGCGGCGGCGGCGTCTCGGGAGGTTTCGTATCGTGGCTCTCGGTCTTGGGGGTTTCGACGGAGGCTATAAGTAGGCGAGGGCAGGTCAAGAGGCGGCACGAGGGCCCGGGGCAGGGCCGCGCGGCCAGGGGGCCGCGCCGCCCTATCCTGGCCACCTCGTGGCCCCACCGACTCCCCTTCGGTCTTAGAAGCTCCGTGCAAAAATAGGACCCTGGGCGGTGATTTCGTCCAATTAGAGAATATTTCCTTACTAGGATTTCTGAAACCAAAAACAGCAAAAACACGGCTCTTCGGCATCTTGTTAATAGGTTAGTTCCAGGAAAATGCGTAAATACGACATATAATGTGCATAAAACATGTAGGTATCATCAATAAAGTAGCATGGAACATAAGAAATTATCGATACGTTGGAGACGTATCAGCATCCCCAAGCTTAGTTCTGCTCGTCCCGAGCAGGTAAAGCGATAACAAAGATAATTTCTGAAGTGACATGCCATCATAATCTTGATCATACTATTGTAAACATATGTAATGAATGCAGCGATCAAAACAATGGTAATGACATGAGTAAACAAGTGAATCATAAAGCAAAGACTTTTCATGAATAGTACTTCAAGACAAGCATCAATAAGTCTTGCATAAGAGTTAACTCATAAAGCAATAAATCAAAGTAATGGTATTGAAGCAACACAAAGGAAGATTAAGTTTCAGCGGTTGCTTTCAAATTATAACATGTATATCTCATGGATATTGTCAACATAAAGTAATATAACAAGTGCAATATGCAAGTATGTAGGAATCAATACACAGTTCACACAAGTGTTTGCTTCTTAAGGTGGAGGGAGATAGGTAAACTCAACAATAAAAGTAAAAGAATGGTCCTTCAAAGAGGAAAGCATCGATTGTTGTATTTGTGCTAGAGCTTTTATTTTGAAAACATGAAACAATTTTGTCAACGGTAGTAATAAAGCATATGAGTTACGTAAATTATATCTTACAAGTTGCAAGCCTCATGCATAGTATACTAATAGTGCCCGCACTTAGCTTGGACTACCGGATCTTTGCAATGCCATGTTTCAACCAAGTGTCACAAAGGTACCTCCATGCCCTTGTACAAAGGTCTAAGGAGAAAGCTCGCATTTTGGATTTCTCGCTTTTGATTATTCTCAACTTAGACATCCATACGGGACAACATGGACAACAGATAATGGACTCCTCTTAAATGCATAAGCATGTAGCAATGATTATTATTCTCATATGAGATTGAGGATATATGTCCAAAACTGAAACTTCAACCATGATTCATGGCTTTAGTTAGCGGCCCAATGTTTTTCTCTAACAATTTGCATGCTCCAATCATTAAGGTGATAGATCCTTCGGACAAGACGGACATGCATAGCAACTCACATGATATTCAACAATAGTTGATGGCGTTCCCCAGAAGCATGGTTATCGCACAACAAGCAACTTAATAAAAGATAAAGTGCATAAGTACATATTCAATACTACGATAGTTTTTAAGGCTATTTTGTCCCATGAGCTATATATTGCAAAGGTGAATGATGGAATTTTAAAGGTAGCACTCAAGCAATTTACTTTGGAATGGCGGAGAAATACCATGTAGTAGGTAGATATGGTGGACACAAATGGCATAGTGGTTGGCTCAAGGATTTTGGATGCATGAGAAGTATTCCCTCTCGATACAAGGTTTAGGCTAGCAAGGTTATTTGAAGCAAACTCAAGGATGAACCGGTGCAGCAAAACTCACATAAAAGACATATTGTAAACATTATAAGACTCTACACCGTCTTCCTTGTTGTTCAAAACTCAATACTAGATATTATCTAGACCTTAGAGAGACCAAATATGCAAATCAAATTTTAGCAAGCTCTATGTATTTCTTCATTAATGGGTGCAAAGCATATGATGCAAGAGTTTAAACATGAGCACAACAATTGCCAAGTATCACATTATCCAAGACATTTTAGAATTACTACATGTAGCATTTTCCAATTCCAACCATATAACAATTTAACGAAGAAGAAACTTCGCCTTGAACATTATGAGTAAAGCCTAAGGACATATTTGTCCATATGCAACAGCGGAGCGTGTCTCTCTCCCACAAAGTGAATGCTAGGGTCCATTTTATTCAAACAAAAACAAAAACAAAAACAAACCGACGCTCCAAGCAAAGAACACAAGATGTGATTGAATAAAAATATAGTTTCAGGGGAGGAACCTGATGATGTTGTCGATGAAGAAGGGGATGCCTTGGGCATCCCCAAGCTTAGACGCTTGAGTCTTCTTAGAATATGCAGGGATGAACCACGGGGGCATCCCCAAGCTTAGAGCTTTCACTCCTCTTGATCATAGTATATCATACTCCTCTCTTGACCCTTGAAAACTTCCTTCACACCAAACTTCAAGCAAACTCATTAGAGGGTTAGTGCACAATTAATAATTCTCACATTCAGAGGTGACACAATCATTCTTTTCACTTCTGGAAATTGCATAAAGCTACTGGACATTGGATCAAAGAAATTCATCCAACATAGCAAAAGAGGCAATGCGAAATAAAAGGCAGAATCTATCAAAACAGAACAGTCCGTAAAGAATTTTAAAATGGCACCCGACTTGCTCAAATGGAAAAACTCAAAACTAATAAAAGTTGCGTACATATCGAGGATCACGCTCGTAAATTGGCAGATTTTTTGAATTTTCTACGAAACTTGTGCCCAGTTCGTGAGAAGACAATGTTTCTGCGCAGCCCCAAATATAACATCAACTATAACATAGAAACTTTACTTGGCACAAAAACATGATAAGGAGAGGTTGCTACAGTAGTAAACAACTTCCAAGACTCAAATATAAAACAAAATACTGTAGTAAAAACATGGGTTGTCTCCCATAAGCGCTTTTCTTTAACGCCTTTCAGCTAGGCGCAGAAAGTGCAGATCAAGTATTATCAAGAGATGAAGCATCAACATTATTATCTTGGGTGTTGGGAGTTTTCTCAACAATGCATGTTATCTCGTCTATGTAAGTTTTAGAGGCTCCTTTTTCATTATTCTTAGGCTTGCTATTCTCATCAAACAAATTTTCAGGAACAAGCCAACCATAGTTATTTTCTAGAGCTTCATGCATTCCTAGGAGTTTACATGGTATTGTTGTCTTAACCTCCCCACCATCATTAATATCATTAGTGTACTTTACTCTCTCCATGTCCATCTTTTCAAGGAGACTAACAAAATTGGTGTAAGAACCAAGCATTTTGTATTTAGCAAAGACTTTTCTAGCCTCTCTTGCTACACCACCAAATTCTTTAAGAAGGGTTTCTAAAACAAAGTCTTTCTTCTCTCCTTCCTCCATATCACCAAGTGTGAGAAACATGTGTTGGATTATAGGATTGAGATTAACAAATTTAATTTCCAGCATGTGTACTAAAGAAGCAACAGCAATTTCATAAGTAGGAGCAAGTTCTACCAAGTGTCTATCCTCAAAATCTTCAGCTGTGCTAACATGAGTGAAAAATTCCTCTATATTATCTCTTCCAATTATAGACCCTTGGCCTACCGGTATGTCTTTTAGAGTGTACTTAGGAGGAAACATGATGAAATAAGCAAAAAGTAAACTAGGCAAATAAAGTAAATGCAAGTAACTAATTTTTTGTGTTTTCGATATAGAGAGCAAGACGGTAAATAAAGTAAAACTAGCAACTAATTTTTTTTGTGTTTTGTTTAGGTGCAGCAAACAAAGTAGTAAATAAAATAAAGCAAGACAAAAACAAAGTAAAGAGATTGAGAAGTGGAGACTCCCCTTGCGGCGT
Source organism: Lolium multiflorum (assembly GCA_030979885.1). Taxonomy (NCBI): domain Eukaryota; kingdom Viridiplantae; phylum Streptophyta; class Magnoliopsida; order Poales; family Poaceae; genus Lolium; species Lolium multiflorum. The sequence continues at coordinate 137,298,195 of CM061750.1, forward strand.
GTCTTGATCTCCCCGGCAACGGCGCCAGAAATTTACTTGCTGGCGTGTAGTTAACGTGGGAGTTAGAAATCTTTGTGGTGTAACTTTTCTTCGTTCCGCAACGGCGCCAGAAATTTAGCTTGATACGCGTAGATGCACACGTCAGTTGGGAACCCCAAGTGGAAGGTATGATGCGTATAGAAGCAAGTTTCCCTCAGTATGAAACCAAGGTTTAATCGAACCAGTAGGAGCCAAGAAGCACATTGAAGGTTGATGGTGGCGAAATGTGATGCGGCGCAACAACAGGGATTCCGGCGCCAACGTGGAACCTGCACAACACAACCAAAGTACTTTGCCCCAACGAAACAGTGAGGTTGTCAATCTCACCGGCTTGCTGTAACAAAGGATTAACCGTATTGTGTGGAAGATGATTGTTTGCAAGAAAACAGTAAAACAAGTATTGCAGTAGATTGTATGCGATGTAAAGAATAGGACCGGGGTCCACAGTTCACTAGAGGTGTCTCTCCCATAAGATAAGCATGTTGGGTGAACAAATTACAGTCGGGCAATTGACAAATAGAGAAGGGCATAACAATGCATATACATGATATGATAAATATAGTGAGATTTAATCCTGGCATTACGACAAAGTACATAGACCGCCATCCAACTGCATCTATGCCTAAAAAGTCCACCTTCAGGTTATCATCCGAACCCCATTCAGTATTAAGTTGCAAAGCAATAGACAATTGCATTAAGTATGGTGCGTAATGTAATCAACAACTACATCCTTAGACATAGCATCAATGTTTTATCCCTAGTGGCAACAGCACAACACAACCTTAGAACCTACTGTCACGATCCCAGGTGTCAATGAAGGCATGAACCCACTATCGAGCATAAATACCCCCTCTTGGAGTTAAGAGCAAAAACTTGGCCAGAGTCTCTACTAATAACGGAGAGCATGCAAGATCATAAACAACACATAAACAATAGATTGATAATCACCATAACATAGTATTCTCTATCCATCGGATCCCGACAAACACAACATATAGTATTACAGATAGATGATCATGATCATGTTAGGCAGCTCACAAGATCCAACAATGAAGCACAATTAGGAGAAGACGACCATCTAGCTACTGCTATGGACCCATAGTCCAGGGTGAACTACTCACTCATCACTCGGAGGCGATCATGGCGATGAAGAGTCCTCGGAGATGAATCCCCTCTCCGGCAGGGTGCCGGAGGCCTCCTGAATGCCCCGAGATGGGATTCGCGGCGGCGTCTGGAAGGTTTTCCGTATCGTGGCTCTCGGTACTGGGGTTTCGCGACGGAGGCTATAAGTAGGCGAAAGGGCAGGTCAAGAGGCGGCACGGGGGCCCAGGGCGGGCCGCGCGGCCGGGGCCTGGGCCGCGCCGCCCTATCCCCTGGCCACGTGGCCCCACTTCGACTCCTTCGGTCTTGGAAGCTCCGTGCAAAATAGGACCCTGGGCGGTGATTTCGTCCAATTCGAGAATATTTCCTTACTACGATTTCTGAAACCAAAAACAGAAACGACAACGGCTCTTCGGCATCTTGTTAATAGGTTAGTTCCAGAAAATGCGTAAATACGACATATAATGTGCATAAAACATGTAGGTATCATCAATAAAGTAGCATGGAACATAAGAAATTATCGATACGTTGGAGACGTATCAAGGTCATGCTTCTTGGTTTCTATCGCGGCCTTGAAATAGGTTTCTGTTCTTCTTCTGCTGGTCGATTCTCGATCCACCGCGGCTCGTAGCCTTGCGCTCTTCTCCGATATGAATTCTGCAAAGGCGGCTTCGCCCTCCTCGCAGTCCCTTGCTTTTTTGTAGTCTCCGAACACGGTGATCATGCCGTTAGGACCCGGAATCTTGAGCTTGTTGTAGATGTAGCATGCCCTAGCGTGGAACTTGTGGTAGGTGGGCCTGCCGAAGATCACGTGGTAGGAGCTTTTGAAGGGCACTACTTCAAACGTGATCATCTCTTCGCGGTAGTTGTTCACATCGCCGAAGGCCACGGGAAGTTTGATGCTGCCCAGGGAGTTTGCCTTCTTACCCGGAACCACACCATGAAATTCAGTGGTGCTGTGCTTGAGCTGTTCCTTGGTGAGGTTCATCTTCTCCAGGGTCTCCAGGTACATGATGTTCAGGCTAGCTCCTCCATCCATAAGGCACTTGGAGAAGTCATACCCGTCTATGCGGGGACTTACAACCAGAGCGTAGCACTCTTTGGGGATGACGGCCGGGTGATCCGACCTGTCAAAAGTACAGGCTTTCTCCGACCACTTGACATACTGCGGCACAGCCGGAACTGTGGCGTTCAAGATCCGGAGCGCCGATTTTTTCGCGCGGACAGTTGGGGTTCCGAGGAAGGTGTGGTAGGTTCCGACACTCTTTTTGCCGAAGGGATTGGATTTGTTGGCTGCGGTACCCTCCTTGGGTTCCGGCGAAGCGTCATCCTCATCCATGGCCTCGGAACTGTCCTCTTCTTTGTCCTTGTTCTTGCCCTTGCCTCCTTTGCCGCGCGGGCGGTGCTTCCGGGCTCGCTTGTATCCTGCCTCCGGGTCGTTCTTCAGATCGTTGACCCACTTGCAGTTGCGATTGGTGTGAGTGGATTTGCCCGTAGCCGGATCCAGATGGGCCAGGCACGGCATATCCCTGTATTCTTCGTACGTTTGGGGGCGCGGGATCCGGCTGCGGTGACCTCGTCAGCGCGCTGCTGGCCCCTGCCTGCTCCGCCTCCACGTCCGCGGCCTCTTCCGCCTCCTGAACCTCCGCGTTGGAACGTCATGGCGACCATGTCGGATCCTCCGCCTTTCTGGTCTTCAGGGGGGTTCTTCCGCTTGTTGCTGTTGCTGACGCCATTATCACGGTTTTTCTTCTGTTGGTGCAGGGGTATGGCTGTAGCTGCGAGATCTCCGCCTGCGTCGTCATCGGCGGCAGTGTGATCGCTGGCGATGTTTATCATCTCGTCAAGAGTGAGCTTGTTTGCATTCACCAGGCAAGTAAGCTTGTGGCGCAGCAGCCCCCCACGCTGCAAACCACCAATGAAGGCGTGCATTGCTGTGCGGTTATCTACGTTCTCGCACTCGTTTCTGGTCGCTAACCATCGGGTAAGGAAACTTCTGGATGTCTCACCCTTCTTCTGGATGCAAGCTTGAAGATCGCTGGTGGTGGCCGGTCTCTTGTAGGTGCCCCTGAAGTGGTTCTCGAAAGCCTTCTTCAGGTCAAACCAGCAAAAGATGGTGTTCTCCTCGAGGTCGCTGAGCCAAACTCGAGCTGGACCAATAAGGTACAACTGGAGCATGCGGCAGGCTATATTCGGGGTTCCTCCGGCAAAGGTTACCGCATTGTAGTAATCCTCAATCCAGGTATCCGGCCTCTCGCTGCCATCATAATGCTTCAGGTTTCCAGGTAGCTTAAGGTTCAAGCTTCTTGGCTTTGGTTCCTCTCGGATCATCCGGCCAAAGCACCTTGGACCAATGTAGTCGGATCTGTACTCGTTGAGGCGCTCCCGAGCATCGCGGGGACCGCCACCGGGTGACTTTGAGCGGGAACGGGATCTCCGGCCTCCGCCTTCGCCTCCGCTGGGTGGTGGCGAGGGAGATCTGCGAGGGGGCCTGTAAGATGATCTTCCGCCTTCGGACTCTCGGCGCTGCTCCTCGGTTGGCTCCGGCTTCGGTGGCTCCTTTCCTCTTGGTGGTGGTCGCCTCCGTCGTTCCGGCTCCTGCGAGGCTCAGGTGCGCGCTCTTCGTTCCGGCTCCTCCTTGGTTCTGGCTCGCGTCCTTGGCTTCTGCGAGGCTCAGGCTCGCGGTCTTGGTTCCGGCTCCTGCGTGGCTCCGGCGTACGCTCCCTGCTCCTGTCCCTAGGAGGCGGCATGTTGTCGCGGATGTTGATTCCACCTGGCCCATGGGGCCTGGTGTTTCCGGCGGGACTGCGACGTCGAGGAGGTAGCGGAGGACGCGAAGCTCGGGGTGGCGGTGATGGAACACGATACTTGTCTCTGCCAGTATACATCGGGTCCTTTCCCTTTGCCGGGTTTTTCGGGGTTGAATCCGAGGGCACCGGGATTGGATTTGGATGTTCTCTGACTTTCCTCCTAAGCTCCGTGGATCCGGTGCACAATTCGCCATCACGGTTCTGACTTGCTATGGCGTCCTTCTGCGCGGTGGATATGCAATGTTCTGGATTGGATTCTAACCTGCGCGAAGTGTCTGCCTTGCTCTGCTTTGCATTGCTGAGGCAACGAGCTTCCGGACGTAGTTGATGTCAATCTCCTCGTCCTTCTTCTTCAGGAGCTCCGCAGCCTTCTTCATGTTATCCTTTGGAGTTGCGAGCGGCTGTTGTTCTGTGGGTGTTGCAAAGGTAATCTTGCGGGGAGGGATGGCTTCTCGAGCGATCCTATCAGCCTCCGCCTGCGCAGAGGCTACCCTTTCCTCCCATTCCTTTCGGAGCCTCTTGACTGTCGCCAGCATTTCGTCGACTTCACGATCCTTTTTTAGGGAGTGGTCCACAAAGTTTGCAGCTAAGGTTCTTTCTTCCAGCATTGCGGCTGCGGTCCTGGCGAACTTCTGAGCTGTTGCCAGCATCTCCTGCCTTTTGGCTTCTAAGGCCTCCGGGTCTGCAGCCTCCTCGGGAGTTATTGGTTTGTTGAGAATATCAGACTGCGCGACTAAATCCATGCGCGCTTGCTCGACCATCTCTTCTGGTGACAGGACATCCTTTCGTGGTCGTGCCCGATCTAAGGGAGACCTTACATTGGATGGTCCTGGGTCGGAAGTGGAGTCTTCGTCTTCCGTTTCCTGCTGATCCAGCGGTGCTACGGTTGCTAGAACCTGCATCGGCTGGGCGGATTCTACGTCAGCTTGCTCACCGCCTCCGAGTTCCTCGAGCTTGCGGTTGAATTCTTCTGTATTCATGGATGAGGCGCCGTCAGCTTCTTCCCCGATCTCGAGCTCCTTCGTCAAGCGATTGTATTCTTCTGTGCCTATTGAGGAGGCATCGTCGGAATTTGGGCTCAAGTTACCGAGGATTGATTCCTCGGGGTTTCCGGCTTCCTCTTGCCCCGGAGCGTCGCTGTCTCCGACTGCTTCTTGCAGATCCGGAGCGACGTTGTTTCCGGGTGCCTCAACCTGCAAAGGATCGGCCTCGTCCTGGTGGAGGGCGTCTCCTGCGGTATGGGCCAAGAAGTGCACGAAGTGACACCTTTGCTTCTCTAACACCTGGGAGACCCAGGCGGATCTGCATTGGTCTTCCACCGTTTTCTCCTGCTCAGGGGCGGATTGGGTGGGCTTTGATTTTTCCTGATCTAAGGCGGAACCTTCCTTAAGAAGCTCCTGCGACTCAGATCGGATCTTCGCGACGGCGTCCAGCTCAGCGGCGGACGCGTCAGCGTTACTTACCGGTGCGTTTCCGTCGGAATCGACGGTCTCGCCGATGAAGATGTGGATGCCGCCGATTGGGACGATGGAGAGCTTGACGGGGTTTGACCTAGCCGGAATCTCGTGGAGGGACGATCGGAAAATTCCGGCGTAGAGTACACGCCCCACAGCGATCGAGTCGTCGTAGCTTCCCATGGCGGAGCCCTCCCGGTTCCGGCCTCCACGCCTCAGGCCCCACGGTGGGCGCCAACGTCGTTGCCTAATCGACGATACCCCGAAGGAGGGATCCTCACGAGGGAGAGAAGAAGTAGGGGCCATAGGGGCGGAGTGCACACGGGACGGTGGTACGCGAGTTAGCTTCGGAACACCTGCACGATGACAGGGCCTACTGCTGCTTGTCTGGAATTATCTGGGCGCTTGCGCGTTGTTACAATGGTTGTGGTTGTGCCTCTAAGGCTCCCGGGATCCGGCTTATATAGACGCACGAATCTAGGGTTTACATGGAGAGTCCTAGCCGGAATATAAGTTGCCTAACTACGGTACAATATCTTGCCGTGTACGTCAGGATCCGCCTTCCCTCTTGGCGTGGATCCGGATACTTTAGCCTCCACGGATCCGGCCTCCTTCGTAGGTCGGTTGAGATCCGGCTCCTGGTTCCTGGGCTGGACTTCATCCTTCACGATCAACAAACTAGCCGGGCGATGGGCCATATGCCACCATCACCATCTGGGGCCACCCGGGCTTGCCGGATCCAGGCCATGTCGTTGATATACCCATAAAGTATACCCACAACATTTCCTGTGTAGGATTTCTGAAACAAAAAACAGCAGAAAACAGGAATTGGCGCTTCGGCATCTTGTTAATAGGTTAGTGCCGGAAAATGCATCAAAATATTATAAAGTATGACTAAAACATGTTGGTATTGTCATAAAACTAGCATGAAACATAAGAAATTATAGATACGTTGGAGACGTATCAGTATTGCAGATAAATAAAATACGAGTACCTAAAATGCAGTAATAATAATTGCAGCGAGTGGCCCAATCCATTTCAGAGCAAAGGACAAGCCGGTTGTTTTACTTATGATGAACAAACGTTCCTGAGGACACACGGGAATTTCGTCAAGTGCTTTCGCTTCACATAGATAAATAATCTTCAATGGTTTGGTAAGTGTTATGTGGATGAACCTGTGCTAATGTACTACCCTATACTTGGACTAATACATACTTGTGATTATACCTCTTGCAAGCATCCGCAACTACAAGAAACTAATTAAGATAAATCTAACCACAATCTTAAACTTTGAGATCCTACACTTTCTCGTGCACCGGTTTCCTAACGGGGGTTTGGGTTTCTGTCACTCCCGCAACCCCACAATTAGTATCCAAATACATGATGCATTCCCCTCGACCCATAAAGGTGAAGTATCATGTAGTCGTTGTTCACATGATACCACTAGAATAATAGCACCACAACTTAAATATCCAATAATTGCATATTACTCAACATAGTTCCACTACTAACAACATGACTTCTCCCATGTCCTCAAGAACTAAACGAACTACTCACGAGACATCATATGGATCATAATCGCAGGTGATATAATGATGAATAACAATCTGGACATAAACCTTAATTCAATGGTTTCACTCAATAGCATCAACTACAAGGAGTAATCAACACCGAAAAAGTTTCCCCTATGAACTAGACAAGTATCAAACCCAAGATGTTACAGCGAGATGGCGTGGATATGGCGGTGATGATGGTGCGGTGGTGGAGATGATGGTGATGATGATCCCGATGAAGTCCAGCTGACGGTGATGATGGCAACGATTTCCCCTCTCCGGGAAGGAATTTCCCCGACAGATTTCAGCCTGCCGGAGAGCTTTTCCCTCTCTCTGGTTCTCCGCCGTAGCGGCGACGGAATATTTCTCTGGTCGCTCTCCCGATCTTAGGTTTCTCGGGGGGTTAAAATACCCGAGGGGACGATGCCAGAAGTGTGCCAGGGCGCCCAGACCATGCCTAGGCACGGCCAGGGCTTTGCCCGCGCCTAGGGGTGGTGTGGCCCCCTCCTGGCCCATCTAGGCCTCCCCTTCTGGCTTCCTCCATCATATGGCAAATAGGATTTTCTATATATTTTCTGGGAATTGTTGTTCTTCAGAAATATGGTTTCTTGACTGTCCCTTTTCCAGCAGGATCCTGGCTTCGGCGATTAATTATCCAATAATCATCAAACATGTAAAAATAGATGGAATGGCATAAGTATCACCTCTAAATATGAAATATGTCAATAAATAACAGTAAACTATGATATAAAATAGTGATACAAATTGGACATATCAGTTGCCCCGTTGGAGATGCCATGAGATCCAGACAGCACATGCTCTGTAGCCTATCATGTCCATTTTTCCAATCTGTCTAAATTATCCGGTCTACAGTCTAGCTACATTGTTTGCGCCCAGTTTGATATATGGGCATGATTCTCTTGTCTCTAAAGTCAGATTACACATGGTTGTGCCTCGAAAAACCCGAACCTAAATCTCTAGGCCCGAACCAGGCCTAGTCCAACCTTTGGGCTTGCAATTAGTTCAAACCCGGCCGGAACTGAAGAATGCCTGGCACGGCCCGATAAGCCTGGCCCGAACTAGGCGCAATTCATGTTTTCTGTAAGCCCGAGCCACTAGTGGAAAACGAGGCTATAGCACTGGTTAATTTGTAAGGGGCCTTAGCACCGGTTGCTCAACAAGTGCAAAGCATCCGATGCTAAACCCCTCCCCCTTAGCACCGGTTGTGTTACGAACCGGTGCTAAATGGGCACCACGTGGCTGGCTGCTGAGCGCCCGGGCGGAGGACCTTTAGTAGCAGTTCGTAACACGAACCGGTGCTAAAAGTGTTGCGCTTCCTGCCACGAAACCGGTGCTAAATGTTTGCAGAGTATGCCGCCCCGCCCCATTTGAAACACGTGAATGCACACATATAGTAAACCATTATATTACACGAAAACATCGTTATGAATATATAGATCGAAGTGACCTTTTTCATCGTGTTTGGCCGAACATATTACATAATGGTACGGTACACACGTTCATGCATATATGTGTACAATATAATTTCAATGGATCATAGTTTTCCAAAATCGATTTGGCGCTGATGGTATTCTCCGTTTGGATCTATGACTTGGTCAAGTAAGAATCCCGCCAATTCTTCTTGAATTGCTCGTACACGCTCGGTTGCTAGAAGACCGTCCCGCAACCGTTCGATCTAATAATTTAAAGAAGGTGGTCAATATATATGAATGAAACACAACACAATTGATTGATGGTGATAAAATAAAATTATGAATATTGTTTACCTACTGAAGTTGTTCTAAAATTCTCCCTGTCTGGTGGGTCGTTTGGCGAATGAACTCGCAAACGTAGAATCCACATAAATTATTCCCGTATTGTTGCATCAAGCACTTTACGAGAACATAGTTCAATCAAAATAATAATCAAGGATGGTAATGGTATTGAAACTAGAATCAAAGAGATGCGCGGACCTAGCTAGTAGTACTTACCGGTATATGTTTAAGTTGAAGCTCGCTTTTCCACTCACCTGGAGCCTTGTTGGTGAACCGTTTCCAAGCCCTGTCCGGCAAAGAAAATGAGTAAAAGTTATGAATTACTTGATATATCCGGAAAAAACGATAGTTGCCGATATACAACCATAATGATATAAATTACCTCTGGAGGATATCAGCCATGTCCCCCCATGCCGCAAGGGGTTTACTTTTCGAGTCCATGACTTCTACTACTCCGACGTCAGGTTCACATTGGTACCAACACATTTAAAAAAAATACTAGACCACCTAAGATGGACAATTTCCCAACCGGTGTATCTGGAACCTTTCCGTCCACCCCTCATGAAAAAGACAAATTCCTGCCGAATCGGTAGGAGGCCTTCCAGATTTGAACTACAGGTACATGATATAATGCTCAAGATTTTTTGTAAAAATCTTTTTTGGGTTCACAACATGCTATTTCATCAGAGATCCAATTCAACCCCGGGCAAAGGATCTCCATGCCCACTGTTTTGAATATAGTTTGAAACGAGCATAAGAAATTCAAAAACGATCCAAAATTGCGAAACCTTGGCGTGGTGTCATATTATGTATCATATTTGCAAGTCAAAATATTAAACTTAGAAATTGCAGACATCACAAAAAAATCCTTCACAAAATGAGCTATCACGTTCGAGGTTTCATGGCATTTAGGTCAAACGACCAATGTTATGGATATAATCGCGGCATATTTTGTGATAATTTGCCCATATTGTGCACACATGTGCATTTTGGGATGTCTTACGATGTTACAGGAGGAAGTTTTCCTTTTCATCGCACAAAAAAACCATTTTCTATTTTTGAGGTGCCGAAAACGGGGTGTTTTGTGAAGCAACCACCAAATTAAAGTTTCACATTGGTACCAACACATTTTTCAAAAATACTAGACCACCTAAGATGGACAATTTCCCAACCGGTGTATCTGGAACCTTTCCGTCCACCCCTCATGAAAAAGACAAGTTCCTGCCGAATCGGTAGGAGGCTGGCCAAATTTGAACTACAGGTACATGATATTATGATCAACATTTTTGTAATTTTTTTTGGTTCACAACATGCTATTTCATCAGAGATCCAGTGCAAGTTTAGCGAGGCTCATCCCCGGGATCTTCATGCCCGCTATTTTGAATATAGTTTTAAACGAGCATAACAAATTCAAAAACGATCCAAACAATGCGAACCCTTCGTGCTGTGTCATATTATGCGTCATAGTTGCAAGGAAAAATATTAAAATTGGAAAATTGCAGACATAAAAAAAGTTCTTCACAAAAGGAGCTACCACGTTCGAGGTTTCATGGCATTTAGGTCAAACGACTAATGTTATGGATAGAATCACGACATGGTTTGTGATATTGTGCCCATATTGTGCACACATGTGCATCTTGGGATGTCTTACGATGTTGCAGGAGGAAGTTTTCCTTTTCATCGCACAGAAAAGCCATTTTCCATTTTTTGAGGTGCCGAAAACGAGGTGTTTTGTGAAACAACCACCAAATTAATGTTTCACATTGGTACCAACAAAATTTTCAAAATACTATACCACATAAGATGGAAAATTTCCTAATCAGTGTATCTGGAACATTTCCGTCCACCCCTCATGAAAAAGATAAATTCCTGCCAAACCAGTAGGAGGCCGGCCAGATTTGAACTACAAGTACATGATATAATGCTCAAGATTTTTTGTAAAAATATTTTTTGGGTTCACAACATGCTATTTTATCAGAGATCCAGTGCAAGTTTAGCGAGGCTCAGCCCCGGGCAAAGATTTAATACATTATTACACATCACCAACATCCCTATCTAATAACACATATGGTGACATATTTTCTAAAATGCCTTAGAGGCCATCAATCTTTCTTCGCGTATGTCTCTTGCTTATGATCGCTTAGACCGTAACCATGGAGCATCTTCATCATTTAACGCGATGATTAGGTCAATGTTCACTGTGAAGGGCGGAATTTCACCAAACTTATTATAATCTTCTGACATGTCTATCTTGTCCTCGACTCTCATGATGTTTCTTTTCCCTGAAAGAACTATGTGACACTTTGGTTCATCGTATGATGAGCTCGTTTGCTTATGTTTTCTTTTTTCTTCGGTTGGATGACATGTCCTTCACATAGAAAACCTAAGCCACATTATTGGCTAGGACGAATGGTTCATCTCTCTAACCAAGATTGTTGAGATCTGATGTCTACGGGTGCTTCTATTCTTGTGGACAGTATTGGGCCTCCAAGAGCAGAGGTTTGTAGAACAGCAGCAAGTTTCCCTTAAGTGGATTACCCAAGGTTTATCGAACTCAGGGAGGAAGAGGTCAAAGATCCCTCTCATGCAACCCTGCAACCACAAAGCAAGAAGTCTCTTGTGTCCCCAACACACCTAATAGGTGCACTAGTTCGGCGAAGAGATAGTGAAATACAAGTGGTATGAATGAATATGAGCAGTAGTACGGCGCGAAATCGCTGGCGTGCGTTGATGGTAGTAATATTGCGGGAAGTAAACATGCAGTAGTAACGCAGCAGTAACGCAGTAAAACAGTAAACAAGCAGCGATAGCATATTTAGGAACAAGGCCTAGGGATTAGACTTTCACTAGTGGACACTCTCAACATTGATCACATAACATAATAGATAAATGCATACTCTACACTCTCTTGTTGGATGATGAACACATTGCGTAGGATTACACGAACCCTCAATGCCGGAGTTAACAAGCTCCACAATTCAATGTTCATATTTAAATAACCTTAGAGTGTAAGATAGATCAATACGACTAAACCAAGTACTAACGTAGCATGCACACTGTCACCTTTACACACGTGGGACAAAGAGTCTCCGGAGATCACATAAGTAAAACTCACTTGACTAGCACAATGACATCTAGATTACAAGCATCATCATATGAATCTCAATCATGTAAGGCAGCTCATGAGATTATTGTATTGAAGTACATAGGAGAGAGATGAACCACATAGCTACCGGTACAGCCCCGAGCCTCGATGGAGAACTACTCCTCCTCATGGGAGCAGCGGCGGTGATGAAGATGGCGGTGGAGATGGCAGCGGTGTCGATGGAGAAGCCTTCCGGGGCACTTCCCCGTCCGGCAGGGTGCCGGAACAGAGACTCTGTCCCCGGATCTTGGCCCGCGATGGCGGCGGCTACGGAAATTTCGCGTACCGTGGCTTCTCCTAAGGGTTTTCGATGCGGGGGCTTTATATAGGCGAAAGGGCAGCCTCGGAGGGGCAGGGGCCACCACACCATAGGCTGGCGCGGCCGGGCCCAGCCGTGCCACCCTATCATCTAGGGCCCACAGGGGCCTCCTCTGCGACTCTCGGGTGTTCGGATGCTTCGGGGCAAAATAGGAACACAGGCGTTGATTTCGTCCAATTCCGAGAATATTTCGTTACTAGGATTTCTGAAACCAAAAATAGCAGAAAACAGGAACTGGCACTTCGGCATCTTGTTAATAGGTTAGTTCCAGAAAATGCACGAATATAACATAAAGTGTGCATAAAACATGTAGGTATCATCAATAAAGTAGCATGGAACATAAGAAATTATCGATACGTTGGAGACGTATCAAGCATCCCCAAGCTTAGTTCTGCTCGTCCCGAGCAGGTAAAACGATAACAAAGATAATTTCTTAAGTGACATGCCATCATAATCTTGATCATATTGTAAACATATGTAATGAATGCAACGATCAAAACAATGGTAATGACATGAGTAAACAAATGAATCATAAAGCAAAGACTTTTCATGAATAGCACTTTCAAGACAAGCATCAATAAGTCTTGCATAAGAGTTAACTCATAAAGCAATAATTCAAAGTAAAGGTATTGAAGCAACACAAAGGAAGATTAAGTTTCAGCGGTTGCTTTCAACTTATAACATGTATATCTCATGGATATTGTCAACATAGAGTAATATAACAAGTGCAATATGCAAGTATGTAGGAATCAATGCACAGTTCACACAAGTGTTTGCTTCTTAAGGTGGAGAGAGATAGGTAAACTGACTCAACAGTAAAAGTAAAAGAAAGGTTCTTCAAAGAGGAAAGCATCGATTGCTATATTTGTGCTAGAGCTTTGGTTTTGAAAACATAAAGAGAGCATAAAAGTAAAATTTTGAGAGGTGTTTGTTGTTGTCAACGAATGGTAGTGGGCACTCTAACTACCTCATCAACCAGACTTTCAAGAGCGGCTCCCATGAAGGACGTTATCTCTACCAGCAAGGTAGATCATTCCTCTTCTCTTTTGTTTACACATGTACTTTAGTTTAGTTTTTCTTTATTTATGGATGACACTCCTCCCAACCTTTTGCTTACACAAGCCATGGCTAACCGAATCCTCGGGTGCCTTCCAACATTCACATACCATGGAGGAGTGTCTATTTGCAAAATTAAGTTGCTTACTGATGATCAGAGCAAAACATGTGAAGAGAATTATTAATGAAAGTTAATTAATTGGGGCTGGGAACCCCATTGCCAGCTCTTTTTGCAAAATTATTGGATAAGCGGATGTGCCACTAGTCCATTGTGAAAGTCTGTCAAAAGTAAATGACAAGATCGAAAGATAAAACACCACATACTTCCTCATGAGCTATAAAACATTGACACAAATAAGAGGTGATAAATTTTAAATTATTTAAAGGTAGCACTCAAGCAATTTACTTTGGAATGGCGGAGAAATACCATGTAGTAGGTAGGTATGGTGGACACAAATGGCATAGTGGTTGGCTCAAGGATTTGGATGCATGAGAAGTATTCCCTCTCGATACAAGGTTTAGGCTAGCAAGGCTATTTGAAACAAACACAAGGATGAACCGGTGCAGCAAAACTCACATAAAAGACATATTGTAAACATTATAAGACTTTACACCGTCTTCCTTGTTGTTCAAACTCTTTACTAGAAATTATCTAGACCTTAGAGAGACCAATTATGCAAACCAAATTTTAGCAAGCTCTATGTATTTCTTCATTAATGGGTGCAAAGTATATGATGCAAGAGCTTAAACATGAGCACAACAATTGCCAAGCATCACATTATCCAAGACATTTTAGAATTACTACATGTAGCATTTTCCAATTCCAACCATATAACAATTTAACGAAGAAGAAACTTCGCCTTGAACATTATGAGCTAAGAACACATGTGTTCATACGAACCAGCGGAGCGTGTCTCTCTCCCACACAAGCATTTATTCAAACAAAAACAAAAACAAAAACAAACCGACGCTCCAAGTAAAGAACACAAGATGTGATTGAATAAAAATATAGTTTCGGGGGAGGAACCTGATGATGTTGTCGATGAAGAAGGGGATGCCTTGGGCATCCCCAAGCTTACGCTTGAGTCTTCTTGAAATATGCAGGGGTGAACCACGGGGGCATCCCCAAGCTTAGAGCTTTCACTCCTCTTGATCATAGTATATCATACTCCTCTCTTGACCCTTGAAAACTTCCTTCACACCAAACTTCAAGCAAACTCATTAGAGGGTTAGTGCATAATCAAAAATTCACATGTTCAGAGGTGACACAAACATTCTTTACACTTCTGGACATTGCACAAAACTTCTGAAAGTTAATGGAACAAAGAAACTCATTCAACTTAACAAAAGCGGCAATGCGAAATAAAAGGCAGAATCTGTCAAAAACAGAACAGTCCGTAAAGACGATTTTAAAATGGCACCAGACTTGCTCAAATGGAAAAACTCAAAACTAATGAAAGTTGCGTACATATCTGAGGATCACGCTCGTAAATTGGCAGATTTTTCGAATTTTCTACAGAGACTTGTGCCAGAATTCGTGACAGACAGCAATGCTGTTTCTGCGCAGCGATCCCAAATATAACATCAACTTTAACATAGAAATTTTACTTGGCACAAAAACATGATAAGGAGAGGTTGCTACAGTAGTAAACAACTTCCAAGACTCAACAAAACAAAAATTGCTATAGTAAAATAAACACATGGGTTATCTCCCAAGAAGTTCTTTCTTTATAGCCATTAAGATGGGCTCGGCAGTTTTAATGATGCACTCGCAAGAAATAAAAGTTGAAGCAAAGAGAGCATCAAGAGGCAAATTCAAAACACATTTAAGTCTAACATGCTTCCTATGCATAGGAATCTTGTAAATAAACAAGTTCATGAAGAGCAAAGTAACAAGCATAGGAAGATAAAACAAGTGTAGCTTCAAAAATTTCAGCACATAGAGAGGTGTTTTAGTAACATGAAAATTTTTACAACCATATTTTCCTCTCTCATAATAACTTTCAGTAGCATCATGAGCAAACTCAACAATATAACTATCACTTAAAGCATTCTTATCATGAGTCTCATGCATAAAATAATTACTACTCCCAACATAAGCATAGTCATTCTTATTAATTGTAGTGGGAGCAAATTCAACAAAGTAGCTATCAAATATAGGAGGTATATTGTAATCATAATCAAATTTATCCTCCATAACAGGTGGTAACAAAAGACTACTATCATTATAATCATCATAAATGGGAGGCAAAGTATCATCAAAGTAAATTTTCTCCTCAATGCTTGGGGGACTAAAAATATCATGCTCATCAAAGCCAGCTTCCCCAAGCTTAGAATTTTCCATAGCATTAGCAACAATAGTGTTCAAAGCATTCATATTAATATGTTCCATGGGTTTTTTAATTTTCGCATCAAACCATCCATGTCTTAAATCAGGAAATAGAATAAAAAGGTCATTGTTGTCCATTATGCCTAACTAGTGTAAACAAGAAACTAAATGTCGCAATTGCAGAGTCTAAAGGAAATAGCTTCGAGCACACACACAATGGCGCCAGAAAAGTACCGTTACCTGGAACCGAAGTATGAGTGCCTTTTACCTTTCCTCCCCGACAACGCCAGAAAAGTGCTTGATGTCTACGGGTGCTTCTATTCTTGTAGACAGTGTTGGGCCTCCAAGAGCAGAGGTTTGTAGAACAGCGACAAGTTTCCCTTAAGTGGATTACCCAAGGTTTATCGAACTCGGGGAGGAAGAGGTCAAAGATATCCCTCTCATGCAACCTGCAACCACAAAGCAAGAAGTCTCTTGTGTCCCCAACACACCTAATATGTGCACTAGTTCGGCGAAGAGATAGTGAAATACAAGTGGTATGAATGAATATGAGCGTAGTACGGCGGAAAAATAGCTCGGCGCGTGCGGTTGATGGTAGTAATATTGCGGGAAGTAAACATGCGGTAGGCGCAAAGTAACGCGTAAAACAGTAAACAAACGGCGATAGATATTTAGGAACAAGGCCTAGGGATTAGACTTTCACTAGTGGACACTCTCAACATTGATCACATAACATAATAGATAAATGCATACTCTACACTCTCTTGTTGGATGATGAACACATTGCGTAGGATTACACGAACCCTCAATGCCGGAGTTAACAAGCTCCACAATTCAATGTTAATATTTAAATAACCTTAGAGTGTAAGATAGATCAATACGACTAAACCAAGTACTAACGTAGCATGCACACTGTCACCTTTACACACGTGGGACAAGGAGTCTTCGGAGATCACATAAGTAAAACTCACTTGACTAGCACAATGACATCTAGATTACAAGCATCATCATATGAATCTCAATCATGTAAGGCAGCTCATGAGATTATTGTATTGAAGTACATAGGAGAGAGATGAACCACATAGCTACCGGTACAGCCCGAGCCTCGATGGAGAACTACTCCCTCCTCATGGGAGCAGCGCGGCGGTGATGAAGATGGCGGTGGAGATGGCGCGGTGTCGATGGAGAAGCCTTCCGGGGCACTTCCCCGTCCGGCAGGGTGCCGGAACGAGAGACTCTGTCCCCCGGATCTTGGCTTCGCGATGGCGGCGGCTCGGAAAGTTTCGCGTACCGTGGCTTCCTCCGTAAGGGTTTTCGATGCGGGGGCTTTATATAGGCAAAGGGCAGCCTCGGAGGGGCCTGGGGCCTACACCATAGGGCTGGCGCCGGGGCCAGGCCGCGCCACCCACTATCATCAGGGCCCAAAGGGCCCTCCCGCGACTCTCGGGTGTTCCGGATGCTTGGGCAAAATAGGAACTGGGTGTTGATTTCGTCCAATTCCGAGAATATTTCGTTACTAGGATTTCGAAACCAAAACAACAGAAAAGAGCTGGCACTTCGGCATCTTGTTAATAGGTTAGTTCCAGAAAATGCACGAATATAACATAAAGTGTGCATAAAACATGTAGGTATCATCAATAAAGTAGCATGGAACATAAGAAATTATCGATACGTTGGAGACGTATCAAGATCCACTGTTGTCATTCCGTACAGCTGGTCTAGCTTTACCCCTACTCCGTCCATCTTCACCCATTTGCACCGAAACAAATGGATCTTAAAAGAAGGTCCATAGTCAAGTTCCCATATCTCCTCTATGTAACCATAATATGTATCATTTTCCCCATTATTATTTGTTGCATCAATGCGGACACCACTATTTCGGTTGGTGCTCTTTCTATCTTGGGCGATCGTGTAGAAGGTATTTCCATTTATCTCGTACCCTTGGAAAGTCAATACAGTCGAAGATGGTGACCCGACCAACAAGTACAGCTGATGTCCAACATCGTTGTTATTCATGAGATGTGTTCGCAGCCAACCGCCGAAAGTCTACATATGCTTATATCTAATCCATTCTTCCGACTGCCTCTAGTGTTGGGAGCGTACAATATTCTTGTGTTCAGTGATATGCGGGGCCACCAAGGTGGAACTTTGTAGAACTGTGTAGTGTTCTTGAGTGAAAGAAAATCTCGTCCATACATATCATTGATTTCTTTCCTAGCGTGGCTTTGCCACTTAGTCTCCCCTCATGTCGCGGTTTAGGAACACCAATCGACTTAAGGTCAGGAATAAAGTCAACACAGAACTCAATGACCTCCTCTGTTCCATAGACCTTGGAGATGATTCCTTTTGTCCTAGCACGGTTATGAACATATTTCTTTAAGACCCCTATGAACCTCTCGAAGGGGAACATATTGTGTAGAAATACAGGACTGAGGATGGCAATCTCTTCGAAAAGGTGAACCAGGAGATGCATCATAATATTGAAAAAAGATGGCGGGAACACTGCTAACGTGTAGAAGCTTCCTTGTGACGGTACAACACACGTCCGTTGGGAACCCCAAGAGGAAGGTATGATGAGCACAGCAGCAAGTTTTCCTTCAATAAGAAACCAAGGTTTATCGAACCAGTAGGAGATGAAGGCCACGTGAAGGTTGTTGGTGGAGGAGTGTAGTGTGGCGCAACACCAGTGATTCCGGCGCCAACGTGGAACCTGCACAATACAATCAAACTACTTTTGCCCCAACTTAATAGTGAGGTTGTCAATCCCACCGGCTTGCTGAAAACAAAGGATTAAACGTATGGTGTGGAGAATTATGTTTGCTTGCATAAAACAACAAAGAACAGTGATTGCAGTAGATTGTATTTCAGATGTAAGAATAGGACCGGGGTCCACGGTTCACTAGTGGTGTCTCTCCAATAAGATAAATAGCATGTTGGGTGAACAAATTACGGTTGGGCAATTGACAGAATAGAGATGCATATACATATCATGATGACTACTATGAGATTTACTTAGGGCATTACGACAAAGAACATAGACCGCCATCCAGCATGCATCTATGCCTAAAAAGTCCACCTTCGGGTTAGCATCCGCACCCCTTCGGTATTAAGTTGCAAACAACAGACAATTGCATTAACTATGGTGCGTAATGTAATCAACACAAATATCCTTAGACAAAGCATTGATGTTTTATCCCTAGTGGCAACAGCACATCCACAACCTTAGGGGTTGCTGTCACTCCCCAGATTCAATGGAGACATGAACCCACTATCTAGCATAAATACCCCTCTTGGAGTCACAAGTATCAACTTGGCCAGAGCCTCTACTAGCAACGGAGAGCATGCAAGAACATAAATAGCACATATATGATAGATCAATAATCAACTTGACATAGTATTCAATATTCATCGGATCCCAACAAACACAACATGTAGCATTACAAATAGATGATCCTGATCATGATAGGCAGCTCACAAGATCCAAACATGATAGCACAAGAGGAGAAGACAACCATCTAGCTACTGCTATGGACCCGTAGTCCAAGGATGAACTACTCACGCATCAGTCCGGAGGCGGGCATGGTGATGTAGAGCCCTCCGGTGATGATTCCCCTCTCCGGCGGGGTGCCGGAGGCGATCCCGAACCCCCGAGATGGGGTTGACGGCGGCGGCGTCTCTGGAACTTTTTCCGTATCGTCGCTCTCGGTACTAGGGTTTTCGCGACGGATGGATTAAGTAGGTGAAGGGGCAGCGCAGGGGGCACCCGTGGGGCCCACCCCATAGGCCGGCGCGCTCCCCCTCCTGGCCGCGCCGCCATGTGGGGTGGCCGCCTCGTGGCCCCACTCCGTCTCCTCTTCGGTGTTCTGGAACCCTCCATGGAAAATAAGACCGTGGGATTTTGTTTCGTCCAATTCCGAGAATATTTGTAAACTAACTTTTCTGAAACCAAAAACAACTGGCACTGCGACATCTTGTTAATAGGTTAGTCTCGGAAAATGCATAAAAACATTATAAATTATGACTAAAACATGTTGGTATTTTCATAAAACTAGCATGGAACATAAGAAATTATAGATACGTTGGAGACGTATCAAGCATCCAAGCTTAGTTCCTACTCGCCTCGAGTAGGTAAACGATAAAAACAATAATTTCTGTAGTGACATGCTACCAACACAATCTTGATCAACAATATTGTAAAGCATATGAGATGAATGAAGTGATTCAAAGCAATGGTTTGCTAACAAAAAGATAATGACTAAACAACTGAATCATATAGCAAAAACTTTTAATGAATAGTACTTTCAAGACAGGTATAAAAAATACTTGCATAAGAGCTAACTCATTATTCAAAGTAAGAGGTTTCGAAGCAACACAAAGAAAGATTAAGTTTCAGCAATTGCTTTCAACTTGTAACATGTATCTCATGGATAATTGTCAACACAAAGTAATATAATAAGTGCAATAAGTAAACATGTAAGAATCAACGCACACAGTTGACACAAGTGTTTGCTTCTAAGATAGAAAGAAGTGGGTAAACTGACTCAACATAAAGTAAAAGAAAGGCCCTTCGCAGAGGGAAGCAGGGATTACTCATGTGCTAGAGCTTTTTATTTTGAAAACATGGAAACAATTGTGTCAACGGTAGTAATAATTCATATGGGTTATGCATAAAACTTCCTATAAGTTGCAAGCCTCATGTATCGAATACTACTAGTGCCTGCACCTTGTCCTAATTAGCTCGGATTCCCATGGATTATCATTGCATTACATATGTTTTAACCAAGTGTCACAAAGGGGTACCTCTATGCCACCTGTACAAAGGTCCAAGGAGATAAATCGCATTTGATTTCTCGATTTTGATAGATCTCAACTTGAGGACATCCATACCGGGACAACATAGAAAACAGATAATGGACTCTTTTTAATGCTTAAAGCATTCAACAACAAATAATATTCTCATAAGAGATTCTGAGGATTAATGTCCAAGCTGAAACTTCCACCATGATACATGGCTTTGGTTGGCGGCCCAATGTTCTTCTCTAACAACATGCATACTCAAACCATTCAACTCATGGCAAATCTCCCTTACTTCAGAAAAGACGAACATGCATACCAACTCACATGATATTCAACAAAGGTATGAAAAGTTGATGGCGTCCCTAGAAACATGGTTACCGCTCAACAAGCAACTTATAAGAACTAAGATACATAGCAACATATTCATTACCACAATAGTTTTTAGGCTACTTTCCCATGAGCTATGTATTGCAAAGACAAGGAATGAAATTTTAAAGGTAGCACGCAAGCAATTTACTTTGGAATGGCAGAAAAATACCACATATAGGTAGTTATGGTGGACACAAATGGCATAGGTTTTGGCTCAAGGTTTTTGGATGCACGAGAAGCATTTCCTCTCAGTACAAGGCTTTGGCTAGCAAGGTTGTTTGAAGCAAACACAAGTATGAACCGGTACAGCAAAAACTTACACAAGAACATATTGCAAGCATTATAAGACTCTACACTATCTTCCTTGTTGTTCAAACACTTTTACCAGAAAATATCTAGACCATAGAGAGACCAATCATGCAAACCAAATTTCAACAAGCTCTACGGTAGTTCTCCACTAATAGATTTAAACTACATGATGCAAGAGCTTAAACATGATCTAGTTGAGAGCTCAAAACTATTGCCAAGTATCAAATTATTCAAGACAATATGAGGCATTTTCTGTTTCCAACCAAATAACAATAAGTACAAGTGCTGCGGCTTTCAGCTTTCGCCATGAATATTAAAGTAAAACGAAGAACACAAGCGTTCAAATGAAAAAAGTGGAGCGTTTCTCTCTCCAATACAAGGATTGCTGGGATCCGAATTTAAACAAAAATAAAAATAAAAGCAAACAGACGCTCCAAGTAAAGCACATAAGATGTGACGGAATAAAAATATAGCTTCACTAGAGGTGATCTGATAAGTTTGTTGATGAAGAAGGGGATGCCTTGGGCATCCCCAAGCTTAGACGCTTGAGTCTTCTTGAAATATGCATGGGTGAACCACGGGGGCATCCCCAAGCTTAGACTTTTCACTCTTCTTGATCATATCATATCATCCTCTCTTGATCCTTGAAAACTTCCTCCACACCAAACTCAAAAAAATCTCATTAGAGGGTTAGTGCATAATAAAAATTCACATGTTCAGCAAGGACACAATCATTACCAACACTTCTGGACATTACTCAAGGCTACTGAAATTTAATGGAGCAAAGAAATCCAATCAAACACAGTAAAAGAGGCAATGCGAAATAAAGGCAGAATCTGTCAAAACAGAACAGTCCGTAAAGACGAATTTTTGAGGCACTTAACTTGCTCAGATGTAAAAACTCAAAACTAATGAAAGTGGCGTACATATCTGAGGATCATGCATGAATTTTCGCTGATTTTTTTGATTCTTCTACAGAGATAAAAAAAAAGCGAATTCGTGACAGCTAACAAATCTGTTTCTGCAATCCAAATCTAGTATCAACCTTCTATTAGAGACTTTACTTGGCACAACAATGCATGAAATAAAGATACAAAGGTAATGCTACAGTAGTAACAAGCACCTTGACTCAAATATAAAACAAAAATTGCAGAAATAAAATAATGAGTTGTCTCCCATAAGCGCTTTTCTTTAACGCCTTTCAGCTAGGCGCAGAAAGTGCAAATCAAGTATAATCAAGAGAAGAAGCATTAACATTATTACCACGGGCTTTACGCCTACCTTTCTTACTCTTATTCTTACTCTTTGGTCTAGAGAATACATGACCGCATCCGGGTGTAGAGGTGAAATTTAGAGTGCCTTTTCCCACATCTATGGTTGCTCCCAATAGTTTCAGCAGGGATCTTCAAAGTGTGATTTGTCCTGTCCCTACACATTCAATAACAAGATAATCAGTGGATATTGTTCTTCCAAGAAAGGTGGTGAACACACCTTCAGCTATCCCTTCAGGAATTATAACAGAATTATCAAAGAGTTATTCCTTCTCCACCTTCAAAAGTCCCCAAAGTGTCAAAGATTCATAAATAATTTTAGGCATAAGGCAAAACTCAGACATAATATCACAACGGGCATAAAAAGTTTCACCACAAATAGCAACCTTAATAGTAGGGATCCACATTGAAGGTTCAAAGCTTACTGGAACATAATCATAATATTCACGAATCTGATTATACCCTTCTTTTAAACAAGATATATTTGTCTCGAGAGTGTTTAGTCTATTATGAATGCTAGCAAGAGATGAATCAATTTTACTAGCTGAGCTAAATGATGCAACCAATTTTTTTATGGCATTAAAAGCTTGATCCCCATCGCAATGAAGGAAATCTCCTCCCACTACAGCATCCAAAGCATACCTATATCGAAGAATGAGCCCAAAATAAAAGTTACTAAGAAGCAAGCTTAGAGTCATTTTAGGTTCAGCTTTACAATAAGAATCAAAAATTCTAGACCAAGCATCTTCAAAACTCTCCTCATCCCCTTGTTTAAAAGTAAAGATCAATTCCTCACGTGACGAAGTAACAAGTACAGGACTAGACATGATAACAAAATAAATTAAATGCAAGTAACTAATTTTTGTGTGTTTTTGATATAAGAAAGCAAACAAGACAGAAAATAAACTAAAGCAAGATAATAAACAAAGTAAAGAGATTGGATGTGAGAGACTCCCCTTGCAGCGTGTCTTGATCTCCCCGGCAACGGCGCCAGAAAACGTTGCTGCTAACGTGTAGAAGCTTCCTTGTGACCGTACAACACACGTCCATTGGGAACCCCAAGAGGAAGGTATGATGAGCACAACAGCAAGTTTTCCCTCAATAAGAAACCAAGGTTTATCGAACCAGTAGGAGATGAAGGCCACGTGAAGGTTGTTGGTGGAGGAGTGTAGTGCGGTGCAACACCAGTGATTCCGGCGCCAACGTGGAACCTGCACAACACAATCAAACTACTTTACCCCAAATTAACAGTGAGGTTGTCAATCCCACCGGCTTGCTGAAAACAAAGGATTAAACGTATGGTGTGGAGAATTATGTTTGCTTGCATAAAACAACAGAGAACAGTGATTGCAGTAGATTGTATTTCAGATGTAAAAGAATAGGACCGGGGTCCACAGTTCACTCGTGGTGTCTCTCCAATAAGATAAATAGCATGTTGGGTGAACAAATTACATTGGGCAATTGACAGAATAGAGATGCATATACATATCATGATGACTACTATGAGATTTACTTAGGGCATTACGACAAAGAACATAGACCGCCATCCAACATGCATCTATGCCTAAAAAGTCCACCTTCGGGTTAGCATCCGCACCTTCCAGTATTAAGTTGCAAACAACAGACAATTGCATTAAGTATGGTGCGTAATGTAATCAACACAAATATACTTAGACAAAGCATTGATGTTTTATCCCTAGTGGCAACAGCACATCCACAACCTTAAGGGTTGCTGTCACTCTCCTAGATTCAATGGAGACATGAACCCACTATCTAGCATAAATACCCCTCTTGGAGTCACAAGAATCAACTTGGCCAGAGCCTCTACTAGCAACGGAGAGCATGCAAGAACATAAATAGCACATATATGATAGATCAATAATCAACTTGACATAGTATTCAATATTCATCGGATCCCAACAAACACAACATGTAGCATTACAAATAGATGATCCCGATCATGATAGGCAGCTCACAAGATCTAAACATGATAGCACAAGAGGAGAAGACAACCATCTAGCTACTGCTATGGACCCGTAGTCCAAGGATGAACTACTCACGCATCAGTCCGGAGGCGGGCATGGTGATGTAGAGCCCTCCGATGATGATTCTCCCGTGCCGGAGGCGATCTTCTGAACCCCCCGAGATGGGGTTGACGGCGGCGGCGTCTCTGGAACTTTTTCCGTATCGTGGCTCTCGGTACTAGGGTATTCGCGACGGAGGGATTAAGTAGGCGAAGGGGCAGCACAGGGGGGCACCCAAGGGGCCCACCCCATAGGCCGGCGCCCCCCCCCTCCTAGCCGCGCCGCCATGTGGGGTGGCCGCCTCGTGGCCCCACTCTGTCTCCTCTTCGGTGTTCTGGAACCCTCCGTGCAAAATAAGACCGTGGGCTTTTGTTTCGTCCAATTACGAGAATATTTGTAAACTAACTTTTCTGAAACCAAAAACAACAGGAACTGGCACTGCGGCATCTTGTTAATAGGTTAGTCTCGGAAAATGCATAAAAACATTATAAATTATAACTAAAACATGTTGGTATTGTCATAAAACTAGCATGGAACATAAGAAATTATAGATACGTTGGAGACGTATCAAACACCAACTCAAACTAACAAGACATTGCACCACATCCTTCTGTAACCTTAGAAAAATAGCTGGGTTGAGTACCTTCTCAGATATTGCATTGAGGAATGCACAGAGCTTCATAATGGGTACTCGAACATTTTCCGGCAGAACCACCCTCAATGCAACCGAAAGCACCTGCGTCATAATAACGTGGCAGTCATGCGACTTCAAGTTTTGGCATTTTTATCTGCCATATTTATAATCCCCTTTATATTCGATGAGAAGCCAGACGGCACCTTGATACTGTAAAGGACTTCAAAAAAGATTTCCTTCTCTGCTTTGGTAAGAGCGTAGCTGGGAGGACTTAAGTGATGACACTCTTTATCCATCTTGTTCTGTTGTTGCTTGTATTCTGGGTCTTTCATACGTTGTTGGCCCTCCCGTGCTTCTGGTGTATCTTTTGTATTCTCATACACACGCCCAGGAAGCCTAGCAGGTTCACGCAAAGATTTTTCGTCACATGCATCACGTCGATCGAAGAGCGGACCTCTAGGTCTTTCGAATAGGGTAGCTCCCAAAATATAGAATTCTTCTTCCACATGGTTGCGTGTCCGGTAACAACGTCATTCGAAACAGATTGACCGCCAGGACCCTTTCCAAAGATTACTTGTATGTCCTTGACCATATCAACTAAAGCATCACCAGTACGGAGGTCAGGCATCTCCCAGTGATCTGCCTCACCTCTGAAATGCTTGCCTTTCTTTCTCACGGCATGCCTCTTTGGAAGAAATCGACGATGCTCCAGGTACACAACCTTCTTAGATTTATCTAAATATGCACCTTCAGTCTCATCTAAATAGTGCGTGCATGCATTGTATCCCTTTTTTGTCTGTCCTGAAAGGTTACTAAGAGCAGACCAATCATTGATGGTCACAAAAAACAACGCTCGTAGGTTAAATGGCTCCTGTTCGTGCTCATCCCACGCATGTACATGTGGTTTGGCCCACAATTGTAGGAGTTCTTCAAATAATGGCCTTAGGTACATATCAATGTCGTTGCGGGTTACTTTGGGCCTTGGATGAGCGCTGGCATCATAATAAACTTCCGCTTCATGCACAACCAAGGAGGAAGGTTATAGATACATAGAGTTACACGCCAGGTGCTATGACTGCAGCTTTGCTCCCCAAAAGGATTCATGCCATCTGTAATTAGACCAAACCTTAAGTTCCTCGCGTCACCTGCAAAGTCCGGGAACTCTCTATCGATTTTTCTCCACTGCGACCCATCAGCGGGTTGTCTCAACATCTCGTCTTTCTTACGATCTTCTTTGTGCCATCGCAACAATCTGTCATGCTCCTTGTTTCTGAACATACGTTTCGACCGTGGTATTATAGGAGCATACCACATAACCTTGGCAGGAACCCTCTTCCTGGGGGGGCTCGCCCTCAACATCACCAGGTCATCTCGTATGATCTTATACCGCAGTGCAGTGCATACCAGGCATTTTTCCAATTTTTTGTACTCCTAACCGCGGTAGATGATGCAGTCATTAATGCATGCATGTATCTTCTGCACCTCTAATCCTAGAGGGCATAGAACTTTTTTTTGCTTCGTACGTACTGTCAGGCAATTCGTTATCCTTTGGAAGCTTCTTTTTCATTATTTTCAGTAACTTCTCAAATGCCTTGTCACATATACCACCATCTGTCTTCTGTTGCATCAACTCCAGTGTGGTACCGAGCTTTGTGTTGCCATCTTCGCAATTTGGGTATACCTTTTTTTTGGTGATCCTCTAACATGCCCTTTAACTTCCGTTTCTCGTTTGCACTTTCTGGTTCTCTGTGTGCATCAGGGATGGACCGACGAAGATCATCTCCGAGCTCATATGATGCCTCTTCATCTTTAGCTTCCCCCGCCTCTTCATCTTCAGCCTGCCCCGTTCCAGTATCACCGTATTTAGGGTACATATCATCATCCTCTTCTTCTTCATTGTCTTCCATCATAACCCCTCTTTCTCCGTGCTTGGTCCAACAATTATAGCTGGGCATGAAACCTTTCCAAAGCAGGTAAAAGTGAAGGACTTGCCATCTAGAGTATTGCTTTAAGTTCTGACAGTCAACACATGGACAACACATAAAACCATCTGCCTCCAAATTCAGGCCCAAGCCCAGCCCGGGATTTTCGGGCTGGGACGGGCTGCCCATGCCCTGCTGTAAGTTAGATAGGGTGTGTTTGGTAGCCTGAGGGAAGCTAGATATTCTCATATCAACACATCTCAATCAACCATCCATTGTTTGTTAGACTGAGTCGGTCCATTTCAGCTTAGCTCACTTCATACGAAAAAGCTTTCTCAGCCAGTCCGGGTTGTGAAGCTCAAACCGAGCTTCACAACTCAGCCTGGGCGAACTCATCCCGCAAAACTCCCCGCGTTTCCCATCCGCGCCCCCCCCCCCCGACCCCCACCTATCTCACTCCTCATTTGTCTCTCACTCGGACGAGCCAGCGCCTCCTCTCCCGAACCCAACTCCCGAGCAGGCCGCCCTGGTTGACGTCGGGCGCCGTATTCTCCGGAGATACCCCGCGCAACAGCAGTGGACGTCACGCCCGCCCTCCTCATCCTCCCATCCCGTTGCCACGCGCAGCCGTCGGCTGCCCTCCACGCACTTCCGTGACGGCGGACAGTTGCAGCGGAAAATCCCCGCTCCACCGCGCCCCCGCCAACCTCCGCAGCGCCCCCGACGGCCGACGGCCGACCGCCGCCGCCGGCATGGTGCTCCCAGGCCTCCATGGCGTGGTGGAGATGAGCACTACACCTGATTGCTTTTTATTTTTCTATTCAAGGGGTTTTGTGTAAATCTCCGAACCTCTCTGTAATTTCTTGTTTTGGGGTCTATCTCAGTCCACAGATGCCTCCAAACAGAGTATGGATTCATCATATCTTAGCACATACGAGCTACCAAACACATCACACAATCTCAACCCAACTTGTATGAGGTCAACATATCTCAAGTGGGAGAGTGAATCTGTGTTCACCCGGCCTACCAAACACACCCATACTGATCCCAATGGATAACCACCGATCATATCGATCGTAGTCCAACTTGAGAAGATGCTTAACCAAATTGCAATCGTTAAATCAGAGATTAGACGTTCATGGATGAGCACAGAGCACTGAAGGCTCGAGGAATTCAAATCAAACGCAAGGAGGCGCTGAACAAGCTCAGATGATTGGAACCAGACATGTTCAAAACCAGCGGCTAGCCCCACGCATCCTAAATGCCGAATTAAGAGAGGGATCTTCCCATATGGTCCCTTTCCTGATCATTTTTCGCCTCTCCGGCGGGCATTTGGGTTGGGCGAAGCAAACCAGATCGGAACCCCAGATAGAGTGCGCCTAAATTGAATTGGATTTTCTCCGGTCCTGTCCCCGTATCCACCATGCACGAGATGGCAGGTCCAGGCTAGCTAGCGCATTCAACCCATCCTGTCGGCCGAGTCGGTAAACTGTCGCAGATAGCACTACACCGTGGTACTACATCGAATTGCTCTACTGTTTGTAAGGGCATCTCCAGCGGCGCGACGCATTTTAGCGTCCGCGCGCGTCCGTTTGCGTCAGCTCTTTTGGTCGAAAACGACCGGCGTCCGTTCGTCGGGGTCTCCGCGGCACGACGCATTTTTTTTTAGGATGAATTTTTTTTTAACTGAAACATAATTTACAAAAACTGAAACATAACTTACATACTTGAAAACATTAAAAAAAAAAAAAACGCCTCTGTGCATCGTCGCCGTGCTCCTCGTCGCGTCGACCAAGATGATCTCCGATACGTCCACGACGTAGCCATCCGGGGAGCGTCGCGGCGCGATCGCGGTGCTCGAGTTGAGAAGTTGCGGCGAGGCGGCGGTGGAGCGCCCGGGCTGCGGGTGGCGGCGGATGAGAGCCCACCATAAGGCGTGGCGGCGGTGACGCCCGACATAAGGCGTGGCGGCGGCGGGGGCGGCGCCGGCGGTGGAGGCGCCGCCGAGTCCGGCGCCTGTCGAAGGGCTTCATCGGCGGACAGGCCAGGCGGCATCACAGCGGTGGCGTAGCGGGGCAACGGCGGCTGCACCGACGCGTCGTACTCGGAGACGAGGAGGCCGAGCTTGGCCATCTCGTCGTCCGTCATGTTGTCGGGGAACTCGAAGTTCCGGCCCTCGCCATGGCTGCGCCATTCGTGAAGACGAGACCGACGTAGTCGTCGCGTCGTCCTTCACCTCCTCGCTATGGTACGCGAGCGCCTCGATGTAGTCGTCGTCGTCGTCGTGACGGCGTAGGCTTCGTCGTCGTCGTCCTCGTCCTCGCGGTCGTTGTGCTGCGGCTGCTCACGTCGCGTCGGCGCCTGCGACGACGCGTCGGCCCTGCGACGACGCGTCGGCCTCGGCGACGCCGGCGCCGGCGACGAGCCGGCGGTGCGGGCCGGAAGGATAATCCCTGTCGCCCATGAAGCCGCCGTCGTCTGCTGTCCGTCTCCGTGGACAGTCGTGCGCCAACTCTCCGAGTCGATGGCGTACGCCGGATCGGCGCGGAGGTCCTCCGGCGCTCGCCTCGCGCCGGGATCTCCTTGGTCTCGGGCTCGCGCAGTGCGGAGGGATGGGCACCGGGCGGTGAGCCGCCGGCCGCCAGGCACCACGCCGGACCGGCGTCGCACGGCACCCATCGCGTGCATGAGCCTCCCCGTGACGGGAGCGGCACCTTCTTGCTGCCGCTGCGGAGGCCTCAAGTCGTTCTTCTTCCCATGGCGCGGCGTTGTTGTGCGAGTGGAGCTGTGGGCGAAGGAGCAACGCGGCCGCTGGACTTTTAAGGGCGGCCGCTCACGGGATACGATGCCATTGAAGACGGCGCGAAGCCGGCGCCCGCCGGTGCACGCGCGCAGAACGAAGTGCGGCATTCATGGCGGCGCGACGCGGCGGCGACAAGCGATGGCCGTGGAAGCGATGCCCTCCATGCGAGCTCGCCGCCGGCGGGGTGGAGGCGGCGGACACTTTGCGCGTCCGCGTCCGCCGAGACGCAAACCTGCCGCATATTTGGGCCAGGTTTGCGTCTCCGCGGACGGCCCGGTCACTTTGCGTCGTGCTGCTGGAGAAGGTGCCAGACGCATTTACGACCAAAGCGGACGCAAACGGTCGCCGGTGCCGTTGCATCGCGCCGCTGGAGATGCCCTAAGATGCGTACCATCTTCTTTTGAAAGCCCTGGGTCCTTCCGTCCGTCCGTCCAACAGCTAGCTGGGGAACAAATGCTACAGTGAGCGGTAGCTAGCTGGTTAAAAGGGATTATGATGCTAGTGTTCGTTGGCATCGGATCATGTGCTAGAGTGAAAGCTTTGCTTAGGTTAGTTTAAAAGGCTGATTTGACGAAGCTGATCAGCTGGGCCATGTGTGACCTCCGGAAGCCTTTGCTCTTTCAAATGGAAGATGTGCAGTAGTTTGGGATAAGAAACTGGGGGTATATATACTGCATTAGAGGATGAGATGCAATCTGTTGTGAAGAACAATGTATGATATTCAGTAAAGCTTAGCTCTAGGAATTTTCATACATTTTGAGAGTTAACCATACAAAACACAGTTAAACTTCGGAAATGCTCATCTGATCTCAGGTGTAGCTGCACCTGAAAGAAGGACGAATGACATTCAGCCAGATGCCCTCGTGCCCTTGTATTCTCCGATGTATTTCAGATTGCTCTGACATTTGATACAGTGCATAGCCCCACGTCTGTGAAGAAATAAATGCAGGGATGCCGTCTGTTCCTCTGCGGTATAAACAGAAACCTTGAAGGAACCGCTCAAACAGCACATCAGAGGCCAAGCATCCTTCAGATCCATCCGCTCAAGATCAAGCTCCAGTCGAAGCGTAGCAGCGGCGAAGACACCACCGACGACTCTATCTTCGTGGGCCTTTCCCAAGTGAGCCATTTTCCATCTCCCTATCCTCCCATCATCCAGCAACAGGTTCCACTGCATACTCCTATGCATCATCGCGGCCGGCGGCCGGCTCACCACGGCTCGCACCCGTTTCTAGGACCCGCCGTCTTCCTCACTCCCCGCGCGGCGCGCCATGCATCAGCTCCGTCGAGCTTCAGGGCTGTCCCCATATCTGAGCTTCTCCAAGCATCTAATTCGGCTAGCATCAGCTCAGGTTGACCAGCTGTGCCATCGGCACAGTCTAACTGTCCTCAGCCGCCGGCCGCACGACGAGCTAACGTCCGTGAAGCGTACTGCTTCGTACGATACGCGTACATCACTGTTCCTTGCCGCTGTTCCTGACATCACCTGCCCCTACTGCACACATCCCCAGACCATTTGGACGGTCCATAAAACGAGCTCAGATGAGCTCGGGACTAGAAACGCCCCTCCCGTTAAACTTACTCTCTATCTGAAGCCCGAGCAGGCTTGAACGTTTGCAGTAGCAAAGCATTGCTTTCAGACGAGTGCCTCGCTGTGCCAGTTCGTCTCAACATTTGGGCAAGCAAAGCATTTTCTCGGAATAGTATTTTGAAAGCCCTCGAGCCTTTCGAGAATAAAAGGATTGTGGTTGAAGCTGATAGTGATGTTAATCCAAAGACGTGGCGTGCACCTTCCCCTTGTTGGTGCCATCCAAAATCTGTGAGTGAGCTCAGAGGTAACGGAAGCGAGGATGACAATAGGACATATAGATATGTCAATGGGGTAAAGCTAAACCCTGTTTCTGTTAAACGGTACTCTCCCCCACTTCTGATTGTAGGGAACCCGTTTGAGTACTGACCGACGTAGATCACATTATATGTCTTAAAGGTTACTGAATTGACTGAATATTGACCCAATTTTCTTTTACTGTTTTAGCAGCATAGTGACCCCAAAGATTTGGGAAGACTTTCCTTTTCAGGTACGTGTCCTGACAGAGAATAAACGACAGTCTTTTCACTCCTCTCTTCCGCTTGGAAAGCTCTGGGGATCACCAACCATGCAAGGTATCCTGCATGTGATCGCCATTCTGTAAAGTGGACAAATGGGGGAGAATGGCCAATTGCAATCTCAGCATATCTCTACCTTGCATCATCTTTGTTGCAAGTTAAGTGTATCACGACATGGAGCATCAAGAAGCACATCAAGTATGGAGCACATTCACACACAGGGGCGGAGCTCCCAGTAGGGCAAGGTAGGGCAGCCGCCCTACCTTGACTTTTGGTGAATATACTTAGATGCGCG
Source organism: Lolium multiflorum (assembly GCA_030979885.1). Classification (NCBI taxonomy): domain Eukaryota; kingdom Viridiplantae; phylum Streptophyta; class Magnoliopsida; order Poales; family Poaceae; genus Lolium; species Lolium multiflorum. The sequence goes on from CM061750.1 coordinate 137,330,306, forward strand.
TGCTTTTTCTGAAAATTTTGAGTGATCATACATCAAAAACGGACTCCATATGAGAAAGTTATGCGTGTTTCAGTAAAAACACTGCGCAAAATCGATTGCAGGCCAAAAACATAGACTATTTTTACCTCGAAATATAAACTCGTATTCTAGATTCAATGTGAATAATATTGCTTGTATTACAGAGATTTATCATTGAATGTACCATAGTATATACAAGATAAGCTCGAGTTATTCATTATACATACTTGTAGAATTGAATTTTTTTAGATATTTTAAAGACACATAATACTTTCTCCGACCGCATTATTACTCCATTAAGATGACATAGGGTTTACCCGTGACGACATCAACAATTGAAAGGAATTTTCTAGCAACAAAAATAATCAAAATCGAGTTGCGCATCGAACGAGGGATAATCAAACGTCTTGATTATTTGAATTACATCATATTTTTAAGAAGATGTAAAGATTTGCCGTTGAGTTAGCACTATTGGTATGTTTTTTTAGGTTATACTTATAATTAATTATTTTTTATTTTTATTGTATTGAGATATTACTAATTTTTTTAGCACTATTTGGTATTTGCATCATTCAAAGTTCGCCCTACCTTAGAATTTGTTCGTCCTTCGCCACTGTTCACACACGTCAAGCACGAAGCATCCACTCATATCGCAAGGTTTTTTTCCCCTCGTTCGTTTCAAAGTCCACCTAGTACTATCATTTTTTCTGCAAGGGAGGAAGGAATGAGTCACCACTCCTTTACCATACCAACCTGTCATGAAGGCCATATTTCAAACCAATTTTGCTAGCGTCCAAAGGGGAAAATCAATATACAGGGATTTTGTTAAATCTAACCAGCAAAAATGCCAACCTAGTGGATAACCATGACGAGCCAATTTGCATCATTTAGTAATGCATGAGATCCAGACAGCACGCGCTCTTCGACCTATGATGCCCATTTTCAATTTGCTTAAATCATCCGGTCTACGGTGTAGCTACATTGTCTGCGCCCAGTTCGATGGGCATGATTCTTTTGTCTCTGAAGTCAGATACGGATCCCAAATCCCAATTGATAACCACGGATCATATCGATCCTAGTCCCACTTGGAAAAGATGCTTGCCAGACTTTGCAATCGTTGGTCATAGGTTTTCAGTCCATGGCTCAGCAATGAAGAATCGAGGAAATTCAAATCGGACACAAGGAGGCACTGAATTTCAAGTTCAAACGATGAGAGTCAGAGTTTTTAAGTTCAGATGATGAGAACCAGTACTGGCAAGCCCCCACACGGCCTAAACGCTGAATTAAGGGAGGAATCTTCCCAGATGGTCCCTTTCCTGGTCATTTTTCGCCTCTCCGGCGGGCAATTTGGGCGGAGCAAAGTTCAAAATCTCGGTGTATGAACAAACCAGATCTCAGGAACATCCCAGATAGAGTGCGCCAAAATTGAATTTGGATTTGCTCCGGTCTTGCCCCCCAATCCACCATGCACGAGAAGGCAGGTCCAGGCTAGCGCATTCAACACATCCTGTCGGCCGAGTCGGTAGACTGTCGCAGATATCACTGCATGCACCGTGGTACTACATCGAATTGCAATACTATTTGCGAGATGCGTACGATTCTTGTTTTGAAGGCCAGGGTCATTCCGTCCGTCCGTCCGTCCAACAGCTAGCTGGGGAATGGAACAAATGCTAACAGTGAGTGAGGGGTAGCTGGTTAAAAGGGATCATGATGCTAGTGGTTTGTTGGCATCGGATCATGTGCTACAAAGCGCTGCTTAGGTTAGTTAAAAAGGATGATTTGACGACGCAGATCAGCTGGGCCATGTGTGACCTCCGGAAGCCACCGGTTTTTCAACTGGAAGATGCGCAGTTTGGGATAAGAAACTGGGATATGCATTAGTCACCACATGCGGGAGCGCTGACGAAGACCCAGATCCTCCTACGGATTAATTTAACCACGGTCAAACCTTTCACGATCATGATCATGTCATCCAGTGGACTGGACCAAAGAGTGTGAGATAAAAACTGTCTTGTAAAGAAGAATGTATAAAATTCAGCACAGTTTAGCTCCAGAATTTTCCATACATTTTGTTTGTAAGTTAACTATATAGTATAGCTTAGTTAAACTTACTTAGTAGCTGAAGTGTGAAGATGCTTACATGAGCAAGGCATTGCTTTCAGAAGAAGTAACGGCCGTCGCAGGCCGAAAGCCTTTTCATCCAAGTACCAGGCTGGCTCTGCCAGCACGTTCGTCTGAACATTTGGGCGGCAAGCAAAGCATTTTCTTTCCAAAACCCAGGCTTCTCTGGTACTGTCTGTGACTGAAGTGCAGGGTCTGAGTTTGCACCAAATCGGTTCGGATAGCGCTTGGAAGCGCGCGTTGCCAGCACAAAACAGGACACTGCACCACCTACCTCTGTACGTCCAGCTACACCCCCGAAAATTCCATTCCGCAACGCGCGGAGGCTGCTATAGACTATAGTACGAAAGGGACAGTAAATGCACCATTTCTGGATTCTTTTTTCTTTACCAATTTGACCTTTTTATGAAATCAATGGCTTGTCTTACCCTAGCGAAACTATTTCGAAATCAGATTCATAGGTTCGGCGCCAACTAAAATTGACCTAAAGTTCTCAAGGTCGGTGCAAACAAATTTCCTAAAAAATGGGCTCAATGGGTTCAGCACCAATGGGTTTGGCACGACCTCAGTTTAGCAATTTGTCGTAGCGCCAGACTCACTTTACCGCCAACCATTCTTGGCATCAATGTGCACTATTTCAGCTCTAACCTTGCTCGCACTAAACCTAGGAGTCTGACTTGAAAATAGTTCCGCGCGGTTAGAGCAAGGCAGTAGTTTCCCCAGGGTCATAGTTGTAAAATAAAAGGAAAAAAAAATCTAGTTTAAACCCTAATCTCATAGTGGCTCGGCCATTTGAACCCTAAACTTAGAATCCCTATCGTCTGAACCCTAAACTAACAAATCATGGTCCAAATCCAATATTAGACTCATTTTAGGGGTAAAGACACTAATGTGGCAACTATCAACCTGGATTCTTATCAGTTGTGGGCCAGGTACCGTTAGGGTGTTGACCGCATTGTGTGGGGTCGAAGCAGTGCGCGCGAGCCAGATAGACGAGAGGGGAACGAAATTAGGGTTCTTGCGAGAAGAGGCATAGTGGGGTGGCAGAGAGGCAGAGCTTGGCGGTGGCGTAGAGGAGAATGTCCTCTGGTGCTCCGTCGGCGCCCGGATTCCATGGAGCCATCGAAAGAACGAGGGGAAATGAATCGATGGCAGCGCGGGTTGTGTATCAGAAGAACCCGATGGCATACGAGCCGGAGAAGTTTTGCGAATGCACTCCGCGCAGGGAAGTGCCCAGATGGATTTTGTGGAGTGTTCTTAACCCCAACAGAGGTACTACGCCTGCGGTTATGCAATGGTGAGCACCTCCGCCTCCGCACTAATTTCCTCTTGGTTCTGCTAATTTTTTGTTTTCTCTCTCACTAATTGATTTCTGCTAATACATTTGATTAGAATGGTCATAGATGTGGGCATGTGGAGTGGCATGATCCTCCATTGCTGAAGTTATGTAGCTGTTTACTTGGAAGCTTTCTTGATGAAGTTTGGAGCTTCATGGGAAAGAACTTGTGCCTCTTTGATGAACGAAGAGGAACAAATGCAATGGTGTTGGCTTTTTAAGATGAAATGAAGGGGAAGAATGCTGAGTTAGCTGCATTTAAGGGCAAATTTGATACAAAATTGTATGTTGTAATTGTATTTTTGCTAGGTTTAGTTGCAGGGAAGAACTTATGGAAGTGAACTTGTCATTGTCAGGTTAGGTTAATGTCATGTGAGTGAGTGTTATTTTGCAATGTGATGAAGTTTGGAGGCTTCATGGGCAAGAAATTGTGCCTCTCTAATGAAGGAAGAGGAACAAAGGCAATGGTGTTGGCTTTGTAAGATGAACTGAAGGGGAAGAATGCTGAGTTAGCTGCATTTAAGGGAAAATTTGATAGAATTGTGTATGTTGTAATTGTATTTTTGCTAGGTTTAGTTGCAGGGAAGATCTTATGGAAGTGTGTCAGGTTAGCTTAATGTCACGTGAGTGTGTTTTATTTTGCAATGTAATGCTGATGCAGTGAACAAGTAATGCAATGTATTGATGTTGTAATTTACTGGTGATGAAGTGAAGTGAACTGGTGTTGCAATGTTTTGTACCAAGAATTGCAGAGAAGTATTATAAAAATGATTCCAGAAATCAAAGCAGAGTTCCATTTTTATGTCAACAAATAGTGATCTGCAATATTGCATAGACTTTGCTAGATTGACTTCACTGCAACATTACATAGTGGTCTGCCATATTGCAGACTTTGAAGACCAACAAAAGAAACATGGGACATTACATAAACAAGGGACAAAAGCATATTTTCGCTGATGTCTAGTAATTTCCACTATAAGTGAATATTTGTATCTTGGCACTAAAGATGCAGATCTCTTTCCACCTCTTTTTGCTCGAGTCCCTCCTCCTCTGGCTCAAGATGGTCAAGTTTCTACCCGAGCAGCACATGATCCAGCTTCTGAAGTTGCAGTCCTTTTCCTTCGAGGTTTAAAGCTCCTAGCTGCCGCAGTAGATGGTCCAGGTTGTTATTCTGGAACACTAGCAGGTTTAGCTTGAGGATTAGGAGAACTAGATGCATGTGCAGTTCCTTGCACTTGCTATTACATTTAGAAATGGAGGATCATTTTAAATTTGAGTCAAGAATGATAAAATGTAACGGGGCATGATATTAAAGCATGGTAAAATGCAGTAAAGCATTCTAAAATGCGGTAAGACATGACATTACCTCAATTGGCTTCTTTGTTTAGTGAGATAAGAATATTTTTCTTGCCTTTCTCTAGATTTCCACCATAGCCTGACTTGTTGTGTCCTGCATTACCACATAGATAACATTTAATAATGGTGTCATGTTTGCTCATTTTCTTTACTTTAGGCTTCTCGGTTTCTTGTCTTTTCCTATCATTCTTATTAGGCCGTCTTAGTATTCTCACATAACTATGAGCTTTAGGCCTTGGTATTGGAGACACGAGGCACATCTTTTCTTCTTCTTTCATAGGCTACAAACTCTGTGCATATATGTTGTTGAACACTTCAACCGATTAGCAATGATGAGCATAATCATCAATTTGTTTGTGGCACCTGTAAATAGCACTGGTTGCATGGTGGCAAGGATGGCCTACCAATTGGAAGTAACCATAGGAGCAAGTCTTGTTCTCAAGATTGAATTTGTACCCTCTTCCTCTACATTGATGTGCTTAGCTTCAAAACCATCTTCTCCATTCTGGAGAACCTCTAACACTTGAGTCCTAGCAATACTTCCGTCGCATCGTCTTGGCTGTCGTAACCTTGGTGATCAACCACCCATCGCCATTGTCGTCGCTAGAGAAGGAAAGAACGCCAGGGGCGCAGGGTCGCAGAGGAGACGAGATGGACTCTCGGGCCTCTATCGTGGAGTATGCGAAATGGATTGGCGAGCCAATTTGGGCAGGCCTAAAGTTTAGCACACACTCGCGCCCCCACCAGCTCACCAAACCAACCGAAACACGATCGCCCATTGTCATGTCGACAATCCCCAAACGATAGGAATTCCGAGTTCAGGGTTCTAACCGCCGTACCCCTACGAGTTTAGGGTTTAAAATGGAGTTTTTCCAAAATTTAAAAACACATTTACCTACCCTGCGAGTTGGAACGGAACGGCAGCCTAGTAGTTTTTACTACAGGTGAGCACTGAGCAGAGACAGCCAGAGCATGCACAGCGTTCTCCGCACATGGTGGCGTGCCTAAATATATTCGTGTTTCCCTCCACCCCACTCCCGTCTCCCTGGCCCTGCACCTCTCACAGTAGCAGATCGATCGCACAAGGCACACGTAGCTGCAGAGAGCACATGCCGGGGCCGGCGGATCGTCGGTTGCTTCTGCAAGATCGCGCAGTGCTAGAAGCTAGAGGCTGAGTGAGCTCTCTGCACCGCCGCAGATGGGCAAGGCGGGTAGGTGGCTCCGAAGCTTCCTGCCGGGCAAGAAGGATCACAAGGCCGGGAAGGACGTCGCCAGGGACAACAAGCCCGAGGAGACGCCCAAGTGGGCGCCGGCGTCGCTGTCGGTGACCCCGGCCTCCACGCCGGGGGCCAGGGAGAAGAGGAGGTGGAGCTTCCGGAGGCCTCCGGCGGCAACCGGGAAGGACGTCGCCACGGGCCAGCTCGCGTTCCTGGAGCAGCGGGCGGACCCGGACCAGCACGCCATCGCGGTGGCCATCGCTACCGCAGCCGCGGCCGAGGCGGCCGTGGCGGCCAAGCAGGCGGCGGCCGCCGTCGTCCGGTACGCCGCGTCCGCGCCGGCGTCGAGGTCGAAGCGGACCATCGTCGGCATTGAGGAGGCGGCGGCGATCAAGATTCAGGCCGTCTTCAGATCGTACCTGGTGAGTCGTCGATCCACCTCGGTTCTTGGTCACCCGTGAATCTGAATCGATCCAAGTGCATTGTTTTATGTGCGACTTACTGGTTTGTTCCTCGGGATGGATGCACAGGCGAGGAAGGCACTGTGCGCGCTCAGGGGGCTGGTGAAACTGCAGGCCCTGGTGCGCGGCCACCTCGTGCGCAGGCAGGCCAGCAACACCCTGCGCTGCATGCAGGCGCTCGTCGCCGCCCAGAACAGGGCGCGCACGGCGCGCCTCCGGCTCCTCGACGACGAGAAGCCCATCCGCACGCCACGGATGACGCCGACGCGGCGATCCCCGCACCATCCCCGGCTCCGGCAGCATCAGGTATGTCATACGTGGCCCTGTTAAGCTTCAGTTGGACACAGAGTCACAGACCAATCCATCAAAACGAAACCTGTACTAACAAAATTCCATCTTGAAATGATAGGAATTGGAGGAGAACATCAAGATCGTGGAGGTGGACACCACCGGGACTGGGGCGGGCGACGTCCACTGCACGCCGAGGACGTCCCGGCGCAGCAGCTGCTACGCCACGCCGCTCTGCCGCACGCCGTCCAAGCTCGAGCTGTACCACCAGAAGATATCGCCCACGCCGTCGGCGCTGACGGACGCGAGCGGCCGGTCGTGCAGCGGCCGGTACGACGACTTCTCGTTCGGCACCGCGCGGACCAGCCCCTACCACTACAACTACGCCTCGGACGCGTCGTGCAGGCAGCCGGAGCAGCAGAGCGTCGGCACCACGGGCGCCGACCACCCGCTCCTGTTCCCGAGCTACATGGCCAACACGCAGTCGTCGCGCGCCAAGGCGCGGTCGCAGAGCGCGCCCAGGCAGCGCGCGTCGGTGTCGTCCGCGCCCGAGGCGCCGCCGTCGTCGTGGGAGAGGCAGCACAGCGGTGTAGGGCGGCGCAGGGCGTCGCTGGAGGGCCCGGCGCAGCGCGGGATGGCGTCGCCCAAGGTCGGGGCCGTGCGCGTCCAGCGCTGCCAGTCGCAGGCCAGCGCGCCCGCCGCGGCGTGCCCGTGGGGCGTCAGGCTCGACATGTCCAGCGCCTCCCTCCACGACAGCGAGTGCGGGTCAACGAGCACCATGAGAACCGCGGCCACCAGCGTGTACTGCTGGTCCGCCGCCGCCACCAACAGCACCGGCGTCGCGTGAATGATGTGATCGACGGTGTGCGTGGCACGCAATGTGCACGACGTTAATACTGATGAATCGAATCAGGCAGATTGGCAGAGCAAGTGCTAGTACTGAAGTTTCTGTGACTTTAGCTAGTACTGAAGTTTCTGTGACTCTAGCTAGTTAACAGTAGAAGAAGAAGCTAAGCGTGATTGTCAAGCATGTGTGACTGCTCTTTCTACTTTGGTCTCAAGTCTGATGACATTTTTTTGGTGTTTGAGCGTGCCTGCAACATGCATAAGCGTGTTTTGTACTTCGTGTAGTACTGTGTACTTCGTTTGAGCTGTAGTGTTCAATTTTCCTATCTGTGAACTGTCAAGACCAATTCGTTGCAGACTGAGATGAAGAAGCTGAACAATTCCTAGTGCAGATAGACATCGGACTGTGGACTGCCTATGCATCGGGGGAAAGAACAGCATAAACAATTCTGGGTAACCATTTTTTCTTTTAGAAAATACAAAAATAAATCTGCATTTGTGATTTTAGACTAGAAATTCTTCGGATAGACAAAAAATGATGTTTCCCCCTCGGCTCGTGTCGCTTCTTTCGTGGCAACTCAGGAGGCGACCTAAACCTAGGCGTTGCCGCCTTAGATAGCCGGTGGGTAAGCCCACGACAAGCGAGGATGGCGGTGGCAAGGCCTCCTCCGATCGTTGTACACTTCTTCGGTGGGTGGCACACTTGTTCCCGTCTACCATGTGAGTGAGGAGGCTTGGTTCACCCACGAGGCTGGTTGGCACTGCATTGGTGCCCTTTATGGAGGCAACCCCTCGAGCTTCAAGAAATGGATATGGCCAGGGGCTCCTTCTGGTACGGTGGATCAGGTCAGGGAGACCGTGGATTTAACCAAGGCCGAGGTGTCAAGAGGTTGATCTCGGATGGGGTTCAGCCACCCGTTACCGCTGCGGTTTTCTTCGATTGTCGGTGGTTCCAATGCCTCACCCATGCTCATCTATCTATTTTTCCCAGTGTGGCCACATCTTTGATGCACATGTTGTTGGTCCGCCAGATTAGTATATCTCGTCGACTAGATCATGCCTTTTGTGTGGTTAAGCAAGGTAGGTGTGCTTGGCCGAGTCGTGCTTCGTTGCGGCTTTGTGTTCTTCGATTGGCTCGGTTGACAGACTACTCATAGTAAGAGTAACATAGGTAGTAACATCACATACCCCTGTTCGCCTTCCTGGCGATAGTGGCATTGTGGTGATTGCTTTTCTTATTTTGTGTGATTGATGTGTGTGTTATGTTATAAGTTGTTATGGCCCTCACCCTTATATCTTTCGAGCCATTGGAGGCGTTAATAATAATGTAAAATCGAGTCTATGGGCTTTTGTGTAAAAAAGTTTAACGCTTCCTTGAGTTCATGACCCTACCATAACCTTGTGTACTCTTCGTTGGGGTGTTCTAGTGGGCCGAACTAAATTTAGATAATAAATTGGTTAAAATTTTATTATCTCCGTTTGATCGCGAATGGGGAACATCATAGAAGAAGAATTTTCAATTTGAACAAGAAAATGGTACAATTTTTTATGAAGCTCAACTAAAATTTTACATTACAATTTGCAAAAGAAATAATTTCACGCGCTGGTACCCAATTATGTCTCGATGGATGAGGAAGATACATCGGATATTGCACAAATCTCTTCTTTATCGAGTAGAAGGTTTTTGAGACTTTATTTGAAATGAGAACCAAACTGTTGTTGGAGGGTTAGAAGGGCAGTGACACCTCCAGCGCACGAGAGTTCAAACCACAAGTTTAACAGTTTGATATCTCATAAAGATGAAATATTCTTCGAGAACGTTCCCGTTGATAGAGAAACGACTGTGGTGACTTTGTCAATCTCAAACCCCATTAGATAAGTTTATTGGACTAAGTCTCTCGGAAGTGCTCATAGAAGTAGGGTGTGCGTACGCATGTTCACATAGATGAGTGCATGCACATATATGTGTGCGTCCATGACTTTATTGTGTTTCAGAAAACAATATCTTTTAAAAGAAATAAAATAAAGGCATCTCCAAAGGAACCCTGAATAGAATGCCTACACGGAGAGTGTTGTTTTGGAAACGTGAGAGCATATGCTTTCTTTATTTTAAAACGTGTTTTACACACCACACGTACATCTTCACGTGCTACGTGCTCACAAAGTTATTTCATAAAAAAATTGACTTATTGTGTGACGTGTAAAAAAAGATAAAATAGTGCTAAAAATAAGGATTTTCACAAGATAATTTTCTCTTTTTTACATGGATCATAAAAAATATTAACTTTTCGTGAAACTTGACAAACACCCATATATTATGAAGATGTACATGTAGAATTTTTTTCAAAATTTTTAAACACTTCAAAATATAAATTTTCTGGTAGAGAAAACATACGCACCCGAATTGAATTTCCGGCCTTTACGCCCTTCGTTCGGACAACATGGTCAGACTGAGGGGGCAGGTGACCCCAAAGGGAAACTGCTCGGTAGCGCGCGCGCTGCCGAGCACCGTTTCGCATAAGGGCGCGTGATTCTGGGCCGGCCCACCAGTAAAGCACATGCGAGGTAAAAATTCAAGCAAATGCGTCGGACCTGGCGTTCGATCCCGGAACCTGGCGTTGGATTCAGAGGGTCATTGCCGCTGTGCTAGTGAAGTATTTTTCGATAACTGATTTGCACTGACATATTTTAGGCAAGTGCGAGTTCTTCTTTTTGGTTTAGCCTTTTTTGGTGACCAGAGCGTTCTAGATAGGGATTTGTTTCCCTTTCTTTTTTCTTTCATGCATGCTTTTTCACGTATTTTTTTCTATTTTTTTCTTTTCTTATATTCTTTTTCTACACTTTCGTTTTTCTTTGATTTTTTCTTTCTTACATTCTTTTAATTTTTTTTCATGTTTTTAATTTTATTTAAGTTGTTGTTCCCCGCTGTCTATGCCGTTGTTCCCCTCCGTGTAGGTTGTTGTTCCCCGCTGTCTAGGATGTTTGTTCCCCCTCCGTGTAGGTTGTTGTTCCTTTCGATCTATGTCATTGTTCCCCTTCGTGTAAGTCGTTGTTCCCCGCCGTTCTAGGCTGTTGTTCCCCTACCATCTTCGTCGTTGTTCCCCGTCGTCTAGGATGTTGTTCCGCACCGTCTAAACTGTTTGTTCCCTACCGTCTAGGTTGTTGTTCCCCGCCGTCTATGCCTTTGTTCCCCTCCGTGCAGGTCATCGTTCCCTGCTGTCTAGGCTATTGTTCCCCCTCCATGTAGGTCGTTGTTCCTCTCGTCTATGTCATTGTTCCCCGCTATTCTAGGTTGTTGTTCCCCTCCATCTAGATTGTTGTTCCCCTACCATCTTGACCGTTGTTCCCCGTCGTCTAGGATGTTGTTCCCCACCGTCTAAAATGTTTGTTCCGTACCGTCTATGTCATTGTTCCCCGCTATTGTAGGCTGTTGTTTCCCTCCATCCAGATTGTTGTTCCCCTACCATCTTGGCCGTTGTTCCCCGTCGTCTAGGATGTTGTTCCCCACCGTCTAAAATGTTTGTTCCCTACCGTCTAGGTTGTTGTTCCTTGTCGTCTAGGCCGTTGTTCCCCTCCATCCAAATTGTTGTTCCCCTACCATCTTGGCCGTTGTTCCCCGTCGTCTAGGATGTTTGTTCCCCTCCATTCAGGTTGTTGTTCCCCTCCGTTCAAGCTGTTGTTCCCAGCCGTCTAAGCTATTGTTCCCAACTATCTAGGTTGTTGTTCCTCTCTGTCATGTTGTTCCCCTTCGTGCAGGTTCTTGTTCCGCACCGTCTACGTTATTGTTCCCCTACTTTTATAACATTTTCTTTCGCATGTAGTTACCGTTAGTTCCATTTTTTTAGTTCACACTAGTTTGTTGTTTATCGAACACTATTTTTGTGTTTCATGTGTTAATTAGATAATTAATATAATATATAACGTCTAATTAACTGAGAGAATTAAACATTAAAGTAGCATTAGGTGAAGATGGGCTTCAATAACGGCCTATCTTGACTTGAATAGCTACTTGAGTTTTTTTTGTGGAAAGATATATGTGCAGGTAGGTAGATTGTACGTACGTACACGTACGGGTATACAGCCGGACGGCGCGCATGCAACTTCGTGCCCTAGTTCATGTCACGTTCCAAAAGAACCTCGCCATGTAGCTCAGAAATAAGAGTACCTTGCTTTGTTGCCAGAACTCAAAGAGCAGTATAAAATCAAGAACTTTGCGTGTAAAATACTTAAGACAAATAATCATGACCGTGCTCATGGTGGTAGGCATGTATGAATTATGCGGCTGAGCACATACGCCATGCATGGATTAAGCGGCAAGGGACAGCCATACATGGATTAAGCGGCAAGGGAAATGGAGCGTTGCATGCACGAATTAGGCGGAGTACGTATGCGTCGCGTGCATGGATTAGGAGGCGTCACGTGCATGGATTAAGCGGCTAGAACGTTCGCTACGTACACATGCACAGGCGCGCACCGCGTTTTTCACGCGCAGTCCACACTTTTTTAGTCCCACATCGGGGAGCGAAGAAGAAACACATCAGCTTAAATACCCGCGCGTGATCGTAGTTGTCAACCAATGCTGGGTGCTAGCTGGATCCAGCTGTTAGACAGGGACCGATTCCTGCCTGACGTAAATGGGCTGCCAAAGAATAGGCCCAGCTGATTCTTGCGCGAAGTGTAGGATAGAGGGCGCGCGGGCGCTAGGGAGGAGGACCCCCCCAAAGGCATCCCAATGGACAAGCCTAGCAGGCCTGTTTAACTGTGTTTTGGACTGAGAGGATGGAGAATCTCGATTCAGCCCGGCCCGTTCACCAGCCACCGGGCCACCGGCCTTCCTCTTCTTCTAACCCCGGCCCCGCTTCGGTTGCTGCTGCTAAAGCTTCTAGGGTTAATCCCTTCCGTGCGGTGCTTGGGTTCGATCGGAGCACGAGGAAGATGGTGGCGATCAGGGTTCCCACGAGCATGCGTACCAAGCGGAAGCTCCTCAAGCACGCCCCCAAGCTGGTAATCTCCGCTTCTCTTCCACCCTTTCTTCAGCCGTTATAAATCCGTCTTCAGTTTGCAGTACGTGAACTTAAACACCATCCCAGCTTAATTATTGCATACGCATCACCATGCGTCCATCGGTCCATGCCACAAGCGCACACCACTATCATGATGTATAAGTACATGCAAGTTATTGGTGAACTTGTAAAAAAAAAACAGAACCTGCAATGAAAACTTCTCAAATATATTGTGGCCAATCGGAAACTAATATCTTCCATCAAGCCTCCCAAATTAACAACTACTAGTATATGGTATTCACAGCCATCATCTTTAGGGCATGTACAATGGTAGAGAAGGCATGCCTCCCTTACTCCGCCACATAAGCTAGCGAAAGCATTCGATATAAGTCATTTTTTTTTCGATAAAGGATGCTTTATTACTTTAGAAGCAATTACATCTAGCAAATGCATAACCAGGATGCACACAGCCGTTTATGAGTCTTAAGTCCAAAAAAATGTTAAACTAATAAAGAACTAGACGGAATACATATCGGAACGATGAATCATATAACGCCTAAGGTATGGGTGGGGCTTCAATCCGTAGACTATGCTGCCACCCATGTAGGGAAAAAGTATCCCTCGTCGTAGCATCCAACCTAGGTCTCGGTTCTCCATGCGCTGAAGAGGTAACCACAAACGGAGAATACTCGTATATCTGTAGATGACCTGCAATAAAGAACAATTTTTATCATTAAAAAATCTTGTCATTTCTACTCAGCCAAAGCGCCCAGATAACTGCTAGCGCCCTCACCCTAAGAAGCAACTTAAACCTTGGATCTATACCATGAAGCCAATTGCCAAAGACATTGGCCACACTAGTCGGAGGATATAGGGTAGACGCTACTTGGATGATAGACCAAATAGATTTCGCGAATTGGCACTGAAAGAAAAGGTGTTTAATAGTTTCATCATGATGACAAAAAACACATCGAGTACTTCCGTGACAATTCCGCTTAACAAGATTGTCTTTGGTGAGGATGACACCTCAACGAAGATACCATTCAAGTATTTTTCTTTTTAATGGTATCTTCATCTTCCAAATTTTCTTATTATTATCAACTGGTAAATCAGAATGAAGTATGGCACTGTATAAAGATTTGACGGAGAAAGAGCCATCTACATGTAAATTCCACCTGAATTCATCTAGTTCAGGTGATAGATTAATATCCCCCAACCTTTGAATTAAGGCATTCCATGCCAAAATCCTTTGTCCTAGCAAAACTCGTCTGAACGTCACATTCGGGGGAGAGGTAGCCATTACTGTAGCAATGGTATCTCCTTTGCGACGAACTATACTATACAATGCAGGATACTGTTCACTTAGGGGTGCATTGTCTAACCAAGCATCCTCCCAGAACCATATCTAAGCTCCATTCTTAATAGAGAAAATTCCATGACGGAAAAAGACATTCTTTGTCGCCATTAGACCAGCCCAGAAGTGTGAATCCCCAGGTTTCCAAACCACTTGGGACAACGTCTTGGAGCCGATAAATTTTCTCCGAAGAATAGATTGCCAAATCTCATCCTCGGTAAGGAGCTTAAAAAGCCATTTACTCAGCAAAGCGGAATTAATATGAATAATTAAATTTTGGTAAAAAATTTGTTGCTAAGGGAAGACATATGTGATACAATGAAAAAAATAGTATTTCCTTATTTTCTAAGAGATGATCCCTTAGCTAAGGGAAAACAATCTTCTCTCTCTTCATTCTCTCTCCTCCAACTAAGCAATAATCTGACGTGACAACTCTAAGGGAAGGCTGACATCACCCTATTATACGTGCCCTTACAGACGAAAAATGTCATGAACGATGTAATCGAGGGCAAGCTAGGCATGATCTACATTCCAAACCAGGAGGTTCGTCCCATATTTTGTTTCATTGGCAGTTGTAGAGTTTAAACTTAGTTAACCTACTGATTCATCTTTTTTGCTTGAAAGATTGGGAAAATGAGCTTAACAAGAGATGTAAAGGGTCTCAAGCGGGAGCGCCGTGGCGCCACGAAAAACAAGAAGCGCGCAAAGAAGCAGAAGGGCAACCCTGAGCATTCGAAGAAGCAGAAGGTCAGCCCTGAGTGAATAAACGCAGAAGGTTATTCTCTGTAACATGTCAGGTGTTAGCCCAACTGAAAACCAAGTTGCTGTTAACTTGGGTGCTAAATATATATTCCAGTACCATCTTCTAGGCTATAAAGCTTGTGTACCCTCGTCAATACTGAGCCAGCTCATGCGTCTGGGACTCTGGGCAGAGATGATTGTTGTGAATTTGCAATGGCATGGTTTAGTCTGGTAATAATGGATGGACCTTGTGCTTTATCTGAATCTGCATGTCCCATCCTTTTTTCTGTCCATGTCGTTGAATCATGTAGGCTCTGTTCTGTTTATATGCAGTTCGTGCTAAGCTTGGCCTGACAAAGAGAGGCCTGAAGGCCAAATTGCTTTTGAAGCGCTAGATGGTTACATTGCTTAGAGCACCTCCAGCTGTCTCCCCGACTAGGCCTCCGGCAGGCGATTTTTTCATTCGGATGGCATTATTCGGCCTAGCCGCGCCCCCATTTCCTCGTTTTTCCCCGGAATAGGCCCTTAATCCATCCGGAGAGCCCAGGCCATCCCCGCCCCCCCTCCCCTCGCGGGGTGCGTTTGGGAACTCCGGACAAGAGAAAAGCGGGGATAGGCCTGTCGGCGAGAGAACACACGAACCCACCACTTTCTCGTCGCAAATCCCCCTCCCATCTCGTTGCTCTGTCGCCACCGGCACCACCCGTCGCCAATCCGCCGGCCAGTTTCCTATGCCGAGCTTTTTGAAGAAGAGATGGCAGCCGCCGCCCAAGACGAGGAGCACATGTTGATCCTAGCTTGTCTGTCCGGCTTGTACGCCGAGAAGGCCATTGGTTGTCGTGGTGGGTCGGCACCAGGTCGTCAGAAGTGCAAGCCGAGACAGCGGATGAAGGGCTACTGCATGCTCTACGCCGACTACTTCGCCGACAGTCCATGGCATAGTGAGGCTGTTTTTAGGCGTCGTTTCAGGATGAGCCGGAAGCTCTTCCTGAGAATTGTGTATGCCCTTCGAGAGTACTGTTGTGAAGTGTATAAGTAGATTGCCTAGCCCTTTCCATCAGTTCGGACTTTTGGTTCAAGTGGCTAGTGCATGAATCTTAACATGGTATCAGAGCCCCAGGTCTCGAGTTCAAATCCTGGCTTTCACATGGTTTTCGCAATTAAGCCTAAAAATTGATGTTGCCCCGGTTTTCGCAATTAAGCCTAAAAATTGCTATTGCCCCCCTCTTTAGCCACCGATGATGCCCTTTTTCGGTGTGCTCTTCTTCTTTCACGTCTTGACTTTCTCTTCTCCCATCACACACGAGTGGGGGTGTTGTGAAGTGTATAAGTAGATTGCCTAGCCCTTTCCATCAGTTCGGACTTTTGGTTCAAGTGGCTAGTGCATGAATCTTAACAAGTACGACTCCTATTTTAGATGCAAGTTGGATTGCACCGGCATGGCAGGGTTTTTCGCCCTCCAAAAGTGCACGGTGGCTATGCGGATGTTGGCATATGGAGCTCCTGGTGATTCTGCCGATCACTATATTTGGATGGCGTAGTCCACCGCCCTTGATTGTTTCTACCGGTTCTGCAGGGCGGTGATAGCAGTGTTCAGGGACATCTACTTGAGATCACCCACTGTCAAAGACACTGCTCAGATCCTCGCTTTTAATGAAGCTCGAGGATTTCCAGAGATGCTTGAAAGTATTGACTGCATGCATTGGAAATGGAAGAACTGTCTGTTTGCCTAGCAAGGAAATGTACAAGGGTCACAAAAAAGGCTGCACTGTGATACCTTAGGGTAGTGGCTATCCATGATCTCTGGATTTGGCACTCCTTATTTGATATGCCGGGATCCAACAACGACATCAACGTCTTACAGTGCTCGTCGATCTTCTCCAAGCTTGTTGAGGGTCATGCTCCCCCGGTTGACTTTGTGATCAATGGTCGGCACTACAAGAAGGGATACTATCTTGCAGACGATATCTATCCAAAGTGGGCAACATTTGTGAAGACTATCTCAAGCCCCGTCCTCCCGAAGGAGGTGGAGTTTGTCAAGGAACAAGAAGGTTGCCGAAAGGACATCGAGCGTGCATTTGGTGTCCTCCAGCAGAGATTTGCTGTAGTCCAATTCCCCGCTTTGACTTGGTCCAAAGATCACATGTGAGAGGTGATGAACTGTTGTGTGTGCTTACACAACATGATTATCGAGAATGAGCGAAAGTATCCGGTTCCTCTGAGCGAACAAGCTGCACCATATGACAGAGAGGGTCCTCTTGCACAACCTAATCACCAGGTGCCGGCATCGTGGGCTGCGTTCATCGCTATACGTCAGGAGATTTGAGACTCCACAATGCATCAACAACTGTAGGATGATCTGGTGGAGCACATATGGAGGCTTCGAGGCAACACCAACTAATTTCCATTTGATTTGTTTGAAAACTTATCAAATTATTTGCTTGTTTTGTTGAACAGTAATGTTTATTTGTAAAAAGTAAGCCAAATATTAGCAAAATTTGTCAAATTCGTCGAATTGTAAGGTTTATTTGTGAAACTAAGATAAAAACATCTCCGGGCGTCTACCTGGGGAGATGGCTGGAACTTCGCCGCTCCCCACGCCAAAGTTTCATCCAATCCAGCGCTATTTAGCGCCGGATTTGGCCGTGGGGAGCGCCAACGGCTGGAGGTGCTCTTAGGATTTAATTTCATACTTCTCGGAGACCCCGACCAGCCTTACAACTCTAGACCCGCTCCAGCGCATTCTTCAAGTAGCTACCGGCATTAACCTCCTTAGCCGCTTCCCCGGGAGAGGTGCTAGATTTCGGACCTCCCTCTACGCCGATGATGCGGCCATCTTCATGGCTCCTATTCAAGAGGAGATCTCTTCACTCGCGCAAATCTTGGGCAACTTTGGCATGGTCACCGGTCTCTTGACTAACTTCGAAAAGAGCCTTGTCGCCCCAATTAGATGCAATGATATCGACCTCAGTCAGGTTCTCAATGGGCTACCGGCCACTACGACATCATTCCCTTTGAAGTACCTTGGCCTTCCTCTATGAGTGCGAAGACTCAACAGATCGCACTTCCAATATCTTGAGGATAAGGCCGTGGCTCGCCTTGCTCCCTTGCATGGGAGATACTTCAACATCGCCGGAAGAAAGGTCCTTGTCAAGTCGGTTCTCACCTCCCAAGCGGTTTACCCTCTCACGGCCCTTCATGTCCCGGTGGAGCCGCTGCAAACTATCACCAAAATCATTCGGAGTTTCTTTTGGGCGGGTTCCGAAAATGCGACCGGTCGGAAGTGCAAGGTCAACTGGACTGCCGTTTGCCGCCCCACTTCTCTTGGTGGCCTTGGCATACTTAACATGGAGAAATTTGGGAGGGCCTTACGCCTCCGATGGCCTTGGTTAGCTTGGACGACGCCGGAGAAGCCTTGGGTTGGGATGGAGAACACTTGCAATGAGGAGGATATGAAGCTTTTCCACATGCTCACCAAGGTCAACATTGAGGACATGAATATAGCGAGATTTTGGCACGATCCTTGGGCGGATGGCCTCAACGCCAAATGTTTAGCCCCCTCCATCTTTGCCATGTCCAAGAAGAATGTAGCCTCTCTTCTCTCAATCTCACGATCCAAAAACCTGAGAAACAAAGAACAGAGAGAGGCGTGGTGTTTGTGCTGCGTGCAAATCTGATTGCAGCTTTTCTGGTTTCTCCTTTTATTAGCGAAACAAAGGGATGTGCACAACCTCCTTGATGCCCACTACTCGAACGTGCCATCCCACGTCCAGGCAACGAGGAGATCTGGTCAAGCACAAGACCAATTCCTAGCTTATCTGTTCCTAAGAGATAGCTGAAACCAAACTAATCCTAGCTGTAGAATAGGTGACAGTGCTTACTGACGAAACTGTCCTAACTGATGAAACCGACGAAGGAAAAATAAACTAACAGCTAGATTAACCAACAAACTCCCCCAAATCTAGATGTCCTTCACCTGAACAATGCCAATTCGCCGTCGCAGTTCCTGGAGCTGGACACGGCCAAGTGACTTCGTCAGAGCGTCGGAGAGCTGGTCCGCCGTGCGTACATACTGGACGTCGATGTCGCCATCCTCTATGCATTGGCGGATGAAGTGGAACCTGATCTGGATGTGCTTGCTTCGGTCGTGGAAGACCGGGTTCTTCGTCAGCGCGATCGCTGATTTGTTGTCGACGCGGAGCTCGATCGCGCCGTCATCGTGGCCAAGCAACTCGCCCAGGAGTCGCCTGAGCCAGATCCCCTGGCACGCACCGCTCGTAGCAGCGACGTACTATGCCTCACACGAGGAGAGAGCGACGATCTTCTGCTTCGACGATTGCCAGGAAACGGGACTCTGTCCGTAGAAGTGCAGCACCCCACTGGTGCTCTTGCGATCATCAATGTCGCCGCCGTGGTCAGCAGCGCTGTAGCCCACCAGCCTGACCTTGCCCTCCTGGTGTGTGTACTCACACCCGAGGGTCTTCGTGCCGGCGATGTAGCGCAGTAGGTGTTTCATCGCCGCCATGTGCTCGCTCGTCGGCTTCTCCATGAACCTGCTCAGAAAACCTACTGTGAAGCAGATATCTGGCCGGGTATGGACGAGGTAGCGCAGCCCCCCCATAATGCTGCGGTAGAGTGAGGGGTCCACCGCCGTGTCGGTGCCGTTCTTGCTCAGCTTCAGCCGCAGCTCCATCGGAGCCGCCGTCGCGTTGCAGTCGCTCATGCCCATTCTGTCGAGCAGCTTCTCTGCATAGGCTGCCTGCCCCAACCGGATGCAACCAGGCCTCTGTGTCACCTCAATACCGAGGTAGTATGACAGAAGGCCCAGATCTCTCATCCGGAACATGGAGGTCATCTCTTGCTTGAACTCACCGATGGCGGCCGTCGAGGTTCCGGTGATGATCAGATCGTCGACGTACACGCCGAGGAGCAGCCGCCCGCCGTCCTTCGTGCGCGTGTACACGGCGTGGTCGGAGGGGCACTTGACGAAGCCAAGCCTCGCGAGACTCGTGTCCAGCTTCGCGTTCCATGCCCGTGGTGCCTGTCGGAGGCCGTACAGGGCCTTGTGCAGCCGGAGTACCTTCCCCTCCGATCCAGATTTGGCGAATCCGGGCGGCTGCAAGACGTAGACCTCCTCCTTGAGCTCCCCGTTGAGGAAGGCGCTCTTGACGTCGAGGTGGTGCACCTCCCACCTCTCTTGTGCGGCGACGGCGAGTAGCAGCCGCACGGAGTCAAGCCGTGCGACGGGGGCGAAGACTTCCTCGAAGTCAACTCCCTCCCGCTGCACGAACCCTCTGGCAACGAGGCGGGCCTTGTGTTTCACTACGGTGCCGTTCTCGTCCCTTTTGACCTTGAAGACCCACTTCAGCCCAATGGGCTTGTGGCCTGGTGGCAGGTCAGCGAGGGTCCAGGTCTCGTTCTCCTCGATGCAGCCCATCTCCTCCTCCATGGCCTTGCTCCAGCTCGCGTCCTGCAGAGCTCCAACCACACTGCTTGGCTCGTCGGCTGTGGTGAGCAGCAGACGCTCGGCACGGCCTGGTGGAGCGAGGTAGTCGCCGAGCAGATTCGAAACGCGGCGGTATCGGTGTTCTTCCCCATCGTCCTCTCCATCCACCAGAGAGGGATCAGGGACAGCTGGTGGAGTTGCGAACTCCACCCCTGGTGGCGGCGAAGCGACGGCGTCCTGTTGTGATGGCGATGGAGCTGCAGGAGTGGCTGGGGGCGAGTCTGAGTGTGTCGGCTCGCTCCCTTCCTCCAGATCTTCCAGCCTTGAGGTGGGATTGGGCGCAAAGGTATACTCCACGACGAATTCCTCATCCAAGTCCTCTGCTCCCCAGCCATCCTTGCTCCAGTCCCAGCTTTCTCCCTCGTCGAAGACCACGTCGCGGGAGATGTGCACGCGGCGGGTGACTGGGTTGTACACCCTGTACGCCTTGGAGCCAGGCTCGTACCCGATGAAAATCATCGGCGTACTCCCGTCATCAAGCTTGCGAAGGAGTGGCCGCGCGCTCTTGACATGGGCGACGCAGCCGAACACGCGAAGGTGCTCGACCGACGGCTTCTTCCCGTACCACGCCTCGTACGGTGTCTGCCCCTCGACGCTGCGTCTGAAGGAGCGGTTGAGCACGTACACGGCTGACGTGGGCACTACCCTTCGGGTAACCGATGTTGCCCTATCTTATATTTCCTGGCTGGAGGCCCATGAAGACACTAGGAGGCGAAGCTGCCCATCCGGACGGTGCACCAGAAGATTCCTTGGCAAGCAAGACGAAGAAGCAGCCGAACAAGGAAAGATTAGATCTCAAACTACTGTAAACCTAGTCGTGTTCGGTTAGACCTCTTGAGACCTGGCCTCCTATATAAAGGCCAGGAGAGGGGCTGCCGAGGGACACAATCAATCTTAGTAATCTTAGCCACCAAAAGCTTAGAGCTAGGTCATCGATAAGCTTAGCATCTCGACGAGATCTCAACCGAATTATTCGGCACCCCATTGTAACCTATTTTCATCATAATCAAGAACAGACAAGCAGGACGTAAGGGTTTTACCTCATCGAGGGCCCCGAACCTGGTAAATCGCTCCCCTTGTCTGTGAACCGATGTCTCGTATCAACTTGCAGGATTCCATCAACCCTAAGCCCCTATCGGAGGGCATTGTCGAGGAGCACCCCCGACAATTGGCGCCGTCTGTGGGAACCCTGCTAGCGCAAGATCGGTCATCGGCAGATCCGATCATGTCATCGACGTCTTCATCGACACCGTCATCACCAAATCTGGGAAGTCCGATTCGATTCGGCTCCTATGAGTTCACGCCACACAACGATTCTTCTCGATCAAACTTTTCGGATCTACAAGGAAACATGGAGATGACCATCGGCAGCGTCCACTACAACGTCAACACAGAAGGAATTCTTCAGCTGCTGGAATCACCTACCTCTGAATCGACGAGTCCTAGCGCGTCATCATCACTCGACTTGTTGGCTGGTCTGACAGGATCGATGAGTTCGCCCGCGCCCTCGACTCCCCGTTCGGCGTCTTCCATGTCGGTAGGATCCGATGATCCCATATCTTCGGAGTTAACCTCGTACTACTACTTGGACTGCGACACCAGGCACGGCTTGGGGTCGAACGACACACCGTTCATCTGTAATACCCAATATTCATCGGGAGAAGACAGCGTCGACAGCACCATCCGAGGAACCACCCGAAGATTGGCGCATCATCAGGTTTATGCCGCCAACAACACAGGAAACACAAGGCACGGAGGAGACGGAGACCGCACGCCTCGTTCTAGTAGGCGAGCAAGCTTCGAGAACAGCGCCAGCAACCGCGACAGCGATTACACCATCGCAGACGAAGAGTGGGCAGCAGCTAGGGCAGCCGTGCTTAACAATACCCCGCTCCCCGCAGGAACCTCGGTTGGAACCTTAAATGATTACCGCTCTATACTAGAGAAAAACCGAGCACCTGTCGAAAGAACAGGCCACCCTCGAGAGACGTCTATCTGCAGCAGACCGATCCAGCGAGCGACGGAGAGCTTCGCAAGGAAGCGCCTCTCGAAGTACTCATGGGGCAGGCAAGCACCGGTCAAGGCTGTCCAGGCTCTCGGAAGACGACGCTAGAGAAATAACGTCAAACCTAACCAAGTCCTTTATGACCATGGACACCGCAGGCATGCCACGGAAACGTTGCGGAAGCAACCGCCAATCTCGCTGCGTACCTCATCAACCCGCCAAGGATCCATGGCTCAAGCTCACCGAGGCGCCCTGGAAAGTCTCGTGATATTGGGAAAAAATCTAGTCCCGCAAAAGAGAAGACCACGGCGCAGGCTAGTGGTTCAAAATATCAGCGAGAGATGCTCGGGATGAAATCACCCAGAGCCGGATCGATAAAGCAAGGCGATGACGCGCCGCCAGGAAGGACGACGACAGTGATTCTTCGGATGAGGATCAGGAGTACGATGGCGAACTCAGGGAGCCGATTGCTTGAGTTACAAAATCCGCGAGACGATGCCGCCCAAGAAGTTCAAGCCTACTCCCACCGATGCTGCCAAGTATGATGGGCAGCAAGAACCAAGATCTTGGATAGACGATTACCTGCAGACTGTGATTCTGCATAAGGGGAACCAGATAGCAGCAATGCGTGCTTGCAGCTCTACTTAAAGGATTCAGCGCGAGCCTGGTTAAGGGGCTGCCGAAGGGTTCCATTAAATCATGGGACGACCTAGTGGACGCCTTTGTTGTTAATTTCCAGGCAACATACAAGAGACCCGTCGGGATTGAAGAGTTACGCAACCCACAGAAGCATGAGTCGATGCGCTCACACATCGGGAGATTCCCCAAACTCCTAAATGCTGCCGAAGATGTATCCGTCGACAGAGCAATCGACTTTCAGCGATGGCGTCCGACGTGAAAGCTACATAGAAGAACTCGGACGCAAAAAGCCAAAACCATTACCAAGCTCATGGAAATTGCCAACACTGGGCTGATGGTGAGGACAACGTGCGAAGACGGCGCAGCGATGATGAAGATGACGACCAGCCGAAGCACGACTTGGGAAGCCGAAGGGATCGACACAAGAGAAGGAAGAACCGCAACTATGACGACAACAACCTGGTAGCCGCAGGATACTCCGATCGACATGCCGATCGGTATGACGAAAGAAGAGACGATCGACAGACAGCAATCGGAACAACTCTGGGAACCGTGGCAACTATAAACCACGGCACAGAGGACTCTGAGCTACCCTACGCAGAGCGATCAACGCCCGTTACCTACACTCGTACGTCGATTCCAAGGACGGCAAACGAAGTCGAGTCACCTTCTCAGGGATAGTTCCTCGACATGCACAAACTCATCCAGCAACAGACAGCGTTTACCACCTCCACCCCACCTCCACCACAGCACCAAGTCCAGCAGGCTCAACCTCATCAACCCAACGAGGCGTTCCCACCACCACGCGGGCAGATGAGCATGATCCACAGGACATGTGTCTCGAGAAGAGAGATGAAGAAGCTCACCCGAGAAATTAATCTGGCCGAAAGCATCATGGCAAACATCCCAGTATGTCGAGTGGTCCTCTCAGAACATTACGTTCAGTCGAGCAGATCACCCGATGACCATACCAAAACCAGGACACGCTGCCCTAGTAGTCGAGGCACAGATAGGGGATTCAAGATGAGCAAAGTCTTTATGGATGGTGGAAGCGGGTTAAACCTGATTTTCGTCGACACAATCAAGAGTATGGGGATAACCATGAGGATGCTAGAAGAGACAGACACCTGCTTCCATGGAATTCTTCCAACTGCACCGGGTCACTCTCTTGGCAGAGTTTACCTAAATGTCGTCTTCGGTAGAACCGACATTTTCAGGAAGGAAAAGATCGAGTTTGAAGTAGTGAACTGGGAGTCACAGTATCACGCTATACTCGGAAGACCAGCTTATGCCAAGTTCATGGCTGTGCCGCATTATGCATATCTCAAGCTGAAAATACCAGGAACAACGGGACAAACATCACAGTCTATGGAAGTTTCTCACGCTCGGACAATTGTGATCGCGACTTTCAAAGGATTGCTGCGAAGTTTGGGAGCAAACAAGAAATTATCAATCCTCCATCTAAGCCGTCGATACGGGAAATCAAGGAGGAGAAACAAGACAGGAAAATCAAGAAGAAGCCAGCCGACCTTGCTCTTAAAGCCTCGGCAGCGGAAGCCTCGGCAGTAGAAGCTTCGGCAGCTAAAACTTCGGCAGCAAAGGGCTCGGCAGTTGACGGCACAGAAGGCATAGAGGATAGCAAGACGCTGGCAACCACCGCCCAGATCCTTGGTGAAATCAACAATGCTGCAGCAACCACTAACGTGGTGAAAAAGCCAGAAGACGAGAAGAATCCCTTCCTTGCTTAAGCAATTTATCGTTTACTTTTTTCCCTTTATTTTAACAGGGCCTTCCTTTTTTCGTCCTCTAGCCTCGTGCTTACCTTATTAATGAGAACTTAAGTTTCGATCTTTTGTTAAGCATTGCAGTAATCCAAAACGAGTAAGCCGCATCACTATGCAACATAGTTCACGGCAGAAGATCGTGTTTCAAAAAAGAAAAGCCTCTACGAGTGCTAAAAGATACAAAGTACACAAGGATGCTAATCCTTCCCTCTGCTATAGATGCCTCCACGAGTGCCGAATAGCAAGAATACACATACAACCCGTTCGATATTTTACTTATGGAAATATCAAAGAACAACGGGCTTATCGGCAGGACCACTGCACCCGAAATATTCGGGAGTGCCTGACGAAACATACATCGGTTGAAAGCAAAGTTGCGAATACAACAGTTTGGCAAAACCTGCAACACGAGCTGATCACTCAAATGTTTTGCTGACCAACGAGTACACATACATTTAAACGGGCAATTAAGAGTCGCTCCTCCAAAACTTGCCAACGGCATTAACACGGTAAAAATACATCTACATGTATACACCGAATACAAAGCTTCGGCTAAACAATCTTACACATAAAAAAGTAGCCAGAAAAAACTATTTACAAGGTAATATCAATTCCTGAATTCACCCTTGTGGAGTTTCCCTTTCTTCAGGTACCTGTGAATCCTTCTCAAGCCTGTCGACAATTATATTGGCGGGCAACAATACCTTTGGATACAGTACCTCTAAATCGCGTTGGCAATAGACAGCAGATTTGCCGAAGGATAACGTGCAAGCACAAGAGAAAGTGTAAACCGGGCCCCTGCGAAAACTTGAGCCCGCACCAAGTCTCGAATCTTCTTGGCATTTCTAAATTCAGACATCAAAGTCAGCAATGTAGGGGGAACCGCGTTTAAAGGGAACATTGTCTTCCAAACCACCCTCATTGCTTTGTAGCACTTGTCGAAGAAATGATGGACTTGTTGAACTCGATCCTGAAATTGTGCAACAGTCGAAGCCTTCGAGTGTTCCCGCCAGAAAATCTCTTCGGCTGAGGATAGTTGGGTTAAAGCGTGGACACGCTCGTGAATCCGTTTGTTCTCCTCCGCACGGTTCAGAGCTATGACTGGCAAAGAAATAATTAGAGGCTCAGACAAGGTGTTGTTTACAAAAGGACGTTGGGATCAAAAAACTTACAGTTCAAGCTCTCGGTAGCCTTATGCAGCTCAGTAAGAGCATACCGCTCCACGTCAGCTGCAATCTCGCTCTTCTTATTGACAATAGCGGCTAAGGCGTAAGTGCTGCGGAGGTCCTTTTCCATTTGAGCGATCCGATCCTTCATACGCTGGATCCGATCACCTTCAGGAAGAGTACCCGAAGAGTCATCAACAAACGAAGGTACTGGGAAAACCTGCAGGAAAGCAGCGTTAAAAAGAATGACAAGATATGGTCGATAAGAGCGCTCAAAGAAACTCCCATCGGGAGAAGTGCAAGTAAAAATATCATAATAGAGGTGTGTTGGCAATACTGCCAAAATACGGAGTTTATTACAAACACAAGTTCCACAACAAAGCAAAGTTTCACATCAGCCTGAAGATAAGTTCGTTACAAATTTCAAGGAGCTTGGGTCTGAGTCGATAGACTGGGGCCGGTCGATGTTTTTCTTGACGAAACTAGTTCAAGGAGCTGGCGAGCACAAGTAAGAGCAGGCGTTGTAAAGACACTTAAGTCAACAAATTGCCCATCTTGCCCTTTCGGCAGCTCCTTAGTCATCTCTTCGATGTTAGCCTTAAAGCCATGACCCATCATAAGTTGGAAGGCAAGAAGGGCACCATAGGTACGCGAGGTACGCTTGAATACCTCGATAACCTCCTTGGTGTCAACCGCGAAGGCTTCGACTAATTGCCCCAGAGTCTTGTCTTGCTTGAGCTTGGGGAAAATCATCTGATGCATCCGCGCCAGGGCACCTTTCCCCTTCGCAAGAAGCTCCCGCGTGAGCTGGTGGGAGGCGAGTGCCATCGACACACCATTCGCTGGAGAATTGTTTGGAACCGTGTCCAAGGCAGCAGTAGGAATGTTGGCGGCTTCTACAAAAGATAAAATTGGAAAAGATCATTGATAAAGGAACGAATCCGTAAGAGTAGTAATCGGCAGCGGCGTATAAAAGAGTTTACCAAGAAGAGCCAAGGAAGACTGCCGAAGGAGCTCATCCTTTTCGGCTGCCCGAGTCTCTTCCTCTTTCAGCCTCTCCTTCAGCTTGCCCAGCTCTTCCTTCAGGGAGTCGACCTCCTGGCGGGCCATGGCAGCCTTTTTAATGGCGCCGTCTAACTTTGAAGAGGAAGATTTAACTTCCTCCTGCAGCCGAATATTGTTCGCCTCCAGAGAGGTAAATTGAGAGGCAGGCCTCCAAGGAAGATATAACACCTCGCAAGTCCTTAGAGAAAAATAAAGAAGAGGGGATGTTTTACAAGGAATTAATAGACAAGGCATATTTCAAGAAATTCACGTTGTATTCAAAAGGAACTTACAGAAGGAGGAGTCATGGCGGCGGCAGGAGCATCCTTCCCCTTGGAGAGGGAAGAAGCAGTCGAAGCTTGAGCTGCGGGAGCTGCTTGAGGAGCTGAAGCTTCGGAAGCTGCAGCGGCCGGCGGAGCAGCATCAGGTTTAGCTTTCTTGGACGGAGGCTCGATGAAACCTTCGTCCCTGCAAAGAGAGAAATGTTCGCTGAAGGTTATGAAAGGAATGTAAGAAATAAGAGGACCAAACACGGCGTCAGCGCAGGAAATACTTACCAGTCGAGGAGATCATCTTCATCGGCGAAGCCGCCAATTGATCTCTTCGCGGGTGAAGCTTTAGCCTCCTCCACAGCTGCATTAACAAAGGCATCATGATCAGCGTCATCATCGCGCATTGATCCCTCTGTGTTGCCAGCATCATCGGCTGTAGGGGGAAGATTGGTGTGGACAGTTTCAGAATATATCGGATAGACATCGCTTTCTGGGCCTGTATGATCGACAGTGTGAAAATCGGCGGGAACTGAGGAGCCTCTTCCTTCAGAGGTATCGTCTGGCGAATCATGCAAATTCTCAGAGATTATGGGGACCTGTCAAAAAGGAAAATGAATAAGAACAATGGTAATTGTGTTAACCAAGTAAGAAAAGCACAGTAAGGATTTGAAAGGGGAAGTTACCTCAGGTGGCGGATGGTCAGCATCAAGAGGGGTATAAGTAGATGTCAATGGAATCGAGTCTTCTTGACTAAAGGAAGTAAGGCGACGGACTTCGTCAAGCAGTTCCTTTTCCGACAGTTCGGCAGCATTAATCCTGGTTTCGTCTTTTGGGCCTGAGTACAACCACATCGGATGAATTCTAGCCATGACTGGTTGGATCCGACGCTTCAGGAACACTGCTGCCACCTCTGTGTCGACCATGGTTAGGCCATCGGCCTCTTTGATTCGAAGAAATTTGGCGAACAATTCATCGGCTGCTACTTTTTCGTCGGGAGAAAGAATGTTCTTCCAGGAATTTTTAGGTTTGGCTTCGAGAACATCGGTAAAGCAAGGAAGTTGGGATTTGGGTGACGATGACTCCTTGACGTAAAACCACTTCAGTCTCCACCCTTGCACAGATTCTTTCATTGGGAAATTGAAGTAATTGACATCTGATCAAGCAACAAACCCCACTCCTCCGGTAACAAAGGATCCATTACTACTGCTGTATCTCTTCACATAGAGATCTTTTTCCACAGCCCAAAATGAGGTTTAATTCCCAGAAAAGCCTCGCAAAGGGTGATGAACACATCAACGTGGAGGATTGAGTTGGGAGTAAGTTGCCATAATTGGATCTCGTAAGTTCGCAAGAGGTGGAGGAGGAATTCGTGAGCAGGGAGCGAGAGACCCCGATATAAGAACGACAAGAACATCACGTTGAAACCGGCAGGGGGATTAGGCCGAGAAATCGCACCTGGCAAAATCACATTCCCCTCGTAAGAGGAGATAAGTCCCAAGCTTCGGGATCTTTTCTCGTCGCGCTTGGTGACTGTAGATGCAGTCCAATCTCCGGGCTTGGCCATCGAGCTTGACGGTGCTGGCGGCGCCGGAGCTGGGGGAGGAGCGCTTGGAGCGCATCCCTTCGAAGGAATCGAGGGGGGTTTGGCGGCGGTGCCTCGCTGGTAGAGCTGGCGATGGTGGTGGCGCTCTTCTTCTTCACCATCGCGAGATCAAGGAAGGGTCGGAGAAACGGTGGTGGCGGCGCAGCAGTTGTGGAGGAAGAAAGAAGGAGAAGGACGAAGAGGCGTTATGGCAAGAATGGGAAGGACCAGAGTTTTTTGTTCTTTAAACGGTCCTTTTTTGTTAAGGATTGCGAAAATCGAGGAGGCACCCCGGTAACTGTGCATGAAAAGTGGATGTTGCTTAAAAACGAGGTTGTGCAGAGGCAGAATAGGCTCAGCAGGTCACGTCCTATCAGTCTAAATCAAGATGTTAGCAAAGCGTCACCAATGACGTCATGCTTGAAGCATTCGAAGGAAAATAAATAATCTTCGGATATTCAGGCTTAAGTCTGCACCCGAACATAAAAGCGTTCGTATCCAGACTCGGGGGCTACTCCCATCGGGAGCGCTGACACGCACCCGATAAAAAGAAGACGTGAAATCGAAGGAATGAAGACTCGAATATATATTTGAGAGAAGGATGACATGTTCACCTCAAGTCTGCACTCGAACAAAAAAGTGTTCGTGTGCAGACTCGGGGGCTACTCCTATCAGGAGTACTAGTTGTGCACCCGATGAAACTTTTTTGCATTCCAGGATCATGCCCGGGGACTTGATTCTGTGTAGGGTAGCGCTGTTTTGCCATCAGCAGTTAACCAACAAAAGCTGGGCGCGTTACTCATTATCCCTTGCATGAGGAAAAGCGTCGGGTGACTTATGAAGACTTATGGAAAACCTTCGGCAGAGCAAAAAATACTCGAGTGGTACAACTTGAGTCTACGCACGGATTGCAGGCATCCGTACCTAGACTCGGGGGCTACTCCCATCGGGAGCGCTGACGCGCACCCAACAGAAGAAGAACAAGGACAATAGAAGAAGCCATGCCACTACAAGAAATGTGTTAACTAACGACCAACTTATTGTGACCGTGGATTGATTAGTCATAAATCTATGACTTTTTTGCACCAAATAGTCGTAAGGCGTTTGGGAGGGTTCAAACCCTAAATTATTACGACCATTTTAGTGAGAAAGGTCATATTTTTCTTGCATGAAATGGTCATAGAATATATGATATGATTTATGATTTATTTTTAGCCGATTACGATCAATTTAAATGGCCATAACTGCTAATTCATGATGCCTTAAAATGATTGTTGGCCACCTCAACAATTTCACGTATGCACCGTGTCCACGTTCGCCTACGTGTCATGTTTATGTGTCGACTTTCGCTTACGTGTCCAGATATATGACTAAGCTTAGTCTTCATCGACATGTGGAACACATTGACCACATATGACATGTTGGCAGCCTATATGACATGCGAGAGCCACAAGGATCATCTTATTTGATTGGTGGGCACTCCTCTTTAGCCAATCAGAAGACAATAAACAGCTGCCCACGGATCAGCGTCCATAAGACCTCTCCATCCAACGCCACAAATCACCCCAAAATCTGAACGGCCCTACTTGTAATCCCGCGCTGTATTTTGGCTCACGCGGCAAATGAGTAAATCTAAATTGCGGGAGATGAAATGTTGAGCGGGAGGCCACATTCCCTTCCAGCTCGACTGCTCGAGCCCCACCCGATCGAATAGAATCAATCCCCCACGACCTACCCCTCTTCTAGGCTCCCACCGCCTCCTCCCTCCCATTTCCTCCAACACCGGCCAAGATCCCGGCCAACTCCGGCGACGCCCTGCCCCGCTGACCCCCGTTCCTGAACTCCCTCCTCCACCTCTATCTATTCCACCCCGTCGAACCTCAAAATCATGCGCCCCAACACAAACCCTAGCCCGGGATCTGGGTGGAGCTGCAGGAGGTCTATGGAGATGGCGGCGCCCCTGCAGCGAGCTGTGGTGACCCGGATCGGACGACGGGGGAACAAATGTTAGCCCCGCGGCGGCTATGGCGAGATATATCCTCCACATCCAGGGCGGGCAGTGCGGGAACCAGATCGCGGCCATGAGCAGGATCCATCTGCCCGCACGCGCGAAGGTCTTCCCCATCCCCTTCTCTCCAAATCCCTAGAGCCCTACCTCCCTCTGACTCTTCCGTCTTTCTTCCACAGGGACGCCACGGGCGAGTCCTCCACGACCTCGGTGCCACCATACCCACCTCGTTCGGATCACGCAGCCGCCGGATCCGCTCTTCCCCAACAAGGCCGCCGCCGGATCCGCTCCTCCCCAACAAGGCCGCCGCCGGATGCCTCCTCCTCGGCAGCCACCGTCCCCGGATCCAGCTCTACCTGGCTTTCTCCTCCAGCCAGAACAGCGGCATCAGCAGGATCTATTCCCGGACCTGAACCCCAAGTCCCAGGTCGCCAGTTTTACCGGTTACTTCATCTCGTCTCCATGGTTGGTCAGATCCCAGCGCGCAAGATTTGTTTTTTTTTGCTTATCTCTGTCAAAGCATTTGATTAGTTCTTGCTGAATCTTTAGAAAGGAATAAAAGCAATGCGGTTCCTATTATTACTACCTGGATTTGTGACTGCGAAGAAAGTCTCATATAATTGCTAATTATGCCTAGCAGCTAGCAGTTGGCCTAGTTAAGAGCTATTAGTATTTAGTACCATGATTCTTATGACTGCTTGGATGTTCTCTGTTCATAGCACACTCTTGTACTGCTAGACATGGAGTACCTTGTGGCAGTAAACAGTAACATTTCCAGCACTAGCATATCAGATGGAGCTTGTTTTGTTTGTCCCCACGTATAGCCAGAATGGTGCATCATCACCATCATATTAGCTCTCTGGGGCGCTAGCTTAGGTGATTGGGCACCGTTGAACTAGCATATCTAAGATTTTATCGTCATGTACTGTATTTAAAAAGGTGAAGAGTGAAATATTGCTATAAATTTGAAGTTATTGTCTTTCTTTGAAAATTGTACCTTGCGGATGGCAGCATTACCTTTATTTCAGTCAATACCTATTACTTTTCTAGAAACTGATTTTTGTAACCATCTTTAGAGGATCTCTGAATTGCTAGCATAGTTTATAATGGTAATAATGTTATGCAACTTAGGTTGCACATGCATAGTTCACTGTTCCCTTTTTATTTTCTTCTTGGCCTTTCTGGTGCAATAATCTAATGTGGGTCTGTGGCTGCACTGCGTGATGCCTTAATTTCCTGAACTATCTAATTATTTGTTGAACCAGATTCACAGTTTGTGTAAGAAATAGTGAACACAGTGAGTATACCTTAGAACTTTTTGCAGATTGTTTATTTGTTGTTGCATTCCACCTACTATTTTCAGATAAGCTGATACTACAGCAGCATACTCTTGTATACTTGATAGTTAACTTCGATCTATCCTTACACTAACAGCACCCTATATCACTGATACTATTTGTTTATGTACACAAACTCTCTCTTAGTCCTTTTTCTTCATGTTCATCTTGTTGGTCTCTAGCTAATGGCTTCTCATTTGTGTGTTGTGTTGCAGAACTAGAGCAAGGGAAGCAGTAGGTGCAGGTGAAAATGCGTTGATATTTGGCCAGGCCAACTACTACAAGCTGCTCACCAAGGTTCCAAGCACAAACAGATTATCCATCTGTCAGTGCTCCAGGAATGACCTCCGTACGTCATCTCCATCTCTGTGTGCACAGCATATGTAAATGCCATATATAACTGATTAGTTACTCTTTGAGACACCATGGAATTGTTAGGTGCCCATAAATTTGTAGATGCCCAAAATCCAAAGCATGTCAAATCTGTATACAAGCTTAGTGTTGTAAGCATCAGCAGAAATAGAAAAGTGACATAATAAAAAAGTAACTTGAACTCGCAGATATTATTATTGCTAGCTTTGTTAATTTATTTTATTTGTATCAACCTTAGCTTGGTTGTTATTAACTTTGTTTACTAGATTTGTAGGTTCAAGTTGCATGTCTAACTGATTTATGTAACCTACATAAGTTCACTAAATTAGGATTACAGTCGATGCACCTGAGATGTTTGTGCATGCTGCAGCTAAAAGCCCAAAAGTATCCCCACATTCTTGTCAATGCTGGCTTAAACGGTGTAGTTCTTGGAATCTGAGTTTTAGTTAGCTCTGGTAAGCTGTTACACCACATGCTCACAGCTAACTCCTCTTTGAACAGTAGATACTTGCATGATGTATTTGGAGCCTGGTAAGTTCGTCGCAAAGCTGAGCGAACTGAAAACGGATGGAAGATCCTGCTATTCAAGTGCAATAATCTCGGTGCTGGGTACTTCTCCAACTCAGGAAGGTAAAGAATGGAGGCGACTTCATGTTATTACTTGTTCTGCGATTGATGTCTGGTGCTTGTTATTGTCTTCTTTGTTTACAATGTAGTTCGTACCAAAAGAAATATCATTGTGTTTGCATCCTAACTTATCCTTTTTAACCTGCAGTTTCGAGAAATTGCAAGACGCTGTCACTTATGCCTTCATCCTCAAGTCAGTGGCCCTTTTTCAGGGAATTTCTGAAGCAGCAGCGATTCTGTCAAGTGATGCTTATAATGTTATTCTATATCTGGTGTTTTACTCTCTGAGCTGACCTGCAGGTACCTATGGTTGTTTACTGTTTGACAGTATCGAAGATAGCTGACGTTCCAAGAACTACAGGCTGAAGAAATTCGGCTGTACTGTTACTCAACAAATAGCAGCTCTTATTTCTCTCTTTTCTGACAGGAATATTGTAATAGACTTAGCTGTTGACGAGTGTTGGTCTGTCATTTTTAGATACTCGTTTTTACTATTTTGTAATGAGAACTAGGTTGTTATTTATCTAGAATGCTTTGTTCTTTGAACTGTACTGGTGTTGCTGATATGAAAAGAAATGCATTTGGCTCTAAAAGTGATAGTCCCAACGACTCATTTCAAATCGCAACAAAATATAGGGAATTAAAACGGAAAGGCCAAGACCCATACGAAAACGGATGTAAAAAATCTGAAGCCGTAAAAAGAATTGGAATTTTTAAAGGCAAAGGCCCAAGTAGAAGCAGTACGTAATTTTGGATTTGGCCCATACAAACGGCAGAACTGGACTGGGCTGATTTTGATGCATGACCATCTTGTTTGGTCAAAGATCTGCCACGTAGGATTTGCCACGTTTGATCTGACGTGGACAGGCAAGCCAGCCCGTGACCAACATTTTGGTCGTAGAATCTATGACCATCAATTTTGGTCATAGAGGACTACGACCATTTAAATAGAAAGGTCGGCGTGCGCCGTCAGTGACGCTCAACTGGCGACCAACAGTTATTGGTCACGGCGTGGTCACCGATGGTGCACAATGACCTTTCAGCGACCAATATAGAGGGTCGCAAGTCACCATATTTCTTGTAGTGTGCTTTAGTCTCTACCCGAACTATCTTCGGCTAGACACTCGGGGGCTACTGACGTGGGCACTACCCTTCGGGTAACCGACGTTGCCCTATCTTATATTTCATGGCTGGAGGCCCATGAAGGCACTAGGAGGCGAAGCGGCCCATCCGGACGGTGCACTAGAAGATTCCTTGGCAAGCAAGACGAAGAAGCAGCCGAACAAGGAAAGATTAGATCTCAAACTACTGTAAACCTAGTCGTGTTCGGTTAGACCTCTTGAGACCCGGCCTCCTATATAAAGGCTAGGAGAGGGGCTGCCGAGGGACACGATCAATCTTAGTAATCTTAGCCACCAAAAGCTTAGAGCTAGGTCATCAATAAGCTTAGCATCTCGACGAGATCTCAGCCGAATTATTCGGCACCCCATTGTAACCTATTTTCATCATAATCAAGAACAGACAAGCGACGTAAGGGTTTTACCTCATCGAGGGCCCCGAACCTGGGTAAATCGCTCCCCCCGTTTGTCTGTGAACCGATATCTCGTATCAGCTTGCAGGATTCCATCAACCCTAAGCCCCTATCGGAGGGCATTGTCGAGGAGCACCCCCGACAACGGGCCGTCGTCACCACCTCGCCCCAGAAGAAACTGGGCAAGTTCTTCGCCTTCATCATGCTTCTCGCCATGCCCACCACCGTCTGGTTGCGACGCTCGACCACGCCATTCTGCTGTGGTGAATAGGGCGCCGTCAGGTGGCGCTTGGCACCGGTGTCGGCGAAGTGGGCGGCGAGCGTGGACGACGTGAACTCCCCGCCACGGTCCGTTCGCAGGGTGCACAGCTGTCGGCGTGCCTCTGTCTGCGCCTCGGCCTGGAAGCGCTTGAGAGCCACGGCAGCCTCGTCCTTCGTCGAGAGCAGCACCAACCACATGAAGCGGCTGTGGTCATCGACAAGGAGGAGGAAGTAGCGCCGTCCAGCTGGCGTCGGTGGCGTGATCGCGCCGCATAGGTCGGCGTGGACGAGTTCAAGCGGCTCCTCCGCTCGAAACTTCGCCTGCTGAGGGAACGGCGTTCGCCGTTGCTTGCCTGCGAGGCAGGCCTCGCACAGCTCTCCAGTGGGCTCGACGGCAGGCAGTCCTCGCACCATGCCGTTCCGCGCCATCCTCTGCAGCGCCTCGAGGTGCAGGTGGCCGAAACGAGCATGCCAACGCCATGGGACCGTGTCCTTCCTCATCGCGAGGCACACGGGCTATACGGGCTGCATTGTCAGCTTGTAGAGACGGTTGGGAGCCCGCTTTACCTTGAGCAGGAGCTTGTCGCAGCGGTCGAGGATCGTCAGCACGCCACGGCGAATGCGGATGTCGCAGGCCAGCTCGTCGAGCTGACCGAGGCTCACGACGCTGCTTTTCAGCTTCGGGATGAAGTACACATCGGAGAAGGCTCGCTGTGGTCCTCCGTCGATGCAGAAGGCGATGGTGTCGCACCCTCTGATCTGCACCACCGAACCGTCGCCGAAACGCACGTTGCCGGTGATAGTCCCGTCGAGCGTGGCGAAGACGACGCGATCATGTTGGAGATATGCCCAAGAGGCAATAATAAATTAGTTATTGTTATATCTTAGTGTTCATGATAAATGTTTACATCCCATGCTATAATTGTATTAACCGAAACATTGATACATGTGTGTTATGTAAACAACAAGGAGTCCCTAGTAAGCCTCTTGTATAACTAGCTTGTTGATTAATGGATGATCATGGTTTCGTGATCATGAACATTGGATGTTATTAATAACAAGGTTATGTCATTAGGTGAATGATATAATGGACACACACCCAAAGAGCGTAGCATAAGATCAAGTCATTAAGTTCAATTTGCTATAAGCTTTCGATACATAGTTGCCTTAGTCCTTCGACCATGAGATCATGTAAATCACTTACACCGGAAGGGTACTTTGATTACATCAAACGCCATTGCGTAAATGGGTGGTTATAAAGATGGGATTAAGTATTTGGAAAGTGTGAGTTGAGGCATATGGATCAATAGTGGGATTTGTCCATCCCGATGACGGATAGATATACTCTGGGCCAATGTCATCTGATTAGCTTGCAAGCATATGAATGGTTCATAAGAGATCACATGCCACGGTACGAGTAAAGAGTACTTGTCGGTAACAAGGTTGAACAAGGTATGGAGATACCGATGATGAAACCTCGGACAAGTAAAATATCGCGAGACAAAGGGAATCGGCATCGTATGTAAATGGTTCAATCGATCACTAAGTCATCGTTGAATATGTGGGAGCCATTATGGATCTCCAGATCCCGCTATTGGTTATTGCTCGGAGAGGAGTCTCGACCATGTCCGCATAGTTCGCGAACCGTAGGGTGACGCGCTTAAGGTTCGATGTCGCATAAGTAGATTCGGAATATGAGTTGGAGTCCGAAGTTTTTGTTCGGAGTCTCGGATGGGATCCGGACATCACGAGGAGGTCCGGAATGGTCCGAGAATAAGATTCATATATGGGAAGTCAATTTCCGGGGTTCGGGAAAAGTCCGTTGTTTTGACCGGAGCTTCTAGAAGGTTCTAGAGGG
This sequence comes from Lolium multiflorum, assembly GCA_030979885.1. Lineage (NCBI taxonomy): Eukaryota > Viridiplantae > Streptophyta > Magnoliopsida > Poales > Poaceae > Lolium > Lolium multiflorum. Next base: position 137,367,039 of record CM061750.1, read on the forward strand.
CCACCAGTGGGCCCACCACCCCGGGAGAGGCCACATAGGCGCCACATGGCATAGTGGGTCCTACCCACCATGACATGTGGGCCTAGGCCGGCCCCTTAGAGATAAGATCTATCTCTAGTTTAAATGGTTTAAATCTAGAGATAAGATCTATCTCCTAAAATAAATTGTTTAAATTAGGAGATAAGGGGGAAAACTTGGGGGAGGAGTTTGCCCCCATGTGGCAGGCCAAAGGGGGTAGGTGGGCCCTAGGGGAAACCCTAGGCCGACCCCCACCTATATAAAGAGGGGAGGGTGGCCGGCCAAGGCACCCCATCCAGAAACCCCGGCCGCCCCCTCTTCCTCCTCCATATGCTGCGCAGGCTTAGGCGAAGCCCTGCAGCAATTCTTCTCACCACCACCACCACGCCGTCGTGCTGGGGATTCCGTGGAGATCTACCACACCTCCGCTGCCCGCTGGAACAGGAGAGGAAGGGCTTCATCGACACCGTACGCGCGACCGAGTACGGAAGTGCTGCCGGATTGCAGCACTGGGATGATCGTCTACACCAACAACGAGATCTGATCTCGTAGGCTTTGGAAATCTTCAAGGGTTAGTATCTTATCAATCTCGTTGCTTCGATCTTGTAGATTAGATCTTGGGTGTTCCATAGATTAGATCTTGGATTTATTCGTCTTGCGGTAGGAAAATTTTGTTTTCTATGCTACGAACCCCATCAGTGGTATCGAGCCATGTCTATGCATAGATCTGTTGCACGAGTAGAACGCAATGGTTTTGTGGGCGTTGATGCTTTTGTTGCTTTAGTTTGTGTACTTTGCATCTTGCGGGATGGTGGGATGAAGCGGCCCGGGCTAACTTTACATGACCGCGTCTCATGAGACTTGCTCCACGCTTGACATGCAACTTGTATTGCATAAGTGGCTTTGCGGGTGTCTGTCTCTCCCACCATAGTGAAGATTCCAATTTGCACTTTCTATTGTCAACACTAGTATCACCGTTGTGGTTCATGTTCGTAGGTAGATTGGATCTTACTCGAAAACCCTAAACCACGTAAAATATGCAAACCAAATTAGAGGCGTCTAACTTGTTTTTGCAGGGTTTGGTGATGTGATATGACCATGATGTGATGATGATTATATTTGATGTATGAGATGTTCATTATTGTATTATGGCAACCGGCAGGAGCCTAATGGTTGTCTTTAAATTTGTTAAGACATGCGTGTCTATTCATCATGTAATAGCTTTATTTCAAGTAGTTGTTATAGTAGCTATAAGTGATGGACAACCATGAAGCGATGCCATGGACCTTGGTGCAATGCTGGTGATGATGGAGATCATGCTCATGTGCTTTGGAGATGGAGATCAAAAGCACAAGAAGAAAGGCCATATCATATCACATATTATGAATTGCATGTGATGTTAATCCTTTATGCATCTTATATTGCTTAGATCACGACGGTAGCATTATAAGATGATCCCTCTCACTAAATATCAAGATAATAAAGTGTTCATCCTTAGTATGCACCGTTGCTAAGACTTGTCGTTTCGAAGCATCTCGTGATGATCGGGTGTGATAGACTCTACATGTGCATACAACGGATGCAAGCCAGATTTGCACACGCGGATACTAAGGTTGCCTTGACGAGCCTAGCATGTACACATGGTCTCGGAACACGGGATACCGAAAGGTAGAGCATGAGTCATATGAATGATATGATGAACACTTTGAGTGTTCGCCTTTGAAGCTACATCTTTTCTCGTGATGATCGGACTTGGTGTAGTGGATTTGGTTCGTGTAATCACTAAGACAATGCGAGGGATGTTGTTTTGAGTGGGAGTTCACCTAGTTAATTGAAGAATTAAAAATGAACTCAAATTATCATGAACATAGTCTGAATAGTATTTTGAATTAAATTTGTAGAATTGGCATCCGTTATCTACCATGCGCTAGTCTTGTAATTGAGATTGAAATACTGTTAAGTCTGACAAGTAACTTTACGGACTGGTACCGTATTGTTAAAGAATCAAGATATGATTAAGTCCTAATGCAAACTTTTAGTAAACCTCACATTGATGATTCAAAGAGCAATGGTTTCAATTAGTACCTTAAATCATCTTGTCTCCGTGAAACTTGAAGTTCAAATCCGTTTGAAAAGTAAGGAGCTGAAAATTTTGTTTTCAGAAATAAGCAAGGTATGAGATATATGTGATATCTAAGACCTTATTGCAAGGTGATAGAATATAATTTGGTGAGACTACATAAACTCATAAGTTTTATGGGAATGTACGAAGGTTGAAGACGCCAGGCGTCCCAATCCTCCAACTAGTTGGGCACTAACGATATTCGCATATCCATGAAGTGATCGTCCTTAGTATGCACCGTTGCTAAGACTCGTCGTTTCAAGCATCACGTGATGATCGGGTGTGATAGATTCTACGTGTGCATACAACGGGTACAAGCCAGATTTGCACATGCGAATACTGAGGTTAAACTTTACGAGCCTAGCATGTACCATGGTCTCGGAAAGTCGTCATGATATGATGGATAAAATTATGAGTGAAATAGTTCATCATATTACAAATTTACTAATAGTGAAATCTGGAACACTTGTCATATGATGATCAACTTCAAAGTAAGAACCTCAAGGTTATTGGTATTTGACCAATGAACTTAGAAGTCATTGAAAGTGAAGTGTTTTCTGAGAATGAGGAAAACTAAAAGAGAAACTACAAAAGATATTTTGGCAGAAAGAAAGAAAAGACTAGAAAGTCTAGCTCAGGTGTATATAGATGATATACATGTTATGAATGTATTCCTTGTTTGGTCACAAAATGGAATTCTTGGGTATTAGTACCATATTGGTTGGTATGAGGTGTCATACAAAACAACGCAATACAAGAATACATTGGCCTAAGTGACTGAAAAGGAATGTGATAGGAATGCACGTCTGGAACAAAAATAAAGTGTTATTATGTTCGTCGTTGGCATTCTGTCTAGCCATTCAAATTTATAATAAAGAACTTTATAATTGTTATTCTTGTTCTGGTTAAATGAAAACAATGAGTTGTTCAAATTGTAACAGCATTCCATGTACGATGGATAAGTTATTATAAATCTTATGGTAAAGCACACATACATAACACTGACGCTAAAATACCATAAGGCAAATGATGTGAATTCCACTCATTAGTGGAACCGCCATTTAGGTCATGTTAGAAAGGAACGCATGAAGGAACTCCATTTGAATGGATTTTTGGAGTCATATGATTTTTGAATCATTTGGCGCTTGCAAACCTCTTATAAAGAGAATGACTTAAATACCGTTCATAGGCCAAGAGTTGAACGGGCAACTAACTTAGTGGAAACATACATGATGATGTATATGGTTCATTGGGCATAGTTGTGTGCGGGAGATTCTTCTACTTCATGAAAACTTCTAACAATGAATTGAGTATATATATGTGGATATATTCGATAAGGAAGAAGTTTGAAACATTTGAATGGATTCAAATAAGTTTCAGCATGAAGTGGAAATCATCGTAATAGAAAAGTCAAATATCTATGATTGGATCATGGTGGAAAATATTTGAATTACGAGTTTTAGCGAACATCTAAGAGATTTATGAAATTGTTCTATAACTCACGTTTCTTGGAGTATCATGATGATGATGGAGTACCCAAGAGACGTATCCAAACCTGTTGGATTGATGATGAGATAAAATAAAATGACGCCATTATACTTTTGTGGATTATGCTTTAGAGACTACCGCTTTTACACTGAATAGAGCATCATCATGATCCATTGAAATGACACCATACGAGTTATGGCATGGGTATAAACCCTAAATAGTCCTTTCTTAAATTTTGGTATGCATAGCATAAGTAAATGAGTTTACAACCAAAATCGGATAAATGTCTTTGTTGATTATCCCATGAAATTGATTGGGAATTCTTTCCATTATGAAGTCAAAGACAAAAGTGTTTGTCGATGTTTCTTACTTATTTCAAAGAAATTGTTTCTAGCGAACTATTTGAGTGGGAGGACAATGGAACTTTGATAAGGTTTATGAACCTGAGCATGATGATCAGAGTAGCACAACATCGGAAATGGTTCCGGAAGCAGCTACGAAGATCATGGCTCCCATGTCTACAAAGTGTTATAGTCATGGAGATCAAGGTACTTATTGAATCTTGTAGATGTGGTTTATTTTGTAATCAAATAAATGATTTGTGGACAAAGGATTGTTTTTGAACAATGATAAACCAACTACATACAAAGAAGTTATGATGGGCCCTGACTCCGTTAAAATGGCTATGCGCCATGAAATCCAAGATAGGTGAATACTTTTTGAAAGTAAATGGATCTAGAAAGTAGATGGACTTGGATGGAATATCCTTAAAGAAGCTTGACTTATCGAAAAGCAGTTTACGAAAAAGTTCAAAGAGTTGACTACGATAAGATTAGATCTTTCGTTGCAATGCTTATAGTCTATGTGGATTATTCTAGTAATCGCTACATATTTCTTTTATGAGATATGATAGTAGGATGGCAGAAATACATTCCTTACCAGAAGTTTGTATGAAGGATGTATACTAGATACAACCAAGAGTTTTGCTGGTCCGTGGAATACTAGATAAGTATACAAACTTCAATTGGATGAAGTGAGTATCGCGGAGTTGGAATCTTCACCGGATGAAATAATCAAAGAGTTTTGATTTCATCGAAACGATGAAGATGCTTGCATTTGCAAGAAATTAAGTGGGAGCGCTGAGACATATTTATAATACTTTATGTAGATGACATATCGTTGATTAAAAATAATGTAATCATGTACTTGATGTGATTAAAAGGTTTCATTGAGAATTAATTTCAATGAAAGGATATGGACTGAAACATATTTAGTGTCAAGATCTATGAAGATAGATTGAAACACATAATAAGTTTAAGTCAAAGTACATAGAGTGAATATTGAAGTAGTTCAATATAAAAATATTAAGAAGGTGTTCTTTTCATGTGAAGGTTTAACAAGACTTGAGTGTATTTGACATTCAATGAGTAAAAACACATGAGTGACTTTAGATCACGAATAATATGTACAAAATCAGATGTCCTGTGCTCTAAAGTGTTACGAGCATATACCAGAATGATTCATGTAATGGTCATTGGACAACAGTAAGAATATCCCTGAGTACTTTAGAAGAACCAAGGATATATATAGTTTTATATGGGTAATGACAAACAAATCGATGTAAAGTGTTGCACCGATATTAGTTTGGTCACATATAAAAGTAAAATTTCAATCTCAATTAGGCTAAGTGTCATTTAAAAGGTAGCACAATGAGCTAGAATATGTCTATGCTAGATTTAGATGAGTTCTAAATATTGTGACGGATTCTACAAACGAAGGCAGAGTATGTCATTGTTTTGACAATGACTGAGGATGTTAAGTCGAGGAGTTCTTTGAGAACTTGGTGTAGTTCCGATAGTGTCAGAACTTTGAAGCTATATTGTGTGTGACAATATTAGTGGCTTATGTCAGACCGCGGAATTAAGGTTCCACCAGAGGACTAAGCATATACAGTTAATGCCGACTTATTTGGAAAATGAGTGATGCGTTGAGACGCAAATGAATTGCAAAATACATACGTTTCTGAGCGTGTCAGATCCGTTGACTTAAACCTCTCCCGTGAGCAAAACATGATAAGCACCGAAGGCCAAGGTGTTATATCTTTACAAATGTAAACTAGATTATTGACTCTAGTGCAAGTGGGAGACTGTTGGAGATATGCCCAAGAGGCAATAATAAATTAGTTATTGTTATATCTTAGTGTTCATGATAAATGTTTACATCCCATGCTATAATTGTATTAACCGAAACATTGATACATGTGTGTTATGTAAACAACAAGGAGTCCCTAGTAAGCCTCTTGTATAACTAGCTTGTTGATTAATGGATGATCATGGTTTCGTGATCATGAACATTGGATGTTATTAATAACAAGGTTATGTCATTAGGTGAATGATATAATGGACACACACCCAAAAGAGCGTAGCATAAGATCAAGTCATTAAGTTCAATTTGCTATAAGCTTTCGATACATAGTTGCCTTAGTCCTTCGACCATGAGATCATGTAAATCACTTACACCGGAAGGGTACTTTGATTACATCAAACGCCATTGCATAAATGGGTGGTTATAAAGATGGGATTAAGTATTTGGAAAGTGTGAGTTGAGGCATATGGATCAATAGTGGGATTTGTCCATCCCGATGACGGATAGATATACTCTGGGCCCTCTCGGTGGAATGTCATCTGATTAGCTTGCAAGCATATGAATGGTTCATAAGAGATCACATACCACGGCACGAGTAAAGAGTACTTGTGTAACGAGGTTGAACAAGGTATGGAGATACCGATGATCAAACAAGTAAAATATCGCGAGACAAAGGGAATCGGCATCGTATGTAAATAGTTCAATCGATCACTAAGTCATCGTTGAATATGTGGGAGACATTATGGATCTCCAGATCCCGCTATTGGTTATTGCTCGGAGAGGAGTCTCGACCATGTCTGCATAGTTCGCGAAACGTAGGGTGACGCGCTTAAGGTTCGATGTCGCATAAGTAGATTCGGAATATGAGTTGGAGTCCGAAGTTTTTGTTCGAGTCTCGGATGGGATCCGGACATCACGAGGAGATCCGGAATGGTCCGGAGAATAAGATTCATATATGGGAAGTCAATTTCCGGGGTTCGGGAAAAAGTGTTTTGACCGGAGCTTCTAGAAGGTTCTAGAGGGCCACCGGGCCCACCACCCCGGAGAGGCCACATAGGCGCCACATGGCATAGTGGGTCCTACCTACCATGACATGTGGGCCTAGGCCGGCCCCTTAGAGATAAGATCTATCACTAGTTTAAATGGTTTAAATCTAGAGATAAGATCTATCTCCTAAAATAAATGGTTTAAATTAGGAGATAAGGGGGAAAACTTGGGGGAGGAGTTTGCCCTCCCATGTTGCCGGCCAAAGGGGGTAGGTGGGCCCTAGGGGAAACCCTAGGCCGACCCCCACCTATATAAAGAGGGGAGGGGCGGCCAAGGCACCCCATCCAAAAACCCGCCGCCCCCTCTTCCTCCTCCATATCTGCGCAGCTTAGGCGAAGCCCTGCAGCAATTCTTCTCCACCACCACCACCACCACGCCGTCGTGCTGCTGGGATTCCGTGGAGATCTACCACACCTCCGCTGCCCGCTGGAACGGGGAGAGGAAGGGCTTCATCGACACCGTACGCGCGACCGAGTACGGAAGTGCTGCCGGATTGCAGACCGGGGATGATCGTCTACACCAACAACGAGATCTGATCTCGTAGGCTTTGGAAATCTTCAAGGGTTAGTATCTTATCAATCTCGTTACTTCGATCTTGTAGATTAGATCTTGGGTGTTCCATAGATTAGATCTTGGATTTATTCGTCTTGCGGTAGGAAATTTTTTGTTTTCTATGCTACGAACCCCATCAGATCACCAGTCATATGGTTCGACGCGCCGGTGTCGAGGTACCACGTCGTGTCGAGCCGCTCGTCGGTGCGCCCTGGGACGACCATGGCCTTCTCCTCATTGAGGAACACAAGCGCGCGCTCTGGCGCCCTCTGTTCCGTCGCTGTCGCGGATGACGTGGCCGCAGCTGGCGGTGGTGGAGCCGGCGCAGGTGGATGCGCGTCCAGCTCGATTTCCGCGAGCAGCATCGCAGGATCGGCGTCGTCGTCCTCCTTGACGAGGTGAGCCTCCTCCTCGCGCTTCTTCTTGCGACACTCGCGGGCCCAGTGGCCCTTCTTGCCGCAGTAGCGACAGACGTCGTCGCGTTTGGCGCTGCCGGCATCGCGAGCCGGGCGCCTGTCGTCGCGGCCCTTGCCGCGGTTCCTTGGCTGACGGTTGTCACCGCCTGAGCCACTGTCGCCCGCGTCGTGGGTGGCGCACTGTTTCTGTCGCGAGCGCCACTCCTCCTCAGTGAGGAGCAGCTGCCCCGACCCGCCCTCACTGTCGAGGACGTCGTTCTCCTCCACCACGAGCAGCCTCCCGCACAGCTCCTCAATGGACATCTACTTGATATCTAACAGAGACTCAATTGAGGAGGCCATCTGGCGATACTTACGGGGCAGAACGCGGAGGAACTTCCTGACAGCCTTGTGCTCGTCCTCCGGGTCGCCGAGTATCTCCAGATCGGCGAGGATGGTGGAGAGGCGTAGTGCGAAGTCCTCGACGCTCTCCCCTTCCTTGAAAGCGAGGCGATCGTACTTGCGGCGGCGCGTCTGCGCTTTGGCGTCGCGGACGCGTTCTGCTCCGACGCGCAGCGTCCTGAGCATGTCCCACGCGGCCTTGGCATTGTCCTTGGCGGCGAGGGTGCGCACGAGCTCTGGCGGCACGGCGCGAAGGAGAGCCGACAGAGCTGCACGATCTTCGTGCTCGTCGCACTCGTCCTCGTTCACGGCGTCCCACAGGCCATGAACCTGGAGTTGCACTCGCATGAGTACTGCCCAGTCCGCGTAGTTGGTCCGCGTCAAGGTTGGCCAGTGCGAGCCGGTGACCTCACGCGCGACCTTCTCCCTCACCACCAGCTCGCGCCCATGGTGCTGGCTCCGACCACGGCGAGTTGGCGATCGAGACGGCGAGCGAGCCGTTGAGCGCTCTGGGTACTTGGAGCCTGACACGGTCGCATCCGTGGGCTTCTTCTTCCCTCCTTGCGCTGATGGCTTCACCGGCGGTGGCGGCGTACCTACCATGATCGGTAGGCTCTGATACCACTTGTAGCCTCTCTTCTCTCAATCTCACGATCCAAAAACCTGAGAAACAAAGAACAGAGAGAGGCGAGGTGTTTGTGCTGCGTGCAAATCTGATTGCAGCTTTTCTGGTTTCTCCTTTTATTAGCGAAACAAAGGGACGTGCACAACCTCCTTAATGCCCACTACTCGAACGTGCCATCCCACGCCCAGGCAACGAGGAGATCTGGTCAAGCACAAGACCAATTTCTAGCTTATCTGTTCCTAAGAGATAGCTGAAACCAAACTAATCCTAGCTGTAGAACAGGTGACAGTGCTTACTGACGAAACTGTCCTAACTGACGAAGGAAAAATAAACTAACAGCTAGATTAACCAACAAAGAAGAACTAGAATGTGAGGAATTCCATTGCCGACAACGCTTGGGTCCTCCACCTTGATACTTCGGCGGGTATCTCGGTCCAAAATCTGCAGGAATTCGTCACGCTTTGGTCACACACCTCGCAGCTCACCCTTCATGATGATGTTCCAGACTCCATCATTTGGAAGCTCACCGACAATGGCACCTACTCTTGCTCGTCAACTTATAAAGCACAGTTCGCTAGGACCATTTGCTCCTGCATGGATTCCATCGCTTGGAAGGCTTGGGATCCTCCCAAATGCAAGCTCTTCTCCTGGCTCATCATCCAAAACCAGGTTTGGATGGCGGACCAGCTTGCAAAGCGGGGGTGGCCCAATTGGAGAGTTTGTCCTCTTTGTCGGCGTCATGACAAGACGGCCTCTCACCTTCTCTTCATGTGCCGCTTCTCTATTCAGATTTGGAAGATGGTTAAGGATTGGCTACACATACACGACTTCGATCCTTCTTCATGGGACGTGTTTGATAATGTTGAGCTTTGGTGGACCTCCATCGTGCTTGCTCATGGGGCCCGAAAGAAAGCTATGGCCACCCTCTTCATGTTGGTTGCGTGGAGCTATGGAATGAACGCAACGCAAGGACTTTCAAGCATGTGGACACCATGCTTACCATCATATTCGATCGTATCAAGTCGGAAGTTAGGACTTGGGTTATTGCCGGTGTTAAATATTTGGATTTTCTCATTGCGGGAGAGTAGGATTTTGTGACCTCGGTGTGGTTGTAAGACAAAAATAAAACTTGGCTTCCCAAGCTTCTTCTTTATTAATGAATTAAGGCAAATCTTTTGCTTTTTCTTAAAAAAAAAAATCTAGTCCTACTTCCTAGTTGATAAGGTAAATCATAGCTGGGGTGACACTGAGATGGTGTTCACTCCCAGCAGCTAGACTGGATGCTAACATACTTCTTAGCCTACTCTCATCTACATTGCAGTTTGTAAGCTACAAAACTGCAAGCTGGGGTCATATCTAACTAACCAAGGTGGAGTGAAGTACTATAACCCTGTGTCCTTAAGGTGAGCCAAATATAGCTGATTCATGTATCCACTCTAGCTGATTCGTGAATGTAATAAGTAATGTTGGAATCTTGGTGAATTGATACTGTGGTTTAATAAAGCAAGCCGTGTGCATCTATTGATGCAGAGGCTGGAGCTATGCTCCTTTATCTTAAAAAAATGGTGAGCCAAATAGCCAGTCTCCGTGGGAGAGACTTTCTCCGGGCCAAACGGCTTCAGTAGTATCGATCCCCAGTTCCTTGCACCTCTCTTGCTGCCGGCAGTTGCGCCCTGAACTCGAGCACGCCTTCAAGGGCCTCTGCACGTCGCTGCCTGGAGTCCAAGGAGCCTCGGCTTGAAGCAGTGATGTCATCTCTGTCGCTCTGGTTGTCCATGTCGGCCAGGAATGTTTGTACCGTGGGTGTGAACCATCAGCAGCTGGAGGGTTGCGGATTTTGATAAATGGATCCTCAGATGAAGCCAGTGGGAATTCAGCCATTCTGTCAATTTGTTACACCAGGGGATTCTAGTCGGCCAGGGTGCTGTGCTTGGATGTTCCAAAGGTTGGCAATGGGAGGGATGCCCTGCGGGGCAGTCCAGCAATTATGCTGGCTAGTGTTCTTGAAAAAAACTGCAAATAGGGAATAATATAAATTTAATAAATGTGCAACAGTCTCCCTTATTACAGCGAAGTACTTTTTTTAGTCTTTGGATCATAAAGGGAGTGAGACATGAAATGCTAAAATAACACATAACATTATAAAAGAACCAATAAATTTAGTAGGCTTTTTATCTGGACACCCATCATATATGAAAATTACCAGGCCAAAGAATCACTAAAAAAAGATCACCAATGGTCATTAAAATAAATTCTATGAGCTGGTATGTTGTCGCGGAGGGAGGACGCTGATTCAGGCATGAGTTTTCACTATGCAACCCTGACAAAGGTGGGTGAACACTATGTTCTATGTTTTTGGACTATGATTTACGTTCGTTAGATTGTGTCATTTAGATTTATGCTACACAGTGAAAGAGGAACACACTAGAGAAAGAAACAACTGATCTGGGCCTAAAGAGAAAAGTGAACTCAACTTCTACATAACCTCTCTCAACCGTCCTATCCACTCGAGACTCGACCATGGCAAACAGATTGCCATATTTCTTTCACTTAAGTTTGCCTGTGCCAATTGGCAGTTAGGATCCAAATAACTAAGAAGAGGTTGCACCCTCGGTTAAGATATTGAAGAATCCTCTTAGCCATTTCGTAGGAGCTATTTGAAATCTTTCACACAATACACACACTAAACATGATATCGGTCCTGTAAGCACAAAGATACAAGAAAGCCCAATCAAGTCCCAGTCTAGAATCAGATATGCCCAATTTCTCCTTTTGTTTCCCGACAATTTTTTTTTTCCCAGAAGAGCTTCGGCGGTTCTTCCCTGATCCATCCCTTTCAAATTACTCCCCATCTTAATTTTTTTCAAAATCAAACTGTATAAGTTTTGACCAAGTAACTAAAAAGATATTAACATTTATAATATTAAATTAGTACTATAAGAATCATGATGAAATATGCTTTCATATTATATTTATATTTGGAATTCTAGATGCGAATAGTTTCGTATATTTGGTCAAAATTTACACACGTAATTTGAAACGGATCGAGTGTATTTTGTTACTAGACACTGGGAAAAAACTTGTTAAGCTGTCTTTTCATCTCAGTTTGCAACGAGTAGGACTTGACAGTTCACATATTAGAAAGGTTAAACAGTGCTAGACTAGTACAGCCCAAAGAGAGACAAGGTACAAAATGTCACACACTCTTATGCATGTTCTTTGGCTCGCTGAAACACCAAAATGTCATTAGACCAAACTAGAAAGGCCATTCACACAAGCAAACCACCATGCTTGTACCGTTAACTAGCTAGAATTACAGAAACTTCAGTACCCGGGCCGGAACTAGCTGCTACTAGTAGAACATGCATCGTCCCTAGCAAACACTAGCACAGTAGCACTTCTTCTGCCGATGTGCGGCATGTGCCTAATTCGATTCAGTGTTAATGTCGTGCACCGTGCCATGGCGAGAGGATAGCAGCTAGGTGCACATACGTACGTGTACGGTGTACAAACAGATCAATGATGATCACAAAACATATATACACGCAGGGGATGCAGCCGCACGACGTGAGGTTGCATGGCGTAAATTAGAGCGTACTGTGAACTCAAGATCTTTGTCTCTGTGTCCGTTTGTTGAACATTTCATGTTCGGCTAATTTCAGGAAACAGCAGACACCTCGTTTGTTGAACATTACGTGTTTGCGATTCATGATTTCTGCCACGTAAATGTGTCATGTCATTGACAGTGGCACCATTACGAAACAAAACGTGTATGCATACCGATTTAGAAGAAAAGGTATATATGCGCCAACCAACCGATTACAAGGTTGTGACACGCCCACACTTTGTTTGCAAGCTTCAGAAGGCTTTGAATGGGCTGAAGCATGCGCCTCTGAGTTCCAAGCTCCAAGCCCTTGGGTTTAGCCCCTCTCGAGCTTACTTCTCGCTGTTTATTTCTGACTTTGCTGGTAAAGTTCTTTATGTTCTAATAGACGTCGGTGATATTATTGGCAATGCATTGTTGGCGGCTGCTATTCAGAACTAACTTCATGATTTACAAGCCTTGTTTGCTCGGTGATTTGCACTTTTCTTTGATATTGAGGTGGTCTTGTTCAACATATGTGACATTATATGACGCTCATTCCATGACAATTCAGTCAACAAACGTCACAGTTTGTGAAAATTTGACTATTTTCTGACGTTTTTTCACTGTATCGTCACGGAGTGAGTGTCGTATAATGTCACATCTGTTGTAGTTCTCTCAGGTCAATATCGTTGGTATGGTCAAGTGCAAGGGTGCTCCTACGCCGATGTCCACTAGGAAAAAGTTGTCCCTATCACTTGGCTAGCCTCTAAGTGGTGATGCTACCAATTATCGTAGCACCGTTGGTGCTCTTCAGTGTACTTGATTCTCACCCGTCCGTATATTGCTTACTCTGTGAACAAGGTGTGGCCGTTTTTTTCATTTCCCTATCAGTCTGCATTGGACGGCGGTGAAACAGATACTTCTTTATCTCAATCTCGCTTCATCTACTAGTATGGTGATACGACAGATTTCCTCCACCTTTGTGAGTGCTTTCCATATGCCGGTTTGGTAGGATGTCGAGATGACACGGAATCTACGGGTGGTTATGCGATTTTCTTCAGATCCAACTTGATCTCCTTTAGTGCGCGCAAACAAGCAATTGTATCTCCGTCCACCACTTGAGCTGAATACAATGCATTTGGCCAATGCTGCAATAGCTCACTTCTCCGTGAGCTTGTGATTTTTCAGCCTCTTCTTGCTTGTCTATGTGTGACACTCTTGGTGCTGGCATACTTGTTAGCACATCTAGTATTCCACACAAGAACCAGGCATAGAAGCTGATTTTCACGCCATGTAAGATCATATGACGCGCAATGTTATTGATAGTTGATTCATTCTATCTCAACTCTCAAGTTCAAGTTGCAGAGGGTTGCACAAAGTCTACAAAAGTTACTAAAACAAAACCTTAATCTTCGAGCGTTGCGGTTGAGGGTGTGTGTTAGAAAACCTGTTGTGTATCATATAGATAACTCTCGTATATTTTGTGCATGGAAACCATCTGCATATGATCCTATGAGTGTAGGATTTGACTGGCACGGTTGATTGTATTCTGTAATCACCACATATCGCAACTATAAATGAGTGGGGGCGTGCACCACATTGGTTGCATAAGCTAAAACTCTAATGCAGTTCATACATTCAACCTTTAACTGGTAACTAACATAAACGTTGGTCGAATGAGTCAACATCGTTTTTTTAATACAACGAGAAAATTTCAGCTACAGCTGTAGCACTATTCAGTTGCAACCATTATGCAACTAAAGAATTTTTGTTTGACAACTCAAAAAAATATTATTTGCACCTAGCCAACACGAGTTCAATCAAATGGCTAGAAACTTGACGGAGCTTTAAGTTTTTAAGTTAATTTTCACCTGGCAGAAAATTAGCGATCTTCAGTAAGTTACACGAGAAGCGTTGCATATATAGGGATCGAGGTGAAACCGTCGAAGGAAGAAGGAGGCCACGGTACCATATCTGCGTGCGACACGTTACAAAGAATTAGTTCCTGGTTGTGTGTCGTGGATTCGGACGCCTTTACTTCCGTGTCTACCTTTTCTTTGAGAGAACCTTCCCGTGTACTGATCTCTTCATCCCAAAATGGAACCTACTCCATTTAACCAGAACCCAACATACATCAGTCGAGGAAGGTTTATTCCTCGAGCTGTACCACACGGCGCACCGCACACACGCTGCGTAAAGCCAGAAACGAATCGTGTGCTGCTAGTTCCGGTTTTGCTCGCAGTGCAGCATGCATGTGGCCTTTTGGCTTGCCAAGTGTAGCATGCGTCTTCTCAAAAAGCTTTCGCACTACCTTGCTGTGGCCTTCCGCTATTGCTTAATTAGTAGTTCCTCGATTCATAATAAATATCGAAGATTTCTCCACATTCAGATTTAAATGCCTCATGCTTGATTTTTTTTACCAGAAAACCGTAGAGGTTTCCCCTACGTTTGATTTTTAATAAATGAGAGAATGAGTACAATTGAACTACTACCTCCGTTTCGGTTTAACAGGCACACACACACACACTTCAAGATAAACTTTGATCATTGATTTGATCAACATAATATAATTTTTTATTTCTATAAAACATATATCATTAGATTCGTATGCAAAAAAGCTTTCCAATGATATAATTTTTGTGCCATATATTTCATATTTTATTGATTAAAATAATGGTCAAAGCAATTTCTTAAACTATGTGACGGAGGGAGTAGTCTATTTAGAGGCCGAAAGAAACACTAGAAATCGTCAATCCATTCTGAGAGTGCTTGTACAAGAGTTATTCCAACACAACCTTAATGTTCGAGCAATGTAATTGAGGGTGTGTGTTACAAAGCCTGTAGGGTATCATATAGACAAGATGCGTGGATTTTGTGCATGGAAACCACCTGTACACATGAATCTAGGATTATAGGATCTTACTGCCACTTTGATTGTATTATGTAATCACCACATATCGCAATTATAAATGAGAGGGGCAGGCGTGCACCACATTGGTTGAACAAACCAAAGCCCTAACACGGTTCATACATTCAACCTTTAACCGAGAACTAACATAAATCTTATCTGCGTGCGCTCATATCCGGAGACTCTTTTGTGTTGTGTGTGATCCTGGAGTATCATATCTGCGTGCGACACGTTGCCAAAAATTTGTTCCTACGGACGCCTTTAGTAAAGATGCAAAATAGGGCCTTTACTTCCTAGTCTAGTTTCTTTTTGAGAAAACCTCCCTCCCTACTGATCTTCATCTCAAAATAGGACCTAGCTAGCCCATTTAACCGCACCCTGTATAACAAGAGACACTAGTTGAGGAGTCCTAGCTAGGCGTCTATTGCAGGCGGAGGGTGTAGGGTGAGCCAATTCCTGGATCGACCTGTACCAAACGGCCGGTGCGTAAAGAGAGAAACACGAGTCATCAGTCATGTGCACCATTCATGTGTCCTTTTGGCATCCCAAGTGTAACGCGACTGCGTCTTATCAAAAAAATTCACACAACCTTGCTCATTATGATAGTACATTTAAACAACCATTTGATCCGGCTGCCTGCCTCTATCTACAACATATGCATGCCACATTTCATTTTTCAGCTCAATGCGTGAAACTATGGTACGCATGCATCTATTGATGCATACATAGTTCGACACTAATACAACGCCTATTTATATGATCACAAGCTAAATCACAAGTGGTCCATGAATAACCTTCTTTCGTCCAAAAATAAATATCTTAACTTTTTCTAGATACATATGTATCTAGAAGACAAAATCAAGACACTTATTCTGGGACAAAGGTAGTATGTTGTCAAGGCTGAGTGAAAACAAAGCCGACATGAACCACAGAATCAACGACTATTTTATGGACTTTCAATGTTCTAGCTTTCGGATGATCATTTCATATGTGGATGCAACGCAACCACCAAGGAACATCCCAGTTTAGCGCTGGCCCCTGATCGATCAGTAGGCTGTAACAAGAAGTTAGGAACGCACAAGTTAAAGTTTTTACGTAGGTAGCCTCCCCCCCCAACTCTTTTATTCAATTGTCACGTGTCTCCATCTAAAATTAAAGCACATGGTTTGCCTTACATGTATTTAGCGAGCTACCAGCGTACCACTGGCCGTTGGATAACAACTAGGGCGGGGTGCAGACGCAATCATGCGGGACGTGGGGTTGCGTCTAATGCTCATCTCTGTCTGCGTGAAGTAAAATCAGAGCGCGTTGTCAATTCTAGATCTTTATCCGCGCGGCGTTTGTTAACCATTTCAAGAGACACACTTGGCAATGTTGAGCTTCGTGATTTCTTCCACAGAGATGTGTTAGGCCAACTCCAACGACCCTATGCAAGTTTGTGTCGTATCGTACAAAGGGCATGACCCAACGGCATGACACAAATGTACTGAGCGCCGCGGGCGTGTCCATTTCAATTTGTTTCCATACCAAATTTGGGCAGGATTTACAGTCCAGAAGACAACGTCTGGCGCTGGTTCTTGTCTTGTCAGCCCTGCCCCCCGTCAGTGGCACCGGCCACTCCACCTTCTTCCCACCCCTGCGTATTGGACCTCCCACTCTCCACCACATGCGCCATCCCTAGCCACCCGCTTCGGCCATGGCTAACCGTAGGCTTTCAAGGCTGTTCTTTGATGACCCACAAGTATAGGGGGTGTATCGTAGTACTTTCGATAAATAAGAGTGTCGAACCCAACGAGAAGCAGAAGGTGTTGACAAGCAGTTTCGATGAAGGATTCACTGTAAATGCTCACAGACAAGTATTCAGGGGTTTTGATATTGCAGATAAATAAAGTACAAGTAAATAAAATGCGAGAGAAATAATTGCAGCGAGTGGCCCAATCCTTTTTAGCACAAAGGACAAGCCGGTTTGTTTAATTATAATGACCAAACGTTCTTGAGGACACACGGGATTTTAGTCTAGTGCTTTCGCTTCATACGGCTGATTAATCTTCATTGTTTTGATAAGTGTTGTGTGGGTGAACCTATGCTAATGCACCGCCCTTCCTAGGACTAATACATACTTGTGATTATACCCCTTGCAAGCATCCGCAAATACAAGAAAGTAATTAAGATAAATTTAACCACAGCCTTAAACTCTGAGATCCTGCTATCCCTCCGCACCGATATACTAACGGGGTTTAGGTTGCTGTCACTCCGGCAACCCCACAATTAGCAAACGAATACAAGATGCACTCCCTAGGCCCATAAAGGTGAAGTATCATGTAGTCGACGTTCACATGACACCACTAGAAGAGTAACACCACAACTTAAATATCATACATTGAATACTACTCAACAATAATTCACTACTAACATTTAGACTTCACCCATGTCCTCAAGAACTAAACGAACTACTCACGAGACATCATATGGAACATGATCAGAGGTGATATGATGATGAATAACAATCTGAACATAAACCTTGGTTCAATGGTTTCACTCAATAGCATCAATAACAAGTAGTAATCAACACCGGGAGAGTTTCCCCTATCAAACAATCAAGATCCAACCCAAATAGTTACAGCGGTGACGAGATGCAGCAGTGGAGATGGCGGTGTAGATGATGGAGATGATGGTGATGACGATGGAGATGATGTCCAGCTCGATGACGATGGCGATGGCGTCGATTTCCCCCTCCGGGAGGGAATTTCCCCGGATTCCTGCCCGCGGAGAGCTCTTTCTCTCTGGTGTTTCTCCGCCCGCGAGGCGGCTCTGTCAATTCTCGTAACTCCCTGGGTCTTAGGTTTTCGGGGCGAAGAAGTACGCGAAGGAGAGGCGGCGAGAGGGGTTGTGGGCCCCCTCCCCACAAGGCGGCGCGGCCAGGCCTGGGCCGCGCCGGCCTATGGGGGGGCCCATGGCGGCCCCTCTCGGCTCCTCCTTTTGGCTCCCTTCGTCCCCTGGAAAATAGGATTTTTCGTATAACTTCCGTCAATTGTTGATCTTGAGAATATGGTGTCCTGACGGTGCTTTTTCCAGCAGAATCGACTCCGGTGAATAATTCTCCAATGATCACGAAACATGCAAAATAGGTGAAATAACATAAGTATCATCTCTAAATATGAAATATATCAATGAATAACAGCAAATTATGATATAAAATAGTGATGCAAAATGGACGTATCAACTCCCCCAAGCTTAGACCTCGCTTGTCCCCAAGCGAAACTGAGCTCAATAAACAAGACCACATGTTTATGGAGTGAGGAGTCGATAAATAAAATACGGACAAGAAGCGTCATATTGATTCACACAAGACATTCTAGTAAACATTCTCTTCATATAACTCAACTTGAAATAAGTAAAGAGAAATCACAAGTAAAGGTGCATAGGAAATCATAAATGGTTATGGCAAACTTTGTTCTTGGTCAGAGAACTACTAACGGATTGTACTCATCTTCTAAGCAAAGCTTTCATATTAGAATTTATATAGCAGGACTTTCATCCTCAATCATAACAATCTCCTCATAATCATTGATAACTTTCAAAGTCATATTCATTCAGATAAAATTTGTACTAAACAAGAAAGCATAAAAGACATGATTAACTAAATCATAGCATAAATGGTTGGTTCACAACAACTCAATTGCTTGCTTAAGACAGAGGGAAATAGGTTTACTGACTCAACATATAAGTAAAAGATAAGCCCTTCGCAGAGGGAAGCAGGGATTAAATCATGTGCTAGAGCTTTTCAAGTTTTGAAATCATATAAAGAGCATAAAAGTAAGATTTTGAGTGGTGTTTGTTGTTGTCAACGAATGGTAGCGGGCACTCTAACCCCCTTGCCAAACAGACCTTTCAAGAGCGGCTCCCATGAAGGACGTTATCTCTACCAGCAAGGTAGATCATCCCCCATCTCTTTTGTTTACACATGTATTTTAGTTTTATTATGGATGACACTCCCCCAACCTTTGCTTTCACAAGCCATGGCTAACCGAATCCTCGGGTGCCTTCCAACATTCACATACCATGGAGGAGTGTCTATTGCAAAATTAAGTTGCTTATGATAAATCAGGGCAAAACATGTGAAGAGAATTATTAATGAAGGTTATTAATTGGGGCTGGGAACCCCGTTGCCAGCTCTTATTGCAAAATTATTGGATAAGCGGATGTGCCACTAGTCCATTGGTGAAAGTACGCCCAACAAGATTGAAAGATAAAACACCACATACTTCCTCATGAGCTATAAAACATTGACACAAATAAGGAGTAATATAGTTTGAATTATTTAAAGATAGCACATGAAGTATTACTTGGAGTGGCGCAAAATACCACATAGTAGGTAGTTATGGTGGACACAAATGGCATAGGTTTGGTCTAAGGTTTTGGATGTTTGAGAAGCATTCCCTCTCAATACAGGTTTTTGGCTAGCAAGGTTTGATAGCAAGCATAAAGGTTGAAGGAAACAAGCACATATACATGTGATAGAAACAATCATGCATCTTTCTCATAAGCACAAGCAATTTTAACTTCAGAATACTAACTCATTAGCATAAAGATAATAGAGTAATATATCTACATGTATTTCCCTTTTCTATTCAAATATCAAGGTGTTGTTGCTATTGACCAATGCTAAGTTCGCCAAAACCAAATAGATTTACTTGATGCTCCCAAAGTGATATCAATACCAATGTCAAGAGTGATCATATAATAGAGATTGCAAACTAAAATAAGGTGTGCAAAAAGTAAATGATAAGACTTCTCATTAATATTCCATAACGATAACTCACACCAACGGATACATAGATAACCAACTAAGAGAGATACTTCCACATTGCAAACTATTCCATATGATAACTTCCCTACTCATGATATGACACTACTTGATAGTAAAAGATAAAGGTAGTGATGATGTGATACCGCGGCACTCCCCCAAGCTTGGAACAAACCAAGGGGATGCCAATACCGATGATGAATTACTCCTTCGGTGGCGATGATGGTGGATTCTTCTCGCGCTTCTTAAGGATCTCCTTCAGCTTCAGTTTCTCAGTTTGCAGTTCTGCACTAAAACTCGAAGAGATTCATTGTTATCCGAATGTGGCGGTGGCAGCCTTGTGATGGGAATCGAGTAATATTCCAGCATTCTGCGAAGTCGCTGGTTCTCCTCCTGAAGTATCTCCACTTCCCTTCTTAGAGCACGATATTGATCACAAAACTCATCGGCAACCCGTATTGCTTCCTCCACACAGGGGAAAGAGTCGAGGCTAAGAGCAGGCGGAAGAAGTCCCTGCAAGTTATGAGAAAAAGAACGCCCGTTAACCGATCCCACCAAGATTGGCTTACTCTCCATAGTTTCCCACTCTCCTTTTGCTGATGCTATCTTCTTCTTCTCCTTATTGATCCTTTCATCCATCTCTTCCTTCCAAGGCTCCTTGTATTTGTTGTTGGAGACCATAGTGCTTCTAGATCAAAACAGATCCTAGCAGAAAACAGCTCGAAACAAAACACGACGAGAAAACGATATACGGACCTCTGGAGATCCGGGGGATTATATAGCAAATATTTTTACGGCAAAAGGAAGATTCCAGGCCGAAAACGAGTGGAAACGGGACGCCGAGGGGCTTTCACCATAAGGCGGCGCGGCCAGGTGGGGCCCCGCCGGCCCATGGTGACGGGCCCTCGCGCGTCTCCTCCACTCCGTTTCGATCCCGTAATTTTTCATATTTTCCAAACAGCAGAAATATTGTTCGGAAAGCTAAACGCGGACTTTTCATTACTAAAACTGTTACCTATTCAAAGTCGGATTCTGCAGAACGGTCAATTTGATCTTTAATGAAAGCTTCCGGAGTTATCACTTGAATAATATCAATATATTCATTATAAGAATCTCCAGAAATATAATGCTTGAGTCTTTGTCCATTCACTACTTGTGTGGCGTTACCTTCCAAAGAGCTAATTTTTATTGCTCCTGAATGATATACCTCCTCAATAACATATGGTCCTTCCCATTTTGAGAGTAATTTCCATGCAAAAAATCTGAGACGAGACCGATACAATAGGACTTTATCTCCAACATTAAATTCTCTTTTAATAATTCTTCTATCATGCCACTTCTTAACTTTCTCCTTAAAAAGTTTAGCATTTTCATAAGCTTCACTTCTCCATTCATCTAAAGAACTCAATTGTAGCAACCTCTTCTTACCGGCAAGTTTAAAATCTTTATTAAGTTCTCTTACAGCCCAATAAGCTTTGTGCTCTAATTCTAAAGGTAAATGACAAGCTTTTCCATAAACCATTTTATAAGGAGACATTCCCATAGGGTTTTTATAAGCAGTTCTATAATCCCATAATGCTTCCTTTAACTTACTAGCCCAATTCTTTCTAGATTTATTAACAGTCTTTCCCAAAATAGCTTTAATTTCTCTATTTGATAATTCTACTTGCCCACTAGTTTGAGGATGATAAGCTGAAGCAATTCTATGATTAATACCATATTTGGCAAGAGTTTTTCTAAAACCACCATGAATAAAATGAGAACCTCCATCAGTCATAATATATCTAGGTACTCCAAATCTAGGAAATATAACATCTAAAAGCATTTTTAAAGAGGTCTCACCATCAGCACTTTTTGTAGGTATAGCTTCTACCCATTTAGTAACATAATCAACAACGACAAGTATATGAGTATTACCTTCTGAAGAAGGGAAAGGACCCATGAAGTCAAATCCCCAACAATCAAATGGTTCAATAACAAGAGTATAATTCATAGGCATTGATGGCGTGTAACTCACACGTTCGTTGGGAACCCCAAGAGGAAGGTATGATGCGCACAGCAGCAAGTTTTCCCTCAGAAAGAAACCAAGGTTTATCGAACCAGGAGGAGCCAAGAAGCACGTTGAAGGTTGATGGTGGCGAAATGTGATGCGGCGCAACAACAGGGATTCCGGCGCCAACGTGGAACCTGCACAACACAACCAAAGTACTTTGCCCCAACGAAACAGTGAGGTTGTCAATCTCACCGGCTTGTGTAACAAAGGATTAAACGTATTGTGTGGAAGATGATTGTTTGAAAAGGTAAAACAAGTATTGCATAGATTGTATGCGATGTAAAGAATAGACCGGGATCCACAGTTCACTAGAGGTGTCTCTCCCATAAGATAAAAGCATGTTGGGTGAACAAATTACAGTCGGGCAATTGACAAATAGAGAAGGGCATAACAATGCATGTACATGATATGATAAATATAGTGAGATTTAATCCGGGCATTACGACAAAGTACATAGACCGCCATCCAACTGCATCTATGCCTAAAAAGTCCACCTTCAGGTTATCATCCGAACCCCATTCAGTATTAAGTTGCAAAGCAACAGACAATTGCATTAAGTATGGTGCGTAATGTAATCGACAACTACATCCTTAGACATAGAATCAATGTTTTATCCCTAGTGGCAACAGCACATCACAACCTTAGAACTTTCTGTCACTGTCCCAGGTGTCAATGAAGGCATGAACCCACTATCGAGCATAAATACTCCCTCTTGGAGTTAAGAGTAAAAACTTGGCCGAGCCTCTACTAATAACGGAGAGCATGCAAGATCATAAACAACACATAAACAATAGATTGATAATCACCATAACATAGTATTCTCTATCCATCGGATCCCGACAAACACAACATATAGTATTACAGATAGATGATCTTGATCATGTTAGGCAGCTCACAAGATCCAACAATGAAGCACAATTAGGAGAAGACGACCATCTAGCTACTGCTATGGACCCATAGTCCGGGGGTGAACTACTCACTCATCACTCCGGAGCGATCATGGCGATGAAGAGTCCTCCGGAGATGAATCCCCTCTCCGGCGGTGCGGGCGATCTCTGAATCCCCCGAGATGGGATTCGCGGCGCGGCGTCTCTGGAAGGTTTTCCGTATCGTGGCTCTCGGTGCTGGGGTTTCGCGACGGAGGCTATTTGTAGGCGGAAGGGCAGGTCAAGAGGCGGCACGAGGGGCCCAGGGCAGGGCCGCGCGGCCGGGCACAGGCGCGCCGCCCTGTCACACTGGCCACCTCGTGGCCCCACTTCGACTCCCCTTCGGTCTTCGGAAGCTCCGTGCAAAAATAGGACCCTGGGCGGTGATTTCGTCCAATTCCGAGAATATTTCCTTACTAGGATTTCTGAAACCAAAAAGCAGAAAACAGCAGCGGCTCTTCGGCATCTTGTTAATAGGTTAGTTCCGGAAAAATGCGTAAATACGACATATAATGTGCATAAAACATGTAGGTATCATCAATAAAGTAGCATGGAACATAAGAAATTATCGATACGTTGGAGACGTATCAGCATCCCCAAGCTTAGTTCTGCTCGTCCCGAGCAGGTAAAACGATAACAAAGATAATTTCTGAAGTGACATGCCATCATAATCTTGATCATACTATTTGTAAACATATGTAATGAATGCAGCGATCAAAACAATGGTAATGACATGAGTAAACAACGAATCATAAAGCAAAGACTTTTCATGAATAGTACTTCAAGACAAGCATCAATAAGTCTTGCATAAGAGTTAACTCATAAAGCAATAAATCAAAGTAAAGGTGTTGAAGCAACACAAAGGAAGATTAAGTTTCAGCGGTTGCTTTCAACTTATAACATATATATCTCATGGATATTGTCAACATAAAGTAATATAACAAGTGCAATATGCAAGTATGTAGGAATCAATACACAGTTCACACAAGTGTTTGCTTCTTAAGGTGGAGGGAGATAGGTAAACTGACTCAACAATAAAAGTAAAAGAATGGTCCTTCAAAGAGGAAAGCATCGATTGCTGTATTTGTGCTAGAGCTTTTATTTTGAAAACATGAAACAATTTTGTCAACGGTAGTAATAAAGCATATGAGTTATGTAAATTATATCTTACAAGTTGCAAGCCTCATGCATAGTATACTAATAGTGCCCGCACCTTGTCCTACTTAGCTTGGACTACCGGATCTTTGCAATGCCATGTTTCAACCAAGTGTCACAAAGGGGTACCTCCATGCCGCTTGTACAAAGGTCAAAGAGAAAGCTCGCATTTTGGATTTCTCGCTTTTGATTATTCTCAACTTAGACATCCATACCGGGACAACATGGACAACAGATAATGGACTCCTCTTTAATGCATAAGCATGTAGCAACAATTATTATTCTCATATGAGATTGAGGATATATGTCCAAAACTGAAACTTCAACCATGATTCATGGCTTTAGTTAGCGGCCCAATGTTCTTCTCTAACAATTTGCATGCTCCAATCATTAAGGTGATAGATCCTTCAGACAAGACGGACATGCATAGCAACTCACATGATATTCAACAATAGTTGGTGGCGTTCCCCAGAAGCATGGTTATCGCACAACAAGCAACTTAATAAAAGATAAAGTGCATAAGTACATATTCAATACTACGTTAGTTTTTAAGGCTATTTTGTCCCATGAGCTATATATTGCAAAGGTGAATGATGGAATTTTAAAGGTAGCACTCAAGCAATTTACTTTGGAATGGCGGAGAAATACCATGTAGTAGGTAGGTATAGTGGACACAAATGGCATAGTAGTTGGCTCAAGGATTTTGGATGCATGAGAAGTATTCCCTCTCGATACAAGGTTTAGGCTAGCAAGGTTATTTGAAGCAAACTCAAGGATGAACCGGTGCAGCAAAACTCACATAAAAGACATATTGTAAACATTATAAGACTCTACACCGTCTTCCTTGTTGTTCAAAACTCAATACTAGATATTATCTAGACCTTAGAGAGACCAAATATGCAAATCAAATTTTAGCAAGCTCTATGTATTTCTTCATTAATGGGTGCAAAGCATATGATGCAAGAGCTTAAACATGAGCACAACAATTGCCAAGTATCACATTATCCAAGACATTTTAGAATTACTACATGTAGCATTTTCCAATTCCAACCATATAACAATTTAACGAAGAAGAAACTTCGCCTTGAACATTATGAGTAAAGCCTAAGGACATATTTGTCCATATGCAACAGCGGAGCGTGTCTCTCTCCCACAAAGTGAATGCTAGGATCCATTTTATTAAAACAAAAACAAAAACAAACCGACGCTCCAAGTAAAGAACACAAGATGTGACTGAATAAAAATATAGTTTCAGGGAGGAACCTGATGATGTTGTCGATGAAGAAGGGGATGCCTTGGGCATCCCCAAGCTTAGACGCTTGAGTCTTCTTAAAATATGCAGGGATGAACCACGGGGCATCCCCAAGCTTAGAGCTTTCACTCCTCTTGATCATAGTATATCATTCTCCTCTCTTGACCCTTGAAAACTTCCTTCACACCAAACTTCAAGCAAACTCATTAGAGGGTTAGTGCACAATTAATAATTCACATATTCAGAGGTGACACAAACATTCTTTACACTTCTGGACATTGCATAAAGCTACTGGACATTAATGGATCAAAGAAATTCATCCAACATAGCAAAAGAGGCAATGCGAAATAAAAGGCAGAATCTGTTAAAAACTGAACAGTCCGTAAAGACGAATTTTAAAATGGCACCAGACTTGCTCAAATGGAAAAACTCAAAACTAATGAAAGTTGCGTACATATCTGAGGATCACGCTCGTAAATTGGCAGATTTTTTCGAATTTTCTACAGGGACTTGTGCCCAGATTCGTGACAGACAGCAATGCTGTTTCTGCGCAGCGATCCCAAATATAACATCAACTTTAACATAGAAACTTTACTTGGCACAAAAACATGATAAGGAGAGGTTGCTACAGTAGTAAACAACTTCCAAGACTCAAATATAAAACAAAGTACTGTAGTAAAAACATGGGTTGTCTCCCATAAGCGCTTTTCTTTAACGCCTTTCAGCTAGGCGCAGAAAACATCAAAAGTAGAAGCATCAACATCATAACTTGTTCTAATAATAGAATCAAAAGGCAACTTCATTCTCTTTCTAGGGAAGTGTTCCATACCTTTCTTGAGAGGAAATTGATATTTAATATTACCTTCCCTCATATCAATAACAGCACCAACAGTTCGAAGAAAAGGTCTTCCCAACACAATAGGACAAGATGCATTGCATTCGATATCCAAGACAACAAAATCAACGGGGACAAGGTTATTGTTAACCGTAATGTGCACATTATCAATCCTCCCCAAAGGTTTCTTTTTAACATTATCGGCAAGATTAACATCCAAATAACAATTCTTCAATGGTGGCAAGTCAAGCATATCATAAATCTTTTTAGGCATAACAGAAATACTTGCACCAAGATCACATAGAGCATTACATTCAAAGTCATTGAATTTAATTTTAATGATGGGCTCCCAACCATCTTCTAACTTTCTAGGAATAGAAGTTTCAAGTTTTAGTTTCTCTTCTCTAGCTTTTATGAGAGCATTTGTAATATGTTTTGTAAAGGCTAAATTTATAGCACTAGCATTAGGACTTTTAGCAAGTTTTTGTAAGAACTTTATAACTTCAGAGATGTGGCAATCATCAAAATCTAAATCATTATGAGCTACAGCAATGGGATCATTGTTCCCAAGGTTAGAAAAAATTTCAGCAGTTTTATCACAAGCAGTTTCAGCAGTTTTAGCAATTTCAGGCAGTTTTGTACGCTTTGCACTAGGAGTAGAAACATTGCCAACACCAATTATTTTACCATTGATAGTAGGAGGTGCAGCAACATGTGAAGAATTAACATTACTAGTGGTGGTAATAGTCCAAACTTTAGCTACATTATTCTCTTTAGCTAGTTTTTCATTTTCTTCTCTATCCCACCTAGCACGCAATTCAGCCATTAATCTTATATTCTCATTAATTCTAACTTGGATGGCATTTGCTGTAGTAGTAATCTTATTATCAATATCATTATTAGGCATAACTTTCAATTTTAAAAGATTAACGTCAGAGGCAAGTCTATCAACTCTAGAAGCAATAATATCAATTTTATCAAGCTTTTCCTCAACAGATTTGTTAAAAGCAGTTTGTGTACTAATAAATTCTTTAAGCATAGCTTCAAGACCAGAGGGTACACTCCTATTATTATTGTAAGAATTCCCATAAGAATTACCATAACCATTACCATTAGCAGAAGGATATGGCCTATAGTTATTACCAGAGTTGTTCCTATAAGCATTGTTGTTGAAATTATTATTTTTAATGAAATTCACATCAACATTTTCTTCTTGAGCAACCAATGAAGCTAAAGGAACATTATTTGGATCAACATTAGATCTACCATTCACAAGCATAGACATAATCACATCAATCTTATCACTCAAGGAAGAGGTTTCTTCAACAGAATTTACCTTCTTACCTTGTGGAGCTCTTTCCGTGTGCCATTCAGAGTAATTTATCATCATATCATCAAGAAGTTTTGTAGCCGCCCCCAAAGTGATGGACATAAAGGTACCTCCAGCAGCTGAATCCAATAAATTCCGCGAAGAAAAATTTAGTCCTGCATAGAAGGTTTGGATGATCATCCAAGTAGTCAGTCCATGGGTTGGGCAATTCTTTACCAAAGTTTTCATTCTCTCCCATGCTTGAGCAACATGTTCAGTATCTAATTGCTTAAAATTCATTATGCTACTTCTCAAAGATATAATTTTAGCGGGAGGATAATATCTACCAATAAAAGCATCCTTACATTTAGTCCATGAATCAATACTATTCTTAGGCAAAGATAGCAACCAATCTTTAGCTCTTCCTCTTAATGAGAAAGGAAACACTTTCAATTTAATAATATCACCATCTACATCCTTATACTTTTGCATTTCACAAAGTTCAACAAAATTATTAAGATGGGCAGCAGCATCATCAGAACTAACACCAGAAAATTGATCTCTCATAACCAGGTTCAAAAGCAGGTTTAATTTCAAAGAATTCTGCTGTAGTAGCAGGTGGAGCAATAGGTGTGCATAGGAAATCATTATTATTTGCGTTTGTGAAGTCACACAACTTAGTATTTTCAGGGGTATTCATTTTAGCAACAGTAAATAAAGCAAACTAGATAAAGTAAATGCAAGTAACTAATTTTTTTGTGTTTTTGATATAGAGAGCAAGACAGTAAATAAAGTAAAACTAGCAACTAATTTTTTTTGTGTTTTGTTTAGGTGCAGCAAACAAAGTAGTAAATAAAATAAAGCAAGACAAAAACAAAGTAAAGAGATTGAGAAGTGGAGACTCCCCTTGCAGCGTGTCTTGATCTCCCGGCAACGGCGCCAGAAAAAGAGCTTGATGGCGTGTAACTCACACGTTCGTTGGGAACCCCAAGAGGAAGGTATGATGCGCACAGCAACAAGTTTTCCCTCAGAAAGAAACCAAGGTTTATCGAACCAGGAGGAGCCAAGAAGCACGTTGAAGGTTGATGGTGGCGAAATGTGATGCGGCGCAACAACAGGGATTCCGGCGCCAACGTGGAACCTGCACAACACAACCAAAGTACTTTGCCCCAACGAAACAGTGAGGTTGTCAATCTCACCGGCTTGCTGTAACAAAGGATTAAACGTATTGTGTGGAAGATGATTGTTTGCAAGAAAACAGTAAAACAAGTATTGCAGTAGATTGTATGCGATGTAAAGAATAGGACCGGGGTCCACAGTTCACTAGAGGTGTCTCTCCCATAAGATAAAAGCATGTTGGGTGAACAAATTACAGTCGGGCAATTGACAAATAGAGAAGGGCATAACAATGCATGTACATGATATGATAAATATAGTGAGATTTAATCGGGCATTACGACAAAGTACATAGACCGCCATCCAACTGCATCTATGCCTAAAAAGTCCACCTTCGGGTTATCATCCGAACCCCATTCAGTATTAAGTTGCAAAGCAACAGACAATTGCATTAAGTATGGTGCGTAATGTAATCGACAACTACATCCTTAGACATAGAATCAATGTTTTATCCCTAGTGGCAACAGCACATCACAACCTTAGAACTTTCTGTCACTGTCCCAGGTGTCAATGAAGGCATGAACCCACTATCGAGCATAAATACTCCCTCTTGGAGTTAAGAGTAAAAACTTGGCCAGAGCCTCTACTAATAACGGAGAGCATGCAAGATCATAAACAACACATAAACAATAGATTGATAATCACCATAACATAGTATTCTCTATCCATCGGATCCCGACAAACACAACATATAGTATTACAGATAGATGATCTTGATCATGTTAGGCAGCTCACAAGATCCAACAATGAAGCACAATTAGGAGAAGACGACCATCTAGCTACTGCTATGGACCCATAGTCCAGGGGTGAACTACTCACTCATCACTCCGGAGGCGATCATGGCGATGAAGAGTCCTCGGGAGATGAATCCCCTCTCCGGCGGGGTGCCGGAGGCGATCTCCTGAATCCCCAGAGATGGGATTCGCGGCGCGGCGTCTCTGGAAGGTTTTCCGTATCGTGGCTCTCGGTGCGGGGTTTCGCGACGGAGGCTATTTGTAGGCGGAAGGGCAGGTCAAGAGGCGGCACGAGGGGCCCAGGGGCAGGGCCCGCGGCCAGGGCCTGGGCCGCGCCGCCTGTCACTGGCCACCTCGTGGCCCCACTTCGACTCCCCTTCGGTCTTGGAAGCTCCGTGCAAAAATAGGACCTTGGGCGGTGATTTCGTCCATATCAGAGAATATTTCCTTACTAGGATTTCTGAAACCAAAAACAGAAAACACAGCATTGGCTCTTCGGCATCTTGTTAATAGGTTAGTTCCAGAAAATGCGTAAATACGACATATAATGTGCATAAAACATGTAGGTATCATCAATAAAGTAGCATGGAACATAAGAAATTATCGATACGTTGGAGACGTATCAGGCATTCATTGCGTCTAGAAATATTACCAACTCTTTGACATTCATCACAAGATAAGATAAACTTCCTTGCATCCTTGAAAAGTGTTGGCCAATAAAAACCTGATTGTAAAACCTTTTGTGCGGTTCTATCTCCAGCGTGATGTCCTCCATAAACACTACCATGGCATTTACTCAATATCTCTTGTTGTTCATATTCTGGGACACATCTTCGCATAATACCATCCACTCCTTCTTTATATAAGTGTGGGTCATCCCAAAAATAATGCCTCAAATCATAAAAGAATTTCCTCCTTTGCTGAGCTGAAAAGGTTGGAGGCAAATACTTCGAAACAATAAAGTTAGCATAATCAGCATACCAAGGGCTCTCTCGCGAGCTCACCTTTATTACAGCCAATTGTTCATTTGGAAAACTATCATTAACAGGAACCGGATCATAAGTAATATTTTCCAATCTAGACAAATTATCAGCAACAGGATTATCAGCACCTTTCCTATCTACAATATGTAAATCAAATTCTTGCAAAAGAATCACCCATCTAATAAGCCTTGGCTTAGCATCTTTCTTTTCCATAAGGTACCTAATTGCTGCATGATCAGTATGAATTGTGACTTTTGAATCAACAATATAGGGTCTAAACTTGTCACATGCAAAAACTACGGCTAATAACTCTTTTTCAGTTGTAGCATAATTTCTTTGAGCAGCATCTAGAGTTTTACTAGCATAATGAATAACATTTAATTTTTTATCTACTCGCTGTCCAAGGACAGCACCTACAGCAAAATCACTAGCATCACACATAATTTCAAAAGGTAAATTCCAATCAGGAGGTTCAACTATAGGAGCAGTTGTTAAGGCTTTCTTTAGAGTTTCAAAAGCTTCCTTACAATCATCATCAAAAACGAAAGGTACATCTTTTTGAAGAAGATTAGTAAGAGGCTTTGAAATTTTAGAGAAATCTTTAATAAACCTCCTATAAAAACCAGCATGACCAAGAATACTACGAATACCTTTAACATCCCTAGGATAGGGCATCTTCTCAATTGCTTCAACTTTAGCTCTATCAACTTCAATACCTCTCACAGAAATTTTATGTCCAATACAATTCCTTCATTAACCATAAAGTGGCATTTCTCCCAATTAAGAACAAGGTTAGTTTCTTCACATCTCTGCAAAACTTTATCAAGGTTTCGCAAGCAATTATCAAAAGAATTCCCATAGACAGAAAAATCATCCATGAATACCTCAACAATCTTTTCACAAAAGCCATGAAAAATAGCAGACATGCATCTTTGAAAAGTAGCATGAGCATTACATAAACCAAAAGGCATACGCCTATAAGCATAAGTTCCATAGGGACAAGTGAAAGTGGTTTTCTCTTGATCTTTAGCTCTAACAGCAATTTGTGAAAACCCAGAATATCCATCAAGAAAACAGAAATGAGTATTTTTAGACAGCCTTTCTAACATTTGATCAATAAAAGGTAAAGGGTAATGATCTTTCTTAGTAACTTTATTCACTTTCCTAAAATCAATGCACATTCTATACCCTACAACTACTCTTTGAGGAATAAGCTCATCATTATCATTAGGCACAACAGTTATACCTCCTTTCTTAGGAACACAATGCACATGACTAACCCATCTACTATCAGCAATAGGATATATAATACCTGCTTCAAGAAGTTTTAATACCTCATTTCTTACCACATCCTTCATCTTGGGAATTAGACGACGCTGATGTTCAACAACAGGTTTTGCACCATCTTCTATATTAATAGAATGTTGGCAAATAGCGGGAGAAATCCCCTTCAAATCATCAAGAGTATAGCCAATAGCTCCTCGGTGCTTCTTCAATATTTCCAATAACCTTTCTTCCTCGATATCTGAAAGCTTAGCACTAATAATAACAGGATATGTTTTCTTCTCATCAATATAAGCATACTTAAGATTATCGGGTAATGGTTTCAAATCAAATACATGATCTTCCTTTGGTGGTGGTGTTACACCTAAATCTTCAACCGGTAAGTCATGTTTAAGAATAGGTTGACGAAGGAAAATTTCATCAAGCTCATCCCTTTCTTCCCTAAATACTTCACTCTCACTATTCTCCAAATGTTGCTGCAAAGGATTACTAGGAGCAAGAGCAATAGATGCACACTGTTCAACTCTAAAATCTTCATTAGGCAAATCAGCTTTATAAGAAGTTTTGGCAAATTTAGAGAAGTTAAACTCATAAGATTCACCAGCAAATTTAGTAACAATTTTCTCTTTCTTGCAATCTATAATAGCTCCACATGTATTTAGAAAAGGTCTACCAAAAATAATAGGACAAAACTTACTAGCAGCAGAACCAAGTACCAAAAAGTCAGCAGGATATTTAATCTTACCACATAGAACTTCAACATCTCGAACAATACCAATGGGAGAGATAGTTTCTCTATTAGCTAGCCGAATAACCACATCAATATCTTCAAGTTCACAAGAACCAATTTCATGCATAATTTCCGTGTAGAGCTCATAAGGAATGGCACTAATACTTGCACCAATATCGCATAAACCATAATAGCAATGATCACCAATTCGAACAGAGAGCACAGGAACACTGGCTTTCATAGACTTATTAGGATGCGAAACAATATTAGAAGCATCTTCACAAAAAATAATATGACCATCTTCCACATTTTCAGTAACAAGATCTTTAACTATTGCAATAGCAGGTTCAACTTTTATTTGTTCTTCAGGTTCTATAGGTTTCTTTGCACTTTTATTAACTACACTAGTTATAACAGAATACTCCTTCATTTTAGCAGGGAAAGGAGTTTTTTCAATATAAGCTTCAGGAAGAACATGATCAACAGTTTTAATTTCAATACATTTGCCTTTAGGCGAATCAACTTTATCTTTATATGGTTCATGATACTTATCAAAATTCTTCCTAGGCAATTCAAAATGAGAGGCAAAGGCTTTATAAATATTTGCAACAACTTGAGAGTCAAGACCATATGTAGCACTCATATTACGATATTCATCGGTATCCATAAAAGTTTCAATGCATTCATAATTATAATTTATACCTGACACTCTACCTTTGTCGTTCTCCCATCCTTCAGTATTTTCTTGGATTCGATCAAGAAGGTCTCATTTAAACTCTTCTTTATTGCGCGTGAATGATCCAGAACAAGAAGTATCCAGCATTTTTTATCTTGAAAAGACAGTCTTGCATAGAAATTATCAATAATAATATTACCAGGAAGCTCATGAATGGGGCATTTGAGCATTAAAGACTTCAATCTCCCCCACGCTTGGGCAATACTCTCTCCATCATGAGGCCAAAAATTATATATACGGTTGCGGTCTTTGTGAATTTCACTTGGAGGATAGAATTTAGAGTAAAATACGGGCACAATATCCTTCCAATCAAGAGAACGCCCATCCTTCAGCAGTTTATACCAATGCGCCGCTTTACCAGATAGCGACATAACAAATAATTTCTTCCTAACTTCATCCATTGAAATACCTGCACATTTGAATAACCCGCATAATTCTTAAAAACAGTAAATGATCTCCAGGATGCACAGTTCCATCCCCTTCATAGCGGTTATCCACAACACGTTCAATAATTTTCATAGGTATTTTATATGGTATTACTTCCTCACCTGGCGCCTCATCCACTACCGTTGCAGTAGTAGTAGATTTTCCAAATAGAAATTCAAGGGAGGATCTCTCCATAATGACTTATAGTAGCAAGCAAAATCAGCACGTACAGTAAAAGTTTCCTTACCTATTCCACTTACCAATAGCGCTTCACTCCCGGCAACGGCGCCGAAAATAGTCTTGATGACCCACAAGTATAGGGGTGTATCGTAGTACTTTCGATAAATAAGAGTGTCGAACAACGAGGAGCAGAAGGTGTTGACAAGAAGTTTCGATGAAGGATTCACTTAAATGCTCACAGACAAGTATTCAGGGGTTTTGATATTGCAGATAAATAAAGTACGAGTAAATAAAATGCGAGAGAAATAATTGCAGCGAGTGGCCCAATCCTTTTAGCACAAAGGACAAGCCGGTTTGTTTACTTATAATGACCAAACGTTCTTGAGGACACACGGGGATTTTAGTCTAGTGCTTTCGCTTCATACGGCTGATTAATCTTCATTGTTTTGATAAGTGTTGTGTGGGTGAACCTATGCTAATGCACCGCCCTTCCTAGGACTAATACATACTTGTGATTATACCCCTTGCAAGCATCCGCAAATACAAGAAAGTAATTAAGATAAATCTAACCACAGCCTTAAACTCTGAGATCCTGCTATCCCTCCCGATATATACTAACGGGGTTTAGGTTGCTGTCACTCCGGCAACCCCACAATTAGCAAACGAATACAAGATGCACTCCCCTAGGCCCATAAAGGTGAAGTATCATGTAGTCGACGTTCACATGACACCACTAGAAGAGTAACACCACAACTTAAATATCATAACATTGAATACTACTCAACAATAATTCACTACTAACATTTAGACTTCACCCATGTCCTCAAGAACTAAACGAACTACTCACGAGACATCATATGGAACATGATCAGAGGTGATATGATGATGAATAACAATCTGAACATACACCTTGGTTCAATGGTTTCACTCAATAGCATCAATAACAAGTAGTAATCAACACCGGGAGAGTTTCCCCTATCAAACAATCAAGATCCAACCCAAATTGTTACAGCGGTGACGAGATGCAGCGGTGGAGATGGCGGTGTAGATGATGGAGATGATGGTGATGACGATGGAGATGATGTCCAGCTCGATGACGATGGCGATGGCATCGATTTCCCCCTCCGGGAGGGAATTTCCCCGGTGGATTCCTGCCCACCGGAGAGCTCTTTTCTCTCTGGTGTTTCTCCGTCCGCGGGGCGGCTGTCAATTCTCCGTAATTCCCTGGGTCTTAGGTTTTCGGGCGAAGAAGTACGCGAAGGAGAGGCGGCCGAGGGGGCTGTGGGCCCCCTCCCCACAAGGCGGCCAGGCCTGGGCCCGCACCGGCCTATGGGGGGGCCATGGCGGCCCCTCTCGG
Organism: Lolium multiflorum; assembly: GCA_030979885.1. Classification (NCBI taxonomy): domain Eukaryota; kingdom Viridiplantae; phylum Streptophyta; class Magnoliopsida; order Poales; family Poaceae; genus Lolium; species Lolium multiflorum. The sequence continues at coordinate 137,402,270 of CM061750.1, forward strand.
CTCCTCCTTTTGGCTCCCTTCGTCCCAAAATAGGATTTTTCGTATAACTTCCGTCAATTGTTGATCTTCGAAATATGGTGTCTGACTTTTCCAGCAGAATCCCGACTCCGGTGAATAATTCTCCAATGATCACGAAACATGCAAAATAGGTGAAATAACATAAGTATCATCTCTAAATATGAAATATATCAATGAATAACAGCAAATTATGATATAAAATAGTGATGCAAAATGGACGTATCATTCTTCTTTTGATTTTGCATAGGCAATGAATTAATGATGCAAAGGTGAGCATTATGCCTCGTACTTTTTTTTGCATAGATCATGGATAGCTCAGATGGGTTGTTCTATAATCATTTCGTCGATTCATCGTCTGACAACTCATCCGACGATGACCCCGATGTTTTGATGGCCACCAATCTCGTCCATGACCACAATGAGAAAAAATTTCGAAGGTTCAAGGGCTCGGTAAAGGGACATGCGGCCACGTTGGATCGTAAAAGAGAAGTCATGCGTATTATGTTTGGAGTGATGGGTTATGATACTTACTTTTGATGCAAGAGGATGCAACTAGTGAGACTGGCTTCAGTTATCAGAAATGAGATGATCTTGTTGATGAGTACATGTGCATGAGAGAGAACACATGCGCTGACTCAATTTCCAAGTTCTGCGGAGAATGTTGTAGGTGTTTGGCAAAGAATACTTGATAGAACCCAATGCTATCGACACAACCCGATTGTTGGAGAATAGTGCTTTCAGAGGGGGTAACCTGGGATGCTTCGAAGTGGATCGGGAGTGGAATAACTGTCCATTTTCTTCACAGGGGCAATATAAAGTTCATGTTGGTGAGTGCCCAACCATACTTGAGGCATTTGCACTACAAGATCTTTGGATTTGGAACTATTTTTCCGCATGGTAGTCTCTCACAATGATATCAATATGCTTCAACGCTCTCTGGTGTTCTCTAGACTTTCGTATGACAATTCTCTAGTAATCAACTATGAGATACATGGCCACCAATACGATAAAGTGTACTATGTCAACATTTGTGAAGATAATCCAAACTCCCTGCGAAGAGTAATACCGTAGGTTTGCTAAAAAAAAACAAGAGAGTGCTAGGAAGGATGTGGAGCATGCTAGTGTGCAACAAGGTTGTTAGCCATCGTTCGATACCTTGCTAAAAACATGGACCATTGAGATGATGTGGGAGGTGATGACTACTTGAGTGATCATGCAGTACATAATTTTTTAGGGTGAGCATGATAATAGCCTGTATGAGCAAGGGCGGGAATATCATGGAGAATTGATTGAGCCCTAGTCTAGACCACCAGTATTGTTGGAACAACTTATACAAGTGCATCATGAAATCCATGATTGAGGAACTCATTATCAACTTCAAAATGATCTAGGTGAGCATATATTCAATCATATACGAGTCCTCTCATTGTTGTGGATACACTTTACGGTTATATACATACAAGTATACAACATGCCTTAATACCAACAGGCTAAGGATGACGTGGGACATGAAGACTTGAAGCCCACTAGGGTGGCAACTGGCTATGTCCAGCCGAAGATGGAATCAGATAAGGTACCCGAATAATTGGAGCATACGACATCTAGAACGTACCGACTTAGGACTCCAACTTTAGTCGGTTAGGACTTTCCTTATAAATCCTAGGACATGCGCCTTTATAAGTTGGTCTAGGGACAACCTTTAAGGCATGCAATCTACACCACCGTAATTGAAACTTGGTGCCCTAATAGTGAATTACACCACTGTAATTGAAACATGATTGCAAAAAATTTACCAATGACCAGGCAATCCGTAAAAAATGGCATCCCAAGGGTTCAAGGCTATGCTATCAGATATGCATCGACAAGCCGAAAACTATGGATCAACTTATGAACATTGCAAAAAAAAAGTTCATAGAAGATGATGACGACACCCGAGAAGAAGAGGATGATCATGTAGCAAAGGATCAACCTAAGAAGAATCTAAAGCGCAAGAATCCGGATGATAAGCAAACTTCAGAGCTTGTTGCTGGCACTTTTGGCTTAGGTGGAACAGGTGACTGAGGTACTCAAGGCCCCGAGAATTGTGGCCGCGGAGGTGGCAGAGGCCCAAGATGCAGCGACGAAGAAGGTTGCCTAACCTAGGCTGAGTTGCGAAATATAACCTACGGTGCCCATTACCAGAATGACAAGATCGCTGCTCACTCAAATCTCGACTGTCGCTGGAACCCGAAGCTCAAAACGATTCTGAGGCCAGTGCTAAGTGAAAAGGCAAAGGTAAGCCCAAATACAATATGAGCACATAGGAAGAAGCTAAGAATAACATTGACATGGAAGATGCGGACAAAGAAGCCGCTCCTAAACATCAAGGCAAACAAACCATTCCCAGATAGGAAAGGCACTTATGCCACGTTCCTTAGCCAAGAATCTGTAAACGTGCGCAAGGCAAACATTTGCGAGATGAACTCCATGGTGCTCAACATGCCCTAGTATACCATGAGTGACTGACAAGAAAATCACCTGGATCCGTACTGATGAATGTGAGGGAACCCCACACGAGTAAGTATGCTCTAGTCATCGCATATCTTATCAACGGCTATGAATTCTCCGAATTCCTAATGGATGCCGGAATTAGCATCAACATCCTCTATATTGAGACGTTACACCGCATGCAGTTGTCAGAAGCACATGTGAAACAAAGCCATGCACTACAGGAATGGGAGGCTATGCCGAGGGCCAGGCTATACGCCGACGGCCAAAACCGACGGCAAGCCCCCAGCCTGCCCTTTCAACCTCGGCAAAACGTGGCCGTCGGCGTAGCGACCTCTACGCCGAGGGCAGCCCTCGGCATATCTTTGGCCCTAGGCGTAGACAGGGCTACGCCGACGGCCACCCTCGGCGTAGACTATTTTTCAAATTTATCTAATTTTGTAAAAATCATAACTAATTCATATAATGTCAGAAAAATGCGTATGAGGTATCAAAATGTTCAGAAAAACATCCTCTATCCGTTTATGTCAAAATCATGCATATTTTAATCATGTAGAATAACATGTTAACATAGAAACAATTCAATCACTTTCTTATATGTTCTCAGGTTCCCGTTTTAGCCAGATGGCAATTTAAACGAAGTCAGAAAATCTCGCGGAGCCGCATGGCATCATTTTATGTGTCCTAGTAACCACTCCAAAAGATGGAATTGGGATACGACAATTATTTTGGAAAACCCTTCACGAACAGGGCTATCAAGTCCGGATTTCTATGGCTTTTAGGGAATGAGTAGGAAACGGCCCGTAACACCGCGTAGTTTGTCGGAACGAGACCATATTTGGCACGTGCGTGGTCCCTGGGATGGGAAGCAAGGCCCCGGGAGCGCATTTCCAATCCGACCCATGGGCGATGGTTTTTTCATCTTCGGGGTGCCAAAACAGGTTTTTTTTGTGAAGGAACTACATGGGGCGCATTTTAGTATTGCGCGAGACCTCTGCGTAGTGGTAGGACACCGCCTTCGCACCCCATATCACATGCCATGTGTGCGCTCTAGCTATCTGAGAATCCATGCGGCTTCCTGCGGTGTCCCGCCGAATCCGCTGGAAAGTGACCGGATTTGAACTAGGGCTACATTTTCCGTCGCTCATTAAATTCCGTTGTTTTTAGTTCTATGACATATCAGTTTATGTGCTAATTTTTGTCCGTTTAGCGCGATGGTAAATGGGTGCACCAGCGCGCCCGGTACGGCCATACCGCATCTCCGTGGGGGCCCGTTTTGGCCAAATGACAATTTAAACAAAGTCAGAAAATCCCGCGGAGACGCATGGCGTCATTTTATGTGTCCTAGTAACCACTCCAAAAGTCGGAATTAGGATACGGCAATTATTTTGGAAAACCCTTCACAAACAGGGCTATCACGTCCGGAGTTCTATGGCTTTTAGGGCAAATGAGTAGGAAACGGCCCGTGACATAGTTTGTCGGAACGAGGCCATATTTGGCACGTGCGTGGTCCCTGGGATGGGAAGCAAGGCCCCGGGAGCGGATTTCCAATCCGACCCATGGACGATGGTTTTTTCATTTTCGGGGTGCCAAAACGGGTTTTTTTGTGAAGGAACTAAATAAGGCGCATTTTAATATTGCGCGAGACCTTTGCGTAGTGGTAGGACACCGCCTTCGCACCACATATCACATGCCATATGTGCGCGCTAGCTATCTGAGAATCCATGCGGCTTCCTGCGGTGTCCCGCCGAATCCGCTGGAAAGTGACCGGATTTGAACTAGGGCTACACTTTCCGTCGCTCAATAAATTCCGCAAAAATGTTTTTAGGTCTATGACATATCAGTTTATGTGCCAATTTTTGTCCGTTTAGCGCGATGGTAAACGGGTGCACCAGCGCGCCCGGTACGGCCATACCGCATCTCCGTGGGGCCCGTTTTGGCCAAATGACAATTTAAACAAAGTCAGAAAATCCCGCGAGTGGCGTCATTTTATGTGTCCTAGTAACCACTCCAAAAGTCGGAATTAGGATACGGCAATTATTTTGGAAAACCCTTCACAAACAGGGCTATCACGTCGGAGTTCTATGGCTTTTAGGGCAAATGAGTAGGAAACGGCCCGTGACACCACATAGTTTGTCGGAACGAGGCCATATTTGGCACGTGCGTGGTCCCTGGGATGGGAAGCAAGGCCCCGGGAGCGGATTTCCAATCCGACCCATGGGCGATGGTTTTTTCATTTTCGGGGTGCCAAAACGGGTTTATTTTGTGAAGCACTACATGGGGCATTTTAGTATTACGCGAGACCTCCGCGTAGTGGTAGGACACCGCCTTCGCACCACATATCACATGCCATATGTGCGCGCTAGCTATCGGCAATCCATGCGGCTTCTGCGGTGTCCCGCCGAATCCGCTGGAAACTGACCGGATTTGAACTAGGGGTACACTTTCCGTCGCTCAATAAATTCCGGGAAAAATGTTTTTAGGTCTATGACATATCACTTTATGTGCTAATTTTTTTCCGTTTAGTGCGATGGTAAACGGGTGCACCAGCGCGCCCGGTACCCGCATCTCTCCGTGGGGGCCCGTTTTGGCCAAATGGTAATTTAAACGAAGTCGAAAATCCACATGGCGTCATTTTATGTGTCCTAGTAACCACTCCAAAAGTCGGAATTAGGATACGGCAATTATTTTGGAAAACCCTTCAGAAACAGGGCTATCACGTCCGGAGTTCTATGGCTTTTAGGGCAAATGAGTAGGAAACGGCCCGTGACACCGCATAGTTTGTCGGAACGCGGCCATATTTGGCCTGTGGGTGGTCCCTGGGATGGGAAGCAAGGCCTCGAGAGCGGATTTCGAATCCGACCGATGGGCGATGGTTTTTTCATTATCGGGGTGCCAAAACGGGTTTATTTTGTGAAGCAGCTACATGGGGCGCATTTTAGTATTGCGCGAGACCTCCGCGTAGTGGTAGGACACCGCCTTTGCACCACATATCACATGCCATATGTGCGCGCTAGCTATCTGGGAATCGATGCGGCTTCCTGCGGTGTCCCGCCGAATCCGCTGGAAACTGACGGGATTTGAACTAGGGGTACACTTTCCGTCGCTCAATAAATTCCGCAAATTTTTTTTTATGTCTATAACACATGACTTTATGTGCTAATTTTTGTCCGTTTAGCGTGTTGGCGAACGGTGCACCAGCCCGCCCGATACGGCCATTTCGCATCTTGTGAGGGGGCTGTTTTGGCCACATGGCAAATTGGGCGTCATATTTGGATTCATCTAATTTTTAGGTTCAAATGATGATATGTATGTTATATTTAGATTCCTCTCATTTTTCTGATCGATTTAGACATATTATTTGTGGAATTTTGATTTTCCGATTTAAAGATATTAATTATTCAATATTAAATAGAAAAAAGACCAAAAAATAAAATCATTTTATTTTTATTTGAATTCAATATTATTATTACTTATATATTCATTGTTGTCTACTTAAGTAATTGTTTGGGATTCAAAAATAAAGAAGTGTGCATCACGGTTTAAGGGTTAATAGGGTTGATATGCTATTATTATCAGCAAGAGGTGTCAATTCTATAATGGAAGCTCATCCGAATGGAACCAAGAAGTTAAGCGTGCTGAGGCTGAAGTAGTGTGAGGATGGGTGACCGACTGGGAAGTTTACCATGATTGTAATTTGATATAAGATTAAGTGTAGTTAGAGTTAAAAGTGTATTGGGTGAAAGATAAACAAGTAAAAAGAAGAAAAAAAGAAAAAAAAAGAAAAAGAAGGAAAAAATTGTGTAAAAGAAATTAAAATTTTAAAAGTCTATGCGGAGGGTTTTGCCGTCGGCATATAGAAAAAAATATATTTTTTTCGAAATTTTTTTTTTGAATTTTTTTGGAAATGGGAAATTTGAATTTTTTGCCGAGGGTTTTGCCGTCGGCGTAGCGTGCTACGCCGAGGGCGGCTACGCCGACGGCGATAGTGGCGGGCCGGCTTACACGGAGGAGCTATGCCGGCGGCCCCGGCATAGCCGCCGGCTTACTGCCCCGGCATATAGCCCCATTCCTGTAGTGATGTGGTCTTCCACACGTGTTTTCCCGAGGATACAAGCATGTTTCCTTGGATCATATAACCTTAGACATTGCATCCGGCAAGCCTCTACCATGTTGAAGTTTTAACCTTCGTGGTAGAGCCTTTTGGGAGTGCCTATCCTTCTATCTTTGGGCGTCCGGCTTCTGTCAAATTCATCCCCATGTCGTGCTATATCTATAGCAAGTTAACACCTTTAATCTTTTAATCTCAACCGTCAATATTAAGTTCAATAGATCATATATTTTTAGGCTATGTAGACTAATGTAGCGTCTCTATTTTAGACCTCAAATAATCAAATAATTCAAAAATTGGAATTGTGGTTTAGAAGTTACGGAGATTTTAATTTTTTTAAATTTTAGTGTGTCATTGGAGAGAGGAGGTGTGCCCGTGCATGGTGTTGACATACAAATCCTTGTATATCCGGATGTGTATCTTCTGTAGTTATGTATAGCGATACATATCTTTGTATTTATTATTGGGTCCGCCTCCTTCCTGTATAGTCGAGGACGTGGCCTATATATGTAACGCCATATGCACCCAATCAATACATTGTGAGTTGCATCCCTTTCTACATGGTATCAGACACCTACCGTTCCTAACCTAGCCGCCGCGCCCCCCTCTCCCCCGCGCGCGCCGCCCCACCCTCCAACCCTAGCGCCGCCGCCCTTGTGCCGCCGCCGCGTGTGATCCTTCTCACGCCGCGCCGCCCTCGCACCTGCTCGCCGCCTCCTCCCCAACCCTCGCGCGTCGCCGTCCCCGCGTCGTCGTCGCCGCTCCTCCCTCTCCTACCCCCGCGCCGTCATCATCCCCCGCGCGCGCGTCGTCATGTCGTCGGTCTCCAACGGCAGCAACTCCTTCGCCTACAACCCATGGGCGGGGGTCACCGCGACAACGCCCTACGCCCCGGCCTTCACCGCCACGCCGTCGCCCTACGCCCCGGCCTACCACGTCGCGCCACCACCCTACGCGCCGCAGCAGCCCGCATGGGACCCGACGCTCTTCGCGGCACTCCAGCAGCGCCCGCACCTGGCTCTTACGCCGGTGGCGGCAACTGGTTTATGGACACGGGCGCCTCGTCTCACATGGCCGCTCACCCGGGTAACCTTTCCCATTTCTTTCCCACTTCCACCGAGTCTCGCATCATTGTCGGTAATGGTGCCGGTCTTCCTATTTCTCACATTGGTTCTGCTAATTTTCCTTCTACTTCTAAACCACTGTCTCTTAATAATGTCCTTGTGTCTCCCCAGCTTATTCAGAATTTAGTCTCTGTTAAAACTCTTTCTCGTGACAACTCTGTGACTGTTGAATTTGACGCTTTTGGTTTTTCTGTTAAGGACGCCCGCACCCGGATGGTCCTCCATCGATGTGAGAGCCCCGGCGATTTGTATCCGGTGATGTCGCCTTCCACCCCCGGCGCCGCACCTCGTGCTCTCTCCGCAGGCATTGATCTTTGGCATGCTCGTCTTGGACATCCCAGTGCCAACACGCTTCACCAAATAATGAGGGGTTTTTCGTTTTCATCTACTAAACAGTCTTCACATAGTTGCGAAGCGTGTCGTCTTGGTAAACACGTTCGTCTTCCATTTAGTCAGTCTTCCACAATTGCGTCTTTTCCTTTTGAGTTAATTCATAGTGATGTATGGACCTCTCCTATCCCAAGTAATTCTGGTCTTCTTTATTACCTACTTATTCTTGATGATTTTTCTCATTTTGTGTGGACGTTTCCCCTCCGTAAAAAGTCTGATGTCGCCACCACTCTCACAGCCTTCTACGCCTATGTTTCCACCCAGTTCGGTCGCCCCATCCACGCCCTACAAACTGACAACGGAAAAGAGTTTGACAATGTCGCCGTCCGCACCCTACTCTCCTCTCACGGTACTATTTTCCGTCTAACCTGTCCATACACGTCCCAACAAAACGGTCGCGCCGAGCGTATCCTCCGCACCCTCAACGACTGCATCCGCACACTCCTATTCCACAGCCATGTTCCCCCCACCTTTTGGCCTGATGCCTTAGCCACCGCCACCCTACTTGTCAACCTTCGTCCGTGTCGTCCCCGCTGGAACTATGCACCTCATCACCTCCTTTACGGTTCCCCTCCATCCTACGACGGTCTTCGGATTTTCGGTTGTCGTTGTTATCCTAGTATCGCCGCCACCACTCCTCATAAACTCGCCCCTCGTTCCGTTCCATGTGTTTTCCTCGGTTACCCGGCTAACACCAAAGGCTACCGCTGCTATGATCCGGTTTCTCACCGCGTCTTCACCTCCCGGCACGTGTACTTTGATGAGCATTGCTTTCCTTTTGCACAGAGACAGGTGGTCGCCACTCCTCCTTCGCCCACTGATGGTCCCCGGCGTCGACCCCTGCCCCGGCAGGTCCGCCGCTCAGGTGCCCTCGAGCTCGGACTCGGGCACTGCCTCGTCGTCCTCCGCCGCGCCCTTGAGCTCTGGCTCGGGTGCTGCCTCGCCACCCTCTAGGTCACCCTCGAGCCATGTCTCGGGTGACCCCACGCCGACACCCGCGCCGACGCCTGCCTCGACACCGCCTGCGTCGCCCTCGAGCCTTAGCTCGGGCGCTGCGCCGTCTTCGCCGGGCGACGCGCCTTCGCCGGGTTCATCCACCTCGACGCCGCTTGCGTCACCCTCGAGCCTCAGCTCGGGCGCTGCGCCGTCTTTGCTGGGCGACGCCTCGTCTCCGGCTCCGCCTCCGCCTCCTCCGCCACCCGGACGCGCGCCCGTGCAGGGATTCGCGTCCCGAGCACGCGGTACCCCTCGGATGAGTACGTCTGCACCGCGTCGACTTCCGCGCCTTCACCATCCACGCCATCGCCCCTGCCCGCCTCTGCCCGGGCTGCTCTCCGCGACCCGCAGTGGCTTGGGCCATGCAGGACGAGTTCGACGCCCAGCGGAACCAGACATGGACGCTTGTTCCCCGACCCCCTCACGCCAACATCATCACCGGGAAGTGGGTCTTCAAGCACAAGTTCCATCCGGACGGTACTCTCGACCGTCACAAGGCGCGGTGGGTGGTTCGTGGCTTTCGCCAGCGTGCGTCGACTTCACCGACACCTTCGCCCCGGTTGTCAAGCCCGGGACGATCCGCACAGTCCTTCAGCTCGCGGTCTCCCGTGCGTGGCCCGTGCACCAGATGGACGTCTCCAACGCCTTCCTTCACGGCCATCTCGAGGAGCAGGTCTTCTGCCAGCAGCCCACGGGCTTCATCGACAGCGCCCACCCCGACCATGTGTGCCTGCTCTCGCGCTCGTTATACGGGCTCAAGCAGGCCCCACGCGCCTGGTACCAGCGCATCGCAGCGTTTCTTCACCAACTCGGCTTCCGCTCCACCCGCTCCGATGCCTCGCTGTTTGTGTACAACAATGGCGCCACCACCGCGTACCTGCTGCTCTGTGACGACATCATCTTAACGGCCAGCTCCACGGACCTCCTGCGACAGATCACCGAGCGTCTTCGCGCTGAGTTTGCCCTCAAGGACTTGGGGCCCCTGCACTACTTCCTCGGCATCGAGGTCGTACGTCGCACCGACGGCTTCTTCCTTCATCAGCGCAAGTACGCCCACGAGCTCCTGGACCGCGCCGGTATGCTTAATTGCAAACCCGCGGCCACGCCTGTCGACACGAAATCCAAGCTCTCCGCCACGGATGGTTCGTTGGCCACGGACGCGTCATTTTATCGCTCCATCGTCGGTGCCCTACAGTACCTCACCTTGACCCGCCCCGAGCTGCAGTATGCTGTCCAGCAGGTGTGCCTTCACATGCACGCTCCGCGGGATCCTCATTGGGCTGCGGTCAAGAGGATCCTCCGCTACATTCGTGGCACCATGGACTTCGGCCTCTCCCTCCACGCCTCAACCGCCACGGACATCGTCGCCTACTCGGACGCCGATTGGGCAGGCTGCCCCGACACGCGTCGCTCCACGTCGGCTACTGCGTCTACTTCGGACCTTCGCTCATCTCCTGGTCGTCTAAGCGACAACCCACGGTCTCTCGCTCCAGCGCCGAAGCGGAGTACCGGGCTGTTGCTAACGCGGTTGCCGAGGTCTCCTGGCTGCGGCAACTCCTCGTTGAGCTCTCATGTCCTGTTGCCAAAGCCACCGTGGTCTATTGCGACAACGTCTCCGCCGTCTATCTCTCCGCCAACCCGGTGCACCATTGCCGCACCAAGCATATTGAGCTGGACATCCACTTTGTTCGGGAACAGGTGGCCCTTGGACACATTCGAGTACTTCATGTGCCCACCTCCCAACAATTTGCGGATATTATGACCAAGGGTCTCCCTACGGCATCTTTTGAGGAGTTTCGGTCCAGTCTATGCGTTCGACCAGGCGACGCTTCTCGGGGGGGTGCTATATCCTTGTATATCCGGATGTGTATCTTCTGTAGTTATGTATAGCGATACATATCTTTGTATTTATTATTGGGTCCGCCTCCTTCCTTATATAGTCGAGGACGTGGCCTATATATGTAACGCCATATGCACCCAATCAATACATTGTGAGTTGCATCCCTTTCTACACATGGGAATTCCCTGGAACGAACCCATTTCTCCGGATATCTATAACTTATCATGTACACAAAGAATTTATAATGGGAAATGTTGAAGGATATATATTTCAGATTTTATGAAGCATGTTACATTTAATAAATCGAACCTTCGTGAAGTTTCCTCTAACACGACAGCATGATCGAATGTTGTTGCTTGATGCATCACGCACCAATCGTTTGGCAGTCTATACTACTAGTTCGAAAAAAGAAAAACAGAGGAGGGATCTCAAGGACCCAGAAGATAACACGATTTATTTCTCTCATTTTGTAGAAACTAGAAATATATAGTCAGTTTTGAAGTAATGCATACATCCTTGGGAATCATTAGTACACAAGAAAGGTTCGATAAGAGGCAGAGAAAGACAGTGACATACTGACATGAAACATATTGCAGATTTATAGATGGAGTACGTGATGGACGCGCACACACACAAGATAAGATCGCTTGAAGAAATATGCAAACGATCTAGCAGCAAAACTGAACTCAGGCGCGGCGGCGGATCGGACGCCGATACCTAGGACGCCGATACACAGTGATTATATGGGGCAGCACCTCCGCCCCGATCCCAATGCAGATGCACGGCCAGCAGCGGCGCAGAAAGTCAAGGACGCCGCACGCCGCCGCCTCGTCCCCTCCATCCAGCTTCTGTCGCAGAAGCACGGCGTCGACGACGTACAGGACGACAGGGTGCTCCTCCGACGAGACCGTCCTCGTCACCGTGGCCTGCCCGTCCCGGGGCCACGTCGGCCCTAGCCCCAGCCTGACGCTGTCGCCCCTGTCGCGGACGAGGACGGTCTCGTCGTCGTTGGTGGCCGCGTCGGCGACGGCCAGCGTGGGCACCGCCACCAGGTTGAAGGGCGCGAACTGCGCCCGGTCGTAGCGGGTCATCGCTCCATGGCGGAGCAGTACCTTGGCCCGGACGCCGTCGGCGAGTGCGCGGAACGTGGGCTCGAAGGCGTCGACGGCCTCGTCGTCGGGGCAGAAGAGGGTGAGCCCTCCGCCGCCCGCGACGAGGTGCTGCAGGAAGATGTCGCCGACGTTCGGTGTCGCCGCGACGAGGGCTGCGAACCTCCCACAGCCGCTCGTGGACATGATGTCCATGAGCTGACACTGCGGCGGCGGCGCGTCGGAGTCGGACCTGTGGCAACGGCCGGAGTCGGAGGTGCCCGGGAGCTGGCGATGGGGGAGAAGCTCCCATGCCCCGTCCTTGAGCTGCCCCTGCGGCGGCGGCGCGTTGGAGTCGGACCCGTGGTCACGGCACGAGTCGGGGGTGCTCGGGAGCTGGAGATGGGGGAGAAGCTCCCATGCCCCGTCCATGAGCTGCTCCTGCGGCGGCGGCGCGTCGGAGACGGACCCGTGGTCACGGCCCGAGTCGGGGGTGCGTGGGAGCTGGAGATGGGGAAGCTCTCTTGTCCCGTCGTCGCCGGCGGCGGCGGATCCAGAGACGATCAGCAGAATGCTGAACAGAACAGGTGCCGCCATTGAGAGCTAAACGGGAACGACGACTGAAGTTGAACTGCGACCAAGGAAGAAGTGGGCAGAGAGAAGTGTAAATGCTGGAGCTACGTGTCGATCGACTAGCGGTGCCTTTGTCATTCACAATGCGCTCTCATTTTACTCCATCCAGCAGCTAAGAGTGATCAGCACTAAACTGGCACCGATGGAAAACCCCCTGTATCTATATATGTTTTGTGATCATGCATTTGCTTGCGCATGTATGTACAGCAATTTCCAGCAAGCAATGCGCTAATTTTAGATGGAGACACCTGCGAATTGAAGAAAATAGTGGGGGTCGGTGTATCTCTGGAGGGGAGGGCAGCTTCTCGGAGAAGCCGCCAAAAGAACTGGGCCATATATATTGATCTATGACGGTTTGGACTGACTACTACTTCAGTGAATACGGTCCGGCAGAGCTAAATTCTGATATTCAAGTAAGTATCCAATGATATACTGAAAGTCCACACACAAGTTATTTCATGCCGGCTTTGTTTCACTTGGAAATATTTCATGCATCGGAAAATGCAACTTCACATGTAGGAAGACCCCTCTTACTATATGTGCTGTCAGTTCTACTCTTTTTTCACAGAATAACCCTCCCACCTTAGCTTTTAGGTTCATTGCAATTTTGCATACTACCCCTTAACTTATAAGGTTTTACATTAATCATACCTTAGACACATTATATATTTTAAAGATAATTACATCAGGATCCAACATTAATCTTTTTCAACAATATTTCATCACAGAAATATTCGAAAAATATATAGGTATGAACTCTTTTACATGGTATTTACTAGGTAGTATTATGCAAGCCGGCGAACCGCTCACCAAGTGGGGACGCGCGGGAGACACGAGACTCACTGCACGCTTGCCTCTCATCACTATCAACAACCCACTCTGTCTCCGTCTCACGCCCCATTGACCGACCAAGCCACGACAACGATAGATGCCTCAGAGCATCGAACCCACCTGGTTCCTTGTTCCATCATTGTCTTCCATTAAAGCCTCGACAACGCAACGCCTAAAGGAATACGGTACGACCTAGTCCGTTCAGCCTTGGCCTCCTGACGTGAAATGCATAGCCCCACGCTACAAGGTTCGTTGTACGCACCGGCCGTGATCAAGTCTACCCCTCAGAGAGTCGACAATTCAGCAAAGATAAGAAAATTTCACATACGGTTTCTCACGATGATAGTTGGAACCCCTTCAATCTTAGGGATCTTCAGTGCTGCCGCAGGCATCAGGCACCGCTACATCGGCACCGAAACTGCCGCCTGGATACCTCTTCGCCTGCTGATGGTTAGTGGCGCCACTACCGTCGGGCTAGCTATTTGTTAGTTGTTGGTCGGTGTGTTACCACCCGATTTTGGCCAAATCAGGAGATGGGCCGTAAGTGAAGATGGGCTTGAAGGATGTGCACATGAAGCATCTTTGAAGCGGCCTTGCGCTGAGAGTTTGGGCTAAGTGGCCCATGTATCTGTAATATATTAGATCGCGTTGTAATTTAGATTAAAGAGATAGAATCTGGCCCGTGCACGGTTAGGTGCACGCCTCAATTAGAAAGTCCCTTGGACTATAAATATGTATCTAGGGTTATCGAAAAGGAGGACAATCACCGTTCAACCAAAACAAACCAATCTCGGCGCATCGCCACCCCTTTCCTACGAGGGTTCTTACCGGTAAGCATCATGCTGCCTAGATCGCATCTCGCGATCTAGGCAGCGTAAAGCTTAGTATTGTTCATGCGTTGCTCGTACTGAAGCCTTTTGATGGCGAGCAACGCAGTTATCATTAGATGTGTTAGGGTTAGCATTGTTCTTCACGTAATATGCTATCGTAGTGCAACCCTTGCATATCTAGCTGCCCTTACGTCTATCCAGACGTAGGGGCAGCATCTTGCTTGATCATACTTAGTAGATCCGATCCGTTATAGTTGCTCCCTGCATCAGGGATTAGTTTAATATCTGCATAGTTAGGCCTTATCTGGGGTCGGAGGATCCGGTGGTGCGTTAGATGCTGTTTACCGTCCCTGCGAGGGATGTTCCGGGGATCAACGTTATGTTGGTTTTAGGCCTCTCGTAGGGGTAGTTTGCACCGTCTCTCGTAGCTGCTAGGCCCGATCGCACGTAGGATGTTCCGATTATGCGGTGAAAACCCTAAACTGTCGTGGATCGTTTTAGCTTTGTCCTGATCAAGCAGGATCCCCATGCCATTGCTAATCCATCAAGGACCATGGGCGATCGGCTCTTTGAGCCGATCCACAGGAAACCTGAGATCCGATAAGGCTCGTATTTAATGTGCACGTGTCTACCATGCAGGAACAATCGAAGCACTAACACCTTCGACCAGGTCTAGGTCGGGTGGCACGCCAGCAACCGCCGGACGCGCGCGAAGATTTGCGGGACGACGCGAGGTGCCAGGGATCCACTAAGCGGCCCTAGGAGCCTCCCGGCTCTTCGTGTTGCTTAACCAAAGCCCGTCGGGGGGTTTTGGAGGGTAACACGGTGTTGGCTGGATGTAAGACCTCTTGCTGCCCTCTTGGTTCCAATGTTATTCCTCTATAGTCAGTGCAGCTCCTCCCGTCGACGAGTTTTGGTAACATGGTCCCTTCAACTTTCTAGCCAAACGCCGCCGCCAAAAATCGCCGCATGCCTACGGATCTATGATTTGGATAGAAAACAAAGTGGATTTCGGCCGTACTACTGACATGTCGACCTAACATGCCTTCAAATAACGAAGGCGTCAAGCAAAGATAAATCTAGAGCGAAAATAGCGTCGAATTGTAGCATATAAGGTGGGACAAAACCCCTGGAAGTATGAGCTCAAGTATCTCAATCACATGTCACTATGCTTTTACAAAGGAGCGTGCTAATAATCCTGCGGACGCTAGGAGCTCTCCAGCCTCCGGCTTCCCTGATTGACATATGTCTACTTTTAGCTAAAATTCTGATTTTGCTTCGTCGGAGCAAAAAAAAAAACTCTCATTTTTGCTTCATTGAAGCAAAAAAAAAACAATTCACCTAGAAATAGAAAGGAAAGACCTGTCCTCCGACGACTTTGTTTTGTCGCAGCAAAAAAAAATCCCGCTTTTGCTTCATTGCAGCAAAAAACGATTCGCCTAGAAATAGAAAAGAAAAGACCATTCGGAAGTGGATCTCGCCGGAGATGTCGTCGGAGACCTCACCGGAGACTTGCTGGAGAAATCGTCGGAGACCTCGCCGGAGACCCGCCGGAGATGTCATTGGAGACCTCGTAGCAGCATTTTGTTCTAAAGTATCTAAACAATAGAATAATTGTAGCTACAAAAATATACTATTGTAGCATTGCATCAATTTGTGCTATTCTACCAAAAAAATCAACCTCATCGGAGACCTTCCATAAAATGTTTTATACTAAAGTAGCATCATAGAATAATTGTAGCAAAACTTTTACGCTATGGTAGCATACCAAGCTCCGCCGTAGAGGAGAATTTTGGCGGGGACACACACACGACATTTGCAACAGCATAGCCCTTTAATTGCAGCTCTGCCACCACCTTTCGCAGCACTGCCGCTCTTCCTTTGCAACTATATCGCCGCTCACCGCTCGTAGCACAACGACCCCTTCTTTGCAGATTTCCCGCCAACCGCACGTAGCAGGGCGACCCAAGCTTTTCGGCTTCTCTGCTGACTGCATGGAGCAGGGCAGCCCAACCTTTGCAGCTCTATCGTTGCTCACCATTTCCCAGCACTGCCCTCGATCAGCTTGCAGCATCGACAATCACTACAAGAGAATTGACATGTAGAGACACTATGTTGGTCTAGTAGAGACACTTAAATTGCTCTTACGTAGTTATAGAGGCACTTTCCATATTGTCTCAAAACTGTCACTACGGGCGGTGTCTCTACATGTTAAGGAGAATAGTAATAATGTCACATTTTAGAAGACATAAAAGAGGCATTATATTGTGTCTATAGAGTAAATAAATATGAAGAAACCATGTGAAAAGCAATATTCAACTTGTGACCTTAATGATTAACAACCATCTCACCCTTTCACAAGTATATGTTGATACTTGGAACAAATTTCAAATTAGCATTGCACACCATGACCCAAACATAGAACAAATATCTCTAGAGAACAAGCAAAATACCTCAAACGTTGTCTCTAGATAAAAAGAAAAGATATACAATGAAGTGCCTGACGGATTTCCTCTTGATAACTTACCTGTGGCAATTTGAAGTGTCTCATAAGTTGTCTATAGAATGAAAATTGCAATCTCTTATAGAAATGTCTCAACTAACATACCTACATTTGAGACTATTTCTAAAGTGTCTCAAAACGTGTCACTACAACATGCAAAGTGTCTTAATGTGATTTTTAAAGAGGCAAAGTAAGAAGTGTCTCTAGTAAAATGTCTCTATGGAACATTTTTCTTGTTGTGAATGAACCTTCGTAGCTTCGTGGCATGCCGCTTGAAGCTCCAGCGATGGGTGGTTGCAGCAATATCAGCGATGCTCGCTGCCATGGTGGAGGATATCCCGCGAGCATCTGATGACGTTGAGACTCCATATGCAGAGTATTGTGTCAGAAAGTATTTTCCCCACAAGGGTGAGTCGAGGGTTTATACCGAACTCTCGGGGAATGGAGTGAAGAGTTATCTTTCCCCCTATTCTTCTAGCAATCCTGCAAAATAAAATATATCCTTGTGTCCCCAACTTCACTGTGTGGTTGTCAAGCACAAGGTTTCATGTATGTAAAAGTAAAATAAACTATAAAGTATAGTAGATTGAGTAAAAGCAGTAAAGGTTTGCTCGTTTGGGGTTTTGAGTGCAAATAAGATAACTATTTTATTGTATTTTCGGATTAAAATATTGCTGCAAACAAAATTTAAGATAAATGCAATTGAAAGGTGTTTATTATGATTAAAATTGGACCGGGGTTCATGAGTTCACTAGACTATTCTCTCTTTTAAGTTGCAGTGAACAATAACTATTCATTAATGAGATATAAAAAAATAACTTCAACATGTGTAAGATATGCATTCATATGGCACGCCCTAACATAGAGATGATGCAACACATCTCTGTTATACTCCACAAGACAGAAAAAACTTCAAGCAATATTGTATTTAGAATTAACAGAGTATAGCCATAAGTACTTTGATATGATGTTTGAATATCAAATATGCTACCTTGAACAAAAAAGATCATAACTTTTGTCACATGACGAACATAGCACATGCATTCACTTTATCTCTAGTAAGATAGCAAAAGAAAAGGAAAAGCCATAATAAATCATGAATTTGTTATCACTATCCAATCACATGCTATTCCATCTAACACGCACATCACCGAACACACGTTCTTGCATACAAGTTGGATCAGAACTAATACTTAAGAACATGGTACATAATATAAATCTATCAATGCATTTTACACAAAGTATAGTCAAGTCTCATAGCATCATATCATAGAATAAAGATCCACCACATATGTATTACATATATGACCATAATCATCTTGGGCAGTTTATATGGCACTGAGAACTATGAAGAACATGAGAGAAATATATCAAGCTACTTCCACAAACCCATAGTCTAGAGGTGGACTACTCCCCCTTGATCATGGTGATGATGATGAAAACATTGGAGAAGGTGGAGATCCCTCCGGCGGCGGCTCCGGCAGAGTTTCTCCCTCCAATCTTCTCTGTTGTGGCCTCCGATTTCATGTTTCTGTGTTTCTACGGTGCTTTCCTCCAAAGAACCCTCAGGTGTCATATATATATAGTGGTTTTTAGGTCAAAATAAGTCGGTTCGCGAAAGAATCAATTGAATTGGACGATCGACGGTTGACAGGGGTATCGGGCCCTAGCAAGGTGGGCTCGCCACCTGGACTCTTTTGGCCTTCAGGCCTCTCCAATTCTGCTCCACAAGCCCATATTGCTCCTTTTGGTGAAAAAATGGCGCCCCCGAAAGGCTAGTTCAATTTGACTCCGTATACGTCTCTGAAAGTGAAAATACACAAAACATGGTTTTCCCGTTCTACAGAGTTATAAATCAAATAAAGGGGATCATTGATAAATCTCCATAAATCAATGTAAAACATGGTATATATATTATCATCATATATGTTGAAAATATGTGGAAATTCATGTAAATAAAGTACAAAGTCCATATATGCATGTTACATGCATCAACATCCCCAAGCTTGAAATATGCTCGTCCTCGAGCATAAAAGTGATAAAACTGACATTGAACTTTGGAGTTTATTATATTTCTTCCAAGTAATCATGCAAAGTCTTCCAAGGTTCAGTCAATAGAAAATGAGGATAAGCAATATCAACTCATAAAGTGATAATTCTTACATTCTACAAAGTATGCATAAGAGTAAATAACATTGTAAGCAAATGAATGATAAGTATTATGGATCATAAAGCATTCTTGGGAAAATCCTATAGAGATTGTTTTGAAGACTTTTTGTCATCTCTTTTTATTCTTTTGATATTCTTGACTCTTGAGCATAAGAAAGTAAGTAGAGAATATATGTGCTAGACCTCCAACAAAATAAAAATATAAAGAGAGCATAAAACAAAATTTTGAGATATGCAATTCATGTCAACTATATTTATAAGGACGGAGTACCATGCATCTCTTTGTTTCAGAAGCACCTGTGATTCATGTGTTTGACTTCTTATAAGTAAGTATTGCCTCAAGCCCCAACACTTAGAAGACCACACCTCGTATTACTAAACTTTAGATTATCAGAGACCCTTCATATATTGTTTTAACCAAGAATAACACAAAGGGGTACCTCCATGCTGCCTGTATAAAATACAAAAGGGACTTAAAGCCTCATCTTAAGCTATCCATACCGGGACAACAAGGACAACAGTCTTATGAGCATCCTCCCTAACTCTCTCACTTTTTTCTTTATATATATTTTATTTTGTATTTCTGTCTTTCTTTTTTTCACTATCTTTTTTCGCACTTCCTATTTGAGGATGCTCGTACTGAAACTTTCACCATGCAGGAATGGTTTTTGTTGGTGCCCCAATGCAATTCTCTAACATATATGCATACTCTAGTCTTTATTTGATAACCACTTTTATTTCATCCGAGATGGGCGCTAGTAACTAGGTACATGATGATCAATTTAAGTTTAAGTGCAATGTTGAAAGGTATTTTTCATGAAAGCATGGTTCCAACCTAGCTCATCAATCAAAATCAGTCAAACCCATGACATGCATAGTGGTATTTTCCTTCCAAATTTTACTTTCCTATGAGCTTTAAATTACATTAAATGAATATTTTGAAATGATTGGAGGAATAACACACATATTATACTTGAAATAGCAAGTGCTATGTAGGTAGACATGATAGACATTTGGGTTTGAGTGGATTGGAACAAGTATATGCTTGTGTGAGAACTCATTTCTTTTGGCTAGCAAGAGATCTAGAAGCATGTTGTAATAGTATCCATGGAGCTATTCATTCATCATCAAACAATGATATTTAAAATTAAACATCTATGTATACTAGTGAGAGGTAGCACTAAATAAGTCACATATCACATCATCACTCAATAGAGCATTTGAAACTAGTAGTAACATACACACTATGAATTTCAGCTTTAAATTTCGCATCCCTCTTCATCTTTTAATAGTATGCAACTTATTTTTATTGAGGATTTCATAAAAATAGAGTTTGGTCCAGTAGCTCATTCATAAGCATGAAGAGTATTCAATGTGATCGTCTTATTAAATTTAAAACAAAACTAGACAAAAAAAGGACGTTCCAAGTTTTAGTGTGTAAATCGAGAGTTTTAATATATGTCGAGTGAAATGTCTTTTTTTTTTGTGAAACACAGTACAGACGTAGACGCTCACATATATGCACATATACTCACCTCTATGAACGCACGCACACCCTACCTCAATGAGCACCTCTGAGAGACTGCGCCCAAGAAACTTCATCTGACGGGTCTTGACGGGTCTTGAGATTGACGAAGTCACCATATGCACCTCGCTGTCGATGGGAACGTCGCCTCCCAGTGAAGAATATTTCACCTTTAACGAGACACCAAAGTGTCACACCTGGGATTTGAACTCTGGTGAGCTGCGGGTGCCACTGCACTCCTAAGTCCTAACCATCCAACCACAGATTGATTCTCCTAGTGAAATGCCTTAGACATTCCAAAATTATGGTCTTCACTATTTTGAATTACTCTTGGTGTGGTGTTCCTTGCCGGCTCTGTTTCGGTTGGAAAGAACAAAGTGATCGCATCTGGTAAGAAAAAGAGCGTGCATGCCTTGCTAGCTAGGCCTCCGTCTTCACCAATGAAAATGGTGCGGCTGGCAGCCTAACTAGCTAGGACGTGTGGTGCTTTCATATGAGAATATGTCTCGTTTGTACCTCCTTTAATTTCACTACGAACTCAAGTATTCAAAGGGTACAAAATATGCAATTTGTGTGCCACATATATAGATAGAAAAGAAAGTTACAGCCGTGGACCTTGAGGTCCATAGAGCATCTCCAACATAGGCGCTAAAACGCATCCGTCAGTTCAGCCGGAGTGAAAACAGTTGCACCAGCAGACGCACGGTGCACTATTTTTTTTCACAGCCCGCGAAATTATGGCCCATCGCGCTGAATATTTGGCGCACGCTGCACCACGCGTTAAAGGAAAGGCGAGCGCGCGAAGTCCAACTGCCGCTCTGAAACTTTCGCGCGCCGCTCCATCGCCGGCGAAACCTCCACCCCTTTCTCTTACGATGGTTCCGCGGTGCCTACCAGGCGACTCCGACGCGGAAAAACGACGAGGCGCCACTTTCCAGTAACCGCCGCGCATCCAGACATCCGAATCCCTGCTCCACCGTCGCCAAATCGCCGCTGCGACTCAACAAGAAACTCCCGGTCCGCAAGTAATTAGCCCAGCCCCTGGGACATGTCCTGAAACAAAGAAGACCCCATCTCGCGAAACCTGATTGTCTCCCTTGCAAACCTACAACGGTAGCTGGTTTCTGCTGGTGGCAATTACTTGCGAATTTTTTTCTTCGAATTCTTACTTGCTAAATCCTATTGTACCGTCAAGCAAAGATAAATCTGCGGAGAAAATAGCGCCGAATTGTACCTAAAAGATGGGACACAACCTTTGAAAGTACTACCTCCGTTTCAAAAAAATAAGGCGCCCTTGTTTTGCGAGTTTTTTATTTGACCAAAAATTATATTAAATAGATAAAGATTGTTTGTATAAAATTAATATCATTATAAAGTGTTTTTCAATACGAATACAACGATAATATATGCATATAATATAATTAAAATTCTGTTGCTCAATTTTTATGGTCAAATCTCGTCTTGAAATACGCGTGTGCCTTATTTCTTGAAACGGAGGCAAGTATCAGTCAGTCACATGATACACTGCTTTTACATTTACGCTCCCCTTCAAATCTTCATGCACGCTCTGAGAAATGGTGATCTCCGATGTATATTTGTAATCTAATTTGTTTCAAGATTACAATAGAGTGAAGTTGCAGTAGTAATTCATGGAGGCGCACACAAGACAAGACAAAATCAGGCGCGGGCGCGGAATAACTCATGAGTAATTATCAGGGACAGCCACTCCGACACGATCGGGATGATGCAGCCGAGCAGCCAGCAGAATTCTTGCCCACCGCACGCCGCCGCCTTGTCCCCTCCATCAGGCTTCTGCCGTCGCAGAAGCACGGCGTCGACGACGTACAGGACGAGGAGGTGCTCCGACGACGAGATCGTCTTCGTGACCGTCGCCGCCTGGCCGTCCCGGGGCCACGTCGGCCCTAGCCACAGCCTGATGCTGTCGCCTCTGTCGCGGACGAGGAGGGCCTCCTTGTCGGCGACGCCCAGCGTGCGCACCTCCACCCAGGCGAAGGGCGCCAGCTGCGCCCGGTCGTAGCGGGCCGCCGCGGCGTGGCGCAGGAGGACGTCCAGCCGGTCGCTCTCGGCGAGAGCTCCGAACGTCGGCTCGAACGCGGCGACGGCCTTGTCGTTGGGGCAGAACACCGTGAGCCCAGCGCCGCCCGGTACGAGGAGCTGCTGGAAGACGTCGCTGACGTCCGGCGTCGCGGCGACGAGGGCCGCGAACCTCCCGCAGCCGCCCGTGGACATGATGTCCATGAGCTGGCCCTGCGGCAGCGGCGCGTCGGACGCGTGACCACCGCCCGAGTTCGGGGTGCCAGGGAGCTGGGGATGAGGGAGAGCAACGAGCACAAGGCCGAGCAGGAATGGTGCCGCCATCGCAAGCAACGTCGGAGCGATGTGCGGGAGGATCGCAGTACTGTGTAGGAAGGTGGTATGGACGGAGAAGGCAGGCAACTGCGACGATCTAAAGGGAGTGGGGAGAGACAGGCAACTGGAGCCTATACGTGTCGACACGCCACGGGAAAGAAATTACCGAACGTGAACTGATCAACAAATGCCAAGCAGAGAGATCTAGAACTAAAAATGCTCTAGGTCTTGTTTGGTGCTAGAGTTTTAGTGGGGCTTAGTGAAGATAAACCCCAACAAACTCTAAATTTCCGCTTATTCTAAATGAATGTTTGGTGCTAGAGTATTGATTGAGTGCAATCCCCGCTTATCCTTGCATTTCTTCAAATCTTAGAAATTTTGTCAAAAGAGACCATCTGTCCCAATTCATTGACAAAAAGGACCACCTGTGACTGAAATTGGCAAAAAGGACCACCTGCTGGGTGGCGGCAGGGCCCCCAGCCGACACGTGGCGCTTGCCGCCGGGGGCTGTGGCGGCAGGGCCCCGCCGCCGACAGGCGTGGCGGCACGTTAGCCGGCCCAGCTCGCCGTCCGGCCGCCGTTTGCCCTGGTGGGCCCTGCCGCCCCACGGTGCGGCGGTAAGGTGACGTGGAGGCAGCCTCCAACGCCGGTGGCGGCAGGCCCCGCCATGCACAGATGAGCGACGACCACGCGCGGAATCTGTCCTCGGTACTCGGTGCGACAAATTTTGGTCATTTGCAGGAGACAAACTTTGCTGATTCCGAGGCTAGCATCTGCAGGAAAAAAAAGCAACGCTAATTGCGATGATTCCCTCGTTTGCATCAGTAAACACACTACAGTGTACATGAAATAGACCACCGACGATCCATTTTAAAATATTGTGAGACGATGTTTTGTAGTGTACAAATCAGCACACAAAGTGATTATTTTGAATGGTTTGATGCTCGTGGCACCGCACTTACTTGCATGCGGTAACAGTGGATAAACGGCGTTGGTTTCGATGATATACTGTGAGAGATACACGCGGTCTCTTCTTTATAAGCGCGAGTGTGTTTCGTTTACGCGTACTCACTCACTCACTCTCTCACGCTCTGGCTCTCACTCACTCTCTCACTCACGTTGTGGCCTCTCGTTTTCAACTCAGTGTATGATGCAGGAGCTGATCAAGGTAAGTGTAGTATGCATGTTGTACTTTAGTTATTTATAATTGTTGTAATTAGCTCTGGAATGTCATTAGCGTGTGTTCTCTGTCCATGTGACATGAGTAGTTTATTTGCAGACAACATTCTAGAGCAGTATATTATGGTTGTATATAA
Organism: Lolium multiflorum; assembly: GCA_030979885.1. Taxonomy (NCBI): domain Eukaryota; kingdom Viridiplantae; phylum Streptophyta; class Magnoliopsida; order Poales; family Poaceae; genus Lolium; species Lolium multiflorum. Next base: position 137,426,501 of record CM061750.1, read on the forward strand.
AATTTTGAGTTAGGCAGTTTGTAAAAAAAATTATATTTTGTCGATGTAACTTAACTCAGCGGATTGATAGTACGTAGTATTGCATGTGGTACGAGATAAGTAGTTATACAAATTTTTACCAACATGTCCCAAAAAATTAGGGGCACATGAAAATATTTCTAAATAAATTTGTTGAATGTGCAATTTAGGTGTAATAGAAGTGGAGTGTTGCTGCTGTTGACGATTGGCATTATTTGGGAATTCTATGGCCCGTAATATATTATTGGAAAAATCGTCATCTTCAAGTTGAGGTATAAATAATGTCATCTTATATTTGGTGTTATAATATTTATCTGATAGATGGAAATATTTTTTTCGGAGTTATTGTATAGTTTGTAGATATCGTATTTGTAAAAAAAACTTCTTATGGAATTAATAATTGTAAATTCTTAAGTGCATGTTAAAATTGATATAATAAATTATGAAAACAGTAATATGAGTTAAGCTGCGGTTTCTAATATTATTTTAAAAATATGGTTGTGTGGTAGTTATGATGGAAACTGTGTTAGTGTTTTATGGAGACGTCGTACGCGACGAATTTTCTGGTGTCGATGTGTCGCGCTGCGACTCGATGAAAGTTGTAGTGACAGACATGGTCAATAGAGAATTTTTGGATGTTAGAAGATGCATCCGAGCACAGTTAGCCAGCCATCGGCCACACCGACCGTACACGTTTCCTCTACCTCGCATACATCTAATCCACGACGCGACTCATCACTACATGAACGATCACAGTCCGCACACATATCTCAACGCCATGGCGCCACACAGGTAATCAACTTGCGTACATACATTCCGCCTGAACTTACAACAATGACACATTTTTTTCCAATTGTATTAGGAGAACGATCATTTTCCGTCATATCCATCTGGACAACGATACTCGTACACAGAAGGCGAGTACTCGCAAAGATTCAACACTCAGGTATGCTCATATTTAATAATTACCTACCAACACGTGATTATTTACATGCGTACTAATAACATGTCGTTCACGTTCGCAGGAATCTGTTGACCCTACGTGGTCCAACATGGGAGCTGGTTTAGGCCACAATATGCCTCCACTGCGTGGTCGTGACCACATGCAATCCCAATACCCAACTCAGGTTAATTCATGTTAATTACATACATGATTATTGCGTGCATATTTCTGACGGAGCCATTCAATACGCAGAAATCTTTAGTCCCGACATGGCCCAATATGACGCAGCAACCACAATACTACGGCAGCACTTCCCAACAACCTCGCGATGATGTTACCGGGATAGTTGAAGAATTCTTTGGAGGTGCTATTTTCGGCACAGATGCTAGTTTGATTCCCCCAAATCAGGAATCTCCATACATATTTCAGACTCCATCGCCAGCAGATGAGACACGTATAGAGAATGAGGAAAATCAGTACGACCGAGGTTTGTGTCCACCTCATCCCCCTCGTCCCTGGTTATCGCCTTCCGGTCCAAGGCCACGACAGCAACGTCGTCGTCGTCGACAGGAATGATACAAATGGACCTTACTTCTATGTATCATATATTTATCTATGCGCGCGACAGACATTTAATCTATGTATGGGACATTTTTCTATGTATCTCGAAGACATATTAATATTAGTTCCAATAAGTTTAATTTCTAAATTAACTCCAATAATAAAGATACAACATAAGTAAAAACGTTTAAGATACAACATAATAACTGCAACGAATTTTAAGATACAACGCGAAAGTAAAACTGAAATTAACATACATAGCTAGTACAACAGATCACTCTATTTTCCCTGTGTCCACCGTGGCCATTTTCCGGACTTGTCGCCGCGTTCTTCTGCCGCTTGCGCCTCAGCAGCTCTTTCCCTTAATCTCTTCCTCTCCGCTTCACGGGCCTTTCTGCGCAACTCTTCCTCTGCATACCTACGTGCAGCCTCATCATCCATCCTCTTCTGATTCACCTCACGATTTCGAGCTTGCTCCGCCCTTAATTTTTGTATATGTCTCTCTCTTTGTGCTTTATCATTAGCAATAGCCTTTTCGAAACGCTCTTCCTCATGGAACATTCCCCATGCACGCCGCTGTTTTTCCTCCACCTCATGGCGTGCCCAATCCGGCTGCTCCTGGTCTATCCAATGAAACCACATGCAAAGGGGCGGGGGAGACTACAACAAAAATAACAGGGTTGATAAACGAAAATTAATGACATACAATTAATTTTTTTAATCATGTTGTTAGAACATACCGCATGCCTCGAGGACGATGAACTTGTTTGCCTGGGTGGATCATGATCATAGCTCGCGCACATGAAATATTTCATGCCGAACTTATCAGAAAAATCAACCACCTCCTTCACCTTCGCAAGGCGGCCGCACCAACACCTCTCTGCTCTCACCCCCGGTGGCAAGCTTGCATTTTTCCCCTTCATCGGCCTAAAATCCTGGTCCGAGCAAGACACACTCATACTCACTCCAATATTTTGCGCACGAAACAGAGACGCGGAGAAGGAAAACTCGATCTTGCTGCTTCAATTTCTATGCGGGGAAGCCGACTTATATAGCCTTCAATTAGTGTGAGCAGTACCAAAAAATTAGTGCAGAATTATTGGTATCGGCTGTCGGTGCTCTAATTGCTGTATCAGCACAGAATTCCTACGCATATAGGCCGCTTTCGGTGATCAATTTCCGGTATTGAGCGGGAATCTCCGACATCTTTACGTCTCGTCGTCGCTTCAAAATCAGTGCAGCAGGTTTTCGAAATCAGTGCACCAGGGTTGGTCGGCAGGCCGGATTCCCGCGCACGTGTCGTCCCTGCAAAGTCGTCGCTGGGTCTGCACCTGCGGGCCATGCCGCCGGATGGAGTGGAGGCAGCCTCCACGTCGACATGCCGCCATGCAACGGGGCGGCATGGCCCACCAGGGCAAACGGCGGCCGGACAGCGAGCTGGGCCGGCTAACGTGCCGCCACGCCTGTCGGCGGCGGGGCCCTGCCGCCACAGCCCCTGGCGGCAAGCGCCAAGTGTCGGCTGGGGGCCCTGCCGCCACCCAGCAGGTGGTCCTTTTTGCCAATTTCAGTCACAGGTGGTCCTTTTTGTCAATGAATTGGGGCAGGTGGTCTCTTTTGACAAAATTTCCAAATCTTAGTGTAGTTTCTTAGTCTCCAATACTATATTTTAAATTTTAGTGTATTTTTCTCAATTCTCAGTACTCTACCTCTACCCAATACTCTACCTCTATCCCCACTAATTTTCACAAACACTCTACTGCCAAATAAGACCCTATTATTTTCTTCCATCCATTAGTTGAGGGGGATATATAAGCACAAAACTAAATCGTGCCGATGCAACCCCACGCTGTGTCTGCATCTACATATATGTGTTCTTGGTCATCAATTCATCATCGATTTGCTTGAACATGTATGTGTGCACCTAGTTGCTCTCCACTCCTTACTGGTATGTACGTTGCTATATATTTTTCGATAACAGGCATTTTATTAATCAAAAAATTTACCATTACACCTAGCCTCTGCATAATTAGGATGCGCACAACCATTTCAGTTCAAAATGTACCAAAATAAAAGACGTTCGAAATGCAACCAAGTCTAAAGCAAAGTAGCCTCTATGGAGGGGAAGGGCCAATCCGTAGATTATGCTGCCATCCATGTAGAGTAAAAGTATCCCTCGCCGCATCCTTCAATCGTGTAGACACCTTCATAAATAGGTCACGGTTCTCCACACGCTGTAGAGGTGACCATAAACGAAGCGTAGCTGTACATCGGTAGATAACCTGCATAAGAGAAACATTTTTATCATTAAAACTTTGTCATTTCTACATAGCCATAGTGACCAAATAACGGCAATCGCTCCCACCCTAATAAGTAGTTTGAACATAGGATCTACACCATTTAGCCAATTGCCGAATATATTCACAACGCTTCATGGTGGATATAAGGTAGAACCTATCTGGATGGCTGACCATATAGATCTAGCAAATCTACTGGTACGTATGTTGCTGTATAAGGCAAACATCCCGAGTTTGGTGCGTCTGCCTCGTGTGTGACACCTTTGATTTGTGTGATCCTCTTGCAAAACTTTGGTTCGGTGTCTTGTACAGTCATGAAAAGCTTCCTCGCCGTCCCGGTCATCCCCCGTGGGCGACGTCAGGGTGAGCCCCAAATCTCCAGCTCCTAGCCTCTCCCTTTCCCTCCTCCCCCGCCACCGCCACTAGAGAAAACACGAATGGTGTCAGTGGCGGCGGACCTTCCTTTACCCGCGCGCTAGGAGGGATGTGTGGGGTTCTTCTGGCCGGCCAACAACAGTTCTCTCAGGACAGCGGAGGTCCGGAGGGTGGCCATGAGGGGATGGGGTATTTTTGTGCATCGAGATGAGTGACATGCAACTGCGCTGAAATGATTCAAGGGGAGGGTGAGGGAGACTTGTCGATCAACTATCGGTGAAACTATTACTCCCATAAGGAAAAAGTTCTATGCAAAAAACTAAATATAATCCTTATACTGATTCTCGAAATAACACGTTGAATTTTTTAATCATGGTCTAATTTAAACATTGGATCTATTTAAGTTGCGATTTCGTCCACGGTGCCAAGTCAAACCAAAAGGGAAAAAGTAAAAGTAATCTGATAATTAGCTATTCTCACTTACATACATGGCGCATCTATCATATTCATCCTCATCCTCTTCTAACCCCTATCCCCTCTCACTGGTCTCCCCATGTTGTTGTCCCCACGCATCGCTTTGCTTCCTCTCCAACTCCAGCGGAGTCAGCCATGTCCACCAGTGTGCAAAGCTAGGCGAGGTCCTCCTTCCGCAACTCCAGACGGACTTTGATGTATCCATCTCATCCTTTGCACTGGCATCGTCGGTTTTGAGCTTGGGGTTTAAGGTGTCGTGGTGAGTCAGCACCACGTGACACCACCCGGGTGCGGTGAACCTTGCCCTCGGCCGATAGGTGCCTGAACTACTTTATTGGCTTTGTCCCTCGTCGCCGGGGGCTCCCACGTGTGCGGAGCGGACTTTTCCTCTTGTTAGGTGCTCCGCTATGTCGCGAGCGCACTCGTGCAGAGCAACCTCTACCCACAAAAGCTCGCCATCGATGACTTCCACGCGTGTCGGCTCAGGCAGCTGAACTATGTCATCGTATGTTGGAGCCTCGTGGGGTTGACCGTGTACTACCATGCCCCAAACACGGCATTCAAGTTCCTCGTCGATGGCGACAACCTATGGAGTTCGAGTTCCTCATCGCTGATGGCAACCTCAGTCGTGGAGATTAGTGAGAGTAGACTATAATCCCGGTCTGGATTGTAACTTCCTAGTGTGCCAAACAGTTCCAGGATAGGTTTAAAATAAATCGGGATCGACAAGTTCAGAGTGCTAACGTCAGCAATTAGGAGTTGATGGTCCCATTTATCTTTTGCCTACAAGTTAAATGTTCGTTTTGGATTTTTTTTTCCTTCCCGAACACAGGGCAAAAGAAATCATGAAGCACAACCAGTGTATGTCTTCGGAGATTAGCCGAACATGAAATGATCAACAAATGCCAAGGAGTCAAAGATCTAGAACGGACGATGCACTCGGCTCTAAGTTTACTCCATGCATTAGCTATGGTGGGTCAGTACTAAACTGGCATCGATGCAACCCCACGTCGACGTCGTGTCTGCATCCACCAGCATCTACATATGTTCTGTGGCCATCATTCATTTGCTTGCACATGAATGTTCAGCTAGTTGCTCTCCACTCGTCAGTGGTACGCTACGCTGCTATATACGGCAAGCCATGCATGCTTTAATTTTCGATGGAGACACCTTTTGCAATTTTTAGGAGTACAGTCACATTGATCTTGAACGGTTTGGACCTACTACTACTTTGGTGAATATGTTCCCAGCAGAGTTAAACTTGGTTGTTTCTTGGTTGTTGCATTGTAACCAGATATCAAATGAGCATCCGATGATACACCAAAGTCTACAGAGTAGTTGGTTCATGCCGGCTCTGTTTTGGTTGAGAAGAACAAAGTGACCGCCTCCAGTAAGAAAAAGGTGTGTGTATGCCTTGCTGGCTAGGCCTCCCTAGGTTTTGTATTTTACACGACTTCCATTAAAGATTGGGCTCCTCAGGATAGCTTCAACAAAGAAAATGGTGCGGCTGGCAGCCTAGCTAGCTAGAACGTGGTCCTTTCATATGGGAAGACGTCTTCTTTTGTATCTCCTTTAATATTTCACTAGCAACTCAAGTATTCAAACGGTTCAAAAATTCTAAAAACAAATGTGCGGGCATGTGAAAGCTTTGTGCGCCAGATATATTTTTCGATAAAGAGAATATATTAATATCAAAAGATACACTCAGCCTCTGCAACAACGCAACACCCTAATGGCAGTACGGATGCACACGGCTAAAAAAGATAAAAGAAAACTAAGAAATAAAAGTCCCGCTATAGAATCCAAGCATAGCAACAGTAATACATTCACCCCCTAGACAACACCTGAAATACAGACTCTCCAAAAGCGACGCCTCCAAGAAGGGAACAGTGCACCAGCGCCGTCATCGTCCGATCAAAGATCTTAAGTTTTCACTCTGAAGATAGTCCCCGCTCTCAAAACAATGTCTCCAACAAGGTCATTGCCAGACACAACCAGTTAAGGCCAGACCTTGAGTTTTCGCCTTGAAATGTAGGACTCTGAACTTCACATGTGCTGCCGCCCCCACTTTCATACCACTGTTGCGAATCCCGCAACACCAAGCAAGTTTCTCAACATCGCGGAGAATTGAACCTTCTTTAGCTAATCCCTCAATCCTGCCTTCATGAAATTCTCTGTTTCTGACTTCACCATGGACCAAAAGTCTTGTGATGTCAATACAGAACAGAGTTTCACGCCGCTCCCTCCGGAACCAAACGGTCAGAATAAAAGCATGGGTGCGCGCGACCGAATACCACCCGATCATGTGAACTCAGATGCACTGTTCCATTCACTGTCGGAGCCTTTTGGAACTCATCACTTCGGCTAGATGAAGAAAGACGGCATCCAGAACATCTTCATCTTCGCGAAAGAAGAACCCTAGGACCACCACCATGAAAGCCGGAATGGCCAGCCCCCACGCCGCTGCCATGGCTGGGAACCGCGGTCCATCTTCCTCCTCCAACCCAGCCGGTGGAGGTCAGCAGCGATCCCGCTTCCGCCCTTTCCCCGCCGATTTCTGCCACACCACCGCGTCTCCTGCCATGATCTAGGTGAAGTAGCCGAAGGCTACCGCCACCAGACCCATCATCCACCCTCGCTGCCCTGGAAGACCCTGCATCCGTGCAAAGGGGAGTCCATGGACGCGCCACCACCGCCCCTACCTTTGGCAGCCGGACGTGGCCGCCACCGCTGACCCCGACGGAGGCAGCGGCCAGGAGGAGGAAGATGTGCCGCCTCTTCTTGGGTTCGGGTCGTCGCCCGGAGCCGCCTCGCGGAAGACGACCCGAGAGAAGGTGGGAAGGGAGGAGAGGGGATGGGAGGGGGCGGTGGTGGAGGCAGGGAGGGCGGCGGCGGCGCTAGGAGGGTGGGGGATGAAGGTGCGGCGGCTAGGTCAGGGATCTAGCGGACGTCTCTTGTGGAGATGCGCCAGATATATAGGTAGAAAAGCAAGTTAGAGGGGTGGACCTTGAGGTCCTTACAGGTAGATGGAGATTACAGTTCAGACAACCCTATGGCACCTGCCTTCTTCTAGAGAAAGGCCTCATGTGCAATGGAAGAACACACAACTCCTGAATCGAAGAGACCGTGTCATAAAATGTCCTCGCATTGTGCTCTAGCCCTATCTTCCAAAGCATAAGAAAGACGACGGTGTCAAATCCCGTGCAAAGATATTATTTGCCCACCCTAAGCCTCGCCTCTGGCCACCAATCCGCAAGTGAAGGCGTAGGATTTCATCCCAAACTTAAAACATGTAGGGGAAGGCGACAACGAGATGATCAGTGGACTCTTGGTTTACTTCGATGGGGCAGGCGGCGTGGCTAGGAAGGTCGTGGCGTAGTCTATGATCTGTCATCCATAGATGATGCTGCGAAAGAAGCCAGCCATGGAGCTTGCACTTGACCGCTACCCACGCCGTCTTGCCGCAAGGGAAAGACTCTAGACCTACAAATAGGGCCTTGGAGGCACAAGCGGCGGTGTAGATCCCATGCGGTGTCCACTTCCAAAACAACAGACCATCATTATTGGTGGGAGGTGGCTACGCTTGGAGGAGGTTGATTAGCTAGAGGAATTCCAAGAGGACCAACACACTGTGAGGACGCGAGTAATGTCGCTAATACACGCGATCTTATCAAGTGCACGATAGACAGACTGGCAGGCGACAACCGTCGGATCGACTATCGCGGAGAGATGTGGGGTGATGTCTTGTATAGCTCGTCCTCCAATTGACTTATCATGCCAAAAACCTGGTCAGGTTTCGGTTCCCCACAACTGTCGTCGTCGAGGCGGACAGGAAGTCTTCAAGGGAATCGAGGATGGGATCATTTTTTTTATTGAGAAGAACAGCTGAAGCTTTATTGATCACTAATAGCAAAAGTTACAGGGATACCCAACCCATCGGGGGGTTTACAAGCCACACATGTCTACCAACATCTAAGGTAGTCGTTGATCGTGCAAGACGGTGGGCTTCACCATTAGCTTCACGCCGTTCGTGGATGAAAAAAGCATCCTGAAAAGAACTCCGACGAGATAAAATCTCCTTTATCACCATGCAATGAGGACCGCCGCCGCTTTGTTTGCTCCGCAGTTCCTTGACGACTGACAAGCAATCTAAGGCAATCAGAAGTTTACGAACATGTAGATCGGCAGCCAGGGACATTGCCTCTGCACAGGCCATGGCTTCAAGAGTAACAGGACAAGTAATACCCTTAATCTTTATAGAAGAGCACCCTAAAAACCTTCCCTGGTCGTCTCTACATACCGCACTGATGGCGCCGCTCCCTTGGGATTTGGCCACTGCCACATCGATGTTGGTCTTCACAATCCCCGGTGGCGGAGCGGACCATCTGGCCGTTATCGCATGTGCACCTCCCCTGGTCGATTCTTTCCTCCCTCCTATATACTTCAGCTCGTCCAGGTAACGCATGATGAAAGAATTAGTCGACAGCGGGGACTGAAACTCATCTTCATGAATAGCTTTTCGTCTTGCCCACCAGATAGCCCATAAGGTGATCAGTACTTCAATAAATCTCTCCTGGTTCAAAATATTGCTCAGCTAAAATAACCAGAGTTTGGAATCGGGTGTTTCGTAATTGAACAGAGGGAGCGTGATATCATCCTCCTTGAACGTCCATACTGACCTGGCCATGTTGCACTCAAGCAAGGAGTGCCTCCAACTATCAACAGCACCATTACAGATGGAGCAGACTGCATTCGTCGCCATATTCCTCTTATACCGAACTTCTCCGGTGGGTAAAGATGAACGTGCTAGACGCCATGTGAAGATTCGGAGCTTTGACGGAACTTTAACCTTCCACAATTTCTTCCAATTTTTCTCCTCCTGCTCCGTTCCAGAGGCCTCAGTATGACCCTCTAAAAAAGCCTCCCGCCGGTGTTTCATAGCCATAATCATAAGATAAGCCGACCGGACTGTGAAAACCCCGGACTTCTCATAATGCCATGCCCAGAAATCCAGTTGCCTCACATAGCTAATAGGAATCTGTGTCGCCACCTCGATATCCATTGGTAATAAGAATTTCTCTAGCTTCTGAATATCCCAGGTCCTTGTTGCAGAGCAAATTAATTCCTCCACATACACATGTCTCTCTTCTTGCGCCGAAGCTATGCAGCAGTACGGACGCATGCACTGATCTCGCGGAATCCAATTGTCATCCCAGATTTTTGTTGATGCTCCATCACCAATTCTCCTAATCAGCACTATCTTGAGCATATCCCTGCCCTCGCATAGCGAACGCCATATCAAAGAAGGTCTCGGCCCCACAGCAGCCGACAAGATATCAGTGTCCGGGAAGTACAGAACCTTCAAGATAGGAGCGCTTAAGCTGGTAGGTTCAGTCAAAATCCTCCAGACTTGCCGCGCGAGTAGAGCAAGGTTAAAAGTTTCGATGTCACGGAAGCCAAGTCCACCTTTGTATTTCGGCATTGTCATCGAATCCCATGACACCCAAGCCACCTTCCTTTCTCCCTTCTTGCTGCCCCACCAAAATTTCCGCACCATCGAAGTAATATGCTCACATAGCTCCCGAGGCAGTTTGAACAAAGCCATTTAATAAGTAGGTATAGCTTGAACAACAGAATTTATCAAGATCTCTTTCCCTCCCCCTGACAGCATCATCTCCATCCAACCTTGGATCCTTTTCCAGATTCTATCTTTTAGATAGCTAAAAGCAGCATTCCTTGCCCGACCAACATCCGTTGGGAGTCCGAGATACATGTCGTTCAGCGTCTCGTTTTGTACTTGCAGCACCGCTTTAATATCATTCCGAAGAATCTCCGGGCAAACCTTTCCAAAAAAGATAGAGGACGCATCCAGGCCCAAAAAAGGTTGTCACGAAGCTCATCCCAACAACTTTCATGCTGGACCGCATCTAGGCCCAACACAGCCACAACGCCCAGCCCAGAAGCTTCGGAATTGTGGTTTAAAAGTGACGGAGATTTTAAATTTAGAATCTAGGTCTAAAAGTGTTGCATTGGAGGAATCTAATGTACAAACAATATTTAGACTAAGGAATAGAGAGAAGGTGGGCCCTTGTTTGGGATGTCCGGTGCACGGGACAAACCCATTTATCCGGATATCTACCACTTATTTTTTTGAGAACCCGCAGCAGAATCTGCATGTCATTGTATTAAGCTTAAGGAGAAAGCCAAAGAATGACTACCACACACCACACATGCCTTGCGGCTTACAACGCACTCCTCCAACACGACTACAGCCTCAAGACCTCGTCACGACCAAAGCAAGACACCGTACAAGCATGACCAAAACACCGAGGCTGCCCGGACCAATGTACCACAACTCAAGCGCCTAGAGGGAGTCGGCGACGGCGAGTGGATGGCAGGGTCCGACCACCCTGGTTAAAAGTTAGCTAGAGGGTGTTGGCGACGGCGTACATAGCGCTCCGGAGCCCTACACCTAGAGTAGAGGCCAACACAAGCAAAGCACCACTACCCAGTCCGGCGAGACCACCATCTCCGCAGGCCACAATGGGACACCCTTCATAGCCTAGGCAGCGCCTCCAACAAGGGGACGACGTGTCGCGCCGCCGCTGCCTAGTCCGGTAAACCAGAATTAGGGTTTCTCCCGGCATAGGGAAGAAACAATCGGGCCATTGACCACGCCTCCAAGGAGGGAGTGGCACCCGCAGGCGTCACCACAGTCAGCACCGGAGGACTCCGAGCAGGGATTTTCACCCCGGCCAAAGATTGTTTCCCCGGCAAGACAGAGAAGAGCAGGTTACATGTTGCAAACTTGGACCACCACCGCGGTAGAATGAGAAGCGCCAGTGAAGAAGATTGTTGACCACCACCGCAGCAGCCACCGCTCACCGAACCGAGACCGAGATGGTCAGATCGGGACAAGAGGCACATCGCCGCTACCGGAGCAACAGCTCCGTCCACCACCAGCACTTGAGGACGGACACCACGATGACCCGCACAACAGACATAGTGCAGCGCCCAGGGCGCGACCGCACGCATCCATGGAGGCGGCGCAGCCACAGTCCAGACCGAGCCCGCCTCAGCCCATATCTGGCCCGTGCGGGCCGGCCGCCGCCGCACTGCACCGCGTGGCGCCCGTGCGTCGACCCCGCAGCTACCAGCCCTCATAGAACCCCGCCTCGCCAGCTCGACGGCCACCGCCGCCGCGCCAGCTCCGTGGCCTCCTCCTTCGCGCACAGCCGCCAAACGACGCCTCTCTGCTAGCAGACGCGCCGCAGGAGTGTGCCCCAACGCCCTCCGCCTTTGACGGCCAGGCACCGCCACCACCGCCGGCGTCGACGGAGGCGGCGGCCGGTGGGAGCGCTGGTGGGGGAGGTGGTTCGGCTAGGGTTTGGGAGGCCTCCGGAGTCGCCCGAGCGAGGCGGCCCGGGAGGCAGTTTCCCGTCACAGACCCAGATATTCAGTTCTTTCTAGTACGTCTTGCTTGTTGCTGCTACGTGTTCGATATCTACCACTTATCATGTACACAAAGAATGTATACAATGGAAAACTAACTTTAAGTAGTTTAAGGATGAAATGGTCGTAAGATATTTCAGGCATATTACAGTAAATCAAACCTGTGTGAAGTTTGGTAGCACCACCGTATGATCAAATGCTCTCGTTTGATCACGCACCTATCGTTGGCGAGTCGATGCCTGTTGTAAGAAAAAAGGAGCGTGTTCTCCAAGGACCTGGAAGATAAACCGATCAAATTGCTCTCATTTTACAGCAACTAGAAATACTCGCTCCATCCAATGATATTTAAATTTTGACAAATATTTGACATTTTATTTTATGGGACGCAGGGAGTAGTCAGTTTTGAAGTAATGCACATTCTTGGCAATTATTAGTACAAGCAATGTTAGTTAGGAGGCTCTACTGATTAGCTCTAAATATAACTTGCTACTAGTCTGCTACTGCTTCATACTACAAGAGCTCAGGCTGCTCGCATTACTGTAGGGGGGAAAATGTCAGATCGCTCAGACACTTCTTGCAAAAAAAAGGAGTGCCATGAAAAATATTGCAGATTTACAAATGGAGACATGGAGGCGCAGACAAGACAATATCGATTGAAGAACTATGCAAACGAGGAACACTAAAGAGACATTATTTCTCGGTGGTCAATGCAGCTGAGGCACAGGACTACACAGGAGCCGAGCAGCAGAACTCACTCCAGCATGCACTACGGTCTGACGGTGCAATGCAACAACGATACACTCTAACATCATGCATATGCAGACCCGACACTAACACCTGACTAATGTACCATGAAACTCTTAACAGAGCACTAGAGTTCACACACTGATGAGCGCACAAAGAGATGGACTAATGTAGCATGAAACTCGATCTTAACAGAACATATAGCCGGCCGGCTTCTTCTCCACCTCCTCCTCCTCTTTCGCCTTCACAGCATCACTATATCCACCTTGACATTGCTCCGAGCATGAGCAGAAAGCCGATGATGACGCCCACCATGGCCGATAGGGCCCAGCATAGCCCCACCCAGACCGGGATGACCATGTGCAGCCAGGCAAAGTACCCTCCATCCAGGTTCTGTCGCAGATGGCCCGGCAGCAGCACCGCGTCGACGACGTACACGGCGAGGGCGAGGGGGGCCTCCTCCTCCGAAACCGTCTTGATCACCTTGGCCGCGCCGCCTTGCCACGACGTCCACAGCCACACCGTGTCGCCGTCGTCGCGGATGGTGATGCTCTGGCTCCTGTTGGCCGCCAGCGTGCGCACCGCCACCCAGTCGAAGGCCGCCAGCTGCGCCCGGACGTAGCGCCCCGCCGTGGCGTGGTGCAGGAGGACGTCCAGCCGGTCGCTGTCGGCGAGAGCTCCGAACGTAGGCTCGAACGCGACGACGGCCTTGTCGTCGGGGCAGAACACCGTGAGCCCTCCGGCGCCAGCGCCGCCCGCTACGAGGCGCTGCTGGAAGACGTCACTGGCGTTGGGCGTCGCGGTGACGAGGGCCGCGAAGCTGCCGCAGCCAGCCGTGAACATGATGTGCATGAGCTGCCCCTGCGGCGGCAGCGGCGCGTCGGACCCGTGGCCAAGGCCCGAGTCAGCGATGCCTGGGAGCTGAAGATGTGGAAGCTCCATCGCCCCGTCGTCGCCGGCGGCGGTGGCTCCTGACGCGAAGAGCAGAAGGCCGATCAGAAAAGGTGCCGCCATTGCGCGTCGATCGCGCAGTTGCACGCGGCACGAGCTAGCTAAGCGAGAGGGAGACGATCAGTGGAGTGGAGTTGCTATGCAGCTACTGGTTAGGACGAGTGAAGTGAGGCCGTGAGGGGAATGGATCCCGGACTATTTATGCACGGTCACACACGGAGATGCAACTGCGACGAAGGAACCTATACGCGTCGATCTCATGATATTAGCCGATTAGCTTGCATCCCACTGCATCTATATATGTTTTGTGGTCATCGTCGATGAGCTTGTACATGAATGTTCACCTGGCTGCTCTCCACTCGCTAGTGGTACGCTGCTATGTACGGCAAGCCATGCATGCTTTAATTTTCGATGGAGACACATGAGGACTCAAGAAAACTTTGGCCAACCGGTCTGGTAGTCATATTGATCTTGGGCGGTTTGGACCGACTACTACTTCACGAAATACATTCCGGGCGTGGCACAGCAAAACTCGGATGTTTTTTGGTGGCTGCATAGCATCCAGATACCAAATGAGCATCCAATGATGCTGGACTTGCATGTGTTGATGCTGATGTCGTCTACCACATGCATTTGTTGATGACCCCGTGAACTAGAACTCAATGATTTTGAGAACTTTCTAACTTGTGAAACTTGCGTACTCATGTCGAATATCCTAGTATCAAGTGTATATGTACGTATGAGCGAATATTTTTATATGTTCCTTGTGCTAAAATGAAGCCATGTGAACCTGGCAATTTATCTATGAATATACTTGTGTTTCGACTTTCGATGCAGGATTTAATGAAAAACGGGGGAAAAAGTGGCTCTTGGCCGAGTGTCTTAGGTCAAGAAACTCGGCAAATGAAGCCTTAGTTGTGCGTCCTAGGCGGCTTTGCCGAGTGTCCTTGGCTAGACACTCGTAAAAGAGGGTGTCTTTGCTGTGTATTGTTATTGGCGACACTCGACAATGAGAGGGCCTCGTGGCTGCATCTTAGCTGTCCAGCCCTTTGCAGGTGGCACTCGAAAAACGTTACACCGTGTATGTCATCTTGACACTCGGTAGAGACATCACTGTTAACGTCCGCCAAATGATCAAAAACTTTTCTTTGTTGAATGTCGACCCTGGACACACGGCAAAGACCTTTGTCGAGTGCCCGTGAAATTACACACGGCGAAGACACTTTACTGACGTAGCCTTTACCGAGTGATCTTTGCTGAGTAACTTTTGCATTTTGCCAAGTATTTTTGGTACTAGGCAAAGTGCATTTTCCTGTAGTAATCTATGCATTTCTTTCGACTATAACTTTTAAACAAGCCTCAAAAGATTTTTTCTGAAATTCAAATTTTGAATTCTAAAGCAAAGTCAAACATGATCATATACAACAGTAGAATGTGATACAAAATTTTGTGTATCTACAGTGAACTCTAAGACAATTGCCAAATATTTCTTAGATCTGATCAACCAAGTTTGAAATAGACTGAAACAAATTGTTTCTTAGAAAAATATCTCCAAGTTTCGCTAATTTTTATCAAGTTTTGGCTCTTTTCTCGTAGAACTCAAATGTTCAAACGGTTTACAAATTAAAATTTTGTTTAAAAAATCATGAATATTTCAAAATTTAAATCAAGATCTGATAGCATGGCATGTGGGGAATCTAACTAACACTTGTGTGAGATGTGAGATAGAAAGTGGACCATGCACAAGATATCTTGTGCACGAAACAAACCCATTTCGCGGCAGGCAACTGCGATAAACTTAGTGGGGACGAGTGGAATATTTATGCACGGTGACAGACGTAGAGGCAACTGCGATCGAGTGTGTATGTGCATCTATATGTGTTCTTGGTTTCATCATTGAATTAGCTTGCACATGTATGTCAATATATTCGTCCTAATCACTACTGAACTGGACGTTCTGTCTGCATCCCACTGCATCTAGATGTGTATATATGTTTTGTGGTCATCATCGATTAGCTTGCACATTGTATGTGCACCTAGCTGCTCTCCACTCGCCAGTGGTATGATGCTATATACAGCAAGCAAGAATTTATTTTAGATGGACACACATGACAACTGAAGAAGCTAGTGGGGCTCGGTGTGTCTTCGTTCTTTTTACAAAACTTTGGCCTACAGTCTGGTAGTCATATTGATCTTGGACGGTTTGGACCGACTACTACTTCAGGAAATAGGATTCCCGGGATAACTACACTTGGTTGCTTCTTGGTGGTTGCATTGCATCCAAATATCAAATGAGCATCCAATAGTGTACCGAAAGTCCACACGCTAGTTGGTTCATACCGGCTTTGTTTCAAGACAGCTTGACAACATGTCATGCATCGACTACCACTGGTAGAAAAAAGGGCTTTGGTCGCGGTTCACAACAGCCATTAGTCGCGGTTGCGCAACCGCGACTAACGATGCGCGACTAAAGGCCCCCCTTTAGTCGCGGTTGCTTACGAACCGCGACTAAAGGCCCCGCCACGTGGGCGGCTGGCATGCGCCGGGGCGAATGACCTTTAGTCGTGGTTTGTAACACGAACCGGGACTAAAAGCTATTTCGAGTTATTTTTTTAATTCATTTGGGTTTCTAATTAATTTTCACTCCCTCTTTTTTTTCTATTTTTTTAGAATTTCTACTATTTCTATTATTTGCATAGTTTAGTCTCTATCTCTAACTACACTTATCTCTAGTCAAATTACATACTCGTGGTCAAACTTCCCGCTCGGTCACCCATCCTCCCACTACTCTAGCACTAGCACGCTTAACTTCCGAGATCCATCCCGTTCCGCATCCAAGTGCTTCGCGCGCATGTATGTGATAGTAGTATCATATCAATCCTATTAACATGTTGGTCGATGTCACATTTCTTTATTGTTTGAATTTCAAATAATTCTTTTAATAAACAAAAGTAATGATGTAATAATAATCTTGAACAAATAAATAAACATTAACTTTTTATTTTGTATTATTTTTAATTTTATTAATTAATTAAATATATTTTTTGCCAAACCTAAAACCTAAAAATTTGAAAATCTTAAAATTGGGTAAAAATGATAGTAATCTTTATGCAGGATGCAATTATTAATTTTAGGTTTTTTAAAAATAAAAAATATATAAAATCCGTAATTTATAGCAAAAACTAAAATCTTCCTGCTTTTGTATTTCCATTTGGAATTTTGAGAATCTAAAATTTGGCTAACCGGGTAAACCCAGTGAATTCGGATGTAACTTTTTCCCAGGATTTTTTTGATATATTATTTTTTTTTCCGACGTCGTATGCAAAAGTTGTTGCGATTTTACCATTTTTAAACTTTTTTTGCAAAAAAAGTGAAAATTTGAATTTCTTAATTTCTCCGAATAGTAGGTTGCGTAACATACAAGAATCTGAAAACCATTTTTTTGAATTTTCTATCATTTTCTTTTGTATTTTACAAACCCAAAAAGGCGATCCGGGGGGGGGGGGGGGGTGCAGGGCGCATGGGAGTAAAAAAACTCAGAAAAACCTTTAGTCGCGGTTGGGGACACCAACGCGACTACCCTTTAGTCGCGGTTGGTGTCCCCAACCGCGACTAAATTTTTCCGCCGGCCGCATCCCTCCATAGCCTTTTAGTCCCGGTTGGTGTTACCGCGACTAAAGGGTACCCTTTCGTCTCGGATGGAGCATTAGTCGCGGGTCGTCTCCCGAACCGCGACTAAAGCCCCCTTTAGTCGCGGTTCGAATATTTTCGCGACTAATGGGGGCGGACGGAAGCCCTTTTTTCTACCAGTGTACTTTTCTTTGCTTTTGTAGCATATAGTGGTATGTTGTCTCGAGAAGAAAATCCAAAAATATATAGGTAAAACTGTTTCCATGGTAATTATCAAATATTATGCATTTGTGAGTTCTTTTTATTTTGGTTTGGTCGTTCAGTTTATTTTTGGGTGGGAGGTCGGGGAACTCTGCCAACCCTACTAATGTTAAGTTTAGGGTTGATATTATCATATAGCCAGTCTCAAGCCCACAAAATGGAGGAGTGTCCGAGACGATATGCCTTGATGATAAGGGGTGGCCCGATCTTCTCAGTAAGCAACGGTGGTGATGATGATCACGGGTGATGGCAGCGGAGATACACGACGATGAAGTGGATGATAACTTGTATGACGCAACGAGATCTCTCGATTGGTCCCTGTGCCAATGCAACAGCTCTCAACCCTGCAAGATATTCGCAACTCCACACACTTGCGCACGTAGCCGCCGACCACGAAGCGGTAAGTTGGAACCGTCTAATTCCCAATGGAACAGCAGATCACACAAGACTTAAACAGGATCTACACAATATCCAAGCAATATGGTGTAGGGAATTCAATAGTTTTGCGAGCAAACAACTAAGAACTAGGGGTTATCTTAAACGTGGTCTCAAGCAACTTGTGGGGCGTCCCAGGGACTTATATAGGCGTGGGACGACCTCAGGTCCAAAAAGTACGAAAATAACCGACCCAGAATAGATCTGGTCGAGACAGACTCGGACTGGTCCGGTCTGGGATCCGGTCGACCGGGCTGTGGACCGGCCGGTCCGGTTGGCGGCCGTCAACCGGGCTGTGGACCGGGCTGTCCGGTCAGTGGTCCGGTCAACCGGGCTGTGGACCGGAAAACTGCGAAGTTTCCGGTTTCCGTCCGGTACGAGGGGCTTCCTCCGGTTGACGTCCGGTTGGCGACCGGTCGACCGGGCCAGGAACCGGGCTGGCCTGTCTGGGGCCGGTCTGACCGGATTCTGGACCGGCCTGGACTTCGTCTTCTCCTCTCGCGCATGCCTCCCGCTCCTCCCTCGCGCGTCCATGAGATATCTTCATGTCCAGCTCCATGTCCAGCTTCTCGGCCATCGTGACGTCCGTCTTCATGTCCAGCTGCTCCTCTCCTCGTGCGATGCTCGTCTCCTCTTGATACCTGATGATACATAAGTAATAGGACTTAGGCAGTATAAAGTTCTCATCAATCAAAGTATCGCTTAGGAACAAGTTCACCTGTTGTTTAAGTAGCTTCGCACGAGCTCGTGTCATTGGTCCAATCCTGACTTCATTGGACTTGAGTTTCACAGCAGGTTCATCTTCAATTGGTAATGACGGAGGTAGTAGTGAGGTAGGGATGTCCTCATCATCTCCCCCCTTCAAAAGGCGTCGACCTCGACGCTCCAAGGTCTTCTCCGTCATATGGTGTCAAATCAGCAACATTGAAAGAATTACTGACACCAAACTCATCCTCTGGAAGATCTATCGAGTATGCATTATCATTGATCTTGGCAAGCACTTTGTAAGGACCAGCACCACGAGGCTTCAACTTAGACTTCCTCAGCTTCGGGAACCTATCCTTGCGAAAATGTACCCAGACCAAATCACCAGGCTTGAACAACATCTCTTTGCACTTCTTATTCATCCTCGCAGCATTGCTCTTGCCTTTCTTCTCAATCAACTCTTTAGTCTTCTCATGAATCTTCTTCACATAATCTGCCCTCTTTGATGCCTCCATATTAACTCTCTCATGTATGGGCAAAGGCAACAAGTCAAGTGGAGTAATGGGTTTGAAACCATACACCACCTCAAAAGGACATAGCTCCGTGGTACACTACTAGGAAAAAGCCTATAGTTGGAGGCAATAGGTGCCGGCGCACCACCAAGGACGTGCGCCGGTGGCATGTGTTGCCGGCGCACCTCTTCCCAGCCGCGCCGGGGATGCGTTCCTTCTGCCGGCGCACCAGAGGAGCAGACGCGCCGGCGCTATTTCCTGGCATGGCCTCGGCCGATTCGGGCCAGGCCCAAGAATCATTGCCGGCGCACCAGCCCAGGGTGCGCCGGCGGAACTGCGCTATTGCCGGCGCACCCCTGGGCTGGTGCGCCGGCAATGATTCTTGGGCCTGGCCGGGGGTGATATAGCCGAAAGGGCTATGTGCTGCCGGCGCACCCATGCCCTGGTGCGCCGGCAGTAACCTGGGCAGTTATTTCTGCTCAACAACCACTCCCCCCACTACCATTACTCCACTCCTTCACACAAACCCGAGGCTTCTCCCAACCCAGCTCATTTTTGCCCATTTCTATCCCCAATTTCACCAATTTGACCAAACAAAATCATATTTTTTGAGCAAATCTTCCCTTCCTACATGCATCTCCCACATCCCCCTATGTAGATCTAGATCTACTATCCCGCATTGACCGCTCAATCTAGATCTAGATCTAGAAAGTCGGCTTCCATACGTCGTGGTAGCGGCGCGACGTCTCGATCTTGTTGACGAATATATCAAACAAATAGGTGATTAATGAACAAATTAAGGAATGTATCAATGTATGTTGGACATTTGAAGAAAAGCTCTCGTGTGTGGCATATATATATGTTGTGCTTGTGCTTGTGCTTGTGTGTGTGTTGGCGTTGAAAATGAGTTGCCAACGTTGCGCCGAAATGTTGATTCTTCAAGTTTCCGTTTCGGCACATTTCTGGCGCTCCTATGTCCTACCGTGTAGGAAGGTCATGCCGAAATTTTCCGTGAAAACTACCGACGGATGCATGGTTCTAATGAATTATGTAATCTTACCATGCAGGCGAGAATGGTTATCGAGATGAGTGAAAGCATCGTGATGAGATATCTGAAACACGCGATCATCGACATGTATGAAAATAAACGCACGGAGGTATTGTGTCCGTGCCGGAGATGCAAACGAGGGAAATGGTTTGACCCGTATTCAGGAAAATTGCAGGGGCACCTGCTCACTAATGGTTTCATGCATGGACACACTCAATGGATGAGCGATGATGGCGCGGAGGTCAATGGGGCGACGGCAGCAGGTGGTAATAATGGCCGGCAAGAAGGAGGGCATCATGACATTGATGACGATGAAGAGTTTGTCGCAGAAGACGATAACCTTGACGACGATAATAACCTTGACGATGACAATAACCTTGACGACGACGAAGAGGTGCCGCTAGCTTCAGTCGTGCGGGACCCTCATCTTCAAGATCTGCTTCTCGAAAAGACGAAGGGCGCCAAGCGGAAATCAAAGCTTGAGCAACTGGAGATAGACTCGAATACTCCGTTGTACGACTCAGGTCGCGGGTTGGGGGAGTCTCGCTTGAGAGTAGCTCTCGATGTGCTGCAGATGAAGGCGAAACACGGATGGACGGACACAAGCGTCGACGACATCCTGGAATACGTGAAAGATCTCCTTCCTGCCGGGAACACGTGTCCTGGTAGTCTAGCCGAGGCCAAGAGAATCACGTGCCCTCTCGACTTACCCCACGAAAAGTATCACGCCTGCATCAACGACTGTATCATGTATCGCAAGGAGCACGTGGACAAGACCAAATGTCCTGTGTGTGACGCTGAACGG
This sequence comes from Lolium multiflorum, assembly GCA_030979885.1. NCBI lineage: Eukaryota > Viridiplantae > Streptophyta > Magnoliopsida > Poales > Poaceae > Lolium > Lolium multiflorum. Next base: position 137,447,709 of record CM061750.1, read on the forward strand.
TACAAGAAAGGGAAGAAGAAAGCTCCTCGGAAAGTTGTGTGGTACTTCCCGCTCGCCCCCGGCTGCAACGGTTCTACGCGGACCGCAAGGAAGCAAAGCTCATGCGCTGGCACGCTGAAAGAAAGGAGGCAGTGTTGAATGATGAAGATCGGATTGAGCACCCAGTGCTGACACACCCTTCGGATGCAAGCCAGTGGAAAGCATTAGACAATGAATTCGGAAGTTTTGGGGCAGAACCCAGAAACATCAGGTTGGGTGCGAGCACGGACGGATTCAATCCGTTCGGAAACCAGAGCAGCACACATAGCACATGGCCCGTGTTTGTATGGATCTACAACCTCCCGCCCTGGCTGTGCATGAAGAGGAAGTACATACAGATGAGTATGCTAATTCAAGGGCCGACACAGCCAGGAAACGATATCAACATGTATCTCGAACTATTAAAGGAGGAGCTTGAAACGTTGTGGGCGGAGGAAGGGGTAGATACATGGGACGCCGTCGCGGAAGAATATTTCCCTTTGAGAGCCGCGTTGATCACGACGGTGCAGGACTACCTCGGATACGGTTACATTTCGTGCCAGGTGTGCCATGGACACAAGGCATGTGTCAGGTGCATGGAAGAGACGATGTTTTTGCAGCTTGGTAAGGATCCCGGCTCTTCGAAAACAGTTTACATGGGGCATCGAAGGTGGCTACAGAAGACTGACCCGTGGAGAAAGCGTGGAGATCTGTTCGATGGTACAAATGAACCCCGAGGACCTCCACGGAAGAAGAGCGGCGAAGAGATCGATACATTACTGAAAGGTTGGAAGGAGTGCCCTCCGCCGGGAAAGATACGTCAAAAGCCTGGAGAGAAGAAGAAGAAAAAGGCAACGGTGACGCGCCGCTCATTGGTGTATGGAAAAGGAGGTCCGTGTTTTGGGACTTGCCGTACTGGAAAATTCTCGATACACCTCACTGCCTTGATGTCATGCATATTACAAAGAACGTGTGCGAGAGCTTGCTTGGCACTCTTCTCAACATGCCGGACCGGACCAAAGATGGGCCGAAAGCAAGACACGACCTGAAAGTTTTGGGCATCAGGGAAGAGCTTCAGATCCCGGCGGCCCAAGAGGGACAGTCGGAGGAGGAGGCGGACGGCGGTCAGAAGCGCAAAAGGATTAAGCAGCCAGACTATTACTGTCCCCCCTCCTGCTTCACTTTTAGTCCGGCCGAGGTCGATCAATTTTTCAATTGCCTTCTAGGAGTCAGAGTGCCCTTCGGTTACTCCGGGCTAATAAGCAGATACATGGACCCCAAGAAACGAAACTTCAGCGGCATGAAGTCTCATGACTGTCACGTGATGATGACGCAGATTCTTCCGGTTGCAATCCGAGGTATAATGGATGACCATGTCCGTGCAACGCTGACTGGGCTCTGTAACTTCTTCGACGTCATAACTCGGAAGTCGATAAGCGTGAAGAAACTCGCAAGGCTCCAGGAAGAGATCGTGGTGATCCTATGTGAGCTTGAGATGTACTTCCCGCCTGCATTCTTTGACGTGATGGTCCATCTGTTGGTCCATATCATGGATGATATCGTCAGTCTAGGGCCGGCATTCTTACACAACATGATGCCGTTTGAAAGAATGAATGGGGTCATTAAAGGATACGTTCGTAACAGGTCACATCCGGATGGAAGCATCGTACAGGGCTGGCTCACCGAAGAGTGCATCTCTTTCTGCACGAATTATCTAGACATCGAGGACCCTGTTGGTTTGCCTCAAAACAAGCACCTCCGCAGGTTCGAGGGAGTAGGCCACAAAAATGGAAGGAAGGAACTGCACGTGCACATGTCTGGTCGGACTTCCGACTTTGACAGGGCCAACTTAGTAGCGCTACAACACATTGACTTGATCGATCCTTGGTTGAAAGAGCACAAAACCATGATAGAGAACAGTGGCAAGCCGATGATGACGGAAGCAGAAATATACAGAGAGCACAACTCCTCTTTCGCGCGCTGGTTCAAAGACCACATTGATGCTAATCCCCCACCAATGGATTCTGACAAGGATAAACTAGTATTGGCCTTGTCACATGGCCCCGCGCCCAACCTCATGACTTACCAAGCGTACGATATCAACGGGTACACATTCTACACGGAAGAAAAAGACAAGAACAGTGCTTACCAGAACTCAGGGGTAACGATGGATTCCTGGACGGGTGACGTAAAGACTAGATACTACGGAAGAATCGAGGAAATCTGGGAGCTTAGCTACGCTGGGGAGAAAGTGCCGATGTTCCGTATCAGATGGGCTAAGAACGTCACAAAAGAAGACCGGTATTTCACCACCATGTTTCTACCCGAAGCCAACAAATCAAAGTCCACGAACGCCACCGCGCAGAATGAGCCATGGGTACTGGCAGAACACGTGCACCAATGCTTCTTCATAACCGACCCATCCAGGCCTAGCCGTGTTATCGTGAGGAGAGGCAAGAGGACCATCGTCGGAATGGATGGAGTCGCCAACGAGGAAGACTTCGAAGGACAAGTCGGAGACCCAATGATGGAAGAATCCGAGGATGAAGACACAACATACACCACAAGAAGAAGCAGGACCACGCTACCGAGGTCAGGTCGACCCTTCAAAAGAAGAAGTCACGACACGGGGCTAAATTATTCAACGACGAGCAAGAAAAGCAAGAAGAAAGCGAAACACTCTTCTCAATCGATGATGTAAAACTTTATTTGCAATCTATAACTCATATTGCTTTTGTAATGCATAATTAACTCATATGGTCATGGCCAATATTTTATGTATGACTAATTAATATTGTGTTGGTCAATATTATGTGTGTATGTAATTCACATATATCTTTTTGTTTTTGCATAATTAATAACACTCATGCATATTTGCTTTGTTTTCCTATAACTCAAATATTTTTTTGTAATGCCTAATTAACTCATATTGCTTGGTTATTATCTTGAAAAGAGAAGGAAATAAAATAGTATAGGATTTGTGGGAAAAGAAAAGAAACATAAAAGAAAGTGAAAAGAAATAAAGAAAAGAAGAAAAATAAAATAAAATAGAAAAGGAAATGGCCAGCCAGGGCTGGGGGACAAGTCCCAGGTTATAGCCGGGCTCACCTTATTGCCGGCGCACCACCTGTTTGGTTCGCCGGGGGTTAAGTTGTCCCCGGCGAACCAACCATGTGGTGCGCCGGCAATAATGTGGGTCCGGCTATAGCTGGGACTTAACCGCTGCGCGACCCTCTTCTCCCTCCCCATTCCCAATCGAGCGCCGCCGCCACTGTCGATCTCGAGCGCCGCCGCCACCGTCGATCTCGAGCGCCGCCGCGTGGAAGCCCTGGACCAAGAGACCTCGCTGCACGCCGGAGCTGCCGTGCAAGGAGGAGCAGGGCGTGGCCGCGGAGAGGAGGGGAGGGCGTCACGCGCCGGCCACCATCGCCACCGTCGCCGAGAGGAGGAGGAGGGCGTTGCGCGCCGGCCACCGTCGCGGAGAGGAGCAGCAGGGTGTCGCCACCATCGCCGTTGGTAAGAACCCCTCTCCCTTCCCCTATCCATCCCCCTCTTCCTTCCCTCTCTCTGCCTCCGAATTCTTGCAGTAGTTCTTGCAAGAATGCTTGATGTGCATTCGAATCCTTAGTGCTTGCAGTAGTTCTTGCAAGAATGCTTGATGTGCTCTGGTTGCAGTAAGAAAATCCTTAGTTCTTGTAGTAGTTTATAGTTCTTGATGTGCTCTGGTCGATTTAGGGTTTATAGTTTATGCTCTCTGGTTGCAGTAAGGAAAAATTGAGATGTAGGATGCTACTGAAATGCCTAATGCAGATGCTACTGAAATGCTATTGAAAATAAAAACTAGACACTAGGCAGTATGTTAGTTCTTCATTAAATGAAAATGAAAATGGTTTTGCTAGCTAAATTGGTTTAGTTCATTTAGGTTTTGGTCTCTGGTTTGCTAAAATGGTTTGCTAAAATGGATTTAAATTGGTGCTATGCATGGTTGATGCTAGTTCTCTGGTTTAGGATTTAGGACCAAGGCTGTATTTCTGTTGTAATTAAGCAGTAATGTTCTCTGGTTCATTTAGCTCATTTAGGTTTTGCTAGTAATTTGCTCTGAACTTTGCAATTTGCTCTCTGGTTTGCTAGTAATTTGTTCTCTGGTTCATTTAGCCTAAGGTAATGATTTATATTTTGCAATTTGCTCTGAACTTTGCAATTGCACTTACAATCAAACTGGCCCTTATGCAAATTTTGGGTCTTTTGCTCTGAACATAGACAGGAATTGCTTGGACAGGATTTGTAAGTAGAGGAATTAGTTAACAAGAAATTTCACAAAATTTGTTATCAACAAGGAGCTCAGGGAAAACTTTTGACTAACTATGAGAGTATGTCCCACAGGGGCAACAACAACATATTATCATTTCTTGCAAAAAAAAAATGCTTGCAATATGACATGTTTTAGTGTGTAGATTCTCTCATTTTAGCAATTTTAATAAGCAGTAGTTAAAAAAGACAAGTACATCATAGCTAGTTTATCTGGTTTTCAAGAGAGGTTGTGCTAGCTAATTTTAATTAGCAAGAGAATATTAATTAGCAAGAGAATGCTAAAGATGGGTTCATGCTAAAGATGGGTTCATTCTTACTACAGAGAACATAGTCAGTATTTCTAATGCACCTAGTTACTGTTATGTATTATATTTGCTTCTTATTTTTGAATACATACAAGTGTCCAGGGCTAGCATCAAACAACCACCAGTAGCAAGTGTCCAGGGCTAGCATCAAACAACCACCATGGTTGAATGCCTACTGCCAAGAACTGCCAAGCATCAAATGCCACCAGTAGCAAGTGTTAGGGTTAGGCATGCATCACATTTATTATCTGGTTTAATAATGCTTAATGAAAAAATGTGCTATTCTCTGGTTTGAAAAAAGAGCAAGTGCTATTCTCTGGTTTGAAAAAATGTGCTATATCAATGGATGCTGTCAAGTGTTCACTAGCAGTAGGTTTACTTAATTTAAAAGGAACAAGTGCTAGCAGTAGGTTTAGTTCATAAAAAGAACAAGTGCTATTCTCTGGTTTGAAAAAAAGAAAAGAAAATGAATTTGTTCTCTGGTTTGAAATTTAGTTCATTTAGTTCATTTTTCACATCAAGGAAATATAATTGGAGCTTTCTAATAATCCACAAATGAGAAATGACACTAAACCAATTTTAATTATGTAGCCATAGAGTAGCATGGTGTTGATGTAAAATGGTTAAGGTGTAAAATGCTAAAGATGGTTTGAATTCTGGTTTTTATTTTAGTGTTTGAATTCTGGTTTTTATTTTAGTGTTTGAATTCTGGTTTGAATCCAGGGCTAGCATGATGAAATTCTGTCACTGACTCACTGGAATATTTCTTTCTTAATACAGAGAACATAGTCAGTAGTTACTGTAAGTGCTATTACTGTAAGTGTCCAGGGCTCTAAAGCTGTTGTTGTCTGAGTGTGAGAATTTGATGGTTATGGTGTTCATGGCTATATATATGTGAATTGCATTTCTGTTACAGGGATTGAGTTGCTATTGAGTGCCGGAATGTCGATTCATTTCCGTTCCGGCAATTCTAGCACTCGGCATGACCAATTTTTAGCAAAGGTCATGCCGAATTTTTCCGTGAATTCTAACTCTTTTTCATCTTCTATTAGTGCAAGCCACCATGGCGTCTGAAGAACAATTAGAGGAGCACTACAATAGGCACTTCTTTAGGACGGAGGAGGATGCCGAGGCCGCTGGTGTTGGCGGCGACGAGGACCATGAGATGGAGGATGACGCTGGGGGTAGTGGCGACGAGCCAAGCGGCAACGAGGCAAGCGACGCCGCCGGGGGTAGTACCTACGCGCCAAGCGGCGACGAGGCAACCGGCGCCGCCGGGGGTGGCGGCGAGACAAGCGGCGACGATCCTAGCGGCGCCGCCGGGAGTAGTGGCACCGGGACAAGTGGTTCCAAGAGGCCGCGGAAGGCAAGGCGCCAAAACACGGTCGGCACCGGCAGAGACACAGTCAAAGAGGTGGACCCCGCCAGTGGATTGCCGAAGGAGCCTAAGGATGTTGCCAAGGGGTACGGCAACCAACTGGCATGTATCCTCCGAGAGGTCGTCAATCTCAACGAGACGGACCTCCGAGCTGAGAGCAAAGCGCCTCTGCGAGCCCAGCTCATTGCGAGGTTGCACTCACGATACAAGTTCCTAGGCGACTACGCCTCCACTGATCAAACCAATAACATTGTGAACTCACAAGCCCTCCTGAAGTTCACCAAACACCTCAGCAGCTACAAGTACATGGTGCGGAAGCTGATTGCTGAGGGCAAAGGTTTCGAAGAGGTCCACTCCGCCTTTCCGCATGTCTCCCAGGCGGACTTTGATGCTTTTGTGGCCAATGAAGAGCTACAAGCAACCAAGAATCGCAAGTTGTGGGGGAAGGAAATGCGGGAGCTTAACATCGGCAACCACAACCTTGGGAGCCGTGGGTACGAGGGAAAGGAGCCCTATTGGGCGAAGGAGGACGAGGCGTATGTAAATGCCGGCATTGAGAACCCCTGGCTCAAGTACAAGGACCCGCTTGAAAGAAGATTCATCAGGTCCCGGTACCATAAGAAGAAACTAACCGGGGAACTTGTCACGGACCCGAAGGTCGTAACCGACATAATTTGGTTCACGAACGACAAGAAGGTCCTGGCGTTGGAGAAAAAACTGGTAAGCAATTTACCGGTTTAATTAGATCAAGTATCGTTCATATAATAGTAGCAACATTTCTAAATGGTTCGCGTTTCTTCCGCAGGAAGAAGAAAGACAAAAACTTTCTCAATGTGACGAAGGCTCCTCCTCCCAGGCGTCGACGGGCAGGGTAGCCTGGGACAAGCCTCTCGTATGGGCGCTAAACATCGTTAATGAGCATTCACCGACGAGAAGGCCGCATAGAGGCCGTGTGGCTGGCGCCGGTACAGGCTACAAGCATGGTCACTATGGCTTGTCGTCTGCGGACGATAAAAATGCGCGCAGTGAGAGGAAGCAGCGGGAGGCGGAGGAAATGAGGGAGTCAATCCTAGCCGAAGTCCAAGCTGGTTTGGTACCGCAACTGGTACCACAACTCAAAGCTACGCTCGTACCTGAAGTCAAAGCTGAAGTCGCCGCTTCAGTCCAAGCAGATTTCAACGCTCTACACGCGTGGTATGAGGGTGGCAAACAAGGCCCCCGAAAATGCAAGTGGTTAGCTTCGACGGCAGCAACTCGATGGCGCCGCCGTCCGCCGGCAATGACAATGTTATAATGGAGACTCCTCCGGCCGCCGGCAATGTCGCTGGTGCTAGGGATTCACCGTCCATGCCGGGTAGCAGCCCCTCCGTCACTTGCACGCCCGCCGCCGCATGTGCCGGCCCGTCGACATTAGCCGAGCTCAACGCCCTCACGGTAATTAACCCATGTGTACATCAAGTTAATATATTAGTTTCGTCATCCTTGCCCTCTCTCTAACGCCATACACATGTTCTCGCAGGCGCTCTCAACGCCATGCACCTTCCTGATGAGAGTAAACGGCGAACTCAAAGACGTCGCGAGGGGGTCCATCCTTCGGCCCCTGGATAAGAAGTGGCACACACGAGATATGGAGGATGACGTTTACCGGGTTGAAGTGGATCGGGCGTTACCGGGCTATGAGGATTTGTTTCCTCCTAATCAACCGCATGGTGCCGATGACGAAGACCCGTTGAATCTTGCCTCACTGAAGGGTTGGGTACTGCTATGGCCGAAGACCCTAATTAGGATCAACACCTACTCGGGGTCGACGACAAGCAAAGACAAGCACCTTGCGGCGCCACAGGTCAGCGTCCCTCCACGACAGCCAGCGGCGCCGGTGGTCAGCGCCCCACCACAACAGCCAGCTGCGCCGGTGGTCAGCGCCCCACCACAACAGCCAGCGGCGCCGGTGGTCAGCGCCCCACCACAACAGCCAGCGGCGCCAGAGGCCGAGGAATACGAACGTGAAGACTTCCAATGGGATATTCCTACGTCTTCACAAGTTGTCCATGAGGATGCGCCGGCCCCGAAATTTGGGTGCTCCAAGAAGCTGTTCGATTCTCAAGAAACGGCTGAGGAGGAAAATCCCGAGGAGGTCGCCGCCGTCGCCGTCAAAAAGATGCTGAGCCCAAACACACTCCGTGCTACGGTTACGGCGGTGGGAGATGGTCCAGTACTACAACCCAAGAAGAGGAAGAGGGCAAACAAGAAGGACGCCAAAGACAAGGCGGCGGCCAAAGACAAGGACAAGGTGGCACTCCTTGACAAGTTGCCAAACAATTGGCGACCTCTGCATCACTTGGGTGAACCGATGCTGCCGGAGCATGTCCTCAACCTACTCACCGGGGATATGGCGAGCTTGCATAACCAAGTCCAGTATTTGGAGAGGCAGCTTCTCAAATCAAAAAATCCAAGTTACCCTCTCTTCGTGGCGAAGGTGCCAACTGGCATGAACTTCGTCGAGAAGTACCCCGCGGACTTGTGCTTCATCCGGTTCAATGACATCTTCAGCATCTATCGCATGCAAATGCTCCACTTTAGTGTGGTTCGCCTAGTTGCTCTTAGCTTGTCTTCCCAGATCGTTAAGGAGGGGACGCCGACCATCGCGATAATGGACCCCTTCTATATGCGGGAGAGCATCATCTGCAACGCTGGGGATCGGGCGATTGCCACACGGCAGGTCGAGGATTTCATGCTGGCGAACATTAAGAAGGGCGCCATTCTCATCCCTTACTTCCCCGAGTAAGTAATCACACACTAGTCCCCATCACCATTCTATCCTATATCTCCATTTGCATTTCCAAAGGTTAATCCGTGTGTTTTCCGCAGAGACATGTACTGCACCCTCATCGTCGTGCACCCGCAACACTCGCATGCAGTCTATCTCGACTCGGGTAGGGACAAGAAGAAAGACTACACCAACATCAGGGCCCTTCTCAATGATGCTCTCACCGGCTTCGCCAACAAGGCAGGCCCCCTCAAAGTAGAGAGGAAATCCCGAGGAGGCTTGGTCTTAACCCACACAACCAACTTCCCCTGCCTCAGGCAGTCGAAGCAAGACAATGGGATGGACGCGTGGTACGCCATCCTTCAGATGCAGGAGTACATAAAGTACGCAGATGACATGTTGCTGCCAGAGAGTCTCAGAGAGAGGTTTGTAAACATGGCGGATGCCCCTGATAGAGAGATTAGAAAGAACTGGAGTCGCATCCAGCAGTTCATTTGCACGGTAATCGTGCATGATGTCAACAAAAGGTCTGGCGAGTTCTTCTACGGCTACGGTCTACCACCTAATGACGAGATAGAACTCCGCTTGGAGATGTCGCGTGATGAGAGGCCGTTCAACACGCTTGAGGGCTGCCGTCCATTCCCCCTAGGCGTACAACCTGATCCTACGACGGGAACAATATTGCTACAGCTTGAACGATATGTCTTTGAACTTCCGTATTGTAATACTTGCTACATATTCCCATAGAATCGACTTGTTGCTTTTATTTAGTTGTATGGATGTGCATGTGAACATGTGTCTATAGTTTCATTTACTTTGCTATATATTTCAAGATTATGGCGTAGATACCTTAATAATTATTTGCATTTACTCGACCCCTACTTGCCTCGTATTTGGAGTTCGCCGATGATTAGAATGTTCGGTCACTAGTACACTCGGGGGTGGAGCCAGTGAGCCTTGGTGCGATGGCCACAAGTATCAATCTATTGTGCATCCTACCTAGCCTCACTGACTCCATCCCTGGATGTTAATATGTGTTTCGACCGACAAATTATGAGGCACGCTATTTAATTCGTACTACTTGTCTTTTATTTGAGTTCGCACTTCTTAATTGCATTGGCCGATGATTAAAATGTTTGGTCACTTGTACACTCCGGGGTGGGGCCAGTGAGGCTTGGTGTGATGGCCACAAATATCAATCTATTGTGCATCCTACCTAGCCTCGCTGACCCCATCCCTGTATGTTATTATTTATTTCGACCAACAAAGTATGAGGCACATGCTATTTAGTTCATACTACTTGTCTTTTATTTGAGTTCGCACTTGTTCATTGCATTGGTACTAACGTTTTATTTGTCTTGTGCATGGAGATGCCGACGACATATGTCGTGTACAAGGGGAGGGTTCCTGGAGTCTACGACGACTGGGAGGACTGTCGGAGACAGGTGCACCGCTTCAGTGGCAACAGCTACAAGGGATACCCCACTAGGGTGGAGGCGGAAGGAAGATACGCCCGTTATCTAGCGGGAGAGATGAGGGACATGAGGAGGAACCGGATGAAGACCATGGCCTTCGTGATGATGGTCATCGTGACCATGTTGGTCATGTTCTATGTGATCGTAGTTTAGGTTAGTAGCTACATTGGGAGGTGTATGACGACACTTGTGACGACTATGTACCGAGACTTCTAACTTTGTGAAACTTCGTCCTTCGGTGTTGCATATGCACATGTGTTGTATGAATCAACGAGACTTGCGTATTTGTGTATTGATACCGAAATGAAACTTGGCTCTCTATGTGCTTCTCATATTGCATGTACTGCTGTCTAAATGTGAACTGTTATATACTGCTATATAAATATGCAAATATGAATTGTTATATGCTGGAAAAAGCGCGAAATTGAATTTTCGAATATTACTGCCGGCGCACCTCAATGCCCTTCTGCCGGCGCACATCGCACGCGCCAGTGCTGGAAGCTCTACTGCCGGCGCAGTGGCACGTGCGCCGGTGGAACAAGACCTTTGCCGGCGAAGCACCGCTGGTGCGCCGGCAGTAGATGAACTTCCGCCGGCGCACTGGTTGGTGCGCCGGCAGTAGCCACTTATCACCGGCCCGTTCGCACCGGCGGGCTCGTGGTGCGCCGGCAATGGGCCTTTTAGGTGCGCCGGCGGTAGGCCTTTCCCTTGTAGTGGTAGAATGAACCGCCCTGTTGTAAGCAAACTCCACATGCGGCAAACACTCTTCCGACTCCTTCAGGTTCTTCTTGATCATGGATCTCAACAGTTGTGACAATGTTCTATTCACCACTTCAGTTTGACCATCAGTTTGGGGATGACAAGTAGTCTGAACAGCAGCTTCGTCCCCAGCTTTCTCCAAAGCGTCTTCCAGAAGTAGCTCATAAACTTCACGTCACGATCAGAAACAATAGTCTTCGGGACTCCATGTAGACGTACAATCTCCCTGAAAAACAGGTTAGCAATATGCGACGCATCGTCGCTCTTGTGGCAGGCAATAAAGTGGGACATCTTAGAGAATCTATCCACTACCACAAATATAGAATCATGGCCTCTCTTAGTACGCGGCAAACCCAACACAAAATCCATACTAATATCCTCCCATGGTGTAGTAGGTGCCGGTAAAGGAGTATACAAACCGTGAGGCTTCAGCTTGGACTTGGATTTGTTGCAAGTAATGCATCTCCTCACATATCTATCCACGTCCCGCCTCATCTTTGGCCAATAAAAGTGGTCAGCTAGCATGAGTAGCGTCTTCTCACGCCCAAAGTGACCCATCAAACCTCCAGCATGTGATTCCTGCAATAAGAGCAAACGCACAGACGATTCTGGAACACATAGTTTGTTAGCCCTAAACAAGAAACCATCATGTATGTGATATTTTTCCCATGCTTTACCAAGAGCACATAAGCGATATGGTTCAGCAAAATCATGATCAGTAGCATACAAATCACATAGTATCTCTAAACCAGGAATTTTAACATCAAGTTGAGTTAATAGCATATTCTTCCTAGATAGAGCATCAGCAACAATATTATCTTTTCCCTTCTTATGCTTAATAATGTATGGAAAAGACTCAATGAACTCAACCCACTTAGCTAGACGCTTATGCAAAGTAGATTGAGCTTTCAGGTATTTTAAAGCTTCATGATCAGAATGTATGATAAATTCTTTTGGCCACAAATAATGTTGCCAAACCTCAAGAACTCTAATTAAGGCATACAATTCTTTATCATATATAGGATAGTTCAACTTAGCACCAGAAAGTTTCTCAGAAAAATATGCAATTGGGCGACCCTCTTGCATCAACACACCACCAATTCCAATACCACTAGCATCACATTCAATCTCAAATTGTTTATTGAAATCAGGAAGTGCAAGCAACGGTGCAGAAGTTAACAATCTCTTAAGTTCATCAAAAGCATGATCTTGGGCTGCGCCCCACTCAAAAACAACACCCTTTTTAGTCAAATCATTCAAAGGTGCAGCAATAGTACTAAAGTTGGGCACAAATCTGCGATAAAACCCAGCTAGACCATGGAAACTTCTTACTTGACTCACATTCATGGGAGTAGGCCAATTTTGAATAGCTTCAATTTTAGACACATCTACTTCTACTCCATGCTTAGAGACAACATAACCCAGAAATATGACCTTATCTTTGCAAAATGTGCACTTCTCAAGATTACCATAGAGTTGATTATCACGCAACACTTGCAAAACATGTCGAATATGTATAGTATGATCAGATTCATTGCGGCTGTAGATTAATATGTCATCAAAATACACAACCACAAATTTGCCAATAAATTCACGCAAAACATGGTTCATCAGTCTCATGAAAGTGCTAGGTGCATTAGTTAACCCAAAAGGCATTACTAACCATTCATATAAACCAAATTTTGTTTTAAAGGCTGTTTTCCACTCATCCCCTTCTTTCATCCTAATTTGATGATAACCACTACGCAAATCAATTTTAGAGAACACAGCAGCACCACTCAATTCATCTAGCATATCCTCTAAACGGGGAATAGGATGACGATATCGAATAGTAATGTTGTTTATAGCTCTACAATCTACGCACATACGCCAAGTACCATCTTTCTTAGGAACTAGAATAACAGGAACAGCACAAGGACTAAGGCTTATGCGAATATAACCTTTGTCGAGTAGCGCTTGTACTTGCTTCTATCTCCTTCGTCTCTTCGGGATTAGTGCGATATGGCGCCCTATTGGGCAGCGATGCTCCGGGAATCAAGTCAATTTGATGCTCAATACCTCGCAATGGTGGTAGTCCTGCGGGTACCTCCTCCGGAAACACGTCGCCGAATTCCTGCAAAACATTAGAAACACCAAGAGGAAGAGGGGTCATGTCGTTAGAAACCAAAACCGTACCCCTGTACAAAAGCACAAGAGGCATGGCCGTAGGATCCTCACTAAATTCTCTCATGTCTTCTTTGGTGGCTAATGAGACTAAGGAATTCACTCTCTCACTTTTCGTTATATCACTCACGACATTACAATTCTCTCGCCTATCTAGAGGTGCATCCTCCAAATTGACTTCAATCTTCTGACGAGACTCATTGACAATTTGTTGTGGTGACATAGGCTGTAAGTTAATTTTCTTGCCCTTGTACTCCAAGTGATATGTATTGGCACGGCCATTGTGTTGCACAGAACGGTCATAGAGCCAAGGCCGACCCAATAAGAGGTGACAAACCGTCATAGGAACCACATCAAAATCAATGCAATCCTTATACGGTCCAATCGCAAACTCAACACGCACCATGTGGTTTACCTTCATCTCACCATTGTCGCTCAACCACTGAATATAATATGGATGCGGGTGCGGTAGATACTTCAACTTCAGCTTGGTACATAACTCCTTGCTTGCTAAATTGCGGCAACTCCCGCCATCAATAATGACCTTGCAAGCCTTGTCAGGACCAACTAAAGCTTTGGTTTGAAACAAATTGCAGCGCTGAGTAGATGCACTAGGCAACACATTAAGAGCACGCTGCGACACAACAATGGTGCGAGCATCAGAAGGATATGCATCTTCACCATCAGTGTCATAGTCATCATTGTCTGGAGCATTTGGATCAACATCATCTCCAGTTTCATATTCATTGTCCTCATTGATAAACATGACTTTGCGGTTAGGACAATCTCTCTTAAAGTGACCCTTGCCACCACATGTATGGCAAAGCATATCGCGGTTGCGCGTTGTAGACACACCGGAACCACTCGTACTTGCAGCAGATTCGGACTTCTTTGCATTAGATACATTGGAGACCGGTTTGCTAGGCGGAGTAGAGTAAGGAGCGGAGCGCGTCGAAGGCGCCGGCGCTGTAGAGGGCGCGCGGGGTGTAAAACGCCCTGCTCCCGTAGCACGTCCTTTAACCTTTGCTTCTTCCGCCAACTGTGATTCAGCTTCTCTTGCATGATGTAACAATTGATTCATATTGGTGTAGGTGTAATGACAAACAATGCCTTTAACATCATACTTCAATCCATTGAAAACGCTGCATTGTCATCTCGAGAGACTCACGGACACGACCACGCTGCATAAGCATCTCCATCTCCATGTAGTACTCATCAACAGTCTTCACACCTTGTCTCAATAGTGTTAGCTTATCAAATATATTCCGCATGTAATTTGTAGGCACAAAGCGAGAAGTCATTGCCTCTTTCATAGCATGCCATGTACGGATAGGTTGTGCACCATCTTCAGCGAGGTTACGAACCAAAGAATCCCACCAACGCAATGCATAACCATCAAATTCAGAAGACGCAAGCTTGATCTTTCTATCTTCAGAGTAATGTGGATGTAGGCTCCATAATTTCTCAATCTTGAGCTCCCAAGTGAGGTATTCTTCAACATCAGCTCCTCCTTCAAACTTGGGTATGGAAAACTTAGGCTTACCCAATCCATCTTCTTCATCTTGTCCACGACCATTACGGCCAAGTGGAACCCAGCCACGAGGACGATGACCACGAGGCGCACCACGAGCATTGTGTGCGTCATCTTCAAGCTCAGGATCTTCATCATCTTCTTGTTGTTGTTGTTGTTGTTGTTGTAGGACAGTCAAGTTCTCAATAGCGAGACGCATATCCGCAAGATTGCGCTGTATATCCGTCATTTGATCAGACAATCCAGTGACGGTGACATTAGTAGCATCCAGCGTTTGTTTGATCTCATCAACTGTACTCTTAAGCTCATCATCGTTAGTGCGGAATTCACGTCGCATCTCATTACGAAGAGCTTCATACTCCCTCCATGTGATGATATCTGCCGAGTTCTTGTTTTCCTGGTTAACAATCTTATTATCACTAGCAGACATGATTAGTAGGTTAGTGCACTAAATCAAAAATATATGGTGGTACTCTCACAACTCACTCAAAACTGATAAGAAAAGGAAATCTTACCGTTCCAAAGTAAATTAGTGTTGCTTACCACTTGTAGTAACAACTAGTGCACGGATGTAGCGAAGCGAATATCAAGGGTATAAGAACAATCACACGACAAAGCAGGGTATATGTGGGGCTGTAGGTAGGCTACCTATTTGCACCAATAACAAGCTCTAGCGCTGACCGTAGACAACCAAAGATACTCACACAAGGCGATATAATGGGGCAATGCAACTATATGGAGGAAAGGTTGCAATGCACAAGAGAGACGCTAGCAAAGCTCAACGAGACAGGCACAAGATTGCTCAACTACGGATGCAGTAAAGAAAACTTAGGCCTTTCACTTGATTTCAACTAGCACACACTTTTCTTTTTGTATTTTCTTTTTGTAACACACGCAGCTATGTAGCTCTTTTTGCTTCTTGTCAATTTTCTATTTTTTTTTTTTTTTTTGATTTTATGACTCAACTCCTTGATAACACGGCCAACAAGATATGCAAAGCACCAAAACCCTAATGAGCAGCCTGTCGAGCGGTAAAACTAGTCTCTTCTGGGGAAGTTCCTAGTCACGTATATCGAAAGGCTGTGTCTATGGTTGGGAACAAGCACACTGTACGCTATGTGGACTCGGAGTAACAAAACTGACACTAGAAGATAAACTAGATAAAAGAGAAAACACAAACCCTAATAATTCTACTAGAAGAAAGATAAAGGTACGCAAAAACAACTACGAAAAGCAACTAAAACTCGAAATTAGTGCAAGCTATGGCTATGGCAAACCCTAACCCTAAATATTTTTGGCTTTTTCTGGATAGGAAAACACTCACAACTCAACTATGGGGTGGATTGTGGATGGCTTACCGAGGAAAACTGGAATCTGATACCAAGATGATAAGGGGTGGCCCGATCTTCTCAGTAAGCAACGGTGGTGATGATGATCACGGGTGATGGCAGCGGAGATACACGACGATGAAGTGGATGATAACTTGTATGACGCAACGAGATCTCTCGATTGGTCCCTGTCGCCAGATGCAACAGCTCTCAACCCTGCAAGATATTCGCAACTCCACACACTTGCGCACGTAGCCGCCGACCACGAAGCGGTAAGTTGCAACCGTCTAATTCCCAATGGAACAGCAGATCACACAAGACTTAAACAGGATCTACACAATATCCAAGCAATATGGTGTAGGGAATTCAATAGTTTTGCAGAGCAAACAACTAAGAACTAGGGTTTATCTTAAACGTGGTCTCAAGCAACTTGTGGGGCGTCCCAGGGACTTATATAGGCGTCTGGGACGACCTCAGGTCCAAAAAGTACGAAAATAACCGACCCAGAATAGATCTGGTCGAGACAGACTCGGACTGGTCCGGTCTGGGATCCGGTCGACCGGGCTGTGGACCGGCCGGTCCGGTTGGCGGCCGTCAACCGGGCTGTGGACCGGGCTGTCCGGTCAGTGGTCCGGTCAACCGGGCTGTGGACCGAGAAAACTGCGAAGTTTCCGGTTTCCGTCCGGTACGAGGGGCTTCCTCCGGTTGACGTCCGGTTGGTGACCGGTCGACCGGGCCAGGAACCGGGCTGGCCGGTCTGGGGGCCGTCTGACCGGATTCTGGACCGGCCTGGACTTCGTCTTCTCCTCTCGCGCATGCCTCCCGCTCCTCCCTCGCGCGTCCATGAGATATCTTCATGTCCAGCTCCATGTCCAGCTTCTCGGCCATCGTGACGTCTGTCTTCATGTCCAGCTGCTCCTCTCCTCGTGCGATGCTCATCTCCTCTTGATACCTGATGATACATAAGTAATAGGACTTAGGCAGTATAAAGTTCTCATCAATCAAAGTATCGCTTAGGAACAAGTTCACCTGTTGTTTAAGTAGCTTCGCACGAGCTCGTGTCATTGGTCCAATCCTGACTTCATTGGACTTGAGTTTCACAGCAGGTTCATCTTCAATTGGTAATGACGGAGGTAGTAGTGAGGTAGGGATGTCCTCATCACTTGATGCTTGAGCGAACATTCATAAGTTTGTTTTAAACCTGTCCTTCGTCCCATTTTCTTGTTCTTTTGTTGTGATGCGTCCTCACTTGGCGGCCACATTACCCATCATACAGAAAAACTAAGTTCATTCCGTCTGCGCTGTGTGGCGTTTGTCTTGAATTTTAGCCTACAGTCAATGGTCAACAGTTTAGAGAGCCCTGCTCCGGTGCTCCTCCCCAAGCCAAGTTGAGAGGTTACATTTAAGTTTTTTTTTCCTATTTTAGGCCCCACAAAATTCATATCTAGCAAATGTATATCCATCCCATTTGTATGTATACGGCATCTATACGCCGCGTTAGAAAAAAAAAGAGGTCACGTGACCAGGTAACATCAGCGCCTCATCGTCTCTGGCATCATCGACTTTCAGGAGGGTCGGGTTGTATTTTTGTTGTTCTTGTGGACCTTTCTGTAATTGCCGTTGTTCTTCTGGAGCCTTCTCCGCAAAAAAAAAACATCGTAATTGCCTAACTACCGCCTCACGTTGTGCATGCGTGGTTTTGAAACCTGCTGGCTGTGACGATGGAATCGCTACGCCAGCAAGGATCCTGCTAACTAAGGGTGCTACACGTGCCGAACGTCTCAACCATCGCCGGTAATATCGTAGCCGCTCTAGATCCGCCAGTTCATCGATGGAGGGTACCCTCGTACAAGACAACGCGGGCCATACAGGCCATTACAGGTTGTTCGTACGTGTCAGATTTTTTAATTTTAACATCATGCCCCACTTACAAAGGGGTATGAAAAGATATCCACCATTATTGTTTTTTGTTGCTAAAATTTTTCTAGGGAGGAGCACCGGAGCAGAAGCGCAGTTTAGACTTGCGAGTCAAAATCAGTAGGAAAAACTATCGGTCAAGTCTGAAACTTTCAAGAAATTGGTAGTAGCTGATACCATCCAAGCTGTCTCTATTCCCATCTAGAGCCAATGGTTACTATTGTCTTCACCAGGAGGCTGGCTTCCTCGTAAATTATGGCCCTCGCAGCATCATCGAACCCAAAGCTCAAACATACAATTAGATCCATGTAGTCAGACTGGACAAACACAAGCTGCCTCCGTAAATGTTGATATATATACATCTTTGAACCAAAACGATGAAAGTCCGGTATAACAACAGCCAGTCCATGCACAGGCACGACCAATCCTGAAAGGTGTAGCATTGTTAGTTCTCTCTTGTGTTGTTGCAAGAAGTTCACTATGTAACATTTGCCTAGTTATATGAGGGAACTACCTTCTGAAGTATGATAGTGTATACGGTGGGAAGAGACATATCGTGTGCGGTGTATTATTGTACGGAAGCAGAGGATAAGAAGGGACTCACAACACTGAACAAGTAACCACGGGGTAATCCCTTAATTGTGATGGACTAATAGGTGGCTTACCAAAGGCCATTCCGGTGGTTGTTCAGGGATGTGTTATGAGATACATATTCCAACTTCGAGCCTTTCCCACATACAATGAGAGCCAAGATATGAATTATCTAGTTTGTGTTCTTAGTTGATACTAGAGGTGAAACCAACAACCCACGAGAACATTATAATATTATTATAGTTCAAACTAACCTTTAGTCGCATTTATATATCCTTATTACAATTATTTATTGTACACATCATCCTACAAAACTCTTTAGAAACAAAACCTCGCTTGAGATTTGAGACAACTTTAAGTGATTTTAGATAAATAGCAACAAGGGGCATTAAGATCACTACTAGTAGCTTCTCGTGGTTCGGCACTCTTATTTCCAAACTAGCTACTCCCTCCGTTCCTATTTAATTGACTCAAATTTAGTACAAAGTTGTACTAAATCCGAGTCAATTAAAAGAGACCGGAGGGAGTACATCTGATCTTGTTCTTGCAGTCATCAACCACCTCCCGGGTTGACTCCGCCCAGGCGATCCCGGAGGCCCTCCGTCGCTGCTGCCTAACCTCCCCCGCTCCCAGCCCAGCTAGGCCGCTGCCACCGCCACCGTCGGTGGTGGCGGCACCCATCTTGCCAGATGCGGAGGGCTGGTGAAGGCACGTACGGCCGATCTCCTCGGGCGGTGGGGTACGGCACGGCGGACCATGGGAATCTCGCGGAGGAGAGGATGGACAGGAGGGTCGGACAACGACGACAGCGCTGGCTGGCGGCGGCGCGGCAACCTTTGATGGCGTCTGGGCGGGCCGATCTGGGGCCGATCTAGGCCCAGTGGTGTCTGTCCGGTTGCATATGGTGTTGCGTGTTTTCTGTCGGCCATGCGACTGGCTGTTCCCTATTTGGCTTTCCGAGTTCGTCTTCTTCTCCGCCACCGGGCGGTGGTCTGGGGCTACTGGCGTGGCTTTGAATAAAGGTGCATGTCCTTGGATTCCACTCTCTTCATGTCGAAGAACTACTTGTTGCCGATCGTCATTGATCTTGGGTGGACTACTGAATTCCGGAAGACTCCGCTAGCGAATTCCAAATGGACGACATGCCTGGAGTTTTTTGTTGTTGTAGATGGTGTTTCGGTCACGCACAACCATGTTTATTTCTGACCTTTTGTGTCGTTGCCTATTCGATGGTGCCTCGGAGGAGGGATCCTCACGAGGGGGAGAAGAAGTAGGGGCCATAGGGCGGAGAGTCCTTGGGACGGTGGTACGAGATTTACCCATCTTCGGAACACCTGCTCGGAGACAGGGCCTACTGCTGCTTGTCTGGAATTATTTGGGCGCTTTCGCGTTGTTACAATGAGTTGTGGTTGTGCCTCTAGGGCTCCCAGGATTCGGCTTATAAAGGCGCTCGGATCTAGGGTTTACACGGAGAGTCCTAGCCGGAATACAAGATGCCTAACTACGGAATATTATATTGCCGTGCACGTCAAGGATCCACCTTTTCTTATGCGCCGTACTGGATCCATATACTTCATGGGCCTTCTCAGATCCGACTAACATCATATGGCGGTTAAGATCCGGCTCTTGTTTCCTGGGCTGGACTTCATCCATCTTGATCTACAAGAACTGGGCCGCCCGATGGGCCGTATGCCACCATCACCAGGTCATGATGTTGATATACCCATAAAGTATACCCACAACAGTAGCCCCCGAAGTTCTCCGAGATTCATCATTCCTCCGACTTCACTTAACTCGGATCCGAAGAGAATTTGGAAGAGCTTCCAAACTTTTCTCATTTCCGACTTCATTCAAACGGAAATCTTCTGTCCTTCTGTAACGGCAATGTAGCAGATTTTTCGCCCATCCCGCGCACAACTTCCTCTTTTCCCGCGCTAAATTTTCGGAGATGCGAATCTTCAGCCGGAATTTTTGGAGGTGCACAGTTAAGTTACCACTGCGTCGTTTTACCGCTTTTAACCTAAGACACGTGGCGGTCATCCAACGGTGCGACCGTTCCGTTCTCACCGTCGGATCCGAATCACGAATCTCCGCGCGGGGTCTATTAATACCCTCCGCGTCCGGTAACTTTCCCATTCGTTTCACTGCAAACCTCACTTCATCTTCTTCCTCCCGATGGCGCCGCTCCGTAGATCTGAACTCCGGCGAGCTCCTCCTCAGGAAGCTTCACCCGCCGGCACTCCAGCATCGCCCTCGACCCGAGCTGCGCACGTTTGAACGGGAAATCACCCCCGCCGCCGATCCATGGTCATCCGAAGCCCAGCGCACTAAGTCCGGTGACCTCATCTTTGCCGGCGCAATGGGGAACCGCCACACCATTGACGGTACGTTCGCCGGACCCGTAGAAGAAGAAGTAGCGTAGATTAGTCTAGTTTCCGGCTACTCAGACTGTTTTACCATATGCATGCAGCCGGAAGCATGTCTACTAATTCACCTAGATATATTGATAGTTCTCCGAATAGTCCAGACTCAAGCTCAAAAGAACCAAGTTTTCCAGAACCATTAGCATTCCTACCACGGCATATTTCCGACACCCGCTTAGCTCAACCTTTCTCCGCATCTTCCAGCAACGCACTAGGCCGGATCCCAACCGTCCAAGAGATCCAAGAAGAACTCGAGGGCGAACCAAGAATGGCACCTAAAGTGCAAGAGGTGGATCAGAAAAAAGGATCCATGCCCCGGAACCGCTGTGGTGACCCAGCGTACCACTGCATGGTGTAGTACACAAGTCGTTGACATAACATAAGTGAAACACCGTTCCACTCATATTACATCCCTCATAGTGGTACAACAGAAACATATGCGAGTCCAAGGCATGTCTATAGAAGGATACACAAACTGTTTACAGAAGATCAACACAACCTCCTACTTTAGAGTGAGGTAAAACTTCAAATAAAGCTCCAGAAGAATGACTCGTAATCTAACTTATTGCTAACTTAACCTTCAGAGCTACTAGGTTTGCTATAGAAATCTAGCTACTTAGGTTTGCTATAGAAATCTAGCTACTTAGGTCCTAGGATTAGGGAAAGGTTCCCTTCTATTACTAATCTAGGTTTTCCACTCTAACTAATGCAGAAGTTGACTCCATTGACTTCATTGATTGAGTTCTCCATCTTGTTGCAGTTGACTCCTTTGTCTTCGAGTTCCACGGTAGTTTCTCCTTCGGTGCCTCCATAGCTAAGCAGGAGATTTAAGAGTGGGATGAGTACGAGCGTACTCAACAAGTTCATATTAG
Source organism: Lolium multiflorum (assembly GCA_030979885.1). NCBI lineage: Eukaryota > Viridiplantae > Streptophyta > Magnoliopsida > Poales > Poaceae > Lolium > Lolium multiflorum. Next base: position 137,469,547 of record CM061750.1, read on the forward strand.
GAAATAGGTGTATCATGCACTAGCTACAGCCACAGACCAGAAAGTCATAGGCGAATGCAAGTTTTCATAAACATTTCTTCAAAAGGTTTATTTTATTCTGAAATCTATACCCATCAGTTTCACAGGTTGACTAGAACTTCATGGAGTTCCTTTCTGCGCGTTCGCAGTTCCCTTCCCGGAACAAGGAGTGACAGTCACAATTCAATACACTCTGCAGAGGTGCGTTACTTTTCCCATAAGAGAACTTAACCTTGTTGCCAACCGAGTCATGATTCTCGTTCACACTTCCTTTGGTGTGAGGTCAGGTATAAGAACCAAGCCCACACCGCCTTCTCCGCGACCCTGCAAACCCACCCTTTTGTCCACCAGTACATCCCCGTTAGAAATCTCCCGATCATACGGCTTTAACCCCGATGTACGTCGGACAATCCTTCATAGACGTTAGAGCCTCTCATCCACACAGATGAGGATTTAAAAGGATTTCCCAACCTACGGCGGTGTTATCCCAACACCCCGCCAGGCCCTATCAAGTTCGTTGGCGTGCAGGAGGGAAAAGATACAGCTGGCTTCCCCAGAGCCATTATAGATCTTATGGTCAACGCGATATGTACGGCGCTAGAATCACTGGACGGCATTGGTACTTAGTCCTAGATGAATAGTACCCTTGCAATGGAACCTCCACCAATCAACACATACCATGGTTCCATTGCCCACCACATAGTCATATTCATAATTGTAAAATAATATTTTGCTTTTCAATGCAGGAGTGATAAGTATAATACTTTGCATATAGTTTGATAAAAATAATCAAATGACATGAGCAAGCGATGAACTTGCCTTTCTTGACTGCAAGATTATGCAGGCAAAAGCTTCGATACGTGATAACTCCAAATTCTTAAATATCATCATTGTCCAGTAAGGACAATGTTTAAAGAACTGACAAAGATGCTATAATGCATAGTATGAGATGCACTCGTCCCGAGCGTAACCTAACCTCGATGATTTATGTTTGAGTGAATTGTAAAGATTTCTTTAGGATGTGTTGCACTTTTAGGATGATTCTCAAACAAGGTTCTTATTACGGTTGGCTTATAAGAATAGCATATACAAGTAATATAATGCATGATAACAATCATACTTACAAAGGAATGGTGATATGAATAGCATAAACAAGTGATATAATGCATAATAACAATCATACGCACAAAGGAATAGTGGTTGCATAACATGTAGAGAACAGTTGTCAGTTTTAAGACTGGTAGTGCATGGTTTATGATTACTTATTATGTACTTCAAAAGAATAACTCTTGAAGAACAAGTTACATATTAAATAAGAAGCATTTCAAGTAAGAACTATTGGCTTCTATGGTTTGCTTGATATTTACTTATGACCCACAAGTATAGGGGGTGTATCGTAGTACTTTCGATAAATAAGAGTGTCGAACCCAACGAGGAGCAGAAGGTGTTGACAAGCAGTTTCGATGAAGGATTCACTGTAAATGCTCATAGACAAGTTTTCAGGGGGTTTTGATATAGCAGATAAATAAAATACAAGTAAGTAAAATGCGAGAGTAATAATTGCAGCGAGTGGCCCAATCCTTTTTAGCACAAAGGACAAGCCGGTTTGTTTACTTATAATGACCAAACGTTCTTGAGGACACACGGAAATTTAGTCTAGTGCTTTCGCTTCATATAGTTGATTAATCTTCATTGTTTTGATAAGTGTTGTGTGGGTGAACCTATGCTAATGCACCACCCTTCCTAGGACTAATACATACTTGTGATTAAACCCCTTGCAAGCATCCGCAAATACAAGAAAGTAATTAAGATAAATCTAACAACACCTTAAACTTGAGATCCTGTTATCCCTCCTGCATCGATATACCAACGGGGGTTCAGGTTGCTGTCACTCCGGCAACCCCACAATTAGCAAATGAATACAAGATGTATTCCCCTAGGCCCATAAAGGTGAAGTATCATGTAGTCGACGTTCACATGACACCACTAGAAGAATGACACCACAACTTAAATATCAAACCATTAAATACTACCCAACATAGTTCACTACTAACATTTAGGCTTCACCCATGTCCTCAAGAACTAAACGAACTACTCACGAGACATCATATGGAACATGATCAGAGGTGATATAATGATGAATAACAATCTGAAGATAAACCTTGATCCAATGGTTTCACTCAATAGCATCAATAACAAGTAGTAATCAATATATACCGGGAGAGTTTCCCCTATGAAATACTCAAGATTCAACCCTAGATGTTACAACGGAGACGAGGTGCAGCGGTGGAGATGACGGTGTCGATGGTGGAGATGATGATGATGATGATCCCAATGAAGTCCAGCTCGATGACGGTGACGATGGCGACGATTTCCCCTCCGGGAGGAAATTTCCCCGTTTCTGCGGGAGAGCTCTTTTCTCTCTGGTCTTTTTACGCCCCGCAGAGGCGGCTGTGTCTATTCTTCGTGCCTCCCAGTACCTTAGGGTTCTCGGGAGATGAAGTACGCGAAGGAGAGATGGCCGAGGGGGGTCGTGGGCCCCCTCCCCACATGGCGGCGCGGCCAGGGTGGAGCCCGCGCCGGCCTATGGGGGGGGCATGGCTGCCCTCCTCGGCCTCCCCTTTTGGCTGGCACCGTCTTCTGGGAAAATAAGAACTTCGGTGTATTTTCCGTCAATTGTTGATCTTCAGAAATATTGTATCCTGACGGTGCTTTTTCCAGCAGAATTCTGACTCCGGTGAATAATTCTCCAATAATCATGAAACATGCAAAATAGGTGAAATAACATAAGTATCATCCCTAAATATGAAATATATCAATGAATAACAGTAAATTATGATATAAAATAGTGATGCAAAATGGACGTATCAACTCCCCCAAGCTTAGACCTCGCTTGTCCCCAAGCGAAACTGAACTTAGTAAACAAGACCACATGTTTATGGAGTGAAGAGTCGATAAATAAAATACGGACAAGAAGCATCACATTTATTAATTCACACAAGACATTCTAGTAGATAACTTCCTCATATAACTCAACTTGAAATAAGTGAAGAGAAATCACAAATAAAGGTGCATAGGAAATCATAATTGGTTATGGCAAACTTTGTTCTTGGTCAAAGAACTATTAACAGATTGTACTTATCTTTCGAGTAAAGCCTTTATATTAGAATTTATATGGCAGAACTTACATCCTCAATCATAACAATCTCCTCATAATCATTGATAGCCTTCAAAGTCATATTCATTCAGATAAAATTTGTACTAAACAAGGAAGAATAAAAGGCACGATTAAATAGATCATAATATAAATGATTGGATCACAACAACTCAATTGCTTGCTTGAGATAGAGGGAAATAGGTTTACTGACTCAACATAAAAGTAAAAGATAGGCCCTTCGCAGAGGGAAGCAGGGATTAAATCATGTGCTAGAGCTTTTCAAATTTTGAAATAACAAAAGGAGCATAAAAGTAAGGTTTTGAGAGGTGTTTGTTGTTGTCAACGAATGGTAGTGGGCACTCTAACCCCCTTGTCAAACAGACCTTCCAAGAGCGGCTCCCATGAAGGACGTTATCTCTACCAGCAAGGTAGATCATCCCTCTTCTCTTTTGTTTACACATGTATTTTAGTTTTATTTATGGATGACACTCCTCCCAACCTTTGCTTTCACAAGCCATGGCTAACCGAATCCTCGGGTGCCTTCCAACATTTCACAAACCATGGAGGAGTGTCTATTGCAAAATTAAGTTGCTTACTGATAAATCAGGGCACGTGAAGAGAATTATTAATGAAAGTTATTAATTGGGGCTGGGAACCCCGTTGCCAGCTCTTTTTTTTTTTTTATTGGATAAGCGGATGTATATGCCACTAGTCCATTGGTGAAAGTCTGCCCAACAAGATTGAAAGATAAAACACCACATACTTCCTCGTGAGCTATAAAACATTGACACAATTAAGGAGTTTGAATTGTTTAAAGGTAGCACATGAAATATTTACTTGGAGTGGCGCAAAATACCACATAGTAGGTAGTTATGGTGGACACAAATGGAATGGGTTTGGTTTAAGGTTTTGGATGCACGAGAAGCATTCCCTCTCAGTACAGGTCTTTGGCTAGCAAGGTTGATTAGCAAGCATAAGAGTTGAGGGAAATAAACAAATATACGTGTGATAGAATCATGCATCTTTCTTGTAAGCACAAGCAATTTTAACTTCAGAATACTAAACTCATTAGCTAACAAGAAAGAAAGATAATGAAATAATATATCTACATGTACTTCCCTCTTTTCTACTTAGGCCTCAAAGTATTGTTGCTATTGACCAATGCTAAGTTTGCCAAAACCAAATAGATTTACTTGATGCTCCCAAAGTGATATCAATACTAACAACAAGATTAATCATATAACAGAAATTGCAAACTAAAATAAGGTGTGCAAAAAGTAAATGATAAAACTTCTCATTAATATTCCATAACGATAACTCACACCAAGGGATACATAGATAACCAACTAAAAGAGAGATACTTCCACACTGCAAACCATCTTATATGATAACTTCCCTACTCATGATATGACACTACTTGATAGTAAAAAGGTAAAAGATAGTGATGATGTGATACCGCGGCACTCCCCCCAAGCTTTGGAACAAGCCAAGGGGATGCCAATACCAATGATGAATTACTCCTTCGGTGGTGATGGTGGTAAATTCTTCCCGTCATCAGACTTCCAAGGAAGAGGCTCTCCATCAACAAATGATGTCTTGGTCTCGGGAATCCTGAAACCGGCGGCATAGCTTATGTGTTTAAACCTGTTTTCATACTCACAGTTTTGATTCTGAACATCATAAAGTTGCACTTGAAGTTGGTTGGTAGTGTTGTGAAGTGAGAGGATATCGCCCCACAGCTTTGTAGTCTCCTTCTTGTGTTCATCAATAAGTTCGGACACAATTCTGTGGAAGATGTCCACTTCACGTTCAGCCATCTTCTTGTAGGCGAAGACCTCTTGTTCTAGTTTCTCCATCCTGTCCTCCAAGCTTCCTTCTTCTTTAGGACCCCGAACATCTTCTATCTGCAACTCTCCATCTACGAGCAGCAATTCCTTGGGATGCATCTTCAGCTCGTTCATATACGGGTTGACGACGTTCTCAAAGAAGCTATCCTTCGGGGTTCCCGACGAAGACATGGTGGCTCTAGATCTGAAAACAATATCTGGTAGATACAGCTCGAAACAAAACAAGACGAGAAAACGATATACGGATCTCGGAGGGTCCGGGGGATTATATAGCAAAAAATTCACGACAAAAGGAACGTACCAGGTCGAAAACGAGTGCAAACGGGACTCCGAGGGGCCGTCCCCATAGGGCGGCGCGGCCAGGGTAGGGCCCGCGCCCCCACGTGGGGACGTGCCCTTGCGCGTCTCCTCCACTCCGTTTCGATCTCGTAATTTTTCGTATTTTCCCGAAATAGCAGAAATATTGTTCGGAAAGTTAAACGCAGACTTTTTAGTACTAAAACTGTTACCTATTCGAAGTCGAACTCTGCAGAACTGTCAATTTGGTCTTTGATGAAGTTTTCCAGAGTCACCACTTGAATAACATCAACATCTTCATTATAAGAACTAGTCATCAACCCGTGCATCGCACGGGCTACATATGTCACACACACATGGATATATTAACATTATTTAGTTCAAAAAACATGCATGCTTTAGCTGCCTCAATCATATTGATAATTAAAGATGGCATGGTTTATAGAACAACGGAGAATGTATTCCATCTATTCAATCTTATTTTGGCAGGCCTATATTGAACTGTGATCCATATTTGTTTTAATTAACTGAATCATATGTATGGAACAGGATATCCTAGTTAAAACGTAAATGCATGTTATAACTTTGTCTTTGTTGTCTATGGTTTATTTTCTTAATATGGTATTTCTATATAATGTTCCTTATATTCTTGCAAATATATAGTAATAACAACATAGTGAAAAATGCAAAAAATACTCTTCCTAGCTACATAAATAATTAATAAATTGCAGCAAGTATATATTTTTTATGGCAATATATGATTAGAGCCTTTTAAGACCATCCACGTTATATGCAACTAATGAAGGGGTATATTTACTTACATCGTCCTAGGGTTGAGTACAATTGTAGATATCTGGGGCATGCTGGAGGCGTCGGTTTAAAATGATCATTCCTTTTTTTGGTATTCAAAAGACAAAGCCAAGTTGAGTTACTTCGACTGAAACGGCAGCCAAGCTACAGCACAGAAACGATAGTATCATGTTATTCCCAACCTTGTCCGCCTCTCTATAATAGATCAGCGAAAAATACAGTAGTTGTAAGTTACAAAAACTAACTAAATCTTGTTCTGTTGTCGTGCTTAAATGTCCCACAATTGCTGCAAAAAACAGGGTTCTGCAAACCTCAGGCATATGTCATCTAAATCCAGAATCAAGTTTCCAACAATATATGGTGTACCACTTGAATAGATGCGGCATTTGTTTTTGTATGGATAAATCGGCATCTGAGTAGACAATTAAGGAGTGGGAATGGGAAGGAGTGAGATAGAGACCATGATCAAGGGTGCCTTTAAGGTACCGAAGAATGTGTTTGATGAGAAGAAGATGGAGTTCGCGAGGATCGTGCATGTGAAGGCAGATTTTCTGGATAACATAGGAAATTTCTGGACGGGTAAGGGTAATATATTGGAGGGCACCGGCTAAGCTGCGGTAGGAGAAGGGGTCGACGACAGGAGGCCCAACGGAGGAGGGTAATTTAGCTTTTGTATCAATGGGAGTAGGAGATGGATTGCAGTATGTCATGCCCTAACATATATGGATCAAATTGGTGTACGTACCTTAGCTTCTGTAGAAACCGTTCAGACACATCTCCACGCATGCATAGAAGCTGGCAATGGAGCCTGTATTTCTGAAAGAGTGCTCAAAGTCCAAATATTAAACAAACCACACGACTACACATAAAGATCAGCATCATATCAAAGCAGAATTGATCAACTGAGATATCCAAATTATCCACCATGTTCACTGACGGAGTTGTTACCTTCTCCTTGCAAAAACAGAGAGCAGGGATAAAAATAGACATCCATCTGAAATGGCACAACCAAGATTATCATGAGTGTTGCAAATACAACGCCGTAACGGATGTGCACCTGCAGTTTATCAAGTTTCAACGCCCAAATAGGATTACCTGCTTCGCTTTGCTAGAGAAATCATCTCCATGCTACTATAAAATATCAATTACTTATTTAATTGTACAACAGGCCCAAAAGGAAGCAACCAATATTTTATTTCACAAAAGAATCACTCTGGAAGCAGGTATTAGAGTATTTGTATGTTTAGACAGAAACCATGCAGCATGTCGAGCTTACCATGATTTATCTGAAAATCCCACACGGTGATGCCCATGTCCTGACAGACAATAAATTTATGCGTATTTGCCACACACAAAATGTATCATGACAATGCCTACATAACTGGAGACTTGACTTGTATCTGCAAAAGAAATTTTATCTTGATATGTAATTAGGCCATGAAATTACAGCATCCGGTAGTAGCTAAGATCATATCAACACCCAAGATGAAGATTCTAATGTCTATTTGCAATCAGGATAAATAATTAGGTAAGTGCATGCATCTTTAAATATTCATATTTAGTTGATGGAAGAAATAAAATTTTCTAATTTAGTGTAAACTTATTTAACTAACAGGCCATTAAGTATTCATATTTAGATGATGGAACGCAATCTAGGTAACCCATAATTGTTGTTTGTAGCTGATGAAAAACATGTAAAAGCTCATAGCTGCAACTTTCATATTATACTCTTTAAGCGGCTGCTTCAAACAATAAATATCGGACTTAAAAGGAAATATCATGCAAATTATTAGAAATCGAATATTGGAAATCCATCTGCTGCAGCATTCTTAGGTGGCTCTTTACTTGCCGCTGCCGCTCAGGCAATAGTATAGATGTTCCCATGTCATCAATAAACTATTATTTTTCCAATCAAGACCTCTGAGCTACCTGTGGTTGATAAATTTCATCGAGTCTCCACAGTCATACAATCTCCGATGAAACTGCATGTGACTCATCATGCTCTGTTTTATCCCATTATGGTGGTGTACCTGTTGGCTGGTGGCCTCTATGAGTTAATCTATGTGATTCAGTGGCTTGTAGATCCAAAGCGAACCTGCAGCAATAACAACTGTTTTTCATAGGTCAGGAACAATATTACAAATCTTTTCCTTGGTAATATCAACAGCATCCTCGGCTGCCACTTCGAAGAATCATGTGCGTGTGCAGAACTCTTTTGATTTTGTGGTGATCTCCTTCTTTCCTCCTGCTCATAATCCGTGTTCAGGGGTATTATTGCTGCTATACTTAAAGTTTCTATTTATTTGTGGAAGACGTAAGATAATTTGTGAAATTATGCTAATGAATTCAACGAATCAGTAATACAGTGCAGGGTATTTTATGGATGAGGGTGTACCTGCCTACGGTGGCAGCGCTGTTCGTCCAATCGGCCGCTATGCTGACGATGACGGCCGCTTATTCTGTTTCAAACTGTTGGCGTACAATCTGCTGGGATCAATCATGATATTTGTTATGGCCTGGAGAGCGATCCTTCCTGAATATTTACAGAGGATCAAGCGTAACTTGAATTATGTAGCTGCTTCTCTTTCCTGGCACACGTTGATAGCACCTTGGTGAAACTGACAGGATTTGGTGCTTGACGATGGAAAGGATCGGGAAGGCCAGGTTGGATTTAGCCATGGGTTTCTCGATGATTTGCTTGCAGGACGGGAGATGCAAAACAAAGAAGATGTTCTTTCGGCAGCCCCGATGGAGAGTCCTAACACAATAAGTAAAACTTGCGTCTCGCGGAATAACGTGGTGAATTGTAATTCATCCGACGGCTGCGTATAGCATTCAAATATATCGGACGTACAATTAGTTACTATTTCTAGGATTAACGTGAGGGCTTTATGGGAGTCTCCAATTAGTAAATATAAGATCTCCAGAAATATAATGTTTGAGTCTTTGTCCATTCACCACTTGTGTGGCATCATCTTTCAACGAAGCAATTTTATTGCCCCTGAACAATACACCTCATCAATGACATATGGTCCTTCCCATTTTGACAGCAATTTTTCTGTAAAAAATCTGAGACGAGACCGATACAATAGGACTTTATCTCCAACATTAAATTCTCTTTTAATAATTATTCTATCGTGCCATTTCTTAATTTTCTCCTTAAAAAGTTTAGCATTTTCATAAGCTTCACTTCTCCACTCATCTAAAGAACTCAATTGTAGCAACCTTTTCTTACCGGCAAGTTTAAAATCTTTATTAAGTTCTCTTACAGCCCAATAAGCTTTGTGCTCTAGTTCTAAGGGTAAATGACAAGCTTTTCCATAAACCATTTTATAAGGAGACATTCCCATAGGATTTTTATAAGCAGTTCTATAAGCCCACAATGCTTCTTTTAACTTACTAGCCCAATTTTTCTAGATTTATTAACAGTCTTTTGCAAGATAGATTTAATTTCTCTATTTGATAATTCTACTTGCCCACTAGTTTGAGGATGATAAGCTGAGGCAATTCTATGATTAATACCATATTTAGCAAGAGTTTTTCTAAAACCACCATGAATAAAGTGAGAACCTCCATCAGTCATAATATATCTAGGTACTTCAAATCTAGGAAAAATAACATCTAAAAGCATTTTTAGAGAGGTCTCACCATCAGCACTTTTTGTGGGTATGGCTTCCACCCATTTAGTAACATAATCAACAGCAACAAGTATATGAGTGTTCTGAAGAAGGGAAAGGACCCATGAAGTCAAATCCCCAACAATCAAATGGTTCAATAACAAGAGTATAATTCATAGGCATTTCATTGCGTCTAGAGATATTACCAACTCTTTGACATTCATCACAAGAAAAAATAAACTTTCTTGCATCTTTAAAGAGAGTTGGCCAATAAAAACCTGACTGTAGAACCTTTTGTGCAGTTCTATCTCCGGCGTGATGTCCTCCATAAGCACTACCATGACACTTACTCAATATTTCTCGTTGTTCATATTCGGGGACACATCTTCGCATAATACCATCCACTCCTTCTTTATATAAGTGTGGGTCATCCCAAAAATAATGTCTCAAGTCATAAAAGAATTTCCTCCTTTGCTGAGCTGAAAATGCAACACATGCTTTTACACAATGGTTTTTAGCCTAAACCTTGCATGATCAGATGTGATCATCACTCCTCTACACCTCCTGCATCTCTACATGTCCTTGCCCTGCTGATTAAAGTGAGGAGAAAGCAAGAACATCACCACACCGTACCCATGCCGGCCACACTCACTCCATTTCTCTCTGGTCCTCTCCTATCCATCTCACCTTGTCAGAAAGCATGCCCACACTCCCCTGAGCATGCTCGTACCAGCCCTAGTCGAAGGAGAGCACGGCATTGGCCAGAACGCCGCACGCCCAGACATGCCAGAACGATGCCAGGCACGCGGTGAGCGTGCACGGGCATGTCCTGGACGCGCCAGAGCACGCGCGCGTGTCGTCGCCTCAGTCCACCCCTGCAGCCCTACCTCTGCATCGAGCTTGGCCACCACCTCCTCTACCTCGTAGACAAGCTCACTAGCTCGCGGAGGACCTGTCACCGTCGCCATGATCCAACCCTTGCCTGGCCGGTACTGCAAGGACACGCACCTCGCTCGCACGCCATAGTCTATCATTCGCCATGCCCTCAAGCGCATCAGCACGACCTATACGTCGCCTACCTCCAGCACCCCCTAACTTGCCCCTTCGCGCCCCAGAGCGCCATTGCCGTCGATGACCCTCCACGACACCCCGCAGCGCACCTCCACCCTATAAAAGGAGAGCTTCCGCGCTCGAATCCTTCACACCAACGAGTTTCTCTCTTCTCTCTGATCCTCCTCAACCCCTTCTCCACTCCGATTACGCCCTAGACCACTCCAATTGAGCCGTCGATCGCCGGAGTCCGCAGCAGTGCAATCTCGCGATTCCGTCCACCCCAAGCTTCGCCGCCGGTACCAGTCAACTCCTCGTCGTCGACAACATCGTCTAGCATCAGCGCCGCCCCTCGCCGGAGCTCCAGCTCGCCGCCGACCCCCTACCTCCGCCGCGGCAGCAACCTCTTCCCCCCGACGAAGACGACGCATCTGCACGCTCGATCCATTTCTAATCGGACGGCTCGCGTTGCAAGGTACCGCTTCGGCGAGTTACTCTCACTGACCACTGGGACCCTTTGTCAGCTGGCCCGAAACGCTACTAGGCTGGGGTTTCTCGGTTTCAAACCAATTCGGCCCATTTCTTTTCCCGCCTAGCCCATTTAGCCTTTTTCGAATTAAACTGTTTCAGTGAGATTTCAATACTGATCCTTTGCCATAAATTGAATAGTTTAAAATCTACAAACCCAAATTGAGTGATTCAAAATTTTCCAGAAAGCTTATGAATTGATCTAGCTAACCCCACTGGATTCAACCCCATAACTTGTGTATATTTTGAACAGCAAAAATAACAAAACAGAGACTTTTCAGTATTCAAATAAATCTTAAAAATCAACCAATTTGAATTTTGAAGTGAATCCCATTGCTATAATTCACATTTCACCAACTATAATTTACTATGTAAAAATATGATATAGGTTCTGTACATGATCATGGGCTAGAAGAAAAATATTGGCTATGTAGTCAATACTAGTCCTTTTAAACTATATTAAATTTTTAGGAATTTAAATCTATGAGGTGTAGCACCTCATTTAAATCATGTTCCCAAGTGATATGAAGTAATGTGATGACCTCTACTGCTTAGGCTCATACTTGCTCACTTGTGGAATTTGAATCAATATAGTTTTTAAATTACAATGGTTATTTAAATCACATGAGATGATGAATCTCATTTAAATCACTTTTCTCAAATAATAAGTGTGAAGTGTTGACCTTGGTCAACATGTGATCATACATGGTTATTTGAGAAGATTAAATCTTAACAAGATTCAATGAGAGGAAATTATTTCTCCAAACTAAATAGAAATCCTAATCCACATTTTCAATGAGAGGAAATTATTTTCCTAATATTAAATAAGGAAACCCTAGCATAATTTGTGAATAAATGTTAAGTAGTGATGCTAGATCATTTGAGTGAGCCATTAAGGCTAATTAAGAGTACTTAAGTATTGTTTGGTGATTGTATCCTCGTATTCGTATATAGACGCTAGTCTCGAGGAATACCCGGAGGAGGAAGACTACAACCAAGAGGAGGAGGAGAACTTTGACCACTACCCTGCTCAAGGCAAGCTAATACTCTTGCAAGCCAACCTAAGGCCAAGCTCTTCATGAGCAAGGCACCATTACATATTACTTTCTGCTTAAGAATCCTATCCTATGTTTTACTTTACTATGATTTTACCTATTACTTTTAAAAGTTTACTTCTTGATTCATGATTCACTGGTCTAGAATAGAACAGGAATATCTAAGATAGCATAAGCAACTAAAGCTAGATAGCACCCCCTCATGATTAGATGCTATTGCTAAGTGAATAAAATTGACTACTCTAGATGGGAACAAAGGTGAAATGAAATGACTTTGAAAGATTTTGAAGGTGACTTGAATGACTTGGTGAAAATTTGTGAAAACTGATGATTGGGTTCGGATGCGATACCTTTCCAATTATACAAGTACCCCCACAATACCAGAATATGGGTATGGCTTAACTGGAAGTTTATATATCTTAGTATGGGTTCCCTCTAAACAAGCGTCATCGGGGTTATGCCGAAAGCTGCCTCTACAACAAAAGAACTGATGAGAAATGACGTGATATGAGGTGAATGTCCGGCCCAAGCCCTGTGTAGTTCCCAGGGTATACGTCTTCTTGGGAGGCCAAGCTCATGGGGAGAGGTGCCTATACTAGGGTATGTAAGTGAAAGGTTATGGTTGATGATCCGCATACTGAGTATGATTATTCAGGGTTATCCCTGACGGATGTAATCAAATGTTGTGGCACAAGTGTGCAACCTCTGCAGAGTGTAGAACTATTCGAATAGCCGTGTCCACGGTTACGGACGATTGGAAAGGCCATACTGTTCCGTCATCAGACCATTTTCAAAAATGTGACATATGACTTGTGACTTGAACTTAAAAGGTGAATGGTGAATTTGAGTTGAATCACAACAGAGTTGTGGGAATGACACTAATGTTCCCACTTGAGTTAGTTAGCAAATGAAGAGTCTTTTACTAAATACTTATGAAATAAAATTGTCTTTATGCAAATAAACCTAGAGCTTAGTACCCCCTTACTAAAATTGATAGTTCTTACACTAGTATTAGTTTGCGAGTACTTTAAAGTACTCATGGCTTTGTCCCTGGCTATTCAAATGGCCAGACTACGAAGGAGAACAACAGTATGAGGAAGATGGACAACCAGACGTCTACGACAACTAGGACCGCTCCTGATGTCAAGCGTTGGCCTGTGGATTAGATAGCCACTACTACTTCGCTTCCGCTATTTGTGATGTTCGTTGATCAATCGATCAGCTACTATTGTAATATTGGATCATGTGATCTACTTGTGTGAGACGATTATGCGTTGTAATAAATGATGACTCTATGATATTCAACTATTATGTCTCGCAACAACACTATTCCTGGGATTGCGATGTATGGCATAATAGGCATCTGGACTTAAAAATCCGGGTGTTGACAGCAATTCAAAATGAGAGGCAAAATCTTTATAAAAATTTGCAACAACTTGAGAGTCAAGACCATAAGTAGCACTCATATTACAAAATTTATCAGTATCCATAAAAGTTTCAATGCATTCATAATCATATTTTATACCTGACTGTCTACCTTTGTCGTTCTCCCATCCTTCAGTATTCTCTTCTTTGTTGCGTGTGAATAATCCAAAACAAGTAGTATCCAGCAAGGTTTTATCTTGAAAAGAAAGTCTTGCATAGAAATTATCAATGATGATATTACCAGAAAGCTCATGAATGGGGCATTTGAGCATTAAAGACTTCAATCTCCCCCATGCTTGGGCAATACTCTCTCCATCATGAGGCCAGAAATTATATATGCGGTTTCGGTCTTTGTGAATTTAACTTGGAGGATAGAATTTAGAATAAAATAGAGGCACAATATCCTTCCAATCAAGAGAATACCCATCCTTCAGCAGTTTATACCAATGCGCCGCTTTACCAGACAGCGACATAGAGAAAATAATTTCTTCCTAACTTCATCCATTGAAATACCTGCACACTTGAATAACCCATATAATTCATGTAAAAACAGTAAATGATCTCCAGGATGAACAGTTCCATCCCCTTCATAGCGGTTATCCACAACACGTTCAATAATTTTCATAGGTATTTTATATGGAATTACTTCCTCACCTGGCACCTCATCCACTACCTTTGCAGTAGTAGTAGATTTCCCAAATAGGAATTCAAGAGAAGATCTCTCCATAATGAATTATAGCAGCAGGCAGAAATAAAAAACAGCACGTACAGTAAAAGTTTTCCTTACCAATTCCACTTACCAATAGCGCTTCACTCCCCGGCAACGGCGCCAGAAAATAGTCTTGATGACCCACAAGTATAGGGGGTGTATCGTAGTACTTTCGATAAATAAGAGTGTCGAACCCAACGAGGAGCAGAAGGTGTTGACAAGCAGTTTCGATGAAGGATTCACTGTAAATGCTCACAGACAAGTTTTCAGAGGGTTTTGATATAGCAGATAAATAAAATACAAGTAAGTAAAATGCGAGAGTAATAATTGTAGCGAGTGGCTGATGCGCGTAGATGTACACGTCCGTTGGGAACCCCAAGAGGAAGGTATGATGCGCACAGTGGCAAGTTTTCCCTCAGTATGAAACCAAGGTTTAATCGAACCAGTAGGAGCCAAGAAGCACGTTGAAGGTTGATGGTCGCGAAATGTGATGCGGCGCAACACCAGGGATTCCGGCGCCAACTAGGAACCTGCACAACACAACCAAAGTACTTTGCCCCAACGAAACAGTGAGGTTGTCAATCTCACCGGCTTGCTGTAACAAAGGATTAAACGTATCGAGTGGAAGATGTTTGCAAAGAAAACAGTAAAACAAGTAGATTGTATGCTATGTAAAGAATAGGACCGGGGTCCACAGTTCACTAGAGGTGTCTCTCCCATAAGATAAAAGCATGTTGGGTGAACAAATTACAGTCGGGCAATTGACAAATAGAGAAAGGCATAATAATGCATATACATGACATGGTAAATATAGTGAGATTTAATTGGGCATTAGGTTATCGTCCGAACCCCCTCCAACTGCATCTATGCCTAAAAAGTCCACCTTCGGTTATCGTCCGAACCCCTCCAGTATTAAGTTGCAAAGCAACAGACAATTGCATTAAGTATTGCGCGTAATGTAATCAATAACTACATCCTTAGACATAGCATCAATGTTTTATCCCTAGTGGCAACAGCACATCACAACCTTAGAACTTTCTGTCACTGTCCCAGGTATCAATGAAGGCATGAACCCACTATCGAGCATAATTACTCCCTCTTGGAGTTAAGAGTAAAAACTTGGCCAGAGCCTCTACTAATAACGGAGAGCATGCAAGATCATAAACAACACATGAACAATAGATTGATAATCACCATAATCATAGTACTCTCTATCCATCGGATCCCGACAAACACAACATATAGAATTACATATAGATGATCTTGATCATGTTAGGCAGCTCACAAGATCTAACAATGAAGCACAACAAGGAGAAGACGACCATCTAGCTACTGCTATGGACCCATGGTCCAGGGGTGAACTACTCACTCATCACTCCGGAGGCGATCATGGCGATGAAGAGTCCTCCGGAGATGAATCCCCTCTCCGCAGGGTGCCGGAGGCGATCTCCAGAATCCCCCGAGATGGGATTCGCGGGCGGCGTCTCGTAAGGTTTTCCGTATCGTGGCTCTCGGTTGGGGGTTTCGCGACGGGAGCTTTAAGTAGGCGGAAGGTCAACGCGAGGGCCACACGAGGGGCCCAGGGGATAGGTCGGCGCGGCCAGGGCTTGGGCGCGCCGCCCTGGCTGCCTCGTGGCCCCACTTCGTTAGGTCTTCGGTCTTCTGGAAGCTTCGTGCAAAAATAGGACCCTGGCGAAAGTTTCGTCCAATTCCGAGAATATTTCTTTACTAGGATTTCTGAAACCAAAAACAGAAACAGCAAGGCTCTTCGGCATCTTGTTAATAGGTTAGTTCCGGAAAATGCATAAATATGACATATAATGTGCATAAAACATGTAGGTATCATCAATAAAGTAGCATGGAACATAAGAAATTATCGATACGTTGGAGACGTATCAGCATCCCCAAGCTTAGTTCTGCTCGTCCCGAGCAGGTAAAACGATAACAAAGATAATTTCTGAAGTGACATGCCATCATAATCTTGATCATACTATTTGTAAACATATGTAATGAATGCAGCGATCAAAGCAAAGGTAATGACATGAGTAAACAACTGAATCATATAGCAAAGACTTTTCATGAATAGTACTTCAAGACAAGCATCAATAAGTCTTGCATAAGAGTTAACTCGTAAAGCAATAAATCAAAGTAAAGGTGTTGAAGCAACACATAAGAAGATTAAGTTTCAGCGGTTGCTTTCAACTTGTAACATGTATATCTCATGGATATTGTCAACATAAAGTAATATAACAAGTGCAATATGCAAGTATGTAGGAATCAATGCACAGTTCACTCAAGTGTTTGCTTCTTAAGGTGGAAGGAGATAGGTAAACTGACTCAACAATAAAAGTAAAAGAATGGTCCTTCGAGAGGAAAGCATCGATTGCTGTATTTGTGCTAGAGCTTTTATTTTGAAAACATGAAACAATTTTGTCAACGGTAGTAATAAAGCATATGAGTTATGAAAATTATATCTTACAAGTTGCAAGCCTCACGCATAGTATACTAATAGTGCCCGCACCTCGTCCTACTTAGCTTGGACTACCGGATCTTTGCATGCCATGTTTCAACCAAGTGTCACAAAGGGGTACCTCCATGCCGCCTGTACAAAGGTCCAAGGAGAATGCTCGCATTTCGGATTTCTCGCTTTTGATTATTCTCAACTTAGACATCCATACCGGGACAACATGGACAACAGATAATGGACTCCTCTTTAATGCATAAGCATGTAGCAAAGTTATTATTCTCATATGAGATTGAGGATATATGTCCAAAACTGAAACTTCCACCATGATTCATGGCTTTAGTTAGCGGCCCAATGTTCTTCTCTAACAATTTTGCATGCTCCAACCACTAAAATGATAGACCTTCAGACAAGACGGACATGCATAGCAACTCACATGATATTCAACAATAGTTGATGGCGTTCCCCGAAACATGGTTATCGCACAACAAGCAACTTAATAAAATATAAAGTGCATAAGTACATATTCAATACTACGATAGTTTTTAAGGCTATTTTATCCCATGAGCTATATATTGCAAAGGTGAATGATGGAATTTTAAAGGTAGCACTCAAGCAATTTACTTTGGAATGGCGGGTAAATACCATGTAATAGGTAGGTATGGTGGACACAAATGGCATAGTAGTTGGCTCAAGGATTTTGGATGCATGAGAAGTATTCCCTCTCGATACAAGGTTTAGGCTAGCAAGGTTATTTGAAGCAAACTCAAGGATGAACAAGTGCAGCAAAACTCACATAAAAGACATATTGTAAACATTATAAGACTCTACACTGTCTTCCTTGTTGTTCAAAACTCAATACTAGATATTATCTAGACCTTAGAGAAACCAAATATGCAAATCAAATTTTAGCAAGCTCTATGTATTTCTTCATTAATGGGTGCAAAGCATATGATGCAAGAGCTTAAACATGAGCACAACAATTGCCAAGTATCACATTATCCAAGACATTTTTAGAATTACTACATGTAGCATTTTCCAATTCCAACCATATAACAAATTAACGAAGAAGAAACTTCGCCTTGAACATTATGAGTAAAGCCTAAGGACACATGTGTCCATACGCAACAGCGGAGCGTGTCTCTCTCCCACAAAGTGAATGCTAGGATCCATCTTATTCAAACAAAAACAAAAACGAAAACAAACCGACGCTCCAAGTAAAGAACACCAGATGTGACTGAATAAAAATATAGTTTCAGGGGAGGAACCTGATGATGTTGTCGATGAAGAAGGGGATGCCTTGGGCATCCCCAAGCTTAGACTTGAGTCTTCTTAAAATATGCAGGGATGAACCACGGGGCATCCCCAAGCTTAGAGCTTTCACTCCTCTTGATCTTAGTATATCATTCTCCTCTCTTGACCCTTGAAAACTTCCTTCACACCAAACTTCAAGCAAACTCATTAGAGGGTTAGTGCATCATTAATAATTCACACATTCAGAGGTGACACAATCATTCTTTTCACTTCTGGACATTGCATAATGCTACTGGACATTAATGGATCAAAGAAATAAATCCAACATAGCAAAAGAGGCAATGCGAAATAAAAGGCAGAATCTGTCAAAAACAGAACAGTCCGTAAAGACGAATTTATAAATGGCACCAGACTTGCTCAAATGGAAAAACTCAAAACTAATGAAAGTTGCGTACATATCTGAGGATCACGCTCGTAAATTGGCAGATTTTTTCGAATTTTCTACAGAGAATTATGCCCAGATTCGTGACAGACAGCAATGCTGTTTCTGTGCAGCGATCCCAAATATAACATCAACTTTGACATAGAAACTTTACTTGGCACAAAAACTTGATAAGGAGAGGTTGCTACAGTAGTAAACAACTTCCAAGACTCAATAAAACAAAAAATTGCTGTAGGTAAAAACATGGGTTGTCTCCCATAAGCGCTTTTCTTTAACGCCTTTCAGCTAGGCGCAGAAAGTGCAAATCAAGTAACATCGAGAGTAGAAGCATCAACATTATTATTCTTCATGCAAACACAACTTGTTGCAGGGGGTACTTTAGGTGTTCCATTATCTAGATTTTCTATGGTAGTGCTAAGGGTTTTAGCAATTTTAGGCCTATAATAATTCTTTTGTTTAGGCACCTTAGAGGCGTACATGAATTTTTGCTCTTTACCCACATAAGCTTTCTCATTATACTTGAGAGAAGAAAAGGTTGAACCCAAGGTTCCCATAGCTTTTTCAAGCTCATCAATCCTATTGGTTTGATTATCATGGACAACACAAGTTCCTAGGATACTAATTCTTTCATCAATTCCTCCTAAGGATTTATCAAGTTCATAAGTTTTGTCAAATAACATTCCCAATTTAGCTTCAACACTTGGAAAATTTTTCTCTATGGTTTCCAATTTTTTCATAACATCTTCAAGAGAGATTTCAATTTTAACTTCATTAACAGGTGGTATTCCAACTAGACTCTCAATGATGCAACTAGCTTCTAAAGCAGGAGTCCCTAGGAAATTACCTCCCGAAAGAGTATCAAGAACATATCTATTCCAACTAGATAAACCAACATAAAAGTTCCTAAGAAGGATAGTGGTGGAGTGTTTCTTAATGCACCTTTGATGAGCATTACTAATTCTATACCAAGCATCTTTAAAACTTTCTCCACCTTGTTGCTTAAAAGAACGAACTTCAACTTCAGGATTACTCATTTTAGTAGCAGTAAAATAAAACAAACTAGATAGAGTAAATGCAAGTAACTAATTTTTTGTGTTTTTGATATAGCAAACAAGATAGCAAATAAAGTAAAACTAACAACTAATTTTTTTGTATTTTGATTTAGTGCAGCAAACAAAGTAGTAAATAAAATAAAGCAAGACAAAAACAAAGTAAAGAGATTGAGAAGTGGAGACTCCCCTTGCAGCGTGTCTTGATCTCCCCGGCAACGGCGCCAGAAAAAGTGCTTGATGCGCGTAGATGTACACGTCCGTTGGGAACCCCAAGAGGAAGGTATGATGCGCACAGTGGCAAGTTTTCCCTCAGTATGAAACCAAGGTTTAATCGAACCAGTAGGAGCCAAGAAGCACGTTGAAGGTTGATGGTCGCGAAATGTGATGCGGCGCAACACCAGGGATTCCGGCGCAACTAGGAACCTGCACAACACAACCAAAGTACTTTGCCCCAACGAAACAGTGAGGTTGTCAATCTCACCGGCTTGCTGTAACAAAGGATTAAACGTATCGAGTGGAAGATGTTTGCAAAGAAAACAGTAAAACAAGTAGATTGTATGCTATGTAAAGAATAGGACCGGGGTCCACAGTTCACTAGAGGTGTCTCTCCCATAAGATAAAAGCATGTTGGGTGAACAAATTACAGTCGGGCAATTGACAAATAGAGAAAGGCATAATAATGCATATACATGACATGGTAAATATAGTGAGATTTAATTGGGCATTACGACAAAGTACATAGACCGCCATCCAATGCATCTATGCCTAAAAAGTCCACCTTCAGGTTATCGTCCGAACCCCTCCAGTATTAAGTTGCAAAGCAACAGACAATTGCATTAAGTATTGCGTAATGTAATCAATAACTACATCCTTAGACATAGCATCAATGTTTTATCCCTAGTGGCAACACACATCACAACCTTAGAACTTTCTGTCACTGTCCCAGGTATCAATGAAGGCATGAACCCACTATCGAGCATAATTACTCCCTCTTGGAGTTAAGAGTAAAAACTTGGCCAGAGCCTCTACTAATAACGGAGAGCATGCAAGATCATAAACAACACATGAACAATAGATTGATAATCACCATAATCATAGTACTCTCTATCCATCGGATCCCGACAAACACAACATATAGAATTACATATAGATGATCTTGATCATGTTAGGCAGCTCACAAGATCTAACAATGAAGCACAACAAGGAGAAGACGACCATCTAGCTACTGCTATGGACCCATGGTCCAGGGTGAACTACTCACTCATCACTCCGGAGCGATCATGGCGATGAAGAGTCCTCCGGAGATGAATCCCCTCTCCGGTGCGGAGGCGATCTCCGAATCCCCGAGATGGGATTCGCGGCGGCGTCTCTGTAAGGTTTTCCGTATCGTGGCTCTCGGTACTGGGGGTTTCGCGACGGGAGCTTTAAGTAGGCGGAAGGTCAACGCGAGGGGCCACACGAGGGGCCCGGGGATAGGTCGGCGCGGCCGGGGCTTGGCCGCGCCGCCACCCCTGGCTGCCTCGTGGCCCCACTTCGTTAGGTCTTCGGTCTTCTGGAAGCTTCGTGCAAAAATAGGACCCTGGGCGAAAGTTTCGTCCAATTCCGAGAATATTTCTTTACTAGGATTTCTGAAACCAAAAACAGCAAAGCAACGGCTCTTCGGCATCTTGTTAATAGGTTAGTTCAGAAAATGCATAAATATGACATATAATGTGCATAAAACATGTAGGTATCATCAATAAAGTAGCATGGAACATAAGAAATTATCGATACGTTGGAGACGTATCAAAATCCTTTTTAGCACAAAAGACAAGCCGGTTTGTTTACTTATAATGACCAAACGTTCTTGAGGACACACGGGAATTTAGTCTAGTGCTTTCGCTTCATATAGTTGATTAATCTTCATTGTTTTGATAAGTGTTGTTTTTATAAGTGTTGTGTGGGTGAACCTATGCTAATGCACCGCCCTTCCTAGGACTAATACATACTTGTGATTAAACCCCTTGCAAGCATCCGCAAATACAAGAAAGTAATTAAGATAAATCTAACCACACCTTAAACTCGAGATCCTGCTATCCCTCCTGCATCGATATACCAACGGGGGTTCAGGTTGCTGTCACTCCGGCAACCCCGCAATTAGCAAACGAATATAAGATGTATTACCCTAGGCCCATAAAGGTGAAGTATCATGTAGTCGACGTTCACATGACACCACTAGAAGAATGACACCACAACTTAAATATCAAACCATTAAATATTACTCAACATAGTTCACTACTAACATTTAGACTTCACCCATGTCCTCAAGAACTAAACGAACTACTCACGAGACATCATATGGAACATGATCAGAGGTGATATAATGATGAATAACAATCTGAACATAAACCTTGATCCAATGGTTTCACTCAATAGCATCAATAACAAGTAGTAATCAATACCGGGAGAGTTTCCCCTATGAAATACTCAAGATTCAACCCTAGATGTTACAGCGGAGACGAGGTGCAGCGGTGGAGATGGCGGTGTCGATGGTGGAGATGATGATGATGATGATCCCAATGAAGTCCAGCTCGATGATGGTGACAATGGCGATGATTTCCCGCTCCAGGAGGGAATTTCCCCGGTGGATTTCTGCCCGCCGGAGAGCTCTTTTCTCTCTGGTCTTTTTCCGCCCCGCAGAGGAGGCTGTGTCTATTCTTCATGCCTCCCAGTACCTTAGGGTTCTCGGGAGATGAAGTACGCGAAGGAGAGATGGCTGAGGGGGGTCGTGGGCCCCCTCTCCACATGGCGGCGCGACCAGGGTGGAGCCCGCGCCGACCTATGGGGGGGCCCATGGCGGGCCTCCTCGGCCTCCCCTTTTGGCTGGCTCCGTCTTCAGGGAAAATAAGAACTTCGGTGTATTTTCTGTCAATTGTTGATCTTTAGAAATATTGTATCCTGACGGTGCTTTTTCCAGCTGAATTCAGACTCCGGTGAATAATTCTCCAATAATCATGAAACATGCAAAATAGGTAAAATAACATAAGTATCATCCCTAAATATGAAATATATCAATGAATAACAGTAAATTACGATATAAAATAGTGATGCAAAATGGACGTATCATTTACCTCAAAAGAATAACTTTTGAAGAACATGTTTAATAAATAACAAGAATTACTACAAATAGGAGCTATGTGCTTCTAGGGTTTACTATTGGATTCATTTAGTTCACTAATAGGGACTAGTTGATTCTTAAATAGAATGGGTCTATATGCAGCAAGTATTGACATGTTTATTATATGGTTGATCATAGGGAATCATATCAAAGGATGATTATCAAGGTTGTTTCATGGGTTAACCATTAGGGTTGACTATGAATTCTTATTTACTTTTCTAAGTAATCACTAATGGGTTCCTAAACTAGATGGTTTATTAACCTCAAGTAAGGTTTAGTTCAGTAGGAGCATGTAAAGTAATTTACTGTACAAGGTTGCTTTTGTGGTTGATCACCATGGTTCATCTAAGTCATGTTAAGGTTGAGGACATGCAATTAATAAGTTAAGGTTTATAATTACTAGATCATATAAGGCCAACTCAACATGAGTGCATGAAATGATAACTTAAATTGCATTTGGGTTGATAATATCTTAATAAAATATGAGAATGTTTTTATTTGCTTAATCTAGATCCATAGCTAAGGTTAAGTTCCTATGATCACATGTTATAAAACCCTAGGGTTGAAAACAATCTAGGGTTTTCACATAAAATAATAGGGTTAAGGACTTTACTCATATTAGAACTAGGTTTCCAAGTTGTGATACAATTCTTAAAGTAATAATTGGTAATAGAGTTGGAATTATTAATAACTTTGAAATATAAATAATAATGGATTTTACATTATATTATTTTAAAAGACTTAATAAAATAGATAAATACTATTAGGGTTTAGGGTTTTAATTAATAGTTGAAGTCATGATCAATTAGGACTTTCATATGATTAAACATAACCATATGGAAAAATTGTGGTATTTTATTACAAAGTTTTATCTAAAATTTTATTGATATGAAAAATATGAATCATAAAATTGTATATTAATATTTAGGTCTTAATAGTTTAAGATTTAAAATTCTAAAATTTCAGAAGAAAATTCTGTATTATTTTCTTTTAGACTTAAATGGTTTGTTGTTATTTATTCTGTTCAGGAATTTATTTTGTCAAAAATATTTTCTATTTGGATTTTTATTATATCTTTCTTTTATTAAAAATATATTCCTAAAAAAATAATCCAAAAAAATTAGTTGGGCTGAGCCCAACTGATTCAAATAGATCAGGCCCAACCGACCAAGTCGATCTGCCTGAAATGGCTCAATCCCGAGCCGATCCACCCCCTCACGGCCTCACGCTCGATGCCCTCTCTTTCTCTCGTTCTCACGTACGCTCCCAACCGCCCATGGCTTCGCCGCGTCGCCGCTCTTCCCCGGCCGACTCCGGCTCTCCCCGGCGCCGGCGATATGGGGCTTTGCTCCGCCTCGCTGCTCTCTACCGCCTCCTCTTGGTTGATTTGATCCTCGCGGTCTTGATCACCCGCCTCTAACTCGGGAACCCTAGTTCTCCATGGATGGTTTGGCCGTCGCCGACCAACTCCAGCGACGATGCAGGTTGGCTGACCTCTGGCACGTCCTCCTCCGCCAGCCTCCTGCTGCTGTGATGCTCTACAGCCCTGCATCGACCCCCTACCCCCTTTGATTTTTCATCACTGCTCACGGCGTTGGTCGATGCCGACCGCCCCTAGCACCTCCGGCCATCTCCGATGTCGGATCGAGCTTCTCATCTATCTCGACTACCTCCTCGAGCGCTTGGTCGTCCTTGTTGGCACCCATGACCACCCCTGCTACTTGCGCTGTACTACTGTGGCTGTGTACTGGTGGTGATATGGTGCTGGTTGCTGCGATGGCATTCTGGTGGTGGTGTGGTGATGCTGGTTAGGGTGCCCTGCTGTTGCTACTACCCCCTCGACCTTGACGCCGGCGGGACGGTGCCACGACGCAACCCCGACGTCAACTTCTTCTACTGCCGCAATTGCAATGTGAGGTAATCCTCCCCTCATCTCTGCCTATGACCATGATGCCCTGTGTCGTACAATTGTTGCTGGATACTTGTGTGTAATACAATGCGTATAGTTACTACATCTACTGCATAGGATGAGTATTCTATTATATTATTAAAACAATAAACAACCAACGGTGTGGATTAGCTATACAGAAAACAACGACCAGTATTGATTTCGTGACGTCCGGGTCCGTGTGAATTCCAATATGCGTATATAAGTTGTTCTTCTCTCACACGTCTACAACCAACAGGTGGACAGATAGAAAAACCCCCACTGATCCAGTTATATGTCAAGAACCCTTTTCTCTTAGCCAACGCACAGAAGCCGTGGTATTTTTTCTGAGCTCAGATCGATCAAATCTTCACAGGGTAATAGCCAACATGATTGTACGTTCTGCAGGAGCAAGCGGTTCTAGATCTATAGTCTCTAGGTTTGATCGATGTGTCTTTACAACACGGAAGAAGCACACATCGAAGGCTACATCGGATGTCGACACGATCAATTTGGATGTGGCAGCGTCCCCTATGAAGATCCTGCATGAAGTCTACCAGGAGCCTAAGCCTACGACTGTTCTCGATCTCGGGCCGACGAAGTGCCGAAGACAAGACTACTGGTCCACAACTTCGATATCAGTCTAACAAGAAGCGAATGTATCAGCAGATAAGCTTCATTATCATCCGCATGACGTACAAGATGGCCTGCTTGATCTCTTGGAATTCAGAAAGAAGAGTATGCAAGCTGGATTCTACGATCGAAATATCTCAACTAATGGTTTAATTAGATTGGATTCATTAGCATCCAGGACATGTACGAGGTGGCCACATTAATCTCTTGCAGTTCATAATGAGATGCATACAAGCTGGACGTGTTGCTTCGTCTGATCGAATGCCAACTCCGGCCAGCAAGATGACACATACATACAAGCGGAGGGACACACCGGTACGAATCTATTAATTGCCTGTTTGAGTTTCATGGTAGGAATATGCATCTGCAGCAGCCAAGATGGTTATTAGCGGTTTAACACACGTGCGGAGCGACGGTACGACGGGGACGCATACAGTAGGAGCCCACGCTGCTTTAATGGCTGACTAACCACACACTCCAGATCAATGCAGCCAATACGTCAAAACACGCAGGCAATATTGGCACCAGCTCCATGGATGTTTCGATATCGTTAAAGCTTACCTACGATTAACATCCTACATAGTAGAACTATTTGATAAAACCTTTTTGAACAGAAAAATAGTATGGCATCCAAGAAGTGAACTCAGAAACCGCAAGAAGACAAACATAAACCATTTATAAGTGAAGTAACGAGAACATGTTCAAAACAACAAGGGTTTACTTACATATCGGCCGGACAACAGTTTTGTTTGATATTAAAATACTTCTCAATTATTTTATTCAGCCGTGGAGGGCGATATCATCTGTATCGTTGTCTGCAAGGATCTAACGAAACTAATAGATTAAAGATTCTAAATATTTGTAAAATCAATAAAAATTTCACCAGATCAAGGATAATTTTAAAGTACTTTTGCGTACAAAACAAAGGTTAAGAAGGTGAAGGAATCATCATATTTATTTTTCAAAATTACTACTGCTTCTTTGATATGTCTCATCATATATAGCTACATGCATATATTGATAATCTTTCTAGACAAAAAAACATTATGAAATGAGATCTAGAAACTTTAAATTCTTCGTACATCATTAATACAATTAAGAATACCATTTATGATAATGCAAAAGTATTCGCCCAGTAAACTAAAATTTAACCATCAGAGCCATTGTTAATTACTAGCATGCGAGGAAGAATTGGTTCAAGCAATCAGAAAAGATACTTTAAAATACAGGTAATGCTAAGACGAATGGAGGAAGAGAACGCCTGAATTACATTTATGTTTATTAGAGCAATACAGACTTTGAGAAAAACTCTAAGATGAGTGGAGGAAGAGAACACCTGATTTACATTTATGTTTATTAGAGCAATACAGACTTTGAGAAAAACTCAAACTATCAAGTTGGTCAAGAAAATATGAGATATGTGCCCTCAAAATTATACCAATGGCATATTCGAAAAAAGTTTTGAACAATATATTTTTTGTGTCATATATCTAATACTATTTTGAATAACTTTGGCCATTGATATGTCAGCATTTTGTTCACTTCATAACTCTATGTAACATTATAACTCACAATTATATGTAACCACATGTTGATAAATAATCTCCAAATCTCATATAGCAAAGACCATGTCCAAACCCAAAACAACATTCATAGTAATATATTAAAATCTAGCCACGCGAATGCGCGGGTCACCCTTCTAGTTCATAGGTGAAGTGAAATGATTCCTTTTTGGATGAATTATTCAGTCAAAGCATGTGTGGTATGTGTTAACCCCTGTTTTGGTGATTTACTCACCCAAGTATAATTTGCTTGTTGTGCTATTATCTCTGATAAAACTGAACCTTGACAATTTCAGTTTAAACCTTATCATAAGCATGCTCTTGGATTATTATTATGTACTAATGGGTATGTACTTTGGCATTTGTATGGATATACAATGATCTTATGATCCTCTAGATACTCCTTTATGTGATCTATATTTTGGTAAAGTGTTATAGTGCTGTTATTTGATAAGAACAACTACATACATGCTTGTCCAGGTTGTTGGGTGATGCTTTTCTAAGGCTCGCACTGTTGTGATGTTCCAGGAAACTACTTGGTTGGCCTAGGAATGATTCCTGGACCCTAAGTAGCTTCATGTATCAAGTTGATTAACAACTGGCTGCTCTACCAGTTGCTATCTATTTGTGATACCCCTGTTTGGATGAGTTATTCATCCAGGCATATGCACTGATTGTGTTGCTTTTACTGAAAGGATGCATTATTTACTTGATGCTTGACTTGGCAATTTACTTGATGGCTTGTTGTGTTAACTTGTATGCTTATAGCCTCTGATTGCTGCTATGGTACTACTTGCCTAGGATGATTTCCTGGACCCCAAGTAGACTACTGTAGAATGTGTTGTAAAAAATTATAAGAACAGATGTTGCACTTGATATCTTGGCCCAGCCTATGATGCAAAGGCTGAGGCACAAACTTGTGATAAGAACAGATGCTTTTATGTGGCCTTTCAATTCTCTAGGATGATTTAGCATAGCATCTCTATGCTAGAGTGAGAGAAATTAATCCTTCCAATCCTCCTAGATAGAAATCTAGTGGAAGGGTAGATGGATTTGAGTGTTTTGTATTATTCCCCTCATGCAATAGAATAAGAGCAGATGTTGCAGTATTGAGGTATTGCCTAATCAACTTGTGGTTGCAGAGTAGATTGGTCTTCTCTGGAATCTGAAATAATCCTTCAGCTTGTGGTAAAAATCTCCTCCTTGCAGCTTCTGCTTCTTCCCAACTATAGATCTTGATCTTCTAAACTTGCTGCTGGTTGGTCTGATGGTTGTGTGTGTATCTATCTACTGATCCTTTGGTGGTTCTATAAGAACTGCTGATGAACTGAGGGTGATGTTCTTGGATGAACAGGGGAAGTAGTTGATGGATTGATCTTGTGCTGAGCTAAGCAGCTGTGTGCTGCAAGGAAATCCTCTTTTATATGGTGTCCTGGATGTGTGCTTGGCCGACACCTATGCACATGCATGTGTGTTGTGAGCTGCCTGTTTGCATGGTTCAAG
Source organism: Lolium multiflorum (assembly GCA_030979885.1). NCBI lineage: Eukaryota > Viridiplantae > Streptophyta > Magnoliopsida > Poales > Poaceae > Lolium > Lolium multiflorum. Next base: position 137,498,054 of record CM061750.1, read on the forward strand.
TTCCAACATTGATACATCTTCCCTAGTGGATGTGCTCGGCTGATGAAAAGTTCTGCCTCTTCTTATCACTATTTTAACCCTGCCATTTGGCATTTCTTTTCTTTCTATTCTTCCCTGTTTGTTTTGCAGGTGATCAATTGGAGAAGATGATCAAGACTTAATTTAGACTTTTACTTTTCTTTTTCAATACTTGTAATTATATTTGTAATATTCTTTTGTTCATTTGTAAAGACATTGTATTCTTGTGTGAATATCAATAAAAAAATATTTTCTTTGTTGTAGAATATCCTTAATCATGAATTACTTGTCTTTATGAACCTTGTAATATTGGATGATGTAATTAAATGTTAAATACTTTATTTATTTTGAGTTTTATATTTTGTTTGATTAAACATGTTGTATGTTATATAATGGTCTAGAATTCAAATTCCAATTCCAATTTCAATTTGAATTCTTATCACTCATATTTGAATTGAATTCAAATTGTGTTCCCCAAAATCAAATAGTTCAACAAAGGTCATGTCGAAGTTGATTGCACTCACGTCGAGTACTAACTCAATTCCACCGACGTAAGAGAAACCACGATCACCTTGATGGGTTTAAGCAAAGATCACATTGAAGTTTATAGCGCTTAACTTGATGATCTACTTCAATTCCAGCAAGTCAAGTGAAACTTCAGCTACTGTGATAAGTTTTATTTGAAAGCACGAAAATTTTCCGGATTTTCTATGCATGAATGAAATGCACACTTTGGTGTTCTCTCATTTTGTTGCCTCTAAACCTAGGATATTACAACCGGGAAGGTGAAAAAGGGCAGTGGTGGCCATGCGAGGTCAAGGACTCGGAGCTTAGAGAGCTCCAGAACGAGGGCATGATTTCTCCTCATTGGAGTTTCATGAAGGACTCCATCGCCCCCAAGCCGGATCCGGACGAGCGCATCCTTACGAAGGCCTGGGTAGAGCGCGGTCTGTCGCTCCCCTGTTCCGAATTTTTCCTTTCCGTCCTCACCACCTACGGCCTCCGGCCACATAATATCTGTCCCAACTCCTACCTCCTCCTTTCAAATTTCGTGACCCTCTGCGAAGGGCACCTCGGAATTCGACCGGACATCCATCTGTGGCAATTTTTTTCCGCGTTAAGAAAGAAACAAAGGATGAGGTGATGGTGATGGTGAACTACGGAAGCATGACCTTAATGCTCCGCCCCGGAAGAATGTATCCGCCTCATTCCTCTCATGAATCCGTCCGATACTGTAACGCCGGATGGTTCTATGTAAAGAACATCGAAGTTCCGAACATCCACCAAGGGCTCCCCCAATTTGACAACCAGCCTCCGGAGGAACTCGACAGCTGGAGCCTTATCCCTGCGATCGCACAATACCCGGAGTTAAACAAAGAATCGCAGAGGATTTCCAGGTTAGTCCAAGATGTGCTAACCGGAACGGACTTGACTCTCAGGTGGTTCTCTCGCCGAATCCAGCAGCTGAAGTACAACACACGATTGATCTGCGAGTACACCGGGGTGGATGATCAACTCCGAGTCACCCGCGACACGTTGCCAGCAGATTCTCTGAAAAGGAGGATCAAGACTGTTGTGAAGGTACCCGGGGCCAGCCGGTCCCGGAGATTGTAATGGATATCAAGACGAACAACCAGTGTCCTCTGGTACGTGTTTGCGTCTAAACATTTTAACTTCTCAAATTTGAAGTGTTTTCTAACTTTTTTGCTTTTACCTCTCCAACTCAATAGTTTGGCGGAGGAGGATTTCCGAGCTATAATCCGAGAACCCTTGAGCGCCGAAGGGGCGGAGGAGGATCCGGAGGACAATGAAGAAGAGGAGGAGCGAGCTCCCAAGAAAGCTGCTCCCCGGCCCGCCAAGCATCCCTGCGCTAAGGTATCCGGCTCCGATGCCGGTGCCAGCGGCGAGGCCTCCGCCAAGAAGGCCAAGACTGTGAAGCCACCTCCGCTCGACTCGAAGAAGGCAGAGCGCGAGCGCCTCAAACTGCTTGCAAATGCAGGGAAAGGATCGCGCCCCCTTATTCCCGGAGCCACGTAAGTATCCGAGATAATCTCTCAGTTTCCATGTAGATTTCTTACTTATATTTTTCCCTTGCTTGTCGTAGGAATCAAAAGGCCCCTGCTTCTCGGGTTAACACCCAGAAGCATATTACAAAGTATTTGAAGGTATCACCAGCAGTTCCTCCAATCACACCAACACCCCCAGCACCTCACACCCTGTTCCTCAATCGCCTCCGCATGAGGCCCAGCACTCCCCCATCCCAGCTGCCCAAACTCCACCGGAAATTATTCCCGTGAGCAGCGAGAGGGGAGACGGAAGCTCATCCGCTGCGAGGCGAGCAGCTCCGGAAGGACCCCAAGACAAGGCCCCGGAAGAAACAGAGGTCAATTCTCAAGATAAGGCTGAAGCTACGGCTCATGATGCCGTAACATTTCCTGCCAACTTTGGGGATCCGACCAACCTGTGGTCCACTCCGAAGGCATACTCGCATAAATTTTTCCACAAGCTAACGGAGGCGGAGAAATGGGATCTGGAGCAGGACCTCCTAAACTCCTTGATGGCCAATGCTTGGGGGAAGGCGGATGTTGAATCTTTCGAGATTCAAATCCATAAGAAGGAAATGTGTGACTTCTTCGACCAGCTCCTCGCGAAGCGCAAGGTAATCTGATATTCCCAGTAGCCCCCAAGTATCTAGGCGGAAACTAGCAATAGTTAGCGCTTCGATACTTAAAGTGAGATCAACTGAAAATATTTTAAAGTGCCGTGGTAGCCACCAAGCGTCATGGCGGAAACATTTCCGGCGATGATGCTTCGAAAGAACGTAGACACAAAGAATGAATGCCTCCGGAAACTAGTCCGAACTCTGACTATTCTAGGAGCAGCAGGCGCTGCATTATGAGCTCAACAAGAATATTTTCCTGCAGCGCCGCGTCACTTTGAGCCAGGCGGAGGATATCCAGGCCGGCAAAGAAAAAATTGCGGAGCTGGGGAAACAACTGGTAGAAGCCCAAGGTAAACTTCCGACCTAGTCTAATGTTAGTCCAACTTCCGACTTTTAAACTTATCTTGATTTATCTTTGAACAGGTGTGTCTTCCTCCCTCGCCACCACCTCCTCCGAGCTCGAGAGCCTGCGCTCCGCTTATAAGGATTTGGAAACCAGATTTGCGGAGGCGGACAAGAAGCGGGAGCAGGCGGAGAAAAAACTAGCGGAGAAGAAATCCAAGCTTCTTCAGAAAGAGGCGGACTTTGTTCTGAAGCGCCAAGCTGATAGCGATACATTGCAAAAGCTTCAGAATGAAGTCCATGGGCTCCAGAAATACATGACCACCACGGAGAAGGGCTAGGACCTTCTCAACTCCGATGTCATGGGTAAGGATCCGGAAACCAAAGAATCAAATGAAATCACCAAACTTTAATTGATTTTTGACTTTGACACTTTTTGCGCAGAGCCCCTTGGGTATAATGAAGAACGCCGCAACCAGGTCCCTCGTGACGATCTTATCCGGCTTGACGGAGATGATTGTAGAGATCTGATCTCCGCTTGCCGGAAGATCTGCTACAACCTCAACCTCAAAGATAGCCGCACCTGCGACATCAACGATTTGATCAAGAGGATGGATGTGCTACCGGAGCTGGTTGTAGACCTTCAGGATATTTCTGCCAGAGGTGCGGCGCAGATGTCACTGGCCATGTGCTTGGCGCGGGCTCCGGGTCTGGATATAGATCTTGCCACCACCGGAGTTCCTCCGAACACCGACGTGAATGCATTGCTAGAAGCATGCAGTTGCTATGATACCCGGATCACCCGGCAGATTCCCCACGACGAATTCTACGACAAGGTTGTGCTGCCAGCTGATGAGCTCCTCGAGGCGGAATACGCCAAGGAGCGAGAACCAGAGGCGCGACCAGTCGGATCCGGCGACGAGGGCCAAGTCACGTGGACCAGCTCGAAAGACAAGTCTAAGGATGATGCCACTTCTCCGACAGAGGGAGCTGATGATGAAGATGAAGACGTTGTTTCGTCTCCGGCTAAGGAAGCGGAAGAAGAAGCAACACAAACTGGAGATGGAGCCGGATCTTCTCCGATTAAGGAGAAGTAAAAACTTTCTCTTGTGGAAAAAACAATGCATCATTTTGGCCCCATCGAGGGTTTGTAATATATGACTTAAATTCTTAAGTATCTAGGAACGAAACAAATGCATGTGGGCGGAAAACTTATCCTGCAATCCGTTTATATATATTTGCATGTTTCGTTTATTGGAAAAAAATCAAGTGCTAGTTTCTAAGTTTTTCGGCTTGCTCACTTGACCTTCCACGAGCCGGAAGACCTTTAACTGGAAACGCTCGCCCGGCGACGAAGCCCAATGGCAATCCATCAATAACCGTGGAAACAAGCCCCCAATCAAGGTGCCGGAAGTCGCTACCAGGAATCCATGAGTTCGCAACAGAGAACTAGTCCACCAGAAAACTTAAGCTTAGGTCCTAAAGGATGATTTTGAAAATCACAAGTTTCATACACGCCTAGGCGGAAATATCCAGCTCTGCGGTTTTATTCGGAAAATATACATGATCCAAAAATGAAAAACTAAATGTTGGGGGGATGAGCCCCGGTATGCCAAAGGCATGCCAAACCGGATGGTTTGATCCATCAGGATACCGGTTTGATATTCATTCCGGACTGTGAACTTAGGCTTTTGGCTAAGGAAACCTATACCGGTATGCCCAAAGAGAGGCATGCCGGAATGAGCTAAGAAGATACCGGACTACCGGTATAAGCAAAGCTGGTCAAAGATTCTCTCGGGAGCTAGAAGACAAAGATGAGCTAAGCAAAGTAGCTTTAAACGAAGCCGTGGCGTAAAATACAAGGGTGACGATGAAAGCAACCGGAGGACATCAGCCTCCCTGTTTAAAGAAGATACCGGCGCCACCTATGATTAAAGTAGCTTTGTAAAGTAGTTTGTCTGTTCAAAGATGCCATTCGGGTTTCTTCCCATGTAAGCCACCCTCTCCCCTATATAAGGAGTGGGGGCACTCCCCTTCACGGGTAACGCATGATAAGATACGATACGTTCATGTACGAAACAACTTGTAACCTTGTTCATGGAATAGAGAAGATCTAGAACGGAGTTCATCCTTGTGTCTCTCTTCTTCTACCTCTGGCCTTGGCCAAGTTCTTGAGGAAAGCACCCGAAAGTTCATCCTACCTGATCCAAAACCCTCCCCCGAATCCTCTAGCGTCCAACTCGGCCCCAACTTAAGCCATCCCATGGCATCTGTCTGTTCACCACGACGACAGTTGGCGCCCACCGTGGGGCGAAGAGAGGCGCTTGCTGGAGTTCATATTCGGGCGGGCATCCTCGACGTCAACGGCCAGAGAACCGTGTCCACGCTCGTGCAGCGCATCTACAACATGGACTTCATCAACGACAACGCGGGCTGCTTCGCCAACGGCGGTAAGTTCCCGCAGAACGGCCGCACCATCGAGTTCGGCAGCCACCGCATCTACTTCGGCACCGTCCCTGTGCACCAGTACCTCTCGCCGGTGCTGGTGGCGCCGGATCCGCCAAGGTGGCTGTGTGCTGGTCGCGCCGCCGGCAGCGTGGAGGTCATGATGGCTGGCGCGGTCGGCGCCGGCAAAGAAGTTGTGGAAGAAGGAGCTGGGCGTGCGGCATCAACCCGTGCGGCAAAGCCACCGCTGGAGCGCGACGTGGGAGCCGCGGGAGCATCTTCAGCACCACCGGAAACTCCTCTCCAGGCGGCGATGAACGTGCTGGCGACGCCCATCGCGCAGAACATCGACCCGGCAGCGGCACAAGCGGAGCTGGAGGCAACGCGCAAGAAGCTGCTTTCCGGAGGCGCGGACATCATCCGGTCTCAGTGCGAGCTGAACCTAACCCTACGTGAAGCTTGGCATCGCTAAGCCGGTTTATATGCAGGTTGGGAGAAAAGGCTTTGCCGCTCTATGCCTTAATGAAAAAATCCGATACCTTCGTCTGGACCCCTCAGGCAGACGCGGCGTTTAAAGAGCTGAAAACCATGCTTGCAACGGCCCCAATCTTGGCCTCGCCTTTGGAGAGAGAGCCCATGCTGTTGTACATAGCAGCAACCAACCGGGTTGTGAGTGTTGTGGTTGTGGTAGAACGAGAGGAGGAAGGAAAAACCGTGCAGAGGCCGGTATACTACTTGAGCGAGGTGCTCTCCTCTTCAAAGCAAAACTACCCGCACTTCCAAAAAATGACCTACGGCGTGTTCATGGCCGCCACGAAGCTTAAGCACTATTTCGAGGAGCACCCCATGAAAGTGGTGAGTGAAGCGCCTATCTCAGATATCATGGGCAACAAAGACGCCAGTGGCAGGATTGTGATACGTCCCAAACGTATCTATAATTTCTTATGTTCCATGCTACTTTATTGATGATACCTACATGTTTTATACACATTATATGTCATTATTATGCGTTTTCCGGAACTAACCTATTGACGAGATGCCGAAGGGCAGTTGCTGTTTTCTGCTGTTTTTGGTTTCAGAAATCCTAGTAAGGAAATATTCTCGGAATCGGACGAAATCAACGCCCGCATCTTAGGATCATGCGAAGCTTCCGAACACCCGAGAGGGACCAGGGGGGCCAGGCCACCGACACCACCCCGGCGCGGCCCAGGGGGGCGCCCCCTAGTGTGTCACCGCCTCGTCGACCCTCCGACTCCGCCTCTTCGCCTATTTAGGCGTCCCTGACCTAAATCCTCGACCCCGTTCGACGAAACCAGAGAAAACCATCCAGAGCCGCCGCCATCGCGAAACTCCAATTCGGGGGACGAAGTCTGTTCGGCACGCCGCCGGGACGGTTGCCCCGGAGTCATCTCCATCGCCATCTTCACCGCCATCGCTCTCCATGATGAGGAGGGAGTAATTCACCCCGGGGCTGAGGGCTCTACCGTAGCTATGTGGTTAATCTCTCTCTCTGTACTCCAATACAATGATCTCATGAGCTGCTTTACATGATTGAGATCCATATGATGAGCTTTGTATCGCTACTAGTTTATGTGCTACTCATGTGATGTTATTAAAGTAGTCTATTCCTCCTGCATGGTGTAAAGGTGCTAGTGTGTGCACCGTGTGGTTCTTGTCGTAGGCTATGATCATGATCTCTTGTAGGTTGTGGAGTTAATTGTCATTATGATAGTATTGATGTGATCTATTCCTCCTTTCATAGTGTAATGTGGACAGTGTGTGCGCTATGTTAGTTCTTGGTTTATTTTGCAATGATCTATTATGCTCTAAGGTTATTTAAATATGAACATCGAATGTTGTGGAGCTTGTAAACTCCGGCATTGAGGTGCTCTTGTAGCCCTATGATGTCTACTCACGCTTCTTTTCCTGTAGACAGTGTTGGGCCTCCAAGAGCAGAGGTTTGTAGAACAGCAGCAAGTTTCCCTTAAGTGGATTACCCAAGGTTTATCGAACTCAGGGAGGAAGAGGTCAAAGATATCCCTCTCATGCAACCCTGCAACCACAAAGCAAGAAGTCTCTTGTGTCCCCAACACACCTAATAGGTGCACTAGTTCGGCGAAGAGATAGTGAAATACAAGTGGTATGAATGAATATGAGCAGTAGTACGGCGCCAGAAAATAGCTTGCTGGCGTGCAGTTGATGGTAGTAATATTGCGGGAAGTAAACAAGCGTAGTAACGCAGCAGTAGTAACGGTAAAAAACGTAAACAAGCGTATAGCATATTTAGGAACAAGGCCTAGGGATTAGACTTTCACTAGTGGACACTCTCAACTTTGATCACATAACAGAATAGATAAATGCATACTCTACACTCTCTTGTTGGATGATGAACACATTGCGTAGGATTACACGAACCCTCAATGCCGGAGTTAACAAGCTCCACAATTAAATGTTCATATTTAAATAACCTTAGAGTGCATGAAAGATCGACACGACTAAACCAAGTACTAGCATAGCATGCACACTGTCACCTTCACATCATGTAGGAGGAATAGATCACATCAATACCATCATAGCAATAGTTAACTTCATAATCTACTAGAGATCATACTCATAGCTTACGCCAAGTACTAACACGGATGCACACACTGTCACCATTACATCGTGCAGGAGGAATAAACTACTTTAATAACATCACTAGAGTAGCACATAGATAAATTGTGATACAAAACACATTGCAATCATAAAGGGATATAAATAAGCACTTCACTACGCCATTCATAACAGTGAATAAGTATTCTGTGAAATATAGCCTAAGAGACCCACACGGTGCACACACTGTCACCTTTACACACGTGGGACAAGGAGTCTCCGGAGATCACATAAGTAAAACTCACTTGACTAGCATAATGACATCTAGATTACAAGCATCATCATATGAATCTCAATCATGTAAGGCAGCTCATGAGATTATTGTATTGAAGTACATAGAGAGAGATGAACCACATAGCTACCGGTATAGCCCCGAGCCTTGATGGAGAACTACTCCCTCCTCATGAGAGCAGCAGCGATGATGAAGACGGCGGTGGAGATGGCAGCGGTGTCGATGGAGGAGCCTTCCGGGGGCACTTCCCCGTCCGGCGGCGTGCCGAACAGAGACTCCTGTCCCCCAGGATCTTGGCTTCGTGATGGCGGCGGCTCTGGAAGGTTTCGCGTACCGTGGCTTATTCGTATCGAGGTTTTAGGTCAGGGACCTTTAAATAGGCGAAGCGGAGTCGGAGGGCTGACGGGGCGGCGACACACTAGGGGCGCGGGCCAGCCCGCGCCACCCCATGTGTGGGCCCCCTGGCCCCTCTCGCGGTTCTCGGGTGTTCGGATGCTTCCGGGCAAATAGGAACCTGAGCGTTGATTTCGTCCAATTCCGAGAATATTTCGTTACTAGGATTTCTGAAACCAAAAACAGCAGAAAACAGGAACTGGCACTTCGGCATCTCGTCAATAGGTTAGTCCCGGAAAACGCATAAATATGACATATAATGTGTATAAAATATCATCATAAAGTAGCATGGAACATAAGAAATTATCGATACGTCGGAGACGTATCCCACACAACAAATGGTGTTTGTCATCCAACAAAAGAGTGTATGTAGCACAAATGAGAGAAGTTATTATTTATTATGCGATCAATGTTGAGAGTGTCCACTAGTGAAAGTATGATCCCTAGGCCTTGTTTCCAATACTGCAAACACCGCTTATTTACTGTTCTATTGCATGTTTACTCGCTGCCATATTTTATTCAGATTACCACTACCACTCATATACATCCATACTACTTGTATTTCACTATCTCTTTGCCGAACTAGTGCACCTATACATCTGACATGTGTATTAGGTGTGTTGGGGACACAAGAGACTTCTTGTATCGTGATTGCAGGGTTGCTAGAGGGATATCTTTGACCTCTTCCTCCCTGAGTTCGATAAACCTTGGGTGATCCACTTAAGGGAAAACTAGCTGCTGTTCTACAAACCTCTGCTCTTGGAGGCCTAACACTGTCTACAAGAATAGAAGCACCCGTAGACATCAAGCTATTTTCTGGCGCCGTTGCCGGGGAGGGAAAGGTAAAAGGTACTCACACTCCGGATCTCGGCTACAAGCTATTTTCCGGCGCCGTTGTAAGTACTCGAAGCTATTTCCTTTAGATCCTGCAATTGCATCTTTTTGTTTCTTGTTTTTATTTTCACTAGTTAGGCATAATGGAAAACAACAAAAAAATTAGTGAGCTTTTTAATCTTTTTCCTAATTTAGAATTGTTTGGTGCAAAAATTAAAAAACCTATGAAACCTTATTTGCATGCTAGTAGCAATGTTATTAGTATGAATGCAATTACTGCTAATGCTATGGAGAAATCTAAGCTTGGGGAAGCTAGTTTATGTGATCTTTTTAGCCTCCCATCTTTAGGGGAGAAAATTTGCTCTGATGATACTTTATCTCCCATATGCGATAACTCTAATGATGCTTGTGACATTTTAAATCCACCTACTGAAAGTATTCCTTACAAGATACCTATGAAAATTATTGAACGTGTTATGGATAACCGCTATGAAGGGGATGGAACTGTTCATCCTGAAGATCATTTACTGTTTTTGCATGAATTATGCGGGTTATTCAAGTGTGCAGGTATTTCAATGGATGAAGTTAGGAAAAAATTATTTGTTATGTCGCTATCTGGTGAAGCGGCGCATTGGTATAAACTGCTGAAGGACGGGCGCTCTCTTGATTGGAAGGATATTGTGCCTCTATTTTATTCCAAGTTCTATCCTCCAAGTGAAATTTACAAAGATCGAAACCGTATATATAATTTCTGGCCTCATGATGGAGAGAGTATTGCCCAAGCATGGGAGAGATTGAAGTCCTTAATGCTCAAATGCCCCAATCATGAGCTTCCTGGTAATATCATCATTGATAATTTCTATGCAAGACTTTCTTTTCAAGATAAAACCTTGCTGGATACTGCTTGTTCTGGATCATTCACACGCAACAAAGAAGAGTTTAAATGGGACCTTCTTAATCGGATTCAGAAGAATGCTGAAGATTGGGAGAACGACAAAGGTAAAGAGTCATGTATAAATTATGATTATGAATGCATTGAAACTTTTATGGATACTGATAAATTTCGAAATATGAGTGCTACTTATGGTCTTGACTCTCAAGTTATTGCAAATCTTTATAAAGCTTTTGTTTCTCACATTGAATTGCCTAGGAAGAATTTTGATAAGTATCATGAACCTTTTAAAGACGCTTGCATGAAGGATGAAATTATTATTAATGATTGCAATGAACATGTTCAAACTTCTGAAAATGCTATTTCCTATAAGCATGTTAATTTTTGTGGAATACATAGACCTTGTGGAATTAATCAAATCAAAAATGAATATTGTATCCACCATAGGAATGAAAAAACTAGAAAGTGGTCTAGGGCTCTAGATGATCTTGGTGAAAAAGTGTGTGCCCTCTATCCTTTTATTTGTGAACTTTGCCATAGAGTTGGTCAATTTAATTTTCAATGCTCCTCCAATGATAATTCGAACCCCATGAGTGATGCAAATTTGTATTGTGATGATGAAATTATTCCTAATCAGCATGATGAACTTACCTTATTTTTGAAGTGTGAAGAGTTATCAAGAAAAATTTCTTTGTTAGATATTAAGGATCTTGATATTGATGATGTCCTGCATGGGTGTTTTTCTTATTGCATTAATAATTGCCATACAAATACTTACATACAGAATATTTTAGAAGATGACACTTTGCCAAAATATGATAGGACCGTTGTGTGTTTCAAACTTATTAATGAAAAGGGGGAATCCTCCCAAGTTTCTTCTATTGTTTCTGGAAATAAATCAGGTTCTGTGGAGAAGCCTCCCTTCAAGACTCTTCCTCCTAAAAAAGGAAACAAGAAGAAGGGAAAGAAGAAGAAGAAGAAGAAGAAGAAGAAGAAGAAGAAGAAGAAGAGGGGGAATAAGAAGAAAGAGGTAACGGCATATCCACGCGTGTATGAGGTAACAATAGGTAACCATAAGCATGTTGCTCCTAATGATTATTATGGTAATGAATCTGAGTATGATGATCTTCCTATACCCTTTACCCATATTAGTGATCATGATTTGGATGAGCACACTACCTTTGATATTGGAAATCTCTTTGGTACTGATTATGAAAGTAATGATGATAGCATTATTCATGTCCCCTTAAACGATGATATTGAAAGCTCTAAGCTTGGGGATGTTGTGCTTGAAGATCCTATATTTGAGACATCTACTTTTAGTGAAAATGATGATATTACATATTCTGGTTTAGATAATTGCTATGGAGATGGATATGACATATGTTACAATTATCCTTATGAAACTTGTCATAGTTATGATGGGCTTGCCAAAAACCATTCCCCTAGTATGCAACTTGTTTACCATGTTCAAATTCTTAATAATGATCCTGCTCCAATTACTATTAATGAGAAGAGTTTCTCTTATATCAAAAATAATGATATCTTTATGCATATGAACCATGATAAGAATGTTTTAAGTGATGGTTATATTGTAGATTTCATCAATGATGCTACTGAAAGTTATTATGAGAGAGGGAAACACGGTTGTATGCATCTTAATAATATTCAGTTTCCCCTCTTTATGTTGAGAATCTTGAAGTTACTCGTGTCTTATCTTCTTATGCTTGTCACTTTGTTCTTCATGAATTTATTTGTGTACAAGATTCCTTTTCATAGGAAGTGGGGTAGGTTTAAATGTGCTTTGAATTTGCTTCTTGATGCTCTCTTTTGCTTCAACTCTTATTTCTTGCGAGAGTATCATTAAAATTGCTGAGCCCATCTTAATGGCTATAAAGAAAGAACTTCTTGGGAGATAACCCATGTGTTTATTTTACTACAGCAATTTTTGTTTTGTTGAGTCTTGGAAGTTGTTTACTACTGTAGCAACCTCTCCTTATCATGTTTTTGTGCCAAGTATAGTCTCTATGGTAAAGTTGATGCTAGATTTGGATTGCTGCGCAGAAATAGATTTGCTGTCTGTCACGAATTTGACCAGAAGTCTCTGTAAAAAAATCAAAAAAATATGAAAATTTACGTGTGTGATCCTCAGATATGTACGCAACTTTCATTAGTTTTGAGTTTTTCCGTTTGAGCAATTTAAGTGCCCCTGCAGGTTCGTCTTTACGGACTGTTCTGTTTTTGACAGATTCTGCCTTTTATTTCGCATTGCCGCTTTTGTTAAGTTGAATGAGTTTCTTTGTTCCATTAACTTTCAGAAGTTTTGTGCAATGTCCAGAAGTGTTAAGAATGATTGTGTCACCTCTGAACATGTGAGTTTTGATTATGCACTAACCCTCTAATGAGTTGTTTTGAGTTTGGTGTGGAGGAAGTTTTCAAAGGTCAAGAGAGGAGGATGATATACTACGATCAAGAAGAGTGAAAAGTCTAAGCTTGGGGATGCCCGGTGGTTCATCCCTGCATATTTCAAGAAGACTCAAGCATCTAAGCTTGGGGATGCCCAAGGCATCCCCTTCTTCATCCACAAATTATCAGGTTCCTTCTCTTGAAACTATATTTTTATTCCATCACATCTTATGTACTTTACTTGGAGCGTCTGTATGTTTTTGTTTTTTTTGGTTTGAATAAATGATTGTTTGGGAGAGAGACACGCTCCGCTGGTTCATATGAACACATGTGTTCTTAGCTTTTAATTTTCATGGCGAAGATTGAAACTGCTTCGTTAATTGTTATATGGTTGGAAACGGGAAATGCTACATGAAGTAATTGGTAAAATGTCCTGGATAATGTGATACTTGACAATTGTTTTTTTTTGAACACCTACTTGGCAATTGTTGTGCTCATGTTTAAGCTCTTGCATCATATACTTTGCACCTATTAATGAAGAAATACATAGAGCTTGCTAAAATTTGGTTTGCATAATTGGTCTCTCTAAGTTCTAGATAATTTCTAGTATTGGGTTGAACAACAAGGAAGACGGTGTAAAGTCTTAAAATGTTTACAATATGTCTTTATGTGAGTTTTGCTGCACCGGTTCATCCCTGTGTTTGTTTCGAATAACTTTGCTAGCCTAAGCCTTGTATCGAGAGGGAATACTTCTCATGCATCCAAATCCTTGAGCCAACCACTATGCCATTTGTGTCCACCATACCTACCTACTACATGGTATTTCTCCGCCATTCCAAAGTAAATTGCTTGAGTGCTACCTTTAAACAATTCAAAGTTATTACCTCTTATTTGTGTCAATGTTTTATAGCTCATGAGGAAGTATGTGGTGTTTACCTTTCAATCTTGTTGGGAAACTTTCACCAATGGACTAGTGGCTTCATCCGCTTATCCAATAATTTTGCAAAAAGAGCTGGCAATGGGATTCCCAGTCCCAAATTAATTAACAAAAATAGACACTCCTCCATGGTATGAGATTGTTGGCAGGCACCCGAGGATTCGGTTAGCCATGGTTTGTGAAAGAAAGGTTGGAAGGAGTGCCACCCAAAAATAAAATAAAATGGGAGCCGCTCTTTGAAGTTTTGTCTGGCAAGGGGGTTAGAGTACCCGCTACCATTCGTTGACAACAACAAACACCTCTCAAAACTTTATTTTTATGCTCTCTTTATGTTTTCAAAATAAAAGCTCTAGCACAAATATAGCAATCGATGCTTCCCTCGTCGAAGGGCCATTCTTCTACTTTTATGTTGAGTCAGTCTACCTATTTCCTCCCATCTCAAGAAGCAAACACTTGTGTTAACTGTGCATTGATTCTTACATACTCGCATATTGCACTGGTTATATTGCTTTGCATTGACAATTGTCCATGAGATATACATGTTACAAGTTGAAAGCAACCGCCGAAACTTAATCTTCCATTGTGTTGCTTCAATGCCTTTACTTTGAATTTATTGCTTTATGAGTTAACTCTTATGCAAGTCTTATTGATGCTTGTCTTGAAGTACTATTCATGAAAAGTCTTTGCTTTATGATTCATTTGTTTACTCATGTCATTACCATTGTTTTGATCGCTGCATTCATCTCATATGCTTACAATAGTATGATCAAGGTTATGATGGCATGTCACTTAAGAAATTATCATTGTTATCGTTTACCTACTCGAGGGCGAGAAGGAACTAAGCTTGGGGATGCTTGATACGTCCCAAACGTATCTATAATTTATTATGTTCCATGCTACTTTATTGATGATACCTACATGTTTTATACACATTATATGTCATTATTATGCGTTTTCCGGAACTAACCTATTGACGAGATGCCGAAGGGCCCTGTTTTCTGCTGTTTTTGGTTTTAGAAATCCTAGTAAGGAAATATTCTCGGAATCGGACGAAATCAACGCCCCATCTTAGGATCACGCGAAGCTTCCAGAACACCCGAGAGGGACCAGAGGGGCCAGGCCACGGACACACCACCGGCGCGGCCCAGGGGGCGCCCCCTAGTGTGTCACCGCCTCGTCGACCCTCCGACTCCGCCTCTTCGCCTATTTAGTCGTCCCTGACCTAAATCCTCGACCCCGTTCGACGAAACCAGAGAAAACCATCCAGAGCCGCCGCCATCGCGAAACTCCAATTCGGGGGACAGAAGTCTCCGTTCCGGCACGCCGCCGGGACGGGGAATTGCCCCCGGAGTCATCTCCACCGCCATCTTCACCGCCATCGCTGTCTCCATGATGAGGAGGTGATGACCCACAAGTATAAGGGATCGCAATAGTCTTCGAGGGAAGTATTACCCAATTTATTGATTCGACACAAGGGGAGACAAAGAATACTTGTAAGCCTTAACAGCGGAGTTGTCAATTCAGCTGCACCTGGAAACAGACTTGCTCGAAGGTTTATCAGTAGTAACAGTTTTATAGCAGTAGGAATAGTGAAATAACAGCAGCGGTGAAATAAAGACAGCAGTAGTGATTATAGTAAACAGCAGGATTAAAATACTGTAGGCACAGGGACAGATTAACGGGCGTTGCATGGATGAGAGAAACTCATATAACAATCAAAGCAGGGGATTTGCAGATAATAATAAAACGGTATCCAAGTACTAATCAATTAATAGGCATGTGTTCCATATTTAGTCGTACGTGCTCGCAATGAGAAACTTGCACAACATCTTTTGTCCTACCAGCCGGTGGCAGCCGGGCCTCTAGGGAAACTACTGGAAATTAAGGTACTCCTTTTAATAGAGTACCGGAGCAAAGCATTAACACTCCGTGAACACATGTGATCCTCACATCACTACCATTCCCTCCGGTTGTCCCGATTTCTGTCACTTCGGGGCCATTGGTTCCGGACAGCGTGTGTATACAACTTGCAGGTAAGATCATAAACAACGAATATCTTCATGAATCAATAACATGTTCAGATCTGAGATCATGGCACTCGGGCCCTAGTGAAAAGCATTAAGCATAACAAGTTGCAACAATATCATAAAAGTGACATCTACGGATACTAGGAACTATGCCCTAACAATCTTATGACTATTACATGACCAATCTCATCCAATCCCTACCATCCCCTTCAGCCTACAGCGGGGAATTACTCACACATGGATGGGGGAAACATGGCTGGTCGATGGAGAGGCGTTGGTGGTGATGGCGGTGAAGATCTCCTCCAATTCCCGTTTCGGCGGAGTGCCGGAGACTTCTGGCTCCCGAGACGGAGTTTCGCGATGTGGCGGCTCTGGAGGGTTTCGCGACTTCGACTTCTCTCCGTGCGTTTTTAGGTCGAGGGCGATAAGTAGTCCGAAGGAGGGCGTCGGGGGCCAGCCGAGGGCCACACACTAGGGCCGCGCGGGCCCCTCCTGGGCCGCGCCGGCCTGGTGTGTGGGGCCCTCGTGCCCCCACCTGGCTTGCCCTTCTGGCTCCGCCAATATTCTGGGAAAATAGGGCCTCCTGTATAAATTCCGAGGTTTTTCCTGAAAGTTGGATTTCTGCACAAAAACGAGACACCAGAGCAATTCTGCTGAAAATAGCGTTAGTCCGTGTTAGTTGTATCCAAAATACACAAATTAGAGGCAAAACAATAGCAAAAGTGTTCGGGAAAGTAGATACGTTTTGGACGTATCAACTCCCCCAAGCTTAGCTTATTGCTTGTCCTCAAGCAATTCAGTTAACAACTGAGTGATAAAAGAACTTTCACGAACACATTTGCTCATATGATGTATATATTCTCATGCTATGGCTAATACTCAAGCAGTTCATAATGAGACACATGCAAATAAGATCATCCAACAGCTATGTCAATCATGGAGAGGTACCAACAATTAATAATAAGCATCATGAATCATGTATATAAGCAGGATTGCAATGTTCATAAGAGAATATGATAAAGTGGTATCTCGCTTGCCCGTATTTGATCGGCAAAACATAAATGCCCAGGCACCTTTGGAGTTCATAGAAAGACTAGAAGTAGTGATTGTCAAAGATAAAAGCATCAAAGTTATACCACAATCAATCATATTTTGAGACAAGCATATTATACTAAGAATGACAGTTGTGCTCTCAAGATAGTGCTCAAAGAAAGAATGGAGACACAACATAAAAGTAAAAGATTGACCCTTCGCAGAGGGAAGCAGGGATTAACATGCGCTAGAGCTTTTCATTTTTAAAACAGGAGTAAAATTATTTTGAGAGGTGCTTGTTGTTGTCAACGAATGGTAATGGGTACACTAACTACCTCATCAACCGGACTCCCAAGAGCGGCTCCCATGAATTATTTGTATGTTTATGTGGCACTCCTTCCTACCTTTCTTACACAAACCATGGCTAACCGAATCCTCGGGTGCCTGCCAACAATCACATATCATGAAGGAGTGCCTTTTTATTTAAGTTTTACTAGCAAAAGTGCCCGTGCGTTGCATCGGAATATACTTAAACTCAATCGCTCTAGTGACTCAAACACCTCTCCTCCATGCCACCATGGACGAAGATGGCCGTGTTTTCTCCTATTTGTGATGAACATGATTAATCATAAGATTAGCTTGCGAGGCCCTCGCTGCATAGACTTGCAATACCACTGAATTCTAACTTGGTGCATGTTCCATCCCAACATTGTAATTCTGCGGACTTGTCATGATGGTAGGCAAAACCCATGACTGATGTACATTCGGTGCCTTGAACAAAGGTCGATTTTTAACAAAACAATGGATCGGGATTTTAGAAATTATGCTAATCAAATAGTAATTTTAGTGTCATACAATTTTATTCACTCGATGCGGAAGAGTAAAATATCATATATATTAATTGGCAAGGGGAAATGAAGAGATATTAATCAATAAGGTACAATTAGATGATTATTAGGTCTATGAGATCCAATACATGTTATTATCATCCCTCGGTTTTGTCCAACACAGCAGCCTCAAGAAAGAGATGCAGATTACTTAAGAGTTAGAGATAGATGACCTTAGCACAGACCAAATTCAATAATAGATTAGCAACTCGTTTCACATTTAATTAATCACCGAATCATCAAGCCAACCTATTAAATCTAATTAGCAAGTGGGCACGCCCAACAATGATGAAGTGCTGAAAGATGCAACCTTTGTTATAGAAGGCGTGAAAGCTCATCTGCTTGTTGAGAGAGCTGAACACGACATAGCCTGAACTTTTGGCGTAGCAACATACTGATGCGCCTACCGCTACTCTTCTCCTGTTTCAGCGACACCTGCAAGACACCGATGCGGCCAGCCCCGATGTTGTCACGAGTTGTGGCAGCGGCCACCTTGGGTCTGCCGCTCTTGTCGCTAGGGCAATTCCAGGAAGGCCAAGTGGTGCCCTTCAAAGAGGTCGGAGAGACCGGGGCACACGCGCCGTGCGCTCTCGTCTGTGACTCCCTGCTGCAGCTCGCCGCCTTGCTGCCACCGCGTCATAGTGATCGTGCCATCCATGCTCGCCGGGGATGCGCTGCTCACCGAGATTTTGGACAAGTTGGCCCAACTGTTCGTGGACGGGTTCGTGTACTGGCTCGCCAAAAGAATCACACCGACCTGACAGGGAATCTTGCATGATTGCCTTCCACGCAGCCTGGGCGGACGCGCGTGTGTCTCTGCTCCGTATGGGTGTCGTCGTCGCCTGGCTGGCTCTCAGAAGACCGGGCGCTGCTCCGGCCGACATCGTCGTCAAGGGAAGCACCGCGATAACCGAGGAAGGATATGTCGACCATGGTGGGCACGGCGCTGAGGCAGGCGAGGGCGAGGATCTCAAAGTCACGGTCTCGCGGTGGCCGAGATAGGATCGATCGGCTCGATTTGATCTTCTCCGTCTCCCACACACACAGCCGCCGCCTTGTGCGTGAGCTAGAAGCCCGGTCTGTGTTTCTCCGCCTCGTGCATGAAGCCGTGAAGCATGATCTCGAATCCTTCCCCGTCGCAGCGATCTTCTTGCCCACGACCTTGTCTCGTTGACATCGCTTCCGTCAGCCCTGGTCGCCAAGTGTTTTTTGGTTGATATCTCGTGGAATCAGTAGCTCGCGGGCTTGACATCTGGAACACTTGATGTTGGTTTCGATTTAAGCTTTGGTCCATCTAATATTTAAAGGCTCAGAAAGGGAAGATGAGAAGAAAACAACTCGGTTTAGGTCGGGGATACTTTGTCACCAAGGAAACGCTCACGTAGCAGACATATTGAACCACGGCATACCAGGGACGGACGACGGAAATTCTGTACGGACGAAACCAACAGACGACGGAAACCCTTTTCCCTTTATTATTAGGTATAGATTATGATGATGACACTCCCCCCAACCTTTGCTTACACAAGCCATGGCTAACCGAATCCTTCGGGTGCCGTCCAACAATCACAAACCATGGAGGAGTGTCTATTTAAGTTAATTAATTTGGGACTGGGAATCCCATTGCAAGCTCTTTTTGCAAAATTATTGGATAAGCGGATGTGCCACTAGTCCATATGAGAGTCCGTCAAAAGTAAATGACAAGGTTGAAAGCTAAACACCACATACTTCCTCATGAGCTATGAAACATTAACACAAATTGAGAAGCATTTTGAAAGTTTTAAAGGTAGCGCATGAGAATTTACTTGGAATGGTTTGAAATGCCATGCATAGGTATTTATGGTGGACACTTTGGAACAACTTGGTTTTCAGGTGTTTGGAAGCACGAGCGGCGTTCCCGCTCAGTACAAGTGAAGGCTAGCAAAGACTAGGGAGCGACAAATCAAGAGAGCAGTAACTGTCATAATCATGCTTGCGGCAAAATAAATTAACGGAGGCATAAAAGTGATACAAGAACTCTGAAGCAATATAAGGCTTAATTGACTTTTTGTTCAGTCATATGCATGCGTGAGCATGTGCCAAGTCGATATAAATGAATTATTCAGAGTAGGATACCACAATGCCATACTTACTTATGAATGAAACAATGCAAGCTAACATCCATGACATGCTACTCATATTAATAAATTGGAGCTAAACATGAGAGATCATGAACTACTAGACTTTCTCAAATAACATATACCTCACATGAACCAACTAAGCATGCTCACATGGATGAGTATATGTACAAAAATGAAAACAAATAGAGTTCATACCAGCCTCTCACCACAATCCAATTGTTGTAGATCGTCATTATTGCTTTTCACTTGTGTAGCTTGGATAATATGAAATGAAAACCACGCTCCAGCCACCGAAGACCATTGAACTCATGATGAACTTTACAAACCAAAGAAGAACAGCAAATATTTTTGGTGTTTTCGAATTGGAAACAAGAACAAAAGAAACAAGCAAACAAAGCAAAATCTTTTTGGGTTTTCTCATAGCAAACCAACGATAGCAAATAAAGTAAACTAAGAGCAAAGAACCAAATAAACAAATGGTGAAGAGAAACAACAGAAATATTTTTGGTCTTTTTGTGTTTTAGGAAAGAAACAAAGCGAAAACAAAAGAATGCAAACTAACAGAAACACAGAAAAGCAGGATGACAGAAATCTGCCAAAACCTGACAGCAGTACAGAAATCGAAATTAACAAAAATCTTCCATTGCTCAGCTCAAAAAGTGTTCAACTAATGAAAGTTAGATAACAACCTGGGGCACATGCTCAAAAATTGGCAACTAAAAATAACGTTCTGGCTGTGCGTACGAATTTTTTGGTAACAGCCCAGAATCTGTTTTTGGACAGCACTTCCCCAAATATCATCTCCCTCTCATTAGAAAACCACTCTAAGAAACTAAACAAGTATGTACAAGTATCCAGCAACCATAATATGCAAAGAATGAGTGATGCCGGTATACCTCCCCCCAAGCTTAGTCTTTTGGCCTAAGTGGAGTTCATTCCCAACGAGGGTCGGAGTTCCACGCCGGTGGATCATACATGGAGTGATAATAGGGCCCCTGCGCAGAAGAATGTCGTGGAGGTTCCACATGACCATAATGTTGATATGAGGAGCTCGCTGCATCGGATGGAGAGTCGGGGTGCTCCTCGGCCTCCTCCGTGCCTTCCCTTGCACGATGGCCTTCCCTTTCTATGTATGCATTTAGCTCATTTTCTGTGATCGACCACCCTTTCCTGGCATCAAGGTTAAGCAGAGCAGGTGCAGGCAATCGTACTAGTTTTTCAATTTTCTTAGTTATTCTCCAATTTTTCTTATACAAAGTTATCCTATAATACAGGTTGTTCAAATTAGATGCATCTGAAATAAACTCATGTTTAATCATGGAAACAACATCAAGTTTCTCTATGGAAAGCGGAATATCTAGATGGTGAGGATCCACACCATGCATAGCTAATAAGCGAGAGGCGATAAGACCTCCACAAATTCCTCCTTTGTCACGGTTAGTAGCAAGTCTACAAGCTATTAGAGCACCCAAATTATAAGTCCTATCCTGTTGCAAAGCGGCAGCTAAGAAAGCCATATCTTGGACAGACAACTTACTTGCATTCTTTCTAGCAAGAACGCACTTTGTAACGAAATAAGCAAAGTAGCGGATAGCTGGTTGTTGAATGCTACTAATCTTACCACCATCATCGGAGAAACTCCTCCCATTACAAATCATTGTATAAAGATTCGAGAGCTCCCGCGGCGTTCCCCTGACCTTCTCGCAGGATCCCCACTGCGGCACTCTAATTGCTGCACAAAAATCACTAAAAGGCAAGTTGATAGTTTTGTTATAAATCTTGTACCGGACCATGGGGTTAGTTTGAGACCGATGAAATTCGAAATCCTGCACAACCGACACCGTTAGTTTAGCATATTGGTAAGGTTCACCAACAGTAAAACCTTCCAACCCTGCATTGGAAATCAGTGTTTGAACATCTTGCAGGATTCCTGCATTCCGCATAAAATCCGTGCATGGGTAATAAGAGGGGTATACTCCCTCTTCGCGATGAACTCTCATGACTTGTTGTACCTCCAATTCTTGTTGATTTAGTTGGTGCCTACTCCCTTCCATTTTCTGAAATTTTTCAACAATCATTATAAAATTTGATTTCAAGGTGTATAATTGAGGGGAACTACTATAGGAACTTGCTAGAGTACTACACATGCATCAAAACTAATTTCTACCACTTAGAACAAGCATGCAAGCTCACTAAACATGTTATCTACAGCAGCAAAATATTCAAGATATACTCAACCAAACAAAATTCTAATTGGACAATAAAAGGAGTCACATACCAAGGAGCAAATGTGCCAAATTTCAGACAGAAATCTGGGCTGAGCAAAGAGATCGAGAAATCGCGAGTTCTTGAGCAGAAACGCGAGTGAGAGAAAGTGAGTACGAGTTTTTCGGGAGAGAGAGTGGGAGGAAGAGATGCTGAAGTGGGGCAAAGGGGGACCCACACACCAGGGTGGCGCGCCCCCCTTGCTGGCCGCGCCGGCCTGTGGGGTGCCACCCTGGGGTGCCCCACTAGTCAGCCCCAGGTGCTCCCAGGTGCCTCTTCGAAAAATAGGACTACCAATATAATTTTTGTAAATTTTTGAGAACTTCGAAAAATGCACATTTCTGGGTGTTAAATTAATTATTACTGCGCAGGAAAATGATTTCCAAAATCTTAAACAACTAAAGCATATTGCAAAACAAAAAGTGCTACAGCAAGTAAAACAAATGGAGGGAGAAAGAAAGAAAGAAATATTGTTTAGCTCTCTTATGCATTAAAATATAGGGATTTCTATTTTCGTGCCCTCAGTTCCTTAGTTGTGCTCAGTTTTCCCCAGCTCTTTAGTTTTTCCTCAGTTTTCCCCAAGTGCTTGTTTGAAACCCGCAGAAGGCAGCTCAGACGGCAGGATTCCCGTTAAGTTGACCGCTCCGTGCTGACGTGTGGGGCCGCGTCGTGTGGGCCCGCGTCGCGTGGGGCTGGTAGAAAGGGACCGCGTGGGACAGGACGAGATAGCGTTTGGTTGCACGTGAGCAGGAGCTGGGTTGACCTCTCGGCCCGTGTGGGGCCGCATCTTGTGGGCCCGCGTCGCGTGGGGCTGGTAGAAAGGGACCGCGTGGGACAGGACGAGATAGCGTTTGGTTGCACGTGAGCAGGAGCTGGGTTTTGTCTCTCTCGGCCATTGGCATTTCCCTTTTAAGAGTACCTTTTCTGCCTCCTTCTCTCTGCCTTTTTTCACCTAATTAGTATCAAATCTAGAGAAGCTTGCATTTCTGTCTTTCTTCAATTATTATTTGTGCCTTTTGGCCCTCGTTGTTTGCCCAATATGGCAGCAAATCTAGTAGGGAGCCCAATCTAGTACTCCATCTGGTCCATATGTATGTAGTTAAATCTAGAAGCAAATCTACAGGGAATGTACGATAAATTCACAAGGTCATATAGTAGAATAGGGATAGATAATATAGATAATAAGCTGCATTCAGCAGCCAAACATAGTAGGGTTCGAGGTTCTTCACAGCAGTACAGCACCATCATACTAACAACATAACAACGAGGGATCCCTAGCTAACAACAAAGGGATCCCAACAACAAAATGGAGGAGGCAGCAGCAGCACACGTCCAGGACTCCGCCTACCCCATCTGCCTCTGCCTCCACTTGTTGCTCCCCTTGGGAGCCTTGGGCTTGAGCGGAGGCATGCGCCCGCGGAGATCTCCACCCGCTGGATGCTGCGGAGGTGCATGCCGAGCGCCAAGTGCTTGGCGCGGAAGGAGTTGGGGTTCACCGACGCGCCGACCTTGGGGTTGGTGTGGCCGATGTTCTCGGCATGCGTGAGGACGCAGTTGAAGTCAGTGCCGCCGAGCCTCCTAGTGCAGAAGGGGCACCTGTAGACACCCTTGGCGACGTCGAGGTAGGAGACGTACTGGCCGACCTGCAGCCTCCGCAGCACCTGGCGAGTCTTGACGTCATGGTGCTCGTCGTCGCTGCCGACGTCGCTGCCAGACAGCTGATCCATATCAAACGGGAATTTATTAGTGAATGAGTTGCAAACGTGCATGATAACAAAGTTAGGAAAAACAGAGGCAGCCTCAGTTAGAGTGGACACGATTATATGTCTACAGGGACGGTGTAAGCGAACCAAAGCTCATGCACAACAGATTTGTACACAGAAATGGTTCGCTGAACCCTCCCTGTAAAAATCTGTGCCCACCGATTCATCATAGGCAAAGAAACAGATTCCAGATCTGAACTTGAACACATTCCAGATTATTTGCAAAATTAAACGGTTGATATCTTTTGATTCGTGCATAAAATAACTGATTGAGATCCTATGATTACTTGCATAAATTAACTGATTGAGATCCCATTATTACTTGCATAAATTAACCGAACGGCCGAACCCCAAATCTTAAAAGAAATCAAGGAGGGATCAAAGAAAAATAGAATAAAATCGGCGCAAATATTAGCCCAATACTCATCCATCCACAGATCCATCTACACCAGCACAAATAGGGTTCAAAAAGGAATGGGGAACAAAAAAGGAAGCAAACCGTAGTTACCTCGTTCCATGGGTCCTCTATGGAGGTGTCGTAGCGGTTCGGGGGCGGGACGTACGGCACCGGCTCGTAGGGGTCCCATCCCGGCGGGATCTGACCGCGACCGGCGGCAGCAGCCTCCGATGCACCGGCGGAGGCGGCGGCGACGTCCGTTGAGGGGACGGCGGCGATGTCCGTTGAGGGGACGGCGTCGAAGAGGGAGGCGTCGCGCTTGGAGCCGACGGCGCCGTGGACGATGGGATTGGCATTCTCCTTGTCCATCTCGCCGGCAGAGGAGAGGGAGAGGGTTTTTTGCTTTGGAGAAGATGATGGGACGTGAGAGAGGCGGCGTTGCGTAGGCGAGTGAGAGTGACAGAGATAGTGGGAGGAGGCGTCTATAAAGGCAAGGGGTGGTTAATGCGACCCGCGTCCACCGCTGCACGTCTGCACGTCTTGGACTTCTGCAATGCGCCACGCGTCCACGATTGCACGTCTTCGACTTCTGCACCGCGACCGGTGTCTACGCGTCAACAATTGCACGTCTTTCATTTCTGCTCCGCAACACGCGTTCTCGAGTCTAACCCTGAAAATTTAGATATACTCAGGTATAACCTCGAGCATTATACTAGCATTTTTTGTGTGCTCAGTTTTCCCCTTGAGTGCTAATACTGGCTAGTGCAATATGCTCAGTTTTACCCTCAAGTAGCTGGTCAACAGACAGTCAACAAATGGGATTAACTAGTTAAATGAGTCATTTAATGTGCAAAAAATTCCGAAAAATAGTGGCACATACTCATGGAGTCTTTACCACAAATTGCCAGTTCTCAAAACATAGATAAGTCATAGATAAATCAAGTTTTACCACAAATTGCCACTTCTCAAAGGCCTTCTCAAATCACCTAGTAGCTATGAAGGTGCATGGTTTTCCACAATAAGCCCTTCCCAAAACAGCTTTCCCCAAAACATACTTTGTCTAAATGAGGCCACAATTCTCACACTCATGTATATTTGTATTGAAAATAGTTTGAGATAGGCCAAGATGGGTTTTATTGTACAAAACACGCATTTTCCATTTTTTAAATCTCATATTTGAATCCCTTAGTCTGTTTATTACATAGGTGCCCTTGGTTTCTTGATACTACTCAGTTTTGCCCTCTCCCTCCACAAATTCTCTCACACGTGCAACATTGCCCTGATTGGTCTAGCCCATGTCACGCGGATCGTGCCCGCCGACCGTTGATCGTATGATCTAACGGGCAGGTAACCCTCTCTCTCTCTCTCTCTCTCTCTCTCTCTCTATCGGCGGTTACCTTCCACTCTCTAAGTATGCTAAAGGGCGGTTTTATGTATTTATTTTCACGCGCTAAAAATTATAAACTCTTTTAGGCATTACTTTTCACGCAAAAAATGATAAACCGTCACCGATTTGTTGTAGCCATTAATTTTCACGAAAATCCCAAATGATAAACCATCACCGATTTGTTGTAGCCATTAATTTTCACGCAAAAAATGATAAACCGTCACCGATTTGTTGTAGCCATTAATTTTCACGAAAATCCCAAATGATAAACCATCACCGATTTGTTGTAGCCATTAATTTTCACGCAAAAAATGATAAACCATCACCGATTTGTTGTATCCATTACTTTTCACGCAAAAAATGATAGACCATCACCGATTTCTTGTAGCCATTACTATTAACGGTAAAAATGATAAACGAACCAATCTATCTATCTCTGTATTTGAAGTTTGGAAGGGTTCACCATCTAGTTATGTTAACTTTCGAGGTTTTGACCTGAAAACAAATGGGTATTATAAAGGGAAATAAAAGTTCAAAAAAATGTAAAAACGAAACAATCTACCTATCTTTGTATAGAAGATCGTCTGTATGATTTTTGAGGTCATTTAGAGAAGGTAGAAAAAAATCCCTTTTGAGAAGGTCGAAAAAACCTAACTTGTTACAAAAGCTGGTTTCAGTGAAACCTAACCAAATTTGGCATACATTATGCCATATCTATAACAACAAGGAATATCTAAAAGGGAAAGTTTCACAAAATTTGAAATTTATGGCGAAAATGATGCCATACATGATGCTGTTTTTCGAGGTTTTGACCTGAAAATCAATTGGATATTATAAAGGGAAATAAAAAGTTCGAAAAATATAAAAACGAAACAATCTATCTATCTATGTATAGAAGATCAGCTGTATGAAATTTTAGGTCATTTAGAGGAGGTAGAATAAATCACCTTGTTAGAAAAGCTGGTTTCAGTGAGACGAAACGGCATGCGTTTAAGCAAAGTGATTTTTTCGAACATCTCCAAATGATCCCAAATTTGCCATACATGATGCCATACGTGTAACAACAAGGAACCATATCTAAAAAGTGTCAAAAAAGTTTGCCCAACCGTATAGCTCTATCAACTTGTTTCAAATCACTTTTGGCGTACAAGAAACAAATCCCTCCTTGATTTGAGCACCACAGCCTCCAAACTTTGCTGATGCCGATATCGGCATGGTCAGAACGGCTATGCTGCCACTGCTAGGTCACGTCGGGATGCACCCTCAATCCCGTCCCCTCATTCGATCACTGACACACCAGAGATACCGCCGAGGCCAATGCCGAACGTACATGCTGATGCCAATGCCGAACATGCATCCACGCCGATGTGGGCACGGCCATGCCGCCCCGCTATGCTGGACGCCACAGACCACCGCGAGGTCTTTCCCTTCGCCACCACACTCTTCTAGCACCCATCTATACACGCCAGAAAGGAGAGACACTAGTTTTCTCTACATTGCTCGCGTTCGTGTCGGACACGGTCAGTCAAAGTTTTGAGGTAGTCGTCGATGTCGTCGACCATTTCTTCTCTTCTTTGCATGGTTAAACGCGTCTAGTTCATATCTATCTAATGCGTATGGTCTCGCCTCATGCAGTTCTTTGTGGACGTCGATCTCATCTCGGCACCCCGCAGGCCACCTCCTCCGTGCCATCGCTGTAGAGCTCCGTTTAAAAATCTATTCCTACCCGTGTATTGCCCCTTGTATCAGCGCCATGGCCCACTTGTCATTCGATATACCGAAGCCCCACTCGTGCGTGTTTTGGTCAGGGATACAGCGATGCTTACGGTCAAACAAAGATGGATGGTTTGACGTGTCTTTGCGGGCTCTACGTGGCCCCACTAGTCAGAAGATAACGGTCAACCGTCGGGCAACCGGCCGTTACACATCTGTGATGGTTTCAGACAAGGTCTTGGGGAAAACTGAGGAAAAACTAAGGAGCTGGGGAAAACTGAGCACAACTAAGGAACCGAGGGCACGAAAATAGAAATCCCTAAAATATACTTGTTAACAAGGTTGATCAAGTCTTGCTACCAAATAAATTTTATATGACATAAGAAGAAATAAACCTCAAATCAATCATGTTACCTTATATTGAATTTATATGGATCCAATCACAAGAGTTTGATATTCTTCTTTAGGCTCATATATAGGACAATCAATGGATCCCACTTTGATAGTTTTCACATTAAAAATTGTATTAACTCCATATACTTTATCAATCCTCTTGGGAAAATAGACAGTATGTTCCTTGTCATCAACATTGAAAGTGACTTTTCCTTTATTGCAATCAATAACAGCCCCTGCAGTATTAAGAAAGGGTCTTCCAAGAATAATGGACATATTATCATCTTCAGGCATTTCCAACACAACAAAATCAGTTAATATCAAGCAATGTTGAGTAACTTGAACAGGAACATTGATACGCGTAGATGCACACGTCCGTTGGGAACCCCAAGTGGAAGGTATGATGCGTATAGAAGCAAGTTTCCCTCAGTATGAAACCAAGGTTTAATCGAACCAGTAGGAGCCAAGAAGCACGTTGAAGGTTGATGGTCGCGAAATGTGATGCGGCGCAACACCAGGGATTCCGGCGCCAACTAGGAACCTGCACAACACAACCCAAGTACTTTGTCCCAACGAAACAGTGAGGTTGTCAATCTCACCGGCTTGCTGTAACAAAGGATTAAACGTATCGAGTGGAAGATGTTTGCAAAGAAAACAGTAAAACAAGTAGATTGTATGCTATGTAAAGAATAGGACCGGGGTCCACAGTTCACTAGAGGTGTCTCTCCCATAAGATAAAAGCATGTTGGGTGAACAAATTACAGTAGGGCAATTGACAAATAGAGAAAGGCATAACAATGCATATACATGACATGGTAAATATAGTGAGATTTAATCCGGGCATTACGACAAAGAACATAGACCGCCATCCAACCGCATCTATGCCTAAAAAGTCCACCTTCAGGTTATCGTCCGAACCCCCTCCAGTATTAAGTTGCAAAGCAACAGACAATTGCATTAAGTATGGTGCGTAATGTAATCAATAACTACATCCTTAGACATAGCATCAATGTTTTATCCCTAGTGGCAACAGCACATCCACAACCTTAGAACTTTCTGTCACTGTCCCAGATTCAATGGAGGCATGAACCCACTATCGAGCATAAATACTCCCTCTTGGAGTTAAGAGTAAAAACTTGGCCAGAGCCTCTACTAATAACGGAGAGCATGCAAGATCATAAACAACACATGAACAATAGATTGATAATCACCATAATCATAGTACTCTCTATCCATCGGATCCCGACAAACACAACATATAGAATTACATATAGATGATCTTGATCATGTTAGGCAGCTCACAAGATCTAACAATTAAGCACAACAAGGAGAAGACGACCATCTAGCTACTGCTATGGACCCATGGTCCAGGGGTGAACTACTCACTCATCACTCCGGAGGCGACCATGGCGGTGTAGAATCCTCCGGGAGATGAATCCCCTCTCCGGCAGGGGGGGATCTCCGAATCCCCCGAGATGGGATTCGCGGCGGCGCGTCTGGAAGGTTTTCCGTATCGTGGCTCTCGGTGCGGGGTTTCGCGACGGAAGCTTTAAGTAGGCGGAGGGTCAACGCGGGGGCCACACGAGGGGCCCAGGGGCTAGGTCGGCGCGGCCAGGGCCGGGCGCGCCGGCCACCCCCTGGCCTCCTCGTGGCCCCACTCGTTAGGTCTTCGGTCTTCGGAAGCTTCGTGCAAAAATAGGACCCTGGGCGAAAGTTTCGTCCAATTCCGAGAATATTTCTTTACTAGGATTTCTGAAACCAAAAACAGCAGAAACAACCGGCTCTTCGGCATCTTGTTAATAGGTTAGTTCCAGAAAATGCATAAATATGACATATAATGTGCATAAAACATGTAGGTATCATCAATAAAGTAGCATGGAACATAAGAAATTATCGATACGTTGGAGACGTATCAGCATCCCCAAGCTTAGTTCTGCTCGTCCCGAGCAGGTAAAACGATAACAAAGATAATTTCTGAAGTGACATGCCATCATAATCTTAATCATACTATTTGTAAACATATGTAATGAATGCAGCGATCAAAGCAAAGGTAATGACATGAGTAAACAATTGAATCATATAGCAAAGACTTTTCATGAATAGTACTTCAAGACAAGCATCAATAAGTCTTGCATAAGAGTTAACTCATAAAGCAATAAATCAAAGTAAAGGTGTTGAAACAACACATAAGAAGATTAAGTTTCAGCGGTTGCTTTCAACTTGTAACATGTATATCTCATGGATATTGTCAACATAAAGTAATATAACAAGTGCAATATGCAAGTATGTAGGAATCAATGCACAGTTCACACAAGTGTTTGCTTCTTAAGGTGGAAGGAGATAGGTAAACTGACTCAACAATAAAAGTAAAAGAATGGTCCTTCAATGAGGAAAGCATCGATTGCTGTATTTGTGCTAGAGCTTTTATTTTGAAAACATGAAACAATTTTGTCAACGGTAGTAATAAAGCATATGAGTTATGAAAATTATATTTTACAAGTTGCAAGCCTCACGCATAGTATACTAATAGTGCCCGCACCTCGTCCTACTTAACTTGGACTACCGGGTCTTCGCATGCCATGTTTCAACCAAGTGTCACAAAGGGGTACCTCCATGCCGCCTGTACAAAGGTCTAAGGAGAATGCTCGCATTTCGGATTTCTCGCTTTTGATTATTCTCAACTTAGACATCCATACCGGGACAACATGGACAACAGATAATGGACTCCTCTTAAATGCATAAGCATGTAGCAAAGTTATTATTCTCATATGAGATTGAGGATATATGTCCAAAACTGAAACTTCCACCATGGTTCATGGCTTTAGTTAGCGGCCCAATGTTCTTCTCTAACAATTTTGCATGCTCCAACCACTAAAATGATAGACCTTCAGACAAGACGGACATGCATAGCAACTCACATGATATTCAACAATAGTTGATGGCGTTCCCCAGAAGCATGGTTATCGCACAACAAGCAACTTAATAAAATATAAAGTGCATAAGTACATATTCAATACTACGATAGTTTTTAAGGCTATTTTGTCCCATGAGCTATATATTGCAAAGGTGAATGATGGAATTTTAAAGGTAGCACTCAAGCAATTTACTTTGGAATGGCGGAGAAATACCATGTAGTAGGTAGGTATGGTGGACACAAATGGCATAGTAGTTGGCTCAAGGATTTTGGATGCATGAGAAGTATTCCCTCTCGATACAAGGTTTAGGCTAGCAAGGTTATTTGAAGCAAACTCAAGGATGAACAAGTGCAGCAAAACTCACATAAAAGACATATTGTAAACATTATAAGACTCTACACTGTCTTCCTTGTTGTTCAAAACTCAATACTAGATATTATCTAGACCTTAGAGAAACCAAATATGCAAATCAAATTTTAGCAAGCTCTATGTATTTCTTCATTAGTGGGTGCAAAGCATATGATGCAAGAGCTTAAACATGAGCACAACAATTGCCAAGTATCACATTATCCAAGACATTTTAGAATTACTACATGTAGCATTTTCCAATTCCAACCATGTAACAAATTAACGAAGAAGAAACTTCGCCTTGAACATTATGAGTAAAGCCTAAGGACACATGTGTCCATATGCAACAGCGGAGCGTGTCTCTCTCCCACAAAGTGAATGCTAGGATCCATCTTATTCAAACAAAAACAAAAACGAAAACAAACCGACGCTCCAAGTAAAGAACACCAGATGTGACTGAATAAAAATATAGTTTCGGGGAGGAACCTGATGATGTTGTCGATGAAGAAGGGGATGCCTTGGGCATCCCCAAGCTTAGACGCTTGAGTCTTCTTAAAATATGCAGGGGTGAACCACGGGGGCATCCCCAAGCTTAGAGCTTTCACTCCTCTTGATCATAGTATATCATTCTCCTCTCTTGACCCTTGAAAACTTCCTTCACACCAAACTTCAAGCAAACTCATTAGAGGGTTAGTGCATCATTAATAATTCACTCATTCAGAGGTGACACAATCATTATTTTCACTTCTGGACATTGCATAATGCTACTGGACATTAATGGATCAAAGAAATAAATCCAACATAGCAAAAGAGGCAATGCGAAATAAAAGGCAGAATCTGTCAAAAACAGAACAGTCCGTAAAGACGAATTTATAAATGGCACCAGACTTGCTCAAATGGAAAAACTCAAAACTAATGAAAGTTGCGTACATATCTGAGGATCACGCTTGTAAATTGGCAGATTTTTCGAATTTTCTACAGAGAATTATGCCCAGATTCGTGACAGACAGCAATGCTGTTTCTGCGCAGCGATCCCAAATATAACATCAACTTTGACATAGAAACTTTACTTGGCACAAAAACATGATAAGGAGAGGTTGCTACAGTAGTAAACAACTTCCAAGACTCAACAAAACAAAAAATTGCTGTAGGTAAAAACATGGGTTGTCTCCCATAAGCGCTTTTCTTTAACGCCTTTCAGCTAGGCGCAGAAAGTGCAAATCAAGTAACATCGAATGAAGAAGCATCAACATCATTACCAGGGGTGTTGGGAGTTTTCTCAACAATGCATTGTATCTGGTCTATATAAGTAACTCCTCTCTCATTGCTCCTAGGCTTACTATTCTCATCAAACAAATTTTCAGGAACAAGCCAAGCATAGTTATTTTCCAAAGCTTCATGCATCCCTAGTAGTTTACTAGGTATTGGCGCTTTAATTTCTCTACCATCATTAACATTATTAGTATACTTAATTCTATCCATATCCATCTTTTCAAGTATTTGTTTAAAATTAGGAAAGAAACCAAGCCTCTTATGCTTAATAAAAACTTTTCTAGCTTCTTTAACTATATCCTCAAATTCTCTAACAAGGATTTTTAAAACAAAATTTCTCTTTTCCCCCATCTCCATATCCGAAAGTGTAAGAAACATATGTTGTATTATGGGATTGAGATTAACAAATCTAGTTTCTAACATGTGTATCAAACAGGCAGAAGCACTTTCATAAGTAGGAGCAGTTTTTAATAATGATATATCTTCAAAATCTTCATCCATACTAACATGGGTGAAAAATTCTTCTATATTGTCTCTTCCAATGATACACCCTCGTCCTACCGGTATCTCTTCCAAAGTAAACTTAGGATTTAGCATGATGAAATAAGCAAAAAGTAAACTAGGCAAATAAAGTAAAGACAAGTAACTAATTTTTGTGTTTTTGATATAGAGAGCAAGACAGTAAATAAAGTAAAACTAGCAACTAATTTTTTTGTATTTTGAATTAGTGCAGCAAACAAAGTAGTAATTAAAATAAAGCAAGACAAAAACAAAGTAAAGAGATTGAGAAGTGGAGACTCCCCTTGCAGCGTGTCTTGATCTCCCCGGCAACGGCGCCAGAAATTTAGCTTGATACGCGTAGATGCACACGTCCGTTGGGAACCCCAAGTGGAAGGTATGATGCGTATAGAAGCAAGTTTCCCTCAGTATGAAACCAAGGTTTAATCGAACCAGTAGGAGCCAAGAAGCACGTTGAAGGTTGATGGTCGCGAAATGTGATGCGGCGCAACACCAGGGATTCCGGCAACTAGGAACCTGCACAACACAACCCAAGTACTTTGTCCCAACGAAGCAGTGAGGTTGTCAATCTCACCGGCTTGCTGTAACAAAGGATTAAACGTATCGAGTGGAAGATGTTTGCAAAGAAAACAGTAAAACAAGTAGATTGTATGCTATGTAAAGAATAGGACCGGGGTCCACAGTTCACTAGAGGTGTCTCTCCCATAAGATAAAAGCATGTTGGGTGAACAAATTACGGTCGGGCAATTGACAAATAGAGAAAGGCATAACAATGCATATACATGACATGGTAAATATAGTGAGATTTAATCCGGGCATTACGACAAAGAACATAGACCGCCATCCAACTGCATCTATGCCTAAAAAGTCCACCTTCAGGTTATCGTCCGAACCCCCTCCAGTATTAAGTTGCAAAGCAACAGACAATTGCATTAAGTATGGTGCGTAATGTAATCAATAACTACATCCTTAGACATAGCATCAATGTTTTATCCCTAGTGGCAACAGCACATCCACAACCTTAGAACTTTCTGTCACTGTCCCAGATTCAATGGAGGCATGAACCCACTATCGAGCATAAATACTCCCTCTTGGAGTTAAGAGTAAAAACTTGGCCAGAGCCTCTACTAATAACGGAGAGCATGCAAGGTCATAAACAACACATGAACAATAGATTGATAATCACCATAATCATAGTACTCTCTATCCATCGGATCCCGACAAACACAACATATAGAATTACATATAGATGATCTTGATCATGTTAGGCAGCTCACAAGATCTAACAATTAAGCACAACAAGGAGAAGACGACCATCTAGCTACTGCTATGGACCCATGGTCCAGGGGTGAACTACTCACTCATCACTCCGGAGGCGACCATGGCGGTGTAGAATCCTCCGGGAGATGAATCCCCTCTCCGGCGGGTGCCGGAGGCGATCTCCAGAATCCCCCGAGATGGGATTCGCGGCGGCGGCGTCTCTGTAAGGTTTTCCGTATCGTGGCTCTCGGTCTGGGGTTTCGCGACGGAAGCTTTAAGTAGACGGAGGGTCAACGCGGGGGCCACACGAGGGGCCCGGGGGCTAGGTCGGCGCGGCCAGGGCCTGGGCCGCCCCTGCCTCCTCGTGGCCCCACTTCGTTAGGTCTTCGGTCTTAGGAAGCTTCGTGCAAAAATAGGACCCTGGGCGAAAGTTTCGTCCAATTCCGAGAATATTTCTTTACTAGGATTTCTGAAACCAAAAAAGCAGAATGGCTCTTCGGCATCTTGTTAATAGGTTAGTTCCAATGCATAAATATGACATATAATGTGCATAAAACATGTAGGTATCATCAATAAAGTAGCATGGAACATAAGAAATTATCGATACGTTGGAGACGTATCAAACATTTTCACATACACCAACAGGAATTGCAGTAGATTTATCAGCCATTTGCAAAGATATATCAGTTGGTATCAACTTATCTAAATCAAGTCTCTTATAAAGAGAAAAAGGCATTACACTAACACATGCTCCCAAATCACATAGAGCAGTTCTAACATAATTATTCTTGATAGAACAAGGAATAGTCGGTATACTTGGGTCTCCAAGCTTCTTTGGAACCTTACCACTGAAGGAGTAATTAGCGAGCATAGTGGAAATCTCCTCATTGGGAATTTTCCTTTTGTTAGAGACAATATCTTTCATATACTTTGAATAAGGAGGCAATTTAATAGCATCAGTCAAAGGGATTTGCAAAAATAAAGGTTTCATCCAATCACAAAATTTATTATAATGTTCCTCCTCCTTTGATTTTAGTTTCTTAGCAGGAAAAGGCATTTGCTTTTGAACCCAAGGTTCTCTTTCATTACCATGTTTCTCAGCAATAAAATCTTCTTTATTGTACTTTTTATTTTTAGCATGCTTTTCAGGTTCTTCTTCAACCTCTTCTTTATCAGGAGTATCATTCTTATCATTATCTTTATCATGTTCATTACCACTTTCAGTTTCAGCATCAGAAATAGAAATACTATTAGGATCATTAACAGGTTCAGAGGATTCTACAACATTCTTATGTTTCTTTTTCTTTTTCTTAGATGGAGCACTAGTTTTAGTTAGTTGAGAATCTTGTTCAACTCTTTTGGGATGCCCTTCAGGATATAGAGGATCCTGGGTAGAAACACCACCTCTAGTTGTTACTTCATAAGCATGTTTTTCTATAGAATTATTTCCCAACAAGTCATTTTGCACTTTAGTGAGTTGATCAATTTGAGTTTGAACCATATGAAAATGTTTAACAAGTATCTTAACATCATTGGAGGTTCTCTCCACAATATCATGCAATTCACTAATAGCTCGAGAATTTTCCATTAAATGATTCTCTACTCTAATATTAAAGTTTTCTTGCTTAACAATATAATTATCAAACTCATCTAAGCATTGAGCAGGAGGTTTTGAATACGGAACATCTTCCCTAGTAAAGCGTTGAAGAGAGTGTACCTCAATCATGGATGAAGGGGAGTTATCTTACATAAATCTTCTATAGGAGGTAAATTCTTCACATCTTCAGGTTTAATACCCTTCTCTTTAAGAGACTTCTTGGCTTCCCTCATATCTTCATCATTTAATTTAATCATACCCCTCTTCTTCAATATCGGTGTCGGGGTTGGTTCAGGTGTAGACCAATCATCATGATTCCGGCCTATTTTAGCCAATAATTCTTCAGCGTCGTCTGGAGTTCTTTTCCTGAAAACACAACCAGCACAACTATCCAGGTATGCCCTAGACTCAATGGTTAGTCCACTATAAAATATATCAAGTAAATCATGCTTTTCCAAATCATGATCAGGCTGAGCTCTAATAAGAGAGCAAAATCTCGCCCAAGCCTCAGGCAATTTCTCTCCATCTTCCTGGTCAAAATTATAAATTCTCTGCAAAGCAATATGTTGAGCGCTAGCAGGAAAGTATTTTCGAAAGAAAACATCACGCAAGTCAATTGGACTTCTAATAGAACCAGGAGGCAAATTATTATACCAAGTTTTAGCATCATCCTTTAATGAGAAAGGAAAAAATTTAGCGACAAAATAAGTACGCATCTTGACATCATCAGAAAACAAGCTACTCGGAGTAGATAACTCAATCATGTGTTCAACGGCACTTTCTTTTTCAGTACCACAAAAGGGTGTTTTCTCAACAATAGCTATATGAGATAGATCAAGAGAAAAATCATAATCTTTATCCTTAATGTTTATAGGAGATGTGGCAAATTTAGGATCGGGAGACAGTTTATATCTAACAGCATGTTCTGCAAGCAACTTTTTAATTTTTCTTGCATCAGTAGTAGCATTGCATTTTTAAATAAAATCATCATCAAGTTCCACATAATCTTCATCAAGATCATCACTAGAATATTCAACAGACTCAGGTGAATTAACAGGTGTAGCAGCATTTTCATTAGGAGTTTCAGTATTTTCAATTTGCCTAGACCTAGCAATTGTAGCATCTAGAAAAGATCCTAACGAACCATCATTATCAAGCACAGCAGAAGCATCATCACAATTATAAGAGGAATTTTCAGATTCAGC
Organism: Lolium multiflorum; assembly: GCA_030979885.1. Classification (NCBI taxonomy): domain Eukaryota; kingdom Viridiplantae; phylum Streptophyta; class Magnoliopsida; order Poales; family Poaceae; genus Lolium; species Lolium multiflorum. Next base: position 137,534,967 of record CM061750.1, read on the forward strand.
AGAAGTACCAGCATTTGAAGCTTGTGGTGGTGAAACAAGTTTACTTATCACAGATGGTGAATCAAGAGCAGCAGAGGTACTAAGAGTTGTACATTTTCTTGTAGTGGATGGTAATATGGCGATCTTAGTATCGCGAGGTTTACCCATGATGGAGACTTTGCAGCGAACAATATCAATCCAAGTGAACTTCCAAATAAAGCTATGCTCCCCGGCAACGGCGCCAGAAAATAGTCTTGATGACCCACAAGTATAAGGGATCGCAACAGTCTTCGAGGAAGTATTACCCAATTTATTGATTCGACACAAGGGGAGACAAAGAATACATGTAAGCCTTAACAGCGGAGTTGTCAATTCAGCTGCACCTGGAAACAGACTTGCTCGCAAGAGTTTATCAGTAGTAATAGTTTTATAGCAGTAGGAATAGTGAAATAACAGCAGCGGTGAAATAAAGACAGCAGTAGTGATTATAGTAAACAACATGATTAAAATACTGTAGGCACGGGGACGGATTAAGGCGTTGCATGGATGAGAGAAACTCATATAACAATCAAAGGGGCATTTGCAGATAATAATAAAACGGTATCCAAGTACTAATCAATCAATAGGCATGTGTTCCATATTTAGTCGTACGTGCTCGCAATGAGAAACTTGCACAACATCTTTTGTCCTACCAGCCGGTGGCAGCCGGGCCTGGGAAACTACTGGAAATTAAGGTACTCCTTTTAATAGAGTACCGGAGCAAAGCATTAACACTCCGTGAACACATGTGATCCTCACATCACTACCATTTCCTCCGGTTGTCCCGATTTCTGTCACTTCGGGGCCATTGGTTCCGGACAGCGGCGTGTGTATACAACTTGCAGGTAAGATCATAAACAACGAATATCTTCATGAATCAATAACATGTTCAGATCTGAGATCATGGCACTCGGGCCCTAGTGACAAGCATTAAGCATAACAAGTTGCAACAATATCATAAAAGTGACATCTACGGATACTAGGCACTATGCCCTAACAATCTTATGACTATTACATGACCAATCTCATCCAATCCCTACCATCCCCTTCAGCCTACAGCGGGGGAATTACTCACACATGGATGGGGGAAACATGGCTGGTCGATGGAGAGGCGTTGGTGGTGATGGCGGTGAAGATCTCCTCCAATTCCCGTTCCGGCGGAGTGCCGAACGGAGACTTCTGGCTCCCGAGACGGAGTTTCGCGATGTGGCGGCTCTCTGGAGGGTTTCTGCGACTTCGACTTCTCTCCGTGCGTTTTTAGGTCGAGGGCGATAAGTAGTCCGAAGGAGGGCGTCGGGGGCCAGCCGAGGGGCCACACACTAGCCGCGCGGCCCCTCACGGGCCGCGCCGGCCTGGTGTGTGGGGCCCTCCTGTTGCCCTTCTGGCTCCGCCAATATTCTAGGAAAATAGGGCCTTGTATAAATTCCGAGGTTTTCTGAAAGTTGGATTTCTGCACAAAAACGAGACACCGAGCAATTCTGCTGAAAACATCGTTAGTACGTGTTAGTTGTATCCAAAATACACAAATTAGAGGCAAAACAATAGCAAAAGTGTTCGGGAAAGTAGATACGTTTTGGACGTATCAGTAATTCACCCCCGGGGCTGAGGGCTCTACCGTAGCTATGTGGTTAATCTCTCTCTCTCTGTACTCCAATACAATGATCTCATGAGCTGCTTTACATGATTGAGATCCATATGATGAGCTTTGTATCGCTACTAGTTTATGTGCTACTCATGTGATGTTATTAAAGTAGTCTATTCCTCCTGCATGGTGTAAAGGTGCTAGTGTGTGCACCGTGTGGTTCTTGTCGTAGGCTATGATCATGATCTCTTGTAGGTTGTGGAGTTAATTGTCATTATGATAGTACTAGTTGAATGCCCGTGCGTTGCTACGGCTTTTCTAGTTTTTTTCTCAAGGGATGTAAATATGATGCATGTGAACTCATGTTGAACTTCTTCGTCACGGAGAGAAGTTCGGGAGAAAGGTAACATGCGAGTTGCACATTGCAAACTAAAGGACAATTGCTAGGAATATTTACAAAAAAAAGAGATTCAGTCCTCTTGTTGTTTCTATGCTCGGCTGGTGTTGCGGCACTCGATTGATGCATAGCGCCCGACGGTGAGAGCCATTCTCTCAATTGCGCCAGCATAGTTGTTCTGAGGCAACATACTTGGGTAACAGGCTCCGCTAGATTTCCTCCTTGTGCGATGGTTCCGCAGGATCAAGCAAAAAAAAAATATTTGAAGAACCATCCGAATTGGCATTCATCTGAAATTAATACCTCACATCCCCGTGGATCAGCGGACACTCATTGTGACCTCCTTCGAGATAATTAAGGGCGCGCCACATGAACTTCTCCGGCATACCTAATCTTGAACCCTTTTCTTTTTGCCACCTGCACTTCAGGATTACATAAACCTCCATGCATGACCATGAAGACACCGAGAAACATACATTATTTTTAAAAATTAAACACACCGATCTTTCCTACATTTGATGTAGGATCACAACCATCAATATATCCTAAACCGGACTGAAAACTTGAATAAGCGGGATGAACATAAGAAGTTCAGAAGCTAAACAAGAGATCCTTTTTTTTTTAACAAAAACAGGAGATCCCTTCGTGGTTACCTAAAGAACATACAGGGCCATGAAGAACTCCATATCAGCGTTGCTGGGAGGAAGGATGAGATGACAAGGAACAATATTGGTGGCATGGCAATCAATTTAATCCCCTCCAGGCGCCACGCCAGATCTTCAGCCTGCGGTACAGCCCTAAGGCCATGAGAAGATCCATTGAAATGCTCATACGTTTTTTCTAGAAGCACAAAGAATGGGCAGCATAAAAAGAATCTTAAGAAAATTACCAAAACCAAAAAGCGCAAAGGATAAAGTGATCTGAACCCGAGTGCAATACCTCTAGAAAGTCATTGAATTCCACTTGCATCCGAGGAGTTTTTTACCTTAAGCATAAAAAATGCCCACGGCAGAGCAGCTATAAGCAAAGCTAATGGCTTCAGTCATAACACAAATAGCTCAAGAAAAATTGCAGACGAAATAGCAGAATGCACATATTTCCAAACTTGTCCTTTGCATAAGCACCACCATGGTGACCAGGATGCATGAATAAAGATCGAGAATGCTTAAGCGTCACCTGGACAAACAAAGTATCTTAACAAGGTAAACAATTTTGTAGGTTCTTACCTTTTCTACAAAGTTCAGAGTACAGAGGTAAAATGCAGTGGTATACTTGAGCAGGACAAAACTTCAGATACCATGTTTCAATTCGATGGACATGAATGATGTGCATCTTCTCGATCCCTTGAATGTTAACCATAGTGAGTACAAATAATTTTACATTGTGACAAGATCATACTCGAAAATGACCTCCATCTCTTGTATTCTTTCTCCTAATAAAGCTCAAAAGAAATGAATTCCCATTGTCTTCAACACATTTGACAAATCGAGCAACTGGTGACGTGCACAAAGGACAAGATAGCACAAACATTAATTATGTCAAAATATTTTCTTCAATAATACATCGACGGTATAGATCAGCGTTCCTACGAATGAACAACATGATGACGTTTGTGCTAACCGATCGTCTAATTTTCTTATCAACATATTTGAAATCAATCGAGATTTGTATAGATGATCATGTCTCTGCTCAATAACCATGTATATCTTCTATTGAATTGAACCCGGTCAAATTACAACTATATTCTTATTGGAAAAATATAGAAAGCACAAGAGGATTAAATTTTAACAAAAGGTCATCTGCTTAATTTAGTAGAACTTCCAACAGATGTAAAACAAGTTCAACTCCGCAGATTTGTGATAACGTGTATGACTTTCCCACGATGTAGAATTAATTAACTTAGACATGGGGGAATATATTGAAACATCCTTTAATAGCGTTAGTGCAACAATAAGAAGCTGGAATAATATATCTACTATCTTCAACCATCCAGCCACACGTAAACTGGAATTTTCTTTTTCGGGAGTAAACTAAAAATTACCTGCAAGTTGATAATAAAAAAACACTTTAAAATTGTTTGCAAAGAAGAAATGAATTTAACTGAACTAAGATCAAGATACGTAAGGTGCGCCAAATGCATCCAAATAAAGCTAAAGCTAGGATCGGTGAAATGAACTTTCTGACGAACCTGTTCCAAATAATGGTTGTATGTGCACCGTCGCTCCCCACCTCCCTCCATCATTGACCCAAAAAAAATCAGACAATCGAGGGAGGTAGATCTGATCGGACTTTGCCCAGGAAAACTCTGCTTGTCAGATCAACCGCTCGTGTGCGTGGTTAATTCGTCCGCTCGAGGCCCAGCATCTGCCAGGAGCTTGCACGTAGCCGAGTCGTCTATGGTGGTCGCGGAAGCCGTCTTGGGGAGCTGAATTGCGGCAGCTTCAACGCACACGGAGACGGCACCGAACGCTGGCCACGCGTCCGCGGTTGCCTTCACCTAAACCACCCGTGACGGCGTGGCGCGTGGTCCTTGCCGCGGGGCTTGGCGAGCGCCGGATCTGGGAGTGGGCGTGGGCGTGGACGTGGTGAAGGACGTGGGAGGCGCGGGGCAATTGTGCAGGCGGAGGAGCTCCGTTCCCATGCCAATTCGATCCGGGCTTTTCTTTCCTTTGCGGCGGGACGGGAGCGATGGATGAAGGGGCGAGCGGGATGCAGAGGACGGGGAACACGGAAAGCTCCATCTAGCGCTATGATCAGTTAGGAAAGCATAATTAATTTTCCATTTACTGTGTATCAAATTCCTGATTTCATGGAATTGTTTAGATCTTACCTCTTTTCTGGGTGAAACCTGTCTAATAGCGAAAGATTGGACGTTCGAATCTCCTTGTGAAACGCGTTGTACAACCTCAGATGGAAATAAGCAGTTATTTGGCTGCCCTGATTCTTTTACATATGATACTATTTGTAGCGATTGGAATTATAAGATAGCATTCCTTTTACTGAATGCATGCAGCCTCTTAACATATATATGTGCTGCCAGCCAATACGAGAGGATATCGGACGGTGTGGGTTTGAGCGGAAATGTTGAGGATGATTAGACGGATAGGATGCTTCTAATGACGACCACCAAAGTGCGTTGAGCGTCAAACGACCAACTCCCATTTAATAGTAAAGACACCGAGAAACATACATTATTTTTAAAAATTAAACACACCGATCTTTCCTACATTTGATGTAGGATCACAACCATCAATATATCCTAAACCGGACTGAAAACTTGAATAAGCGGGATGAACATAAGAAGTTCAGAAGCTAAACAAGAGATCCTTTTTTTTAACAAAAACAGGAGATCCCTTTCGTGGTTACCTAAAGAACATACAGGGCCATGAAGAACTCCATATCAGCGTTGCTGGGAGGAAGGATGAGATGACAAGGAACAATATTGGTGGCATGGCAATCAATTTAATCCCCTCCAGGCGCCACGCCAGATCTTCAGCCTGCGGTACAGCCCTAAGGCCATGAGAAGATCCATTGAAATGCTCATACGTTTTTTCTAGAAGCACAAAGAATGGGCAGCATAAAAAGAATCTTAAGAAAATTACCAAAACCAAAAAGCGCAAAGGATAAAGTGATCTGAACCCGAGTGCAATACCTCTAGAAAGTCATTGAATTCCACTTGCATCCGAGGAGTTTTTTACCTTAAGCATAAAAAATGCCCACGGCAGAGCAGCTATAAGCAAAGCTAATGGCTTCAGTCATAACACAAATAGCTCAAGAAAAATTGCAGACGAAATAGCAGAATGCACATATTTCCAAACTTGTCCTTTGCATAAGCACCACCATGGTGACCAGGATGCATGAATAAAGATCGAGAATGCTTAAGCGTCACCTGGACAAACAAAGTATCTTAACAAGGTAAACAATTTTGTAGGTTCTTACCTTTTCTACAAAGTTCAGAGTACAGAGGTAAAATGCAGTGGTATACTTGAGCAGGACAAAACTTCAGATACCATGTTTCAATTCGATGGACATGAATGATGTGCATCTTCTCGATCCCTTGAATGTTAACCATAGTGAGTACAAATAATTTTACATTGTGACAAGATCATACTCGAAAATGACCTCCATCTCTTGTATTCTTTCTCCTAATAAAGCTCAAAAGAAATGAATTCCCATTGTCTTCAACACATTTGACAAATCGAGCAACTGGTGATGTGCACAAAGGACAAGATAGCACAAACATTAATTATGTCAAAATATTTTCTTCAATAATACATCGACGGTATAGATCAGCGTTCCTACGAATGAACAACATGATGACGTTTGTGCTAACCGATCGTCTAATTTTCTTATCAACATTGAAATCAATCGAGATTTGTATAGATGATCATGTCTCTGCTCAATAACCATGTATATCTTCTATTGAATTGAACCCGGTCAAATTACAACTATATTCTTATTGGAAAAATATAGAAAGCACAAGAGGATTAAATTTTAACAAAAGGTCATCTGCTTAATTTAGTAGAACTTCCAACAGATGTAAAACAAGTTCAACTCCGCAGATTTGTGATAACGTGTATGACTTTCCCACGATGTAGAATTAATTAACTTAGACATGGGGGAATATATTGAAACATCCTTTAATAGCGTTAGTGCAACAATAAGAAGCTGGAATAATAAGAAGGAGAAAAAGGGATAACAAAGGTTACTGTTAATGCTATCTCTGCATACTGTATATCTACTATCTTCAACCATCCAGCCACACGTAAACTGGAATTTTCTTTTTCGGGAGTAAACTAAAAATTACCTGCAAGTTGATAATAAAAAAACACTTTAAAATTGTTTGCAAAGAAGAAATGAATTTAACTGAACTAAGATCAAGATACGTAAGGTGCGCCAAATGCATCCAAATAAAGCTAAAGCTAGGATCGGTGAAATGAACTTTCTGACGAACCTGTTCCAAATAATGGTTGTATGTGCACCGTCGCTCCCCACCTCCCTCCATCATTGACCCAAAAAAAATCAGACAATCGAGGGAGGTAGATCTGATCGGACTTTGCCCAGGAAAACTCTGCTTGTCAGATCAACCGCTCGTGTGCGTGGTTAATTCGTCCGCTCGAGGCCCAGCATCTGCCAGGAGCTTGCACGTAGCCGAGTCGTCTATGGTGGTCGCGGCAGCCGTCTTGGGGAGCTGAATTGCGGCAGCTTCAACGCACACGGAGACGGCACCGAACGCTGGCCACGCGTCCGTGGTTGCCTTCACCTAAACCACCCGTGACGGCGTGGCGCGTGGTCCTCGCCGCGGGGCTTGGCGAGCGCCGGATCTGGGAATGGGCGTGGGCGTGGGCGTGGTGAAGGACGTGGGAGGCGCGGGGCAATTGTGCAGGCGGAGGAGCTCCGTTCCCATGCCAATTCGATCCGGGCTTTTCTTTCCTTTGCGGCGGGACGGGAGCGATGGATGAAGGGGCGAGCGGGATGCAGAGGACGGGGAACACGGAAAGCTCCATCTAGCGCTATGATCAGTTAGGAAAGCATAATTAATTTTCCATTTACTGTGTATCAAATTCCTGATTTCATGGAATTGTTTAGATCTTACCTCTTTTCTGGGTGAAACCTGTCTAATAGCGAAAGATTGGACGTTCGAATCTCCTTGTGAAACGCGTTGTACAACCTCAGATGGAAATAAGCAGTTATTTGGCTGCCCTGATTCTTTTACATATGATACTATTTGTAGCGATTGGAATTATAAGATAGCATTCCTTTTACTGAATGCATGCAGCCTCTTAACATATATATTTGCTGCCAGCCAATACGAGAGGATATCGGACGGTGTGGGTTTGAGCGGAAATGTTGAGGATGATTAGACGGATAGGATGCTTCTAATGACGACCACCAAAGTGCGTTGAGCGTCAAACGACCAACTCCCATTTAATAGTAAAGATACTATTATCAAGTGCTAAGTGTAATTGGTAGCCAAGTTTCATAATATTACTTGTAGAAAAGTGTGTCTTAAATTAACTCTATTTTTCTATGTATAATCTGCGCATAACAAGTAACTTAAAGTAATATGAATTGTGTAACAAAATTATATTTAAAGAGCGAGAAAGTTGAACGAACCATAATACCCGGAATTTTGATGTCCCAACAATCTCTTTATAATATGCATCTTTTCAACAAGAGTATATATCTTCTCAAAGGCATATCATGATGCACGTCGAGAATGAGCTCCCCGTACTTAGTAAAACTACCAATCTCTCTGACACTAAAACCATGAACTTGATCAGCCAGTATCAACGAAGATACCCGTCAGTCTAGGCTTTTCCTTATCTTGCCTTCCTCTGTCAGCTGAAGTATCCAAATATTGCATCGGCACGTCAACACACCTCTAAGTAATAGTATAAGGGTGAATTTTCTTTAATTCTCACGACCTAGGGAAAAAAGGCGACACGGAGGTGGGCGTCCAGCTCCTCTCCCTGCCCCAAGATCACGGCCGCGCGCCGGCCACCAGCTCTCGCCCCGCCTGGTCAGCTCGGTCTGCATCTTTAATAACGTTTTGTACGATCAATCAGGGGCATATTCATGGAGCACACCTACACTCATTTGAGCAAATTCATGGCAACGCCCCGCTGCTCTTCCATGTCCAGCAACCGTGGCCTTGGTTGGCACTTGGCACGCATGCACGGCTAGAACGACGACTTGCGTGCCCTTCCATTTTTTGTTCCCCTGAGGGCGCACTACCAAAGCCGGTTCTCCACCTCTCCTCTTGAATGACTCGCCCGCCCACCTTCCGCCATCAACTATAGGCCGATCGTCGTCCGCGGGGACAGCGTCAGGCGCTTCGAGGCATGAGAACTTCACCCGCCCCAGCAATGACGGTTCTCACGATGTCGCGTGCTTCGCCCTATGAGGCAGCCGGTGGCGTAGACTCTCGAGGGTTCCGCCGGTGCTGCTCCTCATTGGCGGCTACGGCCCATGACCCGCTGTACAACAAGATCTCGTGGCCGTCATCCAACTTCATCCTGACGAGGTAGTGGTTATTCTTGTGTGGCAGCAACATTGACGCCAACCGTCTGGACGCCTACAGCATGGCCGCCCTGTCCGGCTGCTGGCATTCGGGAGTTCGGCTGATCGAACCCTATAGAGTATAGCCCCACGAGGATCTTGGATGTGTGAGCCGGTGCATCAATACTGAAAGCTTTCCTAATTGGATCAAGTGAAACAAAGGTAGTCTAACAAACAGAGAGGTGAATTAGCGTGGACGCGCTCCTCAAGCTGGTATCGGCTAACAGAATCTGCCATATAGCAAGTGCAGGTCAGCTAGCGAGCATCGCCTCCAACGAATCCAGCGTGCTCGAGTTATCCAGTACAGGGGGGCTGGGTAGGCGGCGCGCCATGGGAGGGATGGGGCGGCTGCACGGAGACGGGTGTTGCAACAGGTCAAATCCGGAGGAAGCGGGGAAAGAGGAATCGGCCGCGGAAGCACAACAGAGGCGGGCGTGGGTTCGGGACAGCCTCCGTTCCGTTCCATCGGCCGGAGGAGGCGGCGACTCCGGTGGCCAGAGATCCAGGGGTGGCGGCCAGGACGGTTCTGTTCGGGTGAAGGGATAGGAAAATAAATGAACTGGTACGATGAAAATATAACTGGGCTTGTCTTTTTCATAACTGGGCCTGTTCGTTCCACTCGAAAGGTATTAGCGATCGAGCCTAGGGACGTACGTACCAACGGATTGAGATTTAATAGTAAAGATAAAGATTGATGTGATCTATTCCTCCTTTCATAGTGTAATGTGGACAGTGTGTGCGCTATGTTAGTTCTTGGTTTATTTTGCAATGATCTATTATGCTCTAAGGTTATTTAAATATGAACATCGAATGTTGTGGAGCTTGTTAACTCCGGCATTGAGGTGCTCTTGTAGCCCTACACAACGAATGGTGTTTGTCATCCAACAAAAGAGTGTATGTAGCACAAATGAGAGAAGTTATTCTTTATTATGCGATCAATGTTGAGAGTGTCCACTAGTGAAAGTATGATCCCTAGGCCTTGTTTCCAATACTGCAAACACCGCTTATTTACTGTTCTATTGCATGTTTACTCGCTGCCATATTTTATTCAGATTACCACTACCACTCATATACATCCATACTACTTGTATTTCACTATCTCTTTGCCGAACTAGTGCACCTATACATCTGACAAGTGTATTAGGTGTGTTGGGACACAAGAGACTTCTTGTATCGTGATTGCGGGGTTGCTTGAGAGGGATATCTTTGACCTCTTCCTCCCTGAGTTCGATAAACCTTGGGTGATCCACTTAAGGAAAACTTGCTGCTGTTCTACAAACCTCTCTCAATATCATGAATAGAAGCACCCGTAGTGGCAGGATTGCAAAATGGGCAATTCAATTGTCACCATACGTGCCGATATACGAAAGAAGAGATGCTATAAAATCACAAGCCTTGGATGATTTCTTGGTTGATTGGGCGGAAATGCAATACAAGCCGCCGGAACACAAAATAGAATACTGGAAAATGCACTTTGACGGATCTAAGCTCAAAGAGGGGCTAGGTGCCGGTGTGGTACTCACCTCACCAAAGGGAGATCATCTCCGGTATGTTTTGCAAGTACACTTCGGGGCATCAAACAATGTCGCTGAGTATGAGGCTCTGATACATGGGCTTAAGGTCGCAAAAGAAATCGGTGCACACCGGATCATTTGCTACGGCGATTCAGATCTTGTGGTGCAGCAGTGTTCCGGAGATTGGGATGCAAAAGATGCCAACATGGCCTCATACCGGTTTCATGTGCAAAAGATTGCCGGCTTCTTCGAAGGCTGTGAGTTTCATCATGTGTCGCGGGCTGAAAATGAAGCCGCAGATGCTTTATCTAAGCTGGGCTCATCAAGGCAGGAAATTCCTCCCGGAATAGCCTTGGCACACTTAAGAGTCCCATCAATCAAGCCAAGTCCGGAGTCGGAATCAATTTTCGTACCGGAGTCACATGTGGTGCCGATGGATATTGACGAAGGAAACCCGGGGACTGTTCCGGCACACTCGGGGACTGCTCCGGCAAACTCGGGGACTCCCCCGGTAAGCTCGGGGACTGCGACGCCCATACCGGAAAAAGCAATGTTTGTGGATAGCATGGACATAGACGTGCCGGTGTTTGTGGTTCGAGAAGCACCATCCTGGGTTAAACCTATTAAGGAATTCCTGATCAACGGCACCTTGCGAAACTGAATCAAGAAGGATACAGCGGAGAGCCAAGGCATACACCTTCATCAATGGCGAGGTGTACAAAAGAAGTGTTACCGGTGTCCTTCAAAGATGTGTGGAACCGGAAGAGGGAAAAGAGATGCTCAAGGAGATTCACCAAGGAGAATGTGGGCACCACGCTTCATCAAGGGCGCTGGTAGCAAAAGTATTCCGGCATGGGTTCTACTGGCCCACGGCTTTGGACAATGCTGAGGATCTGGTAAGAAAGTGCAATGGCTGCCAGAGGTACGCCAAGAAAAATCATACTCCAGCTTCCGGCTTAAAAACCATACCACTAACATGGCCATTTGCTGTTTGGTGCCTTGACATGGTTGGCCCATTCAAAACCGCAAGAGGAAACATGACCCACATCTTGGTAATGGTGGATAAGTTCACCAAATGGCTGGAAGTGAAGCCTATCGCAAAATGTGATGGCCACACAGCAGTAAAATTCCTAAAGGACGTAATCCTGCGGTATGGATACCCACACAGTATCATAACTGACAATGGCTCAAACTTTGCCCAAGGAGAGTTCAAGCGATTCTGTGAGAACAATAACATCCGGCTGGATTTATGCTCAGTGGCACACCCACAAGGCAATGGCCAAGTTGAAAGAATCAACGCGTTGGTGCTTTCCGGCATAAAACCAAGGCTCATTGAACCACTTGAAAAGTCACCGGGATGTTGGCTCGATGAGCTACCATCGGTGTTGTGGAGCATAAGAACGACTCCAAACCGGTCAACCGGATACACCCCATTCTTCATGGTTTACGGAGCAGAAGCGGTAATACCAACCGACATTCTCCATGACTCACCAAGGGTGCAACTCTATACCGAACAAGAGGTAAAAGAGGCCCGAGAAAACGATGTGGACTTTCTAGAAGAAGCAAGAGAACTGGCCTTGGCAAGAACAGCCATTTACCAGCAAAACCTCAGACGCTATCACAGCCGGAAGGTTAACCCGAGAGTTTTCCGGGAAGGAGATTTGGTGCTACGCCTAGTGCAGCGCACTGAAGGCCGGCATAAACTCTCACCTCCTTGGGAGGGGCCATTCATTGTAAGCAAAGCTCTGCACAATGATGCCTACTACCTGATTGACGCACAGGAATGGAAAGAAGGGAAGGCGGACAAATCCGGAGACGAGACCAAGCATCCATGGAACATAGCATTGTTGCGCCCTTTCTACTCATGAAGTTGTACTGTAAGAATTTCCTTTTTGTACCTTATGCTATGAATAAAAGATTCCGGCACCTCGAATGTTTCTCGGGGACTGCCTCTATCAAACTTGCATGTAATATGTTTATTTTTTCCGTTTACCGGTTGCTTGTTGAACATTTTTTCTTTCCGGTTTAGTAACGTGCTAAACCTACCGGAGTCTTCGACTCTGCTGCTGTCCGCAAACCGGCTTCATGGCAAGCAAGATAAACCGGTAGGAATTAAGCACGTGAACTGCGAAAAGAGGAAGTGGGAACGGACAATCCGGAAAAGCTTAACTAACCCCGGTTTTACCGGTTTTTTGTGAAAATTTCGAATTTTTCCTAAGTTCAAGGAAGTGTTCGCTTGGCAAAAGAACTTTGTAACTCATACACCAAAACACCCAAAAGAGGTAGGCAGAGGCAAAGGAAAAGAACCAAGTGTGCATCAAATTGGATGCGGAAACGATTCCGGAATCTTCACAGTGCAAGATAAAGGAAAATAACAAAGGCAACATGCTAAAATTAACAAACCAACATAACTTAATAAGTTACCAGTATACAAGACACCGGCATCAAAGTCGTACCACAGTCAAAAGAACGGCTAAGTTTTATATTACATCATAGACCCCGGCATACCGGGGCAGGATTTAACGAACAATGTTTTGAAGTAAGCAGGAGCAGGCAAACTTGTTACAACAAGTGCTTAAGCAGGGCTTCGGGCGGAGCACATCGGTCTGGAGCTTACGGGGCGCGTCGCCACTTCCGGGAGCACATCTCGGCACCTTCGTCTTCATCTTCATCTTCCTCCTCATCGCTGAGGTAGTCCTTGACACCTGAAGGAGGGGGATGAAGGTGCGAGCCGGCGCGTACTCAGCAATCCGATAAGCACGATCCTGCCGCTTCGCGGTAAGGATCGGATCCGTATCGGTAGGAGCGTTTTGACGCATGCCATGAAGAGCATCCAAGTCTAGGTCCGGATACCAAGAGCACGCGACGCGCAGCGCAGTATCGGCTCCGGCACGAGCTGCGGAACATTGCCACTCGTGAATCCGGCGCCCCGCCTCCTTTAGCCGGTTGGCGGTAAGAGTGATGTTGGCTGGCATTGCCTCTTCAGGCCACAACACCTTGAAAAGCAGGATGGCGACGTCCGGCGGATCGGTAAGGTGCCGATCCACTGAGCGCATATGCTGGACTCAGGCGGAAAGTGCGACCAAGTAGTCGTACCCGTCCCAGTGCGCGTCCAAGTTGGGGAATTCCCGCGCCACCCTGTCATCCATCACCTTTTTCACGGCGTGCGTCTGGGAGTCAGGGAAGTGCTCTACAGGAACAAGGAAAAAACATAAGATTAAGATACCGGAAAACAATCTACCGGAAGGAAAAAGAACGCAAAAATGCTTCCAAAAAGAAGGGACAAGACAAAAGCTTACTGAGAGCCAGCGCGTCGATCTGCATGGCCAGCCGATCAAATTCCTTATGATCAGTGGTCATGAGCTCAATATGGTGCTCCGCCGCTTTCGCGCCTTCCTCTCCTCCTCCAGCTCTGCCCTCAGCACCGCGCTGGAGTTGGCGGACTCCTCCAGCACCTCAGCCAGCTTGGCCTCAGCAGCTGCTTTGGCGTCCTTCATCGCTTGATCATGCTGGAGACCGGCCTGGATAGCCTGCTCCTTCAGCTGCCTGGAGATTTCCTTCTGGGCGTCCAAAGCCTTCTGCTGATCCTGGATAAGCTGCTCCTTCTCACCTAAAAACCCGGAAAGGAAATCTTAGCAAAACTATAGCTGGCGCAATGCAGAAAAGCAAGTCAACCAAAAAAGAAAGGGTACCTTGGAGTGTGGCGAGCTGAGTCTTGAGGGCTTCAATGGAAGCTTCCGGGATAGCTGTTATGCGAAGAACTTGTAAATAACAAAGAAGAGAAATGTTTCCGGTAGAAAGATGCCGGAGGCAAAAAGACTCACCTTGGCATTTGCTATGTGCCTCAGAGAGGTCCTGGTGCTCCCATAGCAGCTCCTCGGAGAGGTGCTTCCGGGCGTCCGCCGTGCTCTGTTCAAAGGGAAAACAATTGTGAGAAAGGTGCCGGTTTCGAAAGTTTTAGAGAAAGTTTCGCGCTCAGAGCTGCGCTCTCAACCCAAAACTCGGGGACTGGGAGGATATATGTTAATCCGGAAAGAATGAAACCGGCATCAATAGAAAAGTTGCAAAGAGTTTGGTGAAACTTACCACCACGTTGCTGGTGGCGTCATGCCACGCGTTGTCGAACTCCTTCACTGCGCGCTTAAGCCGCATGAAGTGCTCTTCAGTGCTCTTGGGGCCGGCCGGGTCAACAATAGGAAGCCGGTCCTACCCCACGCCGCGCGTAGCCGCGGACACATCAGCCTGATTCCACTTTTCAGCGTAGTCAAGCAAGTGCCCCAGCTCGCGGCCCTCGCGCTTCAGCTCCGTAATCCGGCCCAGCAGGCCGGTAGCTCTCTCTCCAGCCACGACAGCGGCGGGGCCGGCGTGCAGCACCATGGACTGCGGGCCGGAGGCCGTGGCTTTCCCCTTGAAGGGTTCAGACACGCGGAGCTTGGCGCCTTCTGGCGGCGGCATTGGCTTGGCCGCAGAGGGTCCTTGGCTGGCGGCGTCGGCGCGTCCCCGGTGGGCTTGGCGGTAGGAGCTTCCGGCGGCGGTGTTGGCGTGGCCCCAGTTGGCTCAGGAACAGGAGCTTCTGGCGGCGGCGGGCGTGGCCCCAGTTGGCTCAAGAACTGGAGTTTCTGGCGGTGGCGTAGAGCTTGCCGGCGCGGAAGTATCCGGCACGGCCTTGGAGGGGGAAGAGCGTGAACTCTTCTTCTTCTTCTTTTCTTTCAGGACGGGAGGAACTTGAAGTTCCGCCCGCCCGGCAGCTTCAGAGTCGGCGCCGATGTTGCTGGCGCCGGTGTCTTGCATGTCGGGAGGAGACAAAGTCATCCTCCGCGCGGTGATCAGAAGGTGTAGGGGCCGCGCGCCCCGCACTTGGTGCGCCTCCCAGAGGGGAGGCAGAAGGGTTGCCGGTACCAGAAAGTACGGGCTAGAACGAAGAGGAGGTGAGGTCCTGGCCGTTCCTTCGGAGCTCTCCGGCTTCGTACCGGCAGAGCCCTTGGAGAAAGTAGCGCAGACTGAGGAAAAGAAAAAAAAAAGGAAAGATAAGGAATAGTAACCGGAAGGAAAAGTTTGTGAAACCAAGCAAACAAAGAAACAAAAAACTTACCCGCAAGAGACATGCATTGTTTTCCCCTTGTAGCGCCGCTTGCCTACTTGTTTCCCCCCAAGGACTTCCGTCCGGGAGCGTTTGGCAGGAGGGGCCTGGCTTGAGCCGGCATCTGTTGACGGGGCCTTGTTCTTCTTGCTCCCGGAGGTGAGCTTGTCCAGGAACTCCTGGCCAACCTCGGCCTGCAGAGGAGTCACGTGCTCATGAACCTGTGGTTGGGGTCCAGCTGAGGGGGCATCTACAGAAGGAAAATAACAGTAAAGCATGAGAGACCGGAAAAGAAGACTACCTCAAGTATAGTGAGATCATCGCTGGAACCGGGAGCTTCCGTCGAGGCGTTACCGGGGCGCGAGGTGTGGGTGCGGCCCATCTTAAGGTCAGTCCAATGAATGTAAGGGTCGGGGTCCACTCTGTCCAAAGGCCGCTTCCGGACAGGGCCTCGCTTATCCGATGTAATGCCAGGGAAGCGCTGCTTAGCCTGAAAAGAAACAGAAAGACAGTTAGCCACAACACAACATTTGCCGGTACAACAACCCGGGTTACGCAATTTCTTACTTCTTCGGTTGGAGGATTGGTGGAGCTAAGAGGCACAAAGCCCCAATCCCAGTCAAGCGGCATGGCAGTCTGGCAGATCTGCCTGGCCTTGAGGACTACGTACTCTTTGCTAAGGGGGAGGCCGGTGATCTTGGTGGGGTCGCCAAGGCCATACATCTCGCTCATTTTGTGAGCTCGGCGCTTGAGGGGAAGCACCCGGCGCGAGATAAAAGTCCGGACAATGTCATCCGAACAGATGTCAGTGTCCTTCATGAGTTGCTTCATGAAGCGTATAATCCGGTTGGTCTCTATGTGAGTTTCCTTCGGGTTATAGCTCCAGTTGGCCCTCGTGGGCGGCGCCGGATTGAAAGCCGGCAGATTCATAAGGTTCGGGGCGCCGGTGTTCTTCACGTAGAAGAAGGGGGTGCCATCGTAGACCGAAAAGAAAAAGGGCTCCCCGCCGGGAACGAGGGACCATTGAGGGCTTGGTCTTCTTGCCGCCCGAATGAGAGAGAAGCGAGTGATGACCCACAAGTATAGGGGGTGTATCGTAGTACTTTCGATAAATAAGAGTGTCGAACCCAACGAGGAGCAGAAGGTGTTGACAAGCAGTTTCGATATTGCAGATAAATAAAGTACAATAAATAAAATGCGAGAGAAATAATTGCAGCAAGTGGCCCAATCCTTTTTAGCACAAAGGACAAGCCGGTTTGTTTACTTATAATGACCAAACGTTCTTGAGGACACACGGGGATTTTAGTCTAGTGCTTTCGCTTCATGTGGCTAATTAATCTTCATTGTTTTGATAAGTGTTGTGTGGGTGAACCTATGCTAATGCACCGCCCTTCCTAGGACTAATACATACTTGTGATTATACCCCTTGCAAGCATCCACAACTACAAGAAAGTAATTAAGATAAATCTAACCATAGCCTTAAACTCTGAGATCCTGCGATCCCTCTTGCATCGATATACTAACGGGGGCTCAGGTTTCTGTCACTCCGGCAACCCCGCAATTAGCAACCGAATACAAGATGCACTCCCCTAGGCCCATAAATGGTGAAGTGTCGTGTAGTCGACGTTCACACGACACCACTAGAAGAATGACACCACAACTTAAATATCATAACATTGAATATTACTCAACCATAATTCACTACTAGCATTTAGACTTCACCCATGTCCTCAAGAACTAAACGAACTACTCACGAGACATCATATGGAATACAATCAGAGGTGATATGAGGATGAATAACAATCTGAACATAAACCTTGGTTCAATGGTTTCACTCAATAGCATCTACAACAAGTAGAGAATAACACCGGGAGAGTTTCCCCTATCGAACAATCAAGATCAAACCCAAATTGTTACAGCGGTGACGAGGTGCAGCGTTGGTGATGGCGGTGTAGATGGTGGAGATGATGATGATGATGATGATGGAGATGATGTCCAGCTCGATGACGATGGCGATGGCGTCGATTTCCCCCTCCGGGAGGGAATTTCCCCGGCGGATTCCTGCCCGCCGGAGAGCTCTTTTCTCTCTGGTGTTCTCCGCCCCGCAGAGGCGGCTGTAACCCTTCGTGAGGTCCTCTCTGTGGCTTAGGTTTTCGGGACGAAGGAGTACGCGAAGAAAAGGAGGCGAAAGGGGCTGTGGGGCCCCCACACCACAGGGTGGCGCGGCCAGGCCATGGGCCGCGCCGCCCTATGGTCTGGGCCCACAGTGGCTCCTCTCTTCTTCCCCTTCTGGCTCCCTCCGTCATCTGGAAAAATAGGAATTTACGTGAAATTTCCTTCCACAGTTGATCTTCCGAAATATTGCGTTCTGACGGTGCTTTTTCCAGCAGAATCCTGGCTCCGGTGCTTGATCCTCCAATGATGATGAAACATGCAAAATAGATGAAATAACATAAGTATTGTGTCCCAATATGAAATATATCAATGAATAACAGCAAATTATGATACAAAATAGTGATGCAAATTGGACGTATCAACTCCCCCAAGCTTAGACCTCGCTTGTCCCCAAGCGAAACTGAGCTCGATAAACAAGACCACATGTTTATGGAGTGAAGAGTCGATAAATAAAATACGGACAAGAAGCATCATATTCATTCACACAAGACATTCTAGTAAACAACTTCCTCATATAACTCACCTCGAAATAAGTAAAGAGAAATCACAAGTAAAGGTGCATAAGAAATCATAATTGGTAATGGCAAACTTTGTTCTTGGTCAGAGAACTACTAACGGATTGTACTTCTAAGCAAAGCTTTCATATTAGATTTTATAGCTGAGCCTTCATATTTAAGCATAACAATCTCCTCATAATCATTGATAACTTCAAAGTCATATTCATTCAGATAAAATTGGTACTAAACAAGAAAGTATAAAAGACATGATCAACTGAATCATAGCATAAATGATTGGTTCACAACAACTCAATTGCTTGCTTGAGATAGAGAGAAATAGGTTTACTGACTCAACATAAAAGTAAAAGACAGGCCCTTCGCAGAGGGAAGCAGGGATTAAATCATGTGCTAGAGCTTTTAAGTTTTGAAATCATATAAAGAGCATAAAAGTAAGATTTTAAGCGGTGTTTGTTGTTGTCAACGAATGGTAGCGGGCACTCTAACCCCCTCGCCAACCGAACCTTCAAAGAGCGGCTCCCATTTTTTTTGTTTTTTTTTTTGTGGCACTCCTTCCAACCTTTCTTTCACAAACCATGGCTAACCGAATCCTCGGGTGCCTGCCAACAATCTCATACCATGAAGGAGTGCCTTTTTTTATTATGTTGACACTCCTCCCCACCTTTGCTTTCTCAAGCCATGGCTAACCGAATCCTTCGGGTGCCGTCCAACAATCACATACCATGGAGGAGTGTCTATTTTGGTTAATTAATTTGGGACTGGGAATCCCATTGCCAGCTCTTATTGTAAAATTATTGGATAAGTGGATGTGCCACTAGTCCATTGGTGAAAGTCCGCCCAACAAGATTGAAAGATAAAACACCACATACTTCCTCATGAGCTATAGAACATTGACACAAATAAGGAGTAGTAGTTTGAATAATTTAAAGGTAGCACATGAAGTATTTACTTGGAATGGCAGAAAATACCATGTAGTAGGTAGGTATGGTGGACACAAATGGCATAGGTTTGGTCTAAGGTTATGGATGTATGAGAAGTATTCCCTCTCGATACAGGTCTTTGGCTAGCAAGGTTTAATAGCAAGCATAAAGGTTGAGGGAAACAAACAAATATACATATGATAGAAACAATCATGCATCTTTCCCATAAGCACAAGCAATTTTAACTTCAGAATACTAAACTCATTAGCATAGAGATAATAGAGTAATGTATCTAAGTGTATTTCTCTCTTCTATTAAACATCAGGATGTTGTTGCTATTGACCAATGCTAAGTTTGCCAAAACCAAATAGATTTACTTAATGCTCCCAAAGTGATATCAATACTCATGTCAAGAGTAATCATATAATGGAAATTGCAAACTAAAATAAGGTGTGCAAAAAGTAAATGATAAGACTTCTCATTAATATTCCATAACGATAACTCACACCAACGGATACATAGATAACTAACTAAGAGAGATACTTCCACATTGCATACTATTCCATATGATAACTTCCCTACTCATGATATGACACTACTTGATAGTAAAAGATAAAGGTAGTGATGATGTGATACCGCGGCACTCCCCCAAGCTTGGAACAAACCAAGGGGATGCCAATACCGATGATGAATTACTCCTTCGGTGATGATGGTGAATCTTTGTCGTCATCAGACTTCCATGGAAGAGGCCCTCCATCAACAAAAGACATCTTGGTCTCCGGAAACCTGAAACTAGCAGCATGACTTATGCGCTTAAACCTGTTTTCATACTCACAGTTTTGATTATGAACATCATAGAGTTGAGCTTGGAGTTTGTTGGTGGTGTCGTGAAGTGAGAAGATATCGTCCCACAGCTTTGCAGTCTCCTTCTTGTGCCCATCAATGAGTTCAGACACAATCTTGTGAAAGATATCCACTTCACGCTCAGCCATCTTCTTGTAGTTGAAAACCTCTTGTTCCAGTTTCTCCATCCTGTCTTCCAAACTCCCTTCTCCCTTAGGACCCTGGACATCTTTGATCTGCAACTCTCCATCCACGAGCAGCAACTCTTTGGGGTGCATCTTCAGCTCGTTCATGTACGGGTTGACGACGTCCTCAAAGAAGCTGTCCTTCTGAGTTCCCGACGAGACATGGTGGATCTAGATCCGAAGCAGATCCTGGCAGAAAACAGCTCGAAACAAAACACGACGAGAAAACGATATTACGGACCTCTGATGGGGTGTAACTCACACGTTCGTTGGGAACCCCAAGAGGAAGGTATGATGCGCACAGTAGCAAGTTTTCCCTCAGAAAGAAACCAAGGTTTAATCGAACCAGTAGGAGCCAAGAAGCACGTTGAAGGTTGATGGTCGCGAAATGTGATGCGGCGCAACACCAGGGATTCCGGCGCCAACGCGGAACCTGCACAACACAACCCAAGTACTTTGTCCCAACGAAACAGTGAGGTTGTCAATCTCACCGGCTTGCTGTAACAAAGGATTAAACGTATCGAGTGGAAGATGTTTGCAAAGAAAACAGTAAAACACAATTGCAGTAGATTGTATGCTATGTAAAGAATAGGACCGGGGTCCACAGTTCACTAGAGGTGTCTCTCCCATAAGATAAAGCATGTTGGGTGAACAAATTACAGTCGGGCAATTGACAAATAGAGAAAGGCATAACAATGCATATACATGATATGATAAATATAGTGAGATTTAATTGGGCATTACGACAAAGTACATAGACCGCCATCCAACTGCATCTATGCCTAAAAAGTCCACCTTCAGGTTATCATCCGAACCCCCTCCGGTATTAAGTTGCAAAGCAACAGACAATTGCATTAAGTATGGTGCGTAATGTAATCAACAACTACATCCTTAGACATAGCATCAATGTTTTATCCCTAGTGGCAACAGCATCCACAACCTTAGAACTTTCTGTCACTGTCCCAGATTCAATGGAGGCATGAACCCACTATCGAGCATAAATACTCCCTCTTGGAGTTAAGAGCAAAAACTTGGCCAGAGCCTCTACTAATAACGGAGAGCATGCAAGATCATAAACAACACATGAACAATAGATTGATAATCACCATAATCATAGTACTCTCTATCCATCGGATCCCGACAAACACAACATATAGTATTACAGATAGATGATCTTGATCATGTTAGGCAGCTCACAAGATCCAACAATGAAGCACAACAAGGAGAAGACGACCATCTAGCTACTGCTATGGACCCATGGTCCAGGGGTGGACTACTCACTCATCACTCCGGAGGCGACCATGGCGGTGTAGAGTCCTCCGGGAGATGAATCCCCTCTCCGGCAGGGTGCCGGAGGCGATCTCCAGAATCCCCCGAGATGGGATTCGCGGCGGCGGCGTCTGTAAGGTTTTCGTATCGTGGCTCTCGGTGCTGGGGTTTCGCGACGGAAGCTTTAAGTAGGCGGAGGGTCAACGCGGGGGCCACACGGGGGCCCGGGGATAGTCGGCGCGGCCGGGCACGGGCCGCGCCGGCCACCCCCCTCCTCGTGGCCCCACTTCGTTAGGTCTTCGGTCTTCGGAAGCTTCGTGCAAAAATAGGACCCTGGGCGAAAGTTTCGTCCAATTCCGAGAATATTTCTTTACTAGGATTTCTGAAACCAAAAACAGCAGAAAACAGCAATTGGCTCTTCGGCATCTTGTTAATAGGTTAGTTCCAGAAAATGCATAAATATGACATATAATGTGCATAAAACATGTAGGTATCATCAATAAAGTAGCATGGAACATAAGAAATTATCGATACGTTGGAGACGTATCAGCATCCCCAAGCTTAGTTCTGCTCGTCCCGAGCAGGTAAAACGATAACAAAGATAATTTCTGAAGTGACATGCCATCATAATCTTGATCATACTATTTGTAAACATATGTAATGAATGCAGCGATCAAAGCAAAGGTAATGACATGAGTAAACAACTGAATCATAAAGCAAAGACTTTTCATGAATAGTACTTCAAGACAAGCATCAATAAGTCTTGCATAAGAGTTAACTCATAAAGCAATAAATCAAAGTAAAGGTTGTTGAAGCAACACATAGGAAGATTAAGTTTCAGCGGTTGCTTTCAACTTATAACATGTATATCTCATGGATATTGTCAACATAAAGTAATATAACAAGTGCAATATGCAAGTATGTAGGAATCAATGCACAGTTCACACAAGTGTTTGCTTCTTAAGGTGGAGGGAGATAGGTAAACTGACTCAACAATAAAAGTAAAAGAATGGTCCTTCAAAGAGGAAAGCATCGATTGTTGTATTTGTGCTAGAGCTTTTATTTTGAAAACATGAAACAATTTTGTCAACGGTAGTAATAAAGCATATGAGTTATGAAAATTATATCTTACAAGTTGCAAGCCTCATGCATAGTATACTAATAGTGCCCGCACCTCGTCCTACTTAACTTGGACTACCGGGTCTTCGCATGCCATGTTTCAACCAAGTGTCACAAAGGGGTACCTCCATGCCGCTTGTACAAAGGTCTAAGGAGAATGCTCGCATTTCGGATTTCTCGCTTTTGATTATTCTCAACTTAGACATCCATACCGGGACAACATGGACAACAGATAATGGACTCCTCTTAAATGCATAAGCATGTAGCAAAGTTATTATTCTCATATGAGATTGAGGATATATGTCCAAAACTGAAACTTCCACCATGGTTCATGGCTTTAGTTAGCGGCCCAATGTTCTTCTCTAACAATTTTGCATGCTCCAACCACTAAAATGATAGACCTTCAGACAAGACGGACATGCATAGCAACTCACATGATATTCAACAATAGTTGATGGCGTTCCCCAGAAGCATGGTTATCGCACAACAAGCAACTTAATAAAATATAAAGTGCATAAGTACATATTCAATACTACGATAGTTTTTAAGGCTATTTTGTCCCATGAGCTATATATTGCAAAGGTGAATGATGGAATTTTAAAGGTAGCACTCAAGCAATTTACTTTGGAATGGCGGAGAAATACCATGTAGTAGGTAGGTATGGTGGACACAAATGGCATAGTAGTTGGCTCAAGGATTTTGGATGCATGAGAAGTATTCCCTCTCGATACAAGGTTTAGGCTAGCAAGGTTATTTGAAGCAAACTCAAGGATGAACAAGTGCAGCAAAACTCACATAAAAGACACATTGTAAACATTATAAGACTCTACACTGTCTTCCTTGTTGTTCAAAACTCAATACTAGATATTATCTAGACCTTAGAGAAACCAAATATGCAAATCAAATTTTAGCAAGCTCTATGTATTTCTTCATTAATGGGTGCAAAGCATATGATGCAAGAGCTTAAACATGAGCACAACAATTGCCAAGTATCACATTATCCAAGACATTTTAGAATTACTACATGTAGCATTTTCCAATTCCAACCATATAACAATTTAACGAAGAAGAAACTTCGCCTTGAACATTATGAGTAAAGCCTAAGGACACATGTGTCCATATGCAACAGCGGAGCGTGTCTCTCTCCCACAAAGTGAATGCTAGGATCCATCTTATTCAAACAAAAACAAAAACGAAAACAAACCGACGCTCCAAGCAAAGAATACAAGATGTGATTGAATAAAAATATAGTTTCAGGGGAGGAACCTGATGATTTTGTCGATGAAGAAGGGGATGCCTTGGGAATCCCCAAGCTTTTGAGTCTTCCTAAAATATGCAGGGGTGAACCACGGGGGCATCCCCAAGCTTAGAGCTTTCACTCCTCTTGATCATAGTATATCATACTCCTCTCTTGACCCTTGAAAACTTCCTTCACACCAAACTTCAAGCAAACTCATTAGAGGGTTAGTGCACAATTAATAATTCACTCATTCAGAGGTGACACAATCATTATTTTCACTTCTGGACATTGCATAATGCTACTGGACATTAGTGGATCAAAGAAATAAATCCAACATAGCAAAAGAGGCAATGCGAAATAAAAGGCAGAATCTGTCAAAAACAGAACAGTCCGTAAAGACGAATTTAGAAATGGCACCAGACTTGCTCAAATGGAAAAACTCAAAACTAATGAAAGTTGCGTACATATCTGAGGATCACGCTCGTAAATTGGCAGATTTTTTCGAATTTTCTACAGAGAATTATGCCCAGATTCGTGACAGACAGCAATGCTGTTTCTGCGCAGCGATCCCAAATATAACATCAACTTTGACATAGAAACTTTACTTGGCACAAAAACTTGATAAGGAGAGGTTGCTACAGTAGTAAACAACTTCCAAGACTCAACAAAACAAAAATTGCTGTAGGTAAAAATATGGGTTGTCTCCCATAAGCGCTTTTCTTTAACGCCTTTCAGCTAGGCGCAGAAAGTGCAAATCAAGTAACATCGAGAGTAGAAGCATCAACATCATAACTTGTTCTAATAATAGAATCAAAAGGCAACTTCATTCTCTTTCTAGGGAAGTGTTCCATACCTTTCTTGAGAGGAAATTGATATTTAATATTACCTTCCCTCATATCAATAACAGCACCAACAGTTCGAAGAAAAGGTCTTCCCAACACAATTGGACAAGATGCATTGCATTCGATATCCAAGACAACAAAATCAACGGGGACAAGGTTATTGTTAACCGTAATATGCACATTATCAATCCTCCCCAAAGGTTTCTTTTTAACATTATCGGCAAGATTAACATCCAAATAACAATTCTTCAATGGTGGCAAGTCAAGCATATCATAAATCTTTTTAGGCATAACAGAAATACTTGCACCAAGATCACATAAAGCATTACATTCAAAGTCATTGAATTTCATTTTAATGATGGGCTCCCAACCATCTTCTAACTTTCTAGGAATAGAAGTTTCAAGTTTTAGTTTCTCTTCTCTAGCTTTTATGAGAGCATTTGTAATATGTTTTGTAAAGGCTAAATTTATAGCACTAGCATTAGGACTTTTAGCAAGTTTTTGTAAGAACTTTATAACTTCAGAGATGTGGCAATCATCAAAATCTAAATCATTATGAGCTACAGCAATGGGATCATTATTCCCAAGGTTGGAAAAAATTTCAGCAGTTTTATCACAAGCAGTTTCAGCAGTTTTAGCAATTTCAGGCAGTTTTGTACGCTTTGCACTAGGAGTAGAAACATTGCCAACACCAATTATTTTACCATTGATAGTAGGAGGTGCAGCAACATGTGAAGAATTAGCATTACTAATGGTGGTAATAGTCCAAACTTTAGCTACATTATTCTCTTTAGCTAGTTTTTCATTTTCTTCTCTATCCCACCTAGCACGCAGTTCAGCCATTAATCTTATATTCTCATTAATTCTAACTTGGATGGCATTTGCTGTAGTAGTAATCTTATTATCAATATCATTATTAGGCATAACTTTCAATTTTAAAAGATTAACATCGGAGGCAAGTCTATCAACTCTAGAAGCAATAGTATCAATTTTATCAAGCTTTTCCTCAACAGATTTGTTAAAAGCAGTTTGTGTACTAATAAATTCTTTAAGCATGGTTTCAAGACCAGAGGGTACATTCCTATTATTGTTGTAAGAATTCCCATAAGAATTACCATAACCATTACCATTAGCAGAAGGATATGGCCTATAGTTATTACCAGAGTTGTTCCTATAAGCATTGTTGTTGAAGTTATTATTTTTAATGAAATTCACATCAACATTTTCTTCTTGAGCAACCAATGAAGCTAAAGGAACATTATTTGGATCAACATTAGATCTACCATTCACAAGCATAGACATAATCACATCAATCTTATCATTCAAGGAAGAGGTTTCTTCAACAGAATTTACCTTCTTACCTTGTGGAGCTCTTTCCGTGTGCCATTCAGAGTAATTTATCATCATATCATCAAGAAGTTTTGTAGCCGCCCCCAATGTGATGGACATAAAGGTACCTCCAGCAGCTGAATCCAATAAATTCCGCGAAGAAAAATTTAGTCCTGCATAGAAGGTTTGGATGATCATCCAAGTAGTCAGTCCATGGGTTGGGCAATTCTTTACCAAAGTTTTCATTCTCTCCCAAGCTTGAGCAACATGTTCAGTATCTAATTGCTTAAAATTCATTATGCTACTTCTCAAAGATATAATTTTAGCGGGAGGATAATATCTACCAATAAAAGCATCCTTGCATTTAGTCCATGAATCAATACTATTCTTAGGCAAAGATAGCAACCAATCTTTAGCTCTTCCTCTTAATGAGAAAGGAAACACTTTCAATTTAATAATATCACCATCTACATCTTTATACTTTTGCATTTCACAAAGTTCAACAAAATTATTGAGATGGGCAGCAGCATCATCAGAACTAGCACCAGAAAATTGATCTCTCATAACCAAATTCAGTAAAGCAGGTTTAATTTCAAAGAATTCTGCTGTAGTAGCAGGTGGAGCAATAGGTGTGCATAGGAAATCATTATTATTTGCATTTGTGAAGTCACACAACTTAGTATTTTCAGGGGTATTCATTTTAGCAACGGTAAATAAAGCAAACTAGATAAAGTAAATGCAAGTAACTAATTTTTTTGTGTGTTTTGATATAGAGAGCAAGACAGTAAATAAAGTAAAACTAGCAACTAATTTTTTTGTGTTTTGATTTAGTGCAGCAAACAAAGTAGTAAATAAAATAAAGCAAGACAAAAACAAAGTAAAGAGATTGAGAAGTGGAGACTCCCCTTGCAGCGTGTCTTGATCTCCCCGGCAACGGCGCCAGAAAAAGAGCTTGATGGCGTGTAACTCACACGTTCGTTGGGAACCCCAAGAGGAAGGTATGATGCGCACAGTAGCAAGTTTTCCCTCAGAAAGAAACCAAGGTTTAATCGAACCAGTAGGAGCCAAGAAGCACGTTGAAGGTTGATGGTCGCGAAATGTGATGCGGCGCAACACCAGGGATTCCGGCGCCAACGCGGAACCTGCACAACACAACCCAAGTACTTTGTCCCAACGAAACAGTGAGGTTGTCAATCTCACCGGCTTGCTGTAACAAAGGATTAAACGTATCGAGTGGAAGATGTTTGCAAAGAAAACAGTAAAACACAATTGCAGTAGATTGTATGCTATGTAAAGAATAGGACCGGGGTCCACAGTTCACTAGAGGTGTCTCTCCCATAAGATAAAGCATGTTGGGTGAACAAATTACAGTCGGGCAATTGACAAATAGAGAAAGGCATAACAATGCATATACATGATATGATAAATATAGTGAGATTTAATTGGGCATTACGACAAAGTACATAGACCGCCATCCAACTGCATCTATGCCTAAAAAGTCCACCTTCAGGTTATCATCCGAACCCCTCCAGTATTAAGTTGCAAGCAACAGACAATTGCATTAAGTATGGTGCGTAATGTAATCAACAACTACATCCTTAGACATAGCATCAATGTTTTATCCCTAGTGGCAACAGCACATCCACAACCTTAGAACTTTCTGTCACTGTCCCAGATTCAATGGAGGCATGAACCCACTATCGAGCATAAATACTCCCTCTTGGAGTTAAGAGCAAAAACTTGGCCAGAGCCTCTACTAATAACGGAGAGCATGCAAGATCATAAACAACACATGAACAATAGATTGATAATCACCATAATCATAGTACTCTCTATCCATCGGATCCCGACAAACACAACATATAGTATTACAGATAGATGATCTTGATCATGTTAGGCAGCTCACAAGATCCAACAATGAAGCACAACAAGGAGAAGACGACCATCTAGCTACTGCTATGGACCCATGGTCCAGGGGTGGACTACTCACTCATCACTCCGGAGGCGACCATGGCGGTGTAGAGTCCTCCGGGAGATGAATCCCCTCTCCGGCAGGGTGCCGGAGGCGATCTCCAGAATCCCCCGAGATGGGATTCGCGGCGGCGGCGTCTCAAGGTTTTCCGTATCGTGGCTCTCGGTACTGGGGGTTTCGCGACGGAAGCTTTAAGTAGGCGGAGGGTCAACGCGGGGGGCCACACGAGGGGCCCAGGGGATAGGTCGGCGCGGCCAGGGCCGGGCCGCCGGCCCCCCCCGGCCTCCTCGTGGCCCCACTTCGTTGGGTCTTCGGTCTTGGAAGCTTCGTGCAAAAATAGGACCCTGGGCGAAAGTTTCGTCCAATTCCGAGAATATTTCTTTACTAGGATTTCTGAAACCAAAAACAAAGAAAACAAACTGGCTCTTCGGCATCTTGTTAATAGGTTAGTTCAGAAAATGCATAAATATGACATATAATGTGCATAAAACATGTAGGTATCATCAATAAAGTAGCATGGAACATAAGAAATTATCGATACGTTGGAGACGTATCAACCTCCAGGGGTCCGGGGGATTATATAGCAAAAATTTTCACGACAAAAGGAAGGTTCCAGATCGAACACGAGTCGGAAGGGGCCAGGCGGCCACCATAGGTCGGCGCGGGCAGGTCAGGCCGCGCCGGCCTGTGGTGGCACGCCCTCGTGCGTCCTTTCCACTCCGTTTCGAACTCGTAATTTTTCATATTTTCTAAAAACAGCAGAAATAATGTTCGGAAAGGTAAACGCGGACTTTTTATTACCTGTACTGTTACCTATTCAAAGTCGAGTTCTGGCGGACTGTCAATTTGTCCTTTGATGAAAGCCTCCGGTGTTTCCACTTGAATAATATCAACATCAACATTATAAGAATCACCCGAGATATAATGCTTGAGTCTTTGTCCATTCACCACTTGTGTGGCATTGCCTTGGAGAGAGCTAATTTTAATTGCTCCTGAACGATACACCTCCTCAACAACATATGGTCCTTCCCACTTCGAGAGTAATTTCCCTGCAAAGAATCTGAGACGAGACCGATACAATAGGACTTTATCTCCAACATTAAATTCTCTTTTAATGATCCTTCTATCATGCCACTTCTTAACTTTTTCTTTAAAGAGTTTAGCATTTTCATAAGCTTCACTTCTCCATTCATCTAGAGAACTTAATTGCAGCAACCTCTTATTACCGGCTAATTTAGGATCTTTATTTAGTTCTCTAACAGCCCAATAAGCTTTGTGCTCTAGTTCTAAAGGTAAATGACAAGCTTTTCCATAAACCATTTTATAAGGTGACATTCCCATAGGATTTTTATAAGCAGTTCTATAAGCCCATAGTGCTTCTTTCAATTTGCTAGCCCAATTCTTTCTAGATTTATTAACAGTCTTTCCTAAGATAGCTTTAATCTCTCTATTTGATAATTCTACTTGACCACTAGTTTGAGGGTGATAAGCGGAAGCAATTCTATGATTAATACCATACTTAGCAAGAGTTTTTCTAAAACCTCCATGAATAAAATGAGAACCTCCATCAGTCATAATATATCTAGGTATTCCAAATCTAGGAAATATAACATCTACAAGCATTTTTATAGAGGTCTCACCATCAGCACTTTTTGTAGGTATAGCTTCTACCCATTTAGTAACATAATCAACAGCGACAAGTATATGAGTGTTACCATCTGAAGAAGGGAAAGGACCCATGAAGTCGAATCCCCAACAATCGAATGGTTCAATAACAAGAGTATAATTCATAGGCATTTCATTGCGTCTAGAGATATTACCAACTCTTTGACATTCATCACAAGATAAAATAAATTTCCTTGCATCTTTGAAGAGTGTTGGCCAATAAAAACCTGATTGTAGAACCTTTTGCGCGGTTCTATCTCCAGCGTGATGTCCTCCATAAACACTACCATGACATTTATTCAATATCTCCTGTTGTTCATATTCAGGAACACATCTTCGCATAATACCATCTACTCCTTCTTTATATAAGTGTGGGTCATCCCAAAAATAATGCCTCAAGTCATAAAAGAATTTCCTCCTTTGCTGAGCTGAAAAGGTTGGAGGCAAATACTTCGAAACAATAAAGTTAGCATAATCTGCATACCAAGGGCTCTCTCGCGAGCTCACCTTTATTACAGCCAATTGTTCATTTGGAAAACTATCATTAACAGGAACAGGATCATAAGCAATATTTTCCAATCTAGACAAATTATCAGCAACAGGATTATCAGCACCTTTCCTATCTATAATATGTAAATCAAATTCTTGCAACAGAAGTACCCATCTAATAAGCCTTGGCTTAGCATCTTTCTTTGTCATAAGGTATCTAATTGCAGCATGATCAGTATGAATTGTGACTTTCGAATCAACAATATAGGGTCTAAACTTATCACAAGCAAAGACTACAGCTAACAATTCTTTTTCAGTTGTAGCATAATTTCTTTGAGCAGCATCAAGAGTCTTACTAGCATAATGAATAACATTTAATTTTTTATCTACCGCTGTCCAAGAACAGCGCCTACAGCAAAATCACTAGCATCACACATAATTTCAAAAGGCAAATTCCAATCAGGAGGTTCGACTACAGGAGCAGTTGTTAAGGCTTTCTTTAGAGTTTCAAAAGCTTCCTTACAATCATCATCAAAAACAAAAGGTACATCTTTTTGAAGAAGATTAGTAAGAGGCTTTGAAATTTTAGAGAAATCTTTAATAAATCTCCTATAAAACCCAGCATGACCAAGAACACTACGAATACCTTTAACATCCCTCGGATAGGGCATCTTCTCAATTGCTTCAACTTTAGCTCTATCAACTTCAATACCTCTCTCGGAAATTTTATGTCCCAATACAATTCCTTCATTAACCATAAAATGGCATTTCTCCCAATTAAGAACAAGGTTAGTTTCTTCACATCTCTGCAAAACTTTATCGAGGTTTCGCAGGCAATTATCAAAAGAATTCCCATAGACAGAAAAATCATCCATGAACACCTCTACAATACTTTCACAAAAACCATGAAAAATAGCAGACATGCATCTTTGAAAAGTAGCAGGAGCATTACATAAACCAAAAGGCATACGCCTATAAGCATAAGTTCCATAAGGACAAGTAAAAGTGGTTTTCTCTTGATCTTTAGCTTTAACAGCAATTTGTGAAAACCCAGAATAACCATCAAGAAAGCAAAAATGAGTATTTTTAGATAACCTTTCTAGCATTTGATCAATAAAGGGTAAAGGGTAATGATCTTTCTTAGTAACTTTATTAACTTTTCGAAAATCAATGCACATTCTATAACCTACAACTATTCTTTGAGGAATAAGCTCATCATTATCATTAGGCACAACAGTCATTCCTCCTTTCTTAGGAACACAATGCACAGGACTAACCCATCTACTATCAGCAATAGGATATATAATACCAGCTTCAAGAAGTTTTAATACCTCGTTCCTTACCACCTCTTTCATCTTCGGAATTAGACGACGTTGATGTTCAACAACAGGCTTTGCATCTTCTTCCATATTAATAGCATGTTGGCAAATAGAAGGAGAAATCCCTTTCAAATCATCAAGAGTATAGCCAATAGCTCCTCGGTGTTTCTTCAATATTTCCAATAACCTTTCTTCCTCAATCTCTGAAAGCTTAGAACTAATAATAACAGGATATATTTTCTTATCATCAATATGAGCATATTTAAGATTATCAGGTAAAGGCTTTAAATCAAAAACAGGATCTTCCTTTGGTGGCGGTGTTGTACCCAAATCTTCCACCGGTAAATCATGCTTGAGAATAGGTTGGCGAAGAAAAATTTCCTCAAGCTCATCTCTTTCTTTCCTAAAAGCTTCACTTTCACTATTCTCCAAATGTTGCTGCAAAGGATTATTAGGAACAAGAACAATAGATGCACACTGCTCCATTTTAAAATCATTACTAGGCAAGTCAACTTTATAAGGAGTTTTGGTAAATTTAGAAAAGTTAAATTCATAAGGTTCACCAGCAAATCTAGTCAAAATTTTCTCTTTCTTACAATCTATAATAGCTCCACAAGTATTTAGAAAAGGTCTACCAAAAATGATAGGACAATGATCACTAGCAGCAGAACCAAGTACCAAAAAGTCAGCAGGATATTTAATCTTACCACATAGAACTTCCACATCTCGAACAATACCAATTGGAGAAATAGTTTCTCTATTAGCCAAATGAATAACCACATCAATATCTTCAAGTTCACAAGAACCAATTTCGTGCATAATCTCCGTGTAAAGCTCATAAGGAATAGCACTAACACTTGCACCAATATCACATAAACCATAATAACAATGATCACCAATTCTAACAGATAGCATAGAAAATAATATGACCATCCTCCACATTTTCAGTCACAAGATCTTTAACTATTGCAACAGCAGGTTCAATTTTAATTTGTTCTTCAGGTTCTTTAGGTTTCTTTTCACTTTTATTAACCGCACTAGATATGACAGAGTACTCCTTCATTTTAGCAGGGAAAGGAGTTTTTTCAATATAAGCTTCAGGAATAACATTATCAACAGTTTCAATCACTACACATTTGTTTACAGATGAATCAACTTTATCTTTATATGGTTCATGATACTTATCAAAATTCTTCTTAGGCATTCATAATGAGAGGCAAAAGCTTTATAAAGATTTGCAACAACTTGGGAATCAAGACCATATGTAGCACTCATATTACGAAATTTATCAGTATCCATAAAAGCTTCAATGCATTTATAATCATAAATTATACCTGATTCTCTATCTTTGTCGTTCTCCCATCCTTCAGTATTTTCTTGGATCCGATCAAGAAGGTCTCTTTTAAACTCTTCTTTGTTGCGTGTAAATGATCCAGAACAAGAAGTATCCAGCAAGGTCTTGTCTTGAAAAGAAAGTCTTGCATAGAAATTATCAATAATAACATTACCAGGAAGCTCATGAATGGGGCATTTGAGCATTAAAGACTTCAATCTCCCCCAAGCTTGGGCAATACTCTCTCCATCATGAGGCCAGAAATTATATATGCGGTTCCGATCCTTGTGAATTTCACTTGGAGGATAAAATTTGGAATAAAATAAAGGCACAATGTCCTCCCAATCAATAGAATCACCATTCTTCAGCAATTTATACCAGTGCGCCGCTTTACCAGACAGCGATATAGTGAATAGTTTCTTTCTAACTTCATTCATAGAAATACCTGCACATTTGAATAACCCGCATAATTCATGCAAAAACAATAAATGATCACTAGGATGGACAGTTCCATCCCCTTCATAGCGGTTATCCATAACACGTTCAATAATTTTCATAGGTATTTTATATGGTACTACTTCCTCACCTGGCGCTTCATCCACTACCGTTGCAGTAGTAGTAGATTTCCCAAATAGAAATTGAAGAGAAGATCTCTCCATAATGACTTATAGCAGCAGGCAGAAATAAAATCAGCACAAACAGTAAAGGTTTTCCTTACCAATTCCACTTACCAATAGCGCTTCACTCCCCGGCAACGGCGCCAGAAAATAGTCTTGATGACCCACAAGTATAGGGGGTGTATCGTAGTACTTTTGATAAATAAGAGTGTCGAACCCAACGAGGAGCAGAAGGTGTTGACAAGCAGTTTCGATGAAGGATTCACTGTAAATGCTCACAGACAAGTATTCAGGGGGTTTTGATATTGCAGATAAATAAAGTACAAGTAAATAAAATGCGAGAGAAATAATTGCAGCGAGTGGCCCAATCCTTTTTAGCACAAAGGACAAGCCGGTTTGTTTACTTATAATGACCAAACGTTCTTGAGGACACACGGGATTTTAGTCTAGTGCTTTCGCTTCATGTGGCTAATTAATCTTCATTGTTTTGATAAGTGTTGTGTGGGTGAACCTATGCTAATGCACCGCCCTTCCTAGGACTAATACATACTTGTGATTATACCCCTTGCAAGCATCCGCAACTACAAGAAAGTAATTAAGATAAATCTAACCACAACCTTAAACTCTGAGATCCTGCGATCCCTCTTGCATCGATATACTAACGGGAGCTCAGGTTTCTGTCACTCCGGCAACTCCGCAATTAGCAACCGAATACAAGATGCACTCCCCTAGGCCCATAAATGGTGAAGTGTCGTGTAGTCGACGTTCACACGACACCACTAGAAGAATGACACCACAACTTAAATATCATAACATTGAATATTACTCAACCATAATTCACTACTAGCATTTAGACTTCACCCATGTCCTCAAGAACTAAACGAACTACTCACGAGACATCATATGGAATACAATCAGAGGTGATATGAGGATGAATAACAATCTGAACATAAACCTTGGTTCAATGGTTTCACTCAATAGCATCTACAACAAGTAGAGAATAACACCGGGAGAGTTTCCCCTATCAAACAATCAAGATCAAACCCAAATTGTTACAGCGGTGACGAGGTGCAGCGGTGGTGATGGCTGTGTAGATGGTGGAGATGATGATGATGATGATGGAGATGATGTCCAGCTCGATGACGATGGCGATGGCGTCGATTTCCCCCTTCGGGAGGGAATTTCCCCGGCGGATTCCTGCCCGCCGGAGAGCTCTTTTCTCTCTGGTGTTCTCCGCCCCGCAGAGGCGGCTGTAACCCTTCGTGAGGTCCTCTCTGTGGCTTAGGTTTTCGGGACGAAGGAGTACGCGAAGAAAAGGAGGCGAAAGGGGCTGTGGGGCCCCCAGAGCACAGGGTGGCGCGTCCAGGCCATGGGCCGCGCCGCCTGTGGTCTGGGCCCACAGTGGCCTCTCTTCTTCCCCTTCTGGCTCCCTCCGTCATCTGGAAAAATAGGAATTTACGTGAAATTTCCTTCCACAGTTGATCTTCCGAAATATTGCGTTCTGACGGTGCTTTTTCCAGCAGAATCCTGGCTCCGGTGCTTGATCCTCCAATGATGATGAAACATGCAAAATAGATGAAATAACATAAGTATTGTGTCCCAATATGAAATATATCAATGAATAACAGCAAATTATGATACAAAATAGTGATGCAAATTGGACGTATCAGCGAGCAAAGGTCTCGCGAGTGGGGCGGATGCCGATATACGCCTCCATAAAAGTAGCATAACAAGAAAGATAAAAAACGGCATTGCCGGGAAGGTGGTGAGGCTGAAGTTGATAGAAGTCTAAGAACTGGCGAAAAAAGTCAGAGGCTGGGAGGCTGAAGCCACGCTCGAAATGAGTGAGGAAGACAACAAACTCACCAGATTCAAGTACCGGCTCGATCACGTCGCCTGGAATCCGGCAGGATACTCCTTCCGGTATCCTTCTGGACCGGTATAACCAATCGATCTCGTGTTGGGTTACATCGGAGCCTATCCAGGCCCCGCGCGTGACGCTGGATAAATCTACTCCTGAGGCTTGACTAGAGCTGCCGGCCTCTTGATCTACACCGGATTCGGTTTCCATCCGGACAAGTTCTGCTGAAAGTCCGTCGGATTCTTCTCTCCGGTGGCAACTGGAGGATGACTCGCGAGGAGACTCTTCACTAGACATACGAATCTACCCGAAAAACAGATTTCCCAAAGAGCTACCCTTGCGCGAAGATCTACGAGTAAGAGAAAAACAAAAGGGAAGTAAATACCCTACTGACCCAAGATCTGGAAAGCAAAGAAGGGAGAGGTAAAAGCGCATCAAGCCTAACCTGAGGCGGCGGAGAAGCTGAAGGAGAAGGTCGCCGGCGGCGCGGCGAGCTCACAGTCGTTGAGGAGGTCCGGCGACGAAGAAGGGGAAACGAGGTCGCCGGAGAACGAACGGCGTGGCAGCAGCAGGCACACTGCGATGAATCTCCGTGCAGCGAAGCTTGGCGAGGCTTGGCGAAGTAGCGGCGGAGGCTCACCGGGCGGCGAAGCTCTGGTGGCAAACGGCGGCGGCGTGGAAGCAGAGGGCGAAGGGCTCGGAGTGCTCTGGAAATGGGGGCAAGTGCGAAGAAAGGAGGAAGAAGGAACCGCTCCCCCTTATATCGGAAAAGGAGTTAATGGGCTAAAAACCGCCGGGCCGCGGCGGTTCGCCTCGTGGGCCGCCACGTGGCATGAAGATACACGCGTAAAAATTAAGAGGCCACAGGGTCGCCGCACGGATCCGGAATGGCCAGACGGATCCGGTGTGGCACACTTAATGCTGGCGTAGAAGCCGAAGGGAAGTGACTGCGACACTGACAAGCCAGAAACAGTGCGCATGTCTCTGTCAAGCCCTGTACCCGAGAAATTCTCGACTTCGCCGAGGAGGGATTAAATGTCAAAGATACCGGAGGAAAAGACACCGGAGACACTTTGCAAAGGAAGGAAGATGTGAATGTGACATGAGATACCGGAAAAATCCGAAAGATAACAGAAAGAGGCTAAGGCAAAAAGGCCGGCATCTCCAAACAAGGTGCCGGAAAGATCAAACCGGTACCTTGTGAGATAGAAACGGCATGTTCCGTCGATAAAATCCACCGGACTATACCAGCTTCAGGGACTAATGTTGGGGGGATGACCCCCGGTATGCCAAAGGCATGCCAAACCGGATGGTTTGAGCCATCAGGATACCGGTTTGATATTCATTCCGGAATGTGAGCTTAGACTTTTGGCTAAGGAAACCTATACCGGTATCCCAAAGAGAAGCATGCCGGAATGAGCTAATAAGATACCGGACTACCGGTATAAGCAAAGCTGGTCAAAGATTCTCTCGGGAGCTAGAAGACAAAGATGAGCTAAGCAAAGTAGCTTTAAACGGAGCCGTGACGTAAAAGACAAGGGTGACGATGAAAGCAACCGGAGGACATCAGCCTCCCTGTTTAAAGAAGATACCGGCGCCACCTATGATTAAAGTAGCTTTGTAAAGTAGCTTTGTAAAGTAGCTTTGTAAAGTATTTTGTCTGTTCAAAGATGCCATTAGGGTTTCTTCCCCTGTAAGCCACCCTCTCCCCTATATAAGGAGACGGGGCACTCCCCTTCACGGGTAACGCACGATAAGATACGATACGTTCATGTACGAACAACATGTAACCTTGTTCATGGAATAGAGAAGATCTAGAACGGAGTTCATCCTTGTGTCTCTCTTCTTCTACCTCTGGCCTTGGCTAAGTTCTTGAGGAAAGCACCCGGAAGTTCATCCTACCTGATCCAAAACCCTCCCCCGAATCCTCTAGCATCCAACTCGGCCCCAACTTAAGCCATCCCATGGCATCTGTCTGTTCACCACGACGACACTAAAGGAGGTAAAATACTCAAAGAGTGAACCATATGCTTTATTTCATTGATCATGTATCATGGATATTACAAGGTATGTAATGCGAAAATTGCTAAGTGTGGAAAGGACGTAGCTGTGCTATATTCCAGGGACGCTCTGTTTCATCGTAAATGTCATCCGGATCCTCCCGTTTGCGTTTCCGGTACCAATTGGCAGGTCTATCCTTTAGTTCTCGGAAATCAACGAGGTATTAAGATCCGTTGTGAAGCACTTTGCTGATGATGAAGGGTCCTTCCCATGGAGATTGCAACTTATGATCTTTCACCTGGCGAAGGCGGAGGACCAAATCTCCGACCATGAACGAGCGGTTCCGAACTCGACGACTATGGTAGCGTCGGAGCTTCTGCTGGTAAATGGTGGAACGTTGGTCAGCTAGGTTCCGAGCTTCTTCAATCAGGTCCACAGATAGCTGTCGAGCCTCGTCAGCAGTTTCTTCATCATAGGCGAAAACTCGCGGTAAATTGTGGATGATGTCGGAGGGGAGCACAGCTTCGGATCCGTATACAAGGAAGAACGGAGTAAATCCGGTTGACCTGTTGGGGGTTGATACGTTGCAAACGTTTCTATAATTTCTTATGTTCCATGCTACTTTTATTACAATACTTGAATGTTTTATAGATACTTTACAGCATTATTATACATTTTCCGGCACTAACCTATTAACAAGATGCCGAAGTGTCAGTTGCTGTTTTCTGCTGTTTTTGGTTTCAGAAATCCTAGTAAGGAAATATTCTCGGAATTGGGGCCACAGATTCCAGAAGACCGAAAGGGAGACGAAGTGGGGCCACGAGGTGCCCAGACACCAGGGCGGCGCGGCCCTGTTGTGGGCTCGTGACGCCTTTGACCTACCCTTCCGCCTACTTAAAGCCTCCGTCGCGAAACCCCCTGTACCGAGAGCCACGATACGGAAAACCTTCCAGAGACGCCGCCGTCGCGAATCCCATCTCGGGGGATTCAGGAGATCGCCTCCGGCACCCTGCCGGAGGGGAATCATCACCGGAGGGGCTCTACATCATCATGCCCGCCTCCGGATTGATGCGTGAGTAGTTCATCCTTGGACTATGGGTCCATAGCAGTAGCTAGATGGTTGTCTTCTCCGCTTGTGCTTTCATTGTTATAGATCTTGTGAGCTGCCTAACATGATCAAGATCATCTATTTATAATGCTACATGTTGTGTTTGGCGAGATCCGATGAATATAGAATACTATGTTAAGTTGATTATCAATCTATCATATATGTGTTGTTTATGTTCTTGCATGCTCTCCGTTGCTAGTAGAGGCTCTGGCCAAGTTGATACTTGTAACTCCAAGAGGGAGTAATTATGCTCGATAGTGGGTTCATGCCTCCATTTAATCTGGGACAGTGACAGAAAGTTCTAAGGTTGTGGATGTGCTGTTGCTACTAGGGATAAAACATTGATGCTTTGTCTAGGATATTTGTGTTGATTACATTACGCACCATACTTAATGCAATTATCTGTTGTTTACAACTTAATACTGGAAGGGGTTCGGATGATAACCTGAAGGTGGATTATTTAGGCATAGATGTATGCTGGATAGCGGTCTATGTACTTTGTCGTAATGCCCTGATTAAATCACATAGTAATCATCGTTGATATGTATTGAATCTTTATTTGTCAATTGCTCGGTAATTTGTTCACCCAGCATGTTAGTTATCTTATTTGAGAGACACCTCCAGTGAACTGTGGACCCCGGTCCATTCTTTTACATCTGAATACATTCTGCTGCAATCTCTGTTTTTACTGTTCTTTGCAAACAAACACCTTCCACTCGATACGCTTAATCCTTTGTTTTCAGCAAGCCGGTGAGATTGACAACCTCACTGTTACGTTGGGGCAAAGTACTTTGATTGTGTTGTGCAGGTTTCACGTTGGCGCCGGTTTCCTGGTGTTGCGCCGCACTACATTCCTCCACCAACAACCTTCACGTGCTTCTTGGCTCCTACTGGTTCGATAACCTTGGTTTCTTTCTGAGGGAAAACCGCTGTGCGCATCACACCTTCCTCTTGGGGTTATGGTTAGTTGCTATTTTTACGCCGTTCGGGAGATCAAGACATTTGCAAGGGGAGTCTCCACTTCCAATCTCTTTACTTTGTTTTTGTCTTGCTTTATTTTATTTACTACTTTGTTTGCTGCACTTAAACAAAACACACAAAAAATTAGTTGCTAGCTTTACTTTATTTACTGTTTTGTTCTCTATATCAAAAACACAAAAAAAAATAGTTACTTGCACTTAGTTTACTTTTGTTATCATGTCTAGTTCCGTACCTGTTACTTCTTCACCTGAAGAATTAGTCTTTACTTTTAAACAAGGGGATGAGGAGAGTTTTAAAGATGCTTGGTCTAGAATTTTTGATGCTTATCGTAAAGTTGAACCTCAAATGACTCTAAGTTTGCTCCTTAGTAATTTTTATTTTGGGCTTATGATTCTCTATAGATATGCCTTAGATGCTATAGTGGGAGGAGATTTCCTTCATTGCAACGGTGATCAAGCTTTTAATGCCATAAAAAAATTGGTTGCATCACATAGTTCGGCTAATAACTTTGATTTAGCTCTTATTAGCATTTATAATAGATTAAACACTCTTGAGACAAATACATCTTACTTGAAGGAAAGTTGTGGTTATGTTCGAAACCATCTTGATGAAGTTTTAGTGAACTCTGAACCCTCAATGTGGAATCCTACTATCAAAGTTACTATTGGTGGTGAAACTTTTCATGCCCGTTGTGATATTATGTCTGAATTTTGTCTTATGCCTAAGAGTATTTATGAATCTTTGACACTTTGGGGACTTGTTGAAGGGGAGAAGGAATAACTCTTATTGATAACTCCGTTATAATTCCTAAGGGAATAGCCGAGGGTGTGCACACAACCATTCTTGGAAGAACAGTATCCACTGATTATCTTGTTATTGAATGTGTAGGAACAGG
The DNA here is from genome assembly GCA_030979885.1 of Lolium multiflorum. Lineage (NCBI taxonomy): Eukaryota > Viridiplantae > Streptophyta > Magnoliopsida > Poales > Poaceae > Lolium > Lolium multiflorum. The sequence goes on from CM061750.1 coordinate 137,575,298, forward strand.
ACAAATCACACTTGGAAGATCCTTGCTGAAACTATTGGGAGCAATCATAAATACGGGAGAAGGCACCCTAAAAATCCCACTAGGAGGCCGACATGTATTCCCTAAACCAAAGAGTAAGAAAAAGAACAAGAAGGGTAAGTGTAAGGCCCGAGGTAATGTTGATGCTTCTTCTCTTGATGTTACTTGATTTGCACTTTCTGCGCCTAGCTGAAAGGCGTTAAAGAAAAGCACTTCTTGGAGATAACCCAAGTTTTATTTTATTTACTGTATTGTTGAGTCTTGGAAGTTGTTTACTACTGTAGCAACCTCTCCTTATCATGTTTTTGTGCCAATTAAAGTTTTTATGCTAAAGTTGATGCTATATTTGGGATCGCTGCGCAGAAACAGCATTGCTGTCTGTCACGAATTCTCGCAGAAGTCTCTGCAAAAAAATCGAAAAAATCTGAAAATTTACGAGCGTGATCCTCAGATATGTATGCAACTTTCATTAGTTTTGAGTTTTTCCATTTGAGCAAGTTAAGTGCCCCTTCCAGATGCATCTTTACGGACTGTTCTGTTTTTGACAGATTCTGTCTTTTATTTCGCATTGCCGCTTTTGCTATGTTGAATGAGTTTCTTTGTTCCCTTAACTTTCAGAAGCTTTGTGCAATGTCCAGAAGTGTTAAGAATGATTGTGTCAGCTCTGAATGTGTGAATTTTTGTTTATGCACTAACCCTCTAATGAGTTTGCTTGAAGTTTGTGTGAAGGAAGTTTTCAAGGGTCAAGAGAAGAGGATGATATACTATGATCAAGAAGAGTGAAAGGTCTAAGCTTGGGGATGCCCCGGTGGTTCATCCCTGCATATTTTAAGAAGAATCAAGCATCTAAGCTTGGGGATGCCCAAGGCATCCCCTTCTTCATCGACAACATTATCAGGTCACTTCTAGTGAAACTATATTTTCATTCCGTCACATTCTTATATTCTTTACTTGGAGCGTCGGTTTGTTTTTATTTTTGTTTTTGTTTGAATAAAGTTGGATCCTGCCATTCTTATATTGGAGATATTACGCTCCGCTTTTTCATATGGAACACTTGAGTTCTTAATTGTGCTTTAATGTTCATGGCGAAAGCTTATTGCTTCGTTAAAATTGCTATTTGGTTGGAATTGGAAAATGATGCATATGGTTTGGTAAATTTGGCAATTGTTTGAGCTCTCATAGATCATGTTTAAGCTCTTGCATCATGTAGTTTAATCTATTAATGAAGAACTACCGTAGAGCTTGTTTAATTTGGTTTGCATGATTGTTCTCTCTAAGTCTAGATATTTTCGGGTAAAGTGTTTGAACAACAAGGAAGACAGTGTAGAGCCTTATAATGCTTGCAATATGTTCTTGTGTGAGTTTTGTTGTACCTGTTCATACTTGTGTTTGCTTCAAACAACCTTGCTAGCCCAAACCTTGTACTGAGAGGAAATGCTTCTCGTACATCCAAACACCTTGAGCCAAACTCCATGCCATTTGTGTCCACCATATCTACCTACTATGTGGTATTTTTCTGCCATTCCAAAGTAAATTACTTGAGTGCTACCTTTAAAATTTCATTCCTCTACCTTTACAATATATAGCTCATGGGACAAATAGCTTAAAAACTATTGTGGTGATGAATATGTAGTTATGTGTCTTAATTCTTATAAGTTGCTTGTTGAGCGGTAACCATGTTTTCTGGGGACGCCATCAACTTTATCTTTGTTGGATATCATGTGAGATGCTATGCATGTTCGTCTTGTCTGAAGTAAGTGGACTTCACGATCAAATGGTTTAAGTATGCATATGTTAGAGAAGAACATTGGGCCGCTAACTAAAGCCATGTATCATGGTGGAAGTTTCAGTTTGGACATACAACCTCAATCTCTTATGAGAATATTAACTGTTGTTGAATGCTTAAGCATTAAAAGAGGAGTCCATTATCTGTTGTCTATGTTGTCCCGGTATGGATGTCTAAGTTGAGAATAATCAAAAGCGAGAAATCCAATGCGTGCTTTCTCCTTAGACACTTGTACGGGCGGCATAGAGGTACCCCTTTGTGACACTTGGTTGAAGCATATGTTATGCGATGAGAATCCGTGTTTCCGAGCTAAGTAGGACAAGGTGCGAGCACTATTAGTACTCTATGCATGAGACATGCAACTTGTAGGAAGTATTATGCATAGCACATATGAATTATTACTACCGTTGACAAAATTGTTTCTATGTTTTCAAAATAAAAGCTCTAGCACAAAAATAGTAATCCATGCTTCCCTCTGCGAAGGGCCATTCTTTTACTTTATTGTTGAGTCAGTTACCCACTTCTTTCTATCTTAGAAGCAAACACTTGTGTTAACTGTGTGCATTGATTCTTACATGTTTACTTATTGCACTGTTATATTACTCTATGTTGACAAATATCCATGAGATATACATGTTACAAGTTGAAAGCAATTGCTGAAACTTAATCATCCTTTGTGTTGCTTCAATGCATTCTACTTTGAATTTATTGCTTATGAGTTAGCTCTTATGCAAGTCTTGTTGATACTTGTCTTGAAAGTACTATTCATGAAAAGTTTTGCTATATGATTCATTTGCTTAGTCATTATCTTTGTTAGCAATCTTTTGTTCAGATCACTCCATTCATCTCATATGCTTTACAATAATGTTGATCAAGATTATGTTGGTAGCATGTCACTTCAGAAATTATTTGTGTTATCGTTTACCTACTCGAGGACGAGTAGGAACTAAGCTTGGGGATGCTTGATACGTTGCAAACGTATCTATAATTTCTTATGTTACATGCTACTTTTATTACAATACTTGAATGTTTTATACATACTTTACAACATTATTATACATTTTCCGGCACTAACCTATTAACAAGATGCCGAAGTGCCAGTTGCTGTTTTCTGCTGTTTTTGGTTTTAGAAATCCTAGTAAGGAAATATTCTCGGAATTGGACGAAATCAACGGCCAGGGGCCTATTTCTACACGAAGCTTCTAGAAGACCGAAAGGGAGACGAAGTGGGGCCACGAGGTGGCCAGACACTAGGCGGCGCGGCCCTGTTGTCTGGGCCCCTCGTGACGCCCTTTGACCTACCCTTCCGCCTACTTAAAGCCTCCATCGCGAAACCCCTGTACCGAGAGCACGATGCGAAACCTTCCAGAGACGCGCATCGCGAATCCCATCTCGGGGGATTCAGGAGATCGCTTCCGGCACCACGGAGGGGAATCATCACCGGAGGGGCTCTACATCATCATGCCCGCCTCCGGATTGATGCGTGAGTAGTTCATCCTTGGACTATGGGTCCATAGCAGTAGCTAGATGGTTGTCTTCTCCGCTTGTGCTTTCATTGTTATAGATCTTGTGAGCTGCCTAACATGATCAAGATCATCTATTTGTAATGCTACATGTTGTGTTTGGCGAGATCCGATGAATATAGAATACTATGTTAAGTTGATTATCAATCTATCATATATGTGTTGTTTATGTTCTTGCATGCTCTCCGTTGCTAGTAGAGGCTCTGGCCAAGTTGATACTTGTAACTCCAAGAGGGAGTAATTATGCTCGATAGTGGGTTCATGCCTCCATTTAATCTCAGTGAGTGACTAAGTTCTAAGGTTGTGGATGTGTTGTTGCTACTAGGGATAAAACATTGATGCTTTGTCTAAAGATATTTGTGTTGATTACATTACGCACCATACTGAATGCAATTATCTTTGTTTACAACTTAATACCGGAAGGGGTTCGGATGATAACCTGGTGGATTATTTAGGCATAGATGCATCGATGGATAGCTATGTACTTTGTCGTAATGCCCGATTAAATCACATAGTAATCATCGTTGATATGTATTGAATCTTTATTTGTCAATTGCTCGCCTGTAATTTGTTCACCCAGCATGTTAGTTATCTTATTGGAGAGACACCTCTAGTGAACTGTGGACCCTGGTCCATTCTTTTACATCTGAATACATTCTGCTGCAATCTCTGTTTTACTTGTTTGCAAACAAACACCTTCCACTCGATACGCTTAATCCTTTGTTTTCAGGCCGTTGAGATTGACAACCTCACTGTTACGTTGGGGCAAAGTACTTTGATTGTGTTGTGCAGGTTCCACGTTGGCGCCGGTTTTGGGTGTTGCGCCGCACTACATTCCTCCACCAACAACCTTCACGTGCTTCTTGGCTCCTACTGGTTCGATAACCTTGGTTTCTTTCTGAGGGAAAACTTGCTGCTGTGCGCATCACACCTTCCTCTTGGGGTTCCCAACGGACGTGTTCATCTACGCGCATCAGGGGTAGTTCGTAAACTCCATAGAACAGAATCTAACTCCTCAGCCCAAGCTCCGTCTGCGTGTCACAGCGGTTCTTCAAAGCGAGGTTTGATTCCGGCTAGTATAAGGCTGTTGGCTCGTTCGACCTGACCATTAGACTGTGGATGAGCCACAGATGCAAGGTCAAGCCGGATCCCTACGTCATGACAATAATCCTTAAGTTCTGCTTGTGCGAAGTTTGTGCCATTGTCTGTGATTATGCTGTGTGGGATGTCGAATCTTGTTACGAGGCTGCAAACAAAATTTAGTGCCGTAGCACCATCGGCTTTTCTCACTGTCTTTGCCTCTATCCACTTACTGAACTTGTCAATAGCGACCAAAAGGTATTCAAAACCGCCAGGAGATGATTTCTTTAATTTCCCGACCATATCGAGCCCCCAGACCGCAAACGGCCAAGTGATAGGGATGGTCTTCAGCTCTTGAGCTGGAGCGTTTGGTTGAGTAGCATAGTACTAACAACCTCGACAAGTTTTCACCAGCTTCTCAGCATCTTCTTTAGCTGTGAGCTAGTACAATCCTAGCCGAAAAGCTTTTGCAACGAGGGACCTGGGAGCGGCGTGATGCCCGCAATCCCCTGCGTGGATCTCTCTGAGGATTTCAATGCCGTCTTGATTTGAGACGCATTTTAGAAATACCCCGTTTGCACTTCGTTTGTAAAGCTGTCCGTCAACTATTGTGTAGAATCTTGCTCGCCAGATGATCTGTGGTGCGAGGACCTCGTCCTCCGGCAACTTTCGATCAATGAGGTAATCCAAGAACGGCTGTGTCCAGGCCGGGATGATGGCCATCACTTACTTAGCCGGAGATACTGCCAGATCTGGGTTTTCCGGGTTTGCGCCCTTCACCGAGGGTATCCGTAGGTGCTCCAGGAAAATTCCAGGCGGAATTGGTTTCCTGCCGGATCCGAGCTTGGACAGCATATCTGCCGCTGTGTCTCCTGACGTACTTGAATTCGTATCCGAGGAAGCACTTGGCGATCTCGTCAACTTCGTCTCTGTAAGCCGCCATTACGAAGTTTCTGGCGTTCCAGGTTCTGGCTACTTGTTATGCCACCAAGTCGGAATCTCCACAACACATGATGTGCTTGATCCCAATTGGTGGGTGCCAACTGTCGTTGCCTATTCGACGGTGCCTTGGAGGAGGAATCCTCACGAGGGGGATAAGAAGTAGGGGCCATAGGGCGGAGAGTCCTCGGGATGGTGGTACGCGATTTACCCATCGGAACACCTGCTTGGAGACAGGGCCTACTGCTGCTTGTCTGGAATTATCTGGGTGCTTTCGCGTTGTTACAATGAGTTGTGGTTGTGCCTCTAGGGCTCCCAGGATCCGGCTTATAAAGGCGCTCGGATCTAGGGTTTACACGGAGAGTCCTAGCCGAAATATAAGATGCCTAACTACGGAATATTATATTGACGTGCACGTCAAGGATCCACCTTTCCTTATGCGCCGTATTGGATCCGGATACTTCATGGGCCTTCTCAGATCCGACTAACATCATATGGCGGTTAAGATCCGGCTCCTGTTACCTGGGCTGGACTTCATCCATCTTGATCTACAACAACTGGGCCGCCCGATGGACCGTATGCCACCATCACCATTTGTGGGTCACCCGGTCTTGCTAGATCCAGGCCATGTTGTTGATATACTCATAAAGTATACCCACAACAGTTTGGTTTCAGAGGGGGCGTTGTGAAGCTCTGTGGTCTATTGCCATCATGGGACATGACTTAGTTCCACGGTGAAGTCTGACACGGAGAATGGCATGAAAGCCGGGAACTGAAGACTGGAAATGGAAGTTTGAGTCTTTGGGGTGTAGGGATTCTGGCTTGGTGATTTGTGACTTGGAGCAGTGGAATTGACAAGTGGGGGTAACAACACAGGAGGAATTCACTGTCTAAGCCTACAAGGTGAAAATCCAAGGCCTGGCCTTAATTGGTTGTTCCTCACGATGACCTTTGTTGAAGGCATTGTTTTGTGAGTGCGGACTTTCTCCCAGGTTGTTGTTTGATGAATCACGCACCAATTGTTTGGGAGTCTTTGCTAGTTGTAGAAAAAAAGGAGGGTTATCCAAGAACCCGGAAGATAACCCGGTCAATTAGCTTCTCATTTTACAACAACTAGAAATATATACACGCCCCGTCCAATGATATTTAAATTTTGACAAATCTTTGAAAATTTATTTTATGGGATGGAGGGATTAGTCAGTTTTGCAGTAATGCATATATTCTTGAGAATTATTAGTACAAGCAATGTTAGTTAGGAGGGTCTACTGATTAGTTCTATGGGATGGAGGGATTGGTCAATTTTGCAGTAATGCATATATTCTTGAGAATTATTAGTACAAGCAATGTTAGTTAGGAGGGTCTACTGATTAGCTCTGATACACATCGACCTCCTTGAGGACTGGGCCGTGCGGGCGGCACGCTCCAGCTCAGGGGAGGAACTCCCTCGCCCGATCGTCCAACCTTTCACCTGGCTGGTTGGCGAGGAGGATGGTGTGGCAACCAGACCCCATGCCCGCCGCCGCCTCTTGGAGAACTGCAGCGGAGGGCCTTCGGTGCAGCGCCGCAACGATAGAGAGGACGACCAGGATCGCCAACGTCAACAAGGGCGGGATGCTGCGCCTCGCCGTGACCTCCCTGGCCGCACTCCCATGCCTTCCCAGGTGGGTCTGGGCGGCATCCGCCAGCGCAGCGGCACTCCGGACAGCAGGCGCCGCCAATGTGCTCCCACCCAAGATGCTGCTGCTAGCGAGACGCTGCCCCCTCCTCCTCCGCTCCCGACGTTCGGCCCCCGCCCCCAGCGCTTCGACGTCGACACCATGACCCCCGTCACCGACAACTCTGCGGCCCCGCTCCCGCCACCAACCCTGGCGCCGGTTGAGGCGCCCCCGGCAGCGGTCAGCCCCTCCTCGCACTACTAGGAAAAGGCCTAGCCGTAAGATTGCTATCAGTGACGCACCACTAAACAGGTGCGCCACTACTATATAGCAGTGGCGCACCAAAAAGTGGTGCTCCACTGATAATCAATTACCAATAGCGCATGTATAAGTGGTAAGTGGTGCGCCACTACCCTCAGATATTAATAGCGCACTAGAGTCTAGAGTCGTGCGCCACCGGCCACCGCACATGCATGCTGCGCGAGTTCCCACGGCACATGCCTTTCCCATCGTCCGCTTCATGCAGTGCTTGGGCCCACCCACATGCCTTATCTCTTCACCACCGCACGACGCAACATCACCGAGACGTACCTGCTTCTTCCTCCTCGAAACAAGCCATCTCCAAGATCCAGTTTCTCTCTCCCCCAAACCTCCTCTCTGCAGATCCTCCGGCTCCCCCAACAAGCCATCTCCAACTTCCTCTCTGCAGATCCCCCAGCTCCTCCTCCTACCTTCACGCCTCCTCCATGGATTCCCCCCGCCCAGACGACGACTCCCTATCTCATCCTCCTCCTACCTCGACCTACCCCCGACCTCGCACAGCAGCAGCTGCCCTCCCCCTACCCCGATGATTTCTGCGCGGGCGGCGTCGACTTCCCCACCTCCACGCCCGAGGACCTCGTCCTCCCCTACATCTACCGCATGCTCATGTAGGAGAACATCGACGGCGGGCCCTGCGGCCACGGCGCGCGCGGTGGGCACCGACGCGCGGGCGTCCTCGCTCTGTGTCCTCGTCCTCTGGCGTTCACGCGGCAGTCGGCGACGAGGGCCTAGGGCGGCGAGCCAGCGACGCGGGCCTAGGTCGGCGAGCCAGCGACGAGGGCCTAGGGCGGCGAGCCAGCGACGCGGGCCGGCGGCGAGCCAGGGACGCGGGCCGGCGGCGAGCCAGCGAGGCGGTCATCTGCACAGAACTTGATTGCTTTTTATTTTTGTTTTTGGGGTGTTTTATGTAAATTTGCTCTGTATTTTTTTAACTGTATTTGCTCTGTATTTTTTTAACTGTATTTGCTCTGTAATGTTAACTGCTCTGTACTATGATGGTTAGCGCCCGAGTAATTTGAACTACGCTGTAACTGCCCCTAAAAAACCTGCTCTGTAACCGCACCTGGGCCAGTTGGACTGCACTTTTTTTTTGTTTCCTATGATGGTTAGCTGTGGCGCACGGTAATCCTACTTTTTTTCATTTCCTAAGATGGTAACTGTGGCGCACCAGAACACTATGCATAGCGCACTCTTCTTTTCTTTTGTGTCCGGGGATGGTTAGGTGTGGCGCACCGTAATAGTACTAGTGGCGCATTGTATAGTGCTCCACTGGTATGTGTCCTACTAGTGGCGCATAGGAGGTGCGCCACTGCTAACTGTTAGCAGTGGCGTGATAGTAGTGGCGCATCCCTAGTGCGCCACTGATAGCTAAAAGTGGTGCGCCACTAATAAGCTATTTTCTAGTAGTGTCGTCCTCCAGCCAGGACCCCCTGGCTGACCTGCTGGCCGCAGACCACAGCGACGACGGGCACTGGGCCTCGCCGGAGCTAGACCCAATGTCGGACGAGCTGGAGGCCATCTGCGCCGCCATAGTGGCCTCCCCTCTGTCGTTTCTCTCCACTCCGGGAGGGCCTGCTGGCGGCGGGTGCCCGAGCTTCAGCCCATCTCCGCTCAGCAGAGCCTCGCCGCCATCTCAGGACGGCGCAATGGCGCAGCAGGTGCAGAACATGTCCATCACGGGCACCGACGACTTCCTGGACTCCCTCTTCGCCGCGCCGCCTGCCTCCATCCTGGGCGCCACTCCACCACGTCCTCCTATCAAAGGGCCATCCAAGGAGATGGCATCCGCCACGCCGCGCCGCAGCGCTCGACAGGCCAGCGCTCGACAGGCTGGGCTCCCAGCCACCCCGGTGGCACAGCGTGCCTCCATCCGCCTGGCCAAGGAGCTTGCAGCGATCGGAGACGAGGAGCAGAAGGCCGACGCTGCCGCAGCGGCACTGGTGCAGCGCTTCAAGACGCCGCTCGACGACTCAGACGTGGATGGGCTTGCGGTGCTGACAAGGATCGACCGCGACGCCATCCTGCGCAACGCAATGCAGTCTTCCGTCGCTAGAGGTGCCACCAAGGCACATTAGTTTTCCATGTATTGCAATCTTTACTATCGTAGGCGACGACCGGCCTTAAGCCGGACCAAGTTAGGTTTATTTAGGGTCCAGTGGTTTGTGCTCATGGGGCGATCATTCTGTGGCGGTTTTGTTGGGGATCGCCGCTTCCCCCTGTATGCTTGGATGGTGTTAATCTTAGTTAGTTTCGTCGCCATTATCTGGAGTTCTACTGTGTGTCTCAATGAGTGACAACATTTGCCCAATTTTCTGCTGGAACGTCAGCGGCTTAAACAACCCTGCACGCTGCCTTGCTGTTTGCGAGCTCGCAACCTCTGCTAGGGCCGTGATCCTTTGTCTACAAGAGACAAAGCTAGACCTAATCAACGACTCTCTTGCCTGTGAAATAGCTTGACCCTCCCGACGCTCCTTCTTTTTCCTCCCGGCCGACGAAACAAGAGGAGGCGTAGCGCTCTTCTGGGATCCCTCCATCGTCCACATCACCAACCCGTCCATCCGACAGTTTTCCATCTCAGCATCGGTCACCATCCTGAGTTCCGGCGCCTCGTTCACCATGTCAACCGTGTACGGGCCAGCGGAGGATGCAATCAAACCAACTTTCCTGCAAGAAATGAAGGATCTCGTGCCGTCCGCCGGAGAGCCGTGGCTCATCGCGGGGGATTTTAAACTAATCTACGAAGCACGAGACAAGAACAAAGACAACCTCTGTAGACGCCTTATGGGACAGTTCAGAGCGGCCCTTAATCAGGCTGAGCTGTTTGAGCTTCGCTGCTCCAACAGGAAATTTTCCTGGAGCAATGAAAGAGAGCTGCCCACCCTATTAAACCTTGACCGCATTTTCTGCAATGCGGCCTGGGATGCCATCTTCTCCCCATGCGCTGTTCAGGCCCTCTCTACTTCACACTCAGATCACTGCCCCCTGATGCTATCCGGACTCAACACCCCTCCGCGCAAGGCACGCTTCCGTTTCGAAAACTTTTGGCCGCGTCACGAGGGCTTCCAGGAAACGGTGAATGCGGCCTGGCATGAGCACGTCTTGGCTAGAAACCCGCTCGCACGGCTGCGGATCAAGTTGGGCCGTGCTAGCCGCGCCCTACGCCGATGGAGCAAAGAGCTCTTTAGCGACAACAAGCTACAGCTGCACCTTGCCACGGAGATAGTTCTCCGGCTAGATGAGGCTCAGGACTCCCGCGCCCTGTCCACTCCTGAATTCCGCCTAAGAAAGGCATTGAAGCTCAGGATTTTGGGCCTCGCCGCCGTCGAGAGAGCTAGGCGGCGCCAACAATCCCGTCAAGTGTGACTCAAAGAGGGCGACGCGAACACCCGCTTCTTCCATGTCAAGATCAATGCTAGGCGCCGACGCAACTTCATTCACCAATTTAGCTCTAAATCCGGGGTCCATATCACACACGACGATAAGGAGAAAGCCCTGCATGATCATTTCTCGCAGGTCCTTGGCACGCCAGCAGACCGGTCTCGCTCGTTCGTGTGGCATGACTTGGACTTGCCGACCTTGCCCCCTGCGGGCATCGACAATCCCTTCTCGATGACGGAGATTTGGGAAGCTGTCAAGGACTCGCCAGCCGAGAAAGCGCCCGGGCCGGATGGCTTCACCGGGGTCTTCTATAGGAAATGCTGGCCGACGATCAAATGGGACATCATGGCAGCCTTCAACCACCTTTACCGCATGGCCGGTGGTAATTTTGCCGCTCTCAACTCCGCCTTCATCTGCCTCATTCCAAAAAAAGAACAGGCCCTCTCCGTCAACGACTTTCGGCCAATCAGCTTGCTACACTCCTTCGCCAAGCTCTTCTCAAAGGTTTTGGCAAGGAGGATCACACCCCTTATGGGGGACTTGATCTCACATGCCCAAAGTGCTTTCTTGAAGTCAAGATGCATCCACGACAACTACCTCTTCGTCAGCAACCTCGCCCGCGCCCTCCATCGGAAACGGAAGCCATCCCTCCTCCTCAAGCTAGACTTCGCTAAGGCGTTCGACTCGGTCTCTTGGGAATACTTGCTCGAGTTGTTACAACGCTTAGGTTTCCCGGCGCGATGGAGAGACTGGATTGCCCTCCTCTTGTCCTCGACCTCTTCAGCTGTGATCTTGAATGGCGCGGAAGGAGTGTCCTTCGGCCACAGGAGGGGCCTTCGGCAGGGAGACCCCTTGTCGCCCCTCCTGTTCATCATCGCCATTGACCCACTTCACAGGATCCTCCAGCGCGCCACGGACATTGGTGTCCTCTCGCCTCTGCCGTTGCGCGAGGCAAAACTTAGGGCAAGCCTCTATGCCGATGACGCCATCGTCTTCATGAACCCCATCAAGGATGAACTTCAGTCCCTCCTACGCATTCTCAAGGCTTTCGGAGAAGCCACGGGGTTGCGCATCAACATTGACAAATGCTCCATCTCAAGCATTAGGTGCGACGACATCGACCTTGACGAGGTACTCGCCCCCTTCAACGGTGAGAGAGTACAACTTCCGATCAAGTATCTTGGTCTCCCCCTCTTCCTCGGCCGACTACGCTTCTCGCACCTCCAACAAATCCTAGACCGGGCTCGGGCCAACCTGGCGGGGTGGCGCGGCAAATTGATCAACGCAGGAGGCCGCCGCACACTTTCCATGTCCATGCTAAGCACCCTTCCCATCTTTGCTCTGACCGCCCTCAAACTCCCAAAAAGGTTCTTCGTGGCGTTCAACAAAATACGCCGCCCCTTCACTTGGGGAGCTGAGGAAAACGACCTCGCCGGCGGGAAGTGCAAGATTGCTTGGTCCAAGGTCTGCTCGCCGTTGGACCGAGGTGGCCTTGGGCTGCCAAACTTGTCGCTCTTCGGTCGCGCGCTTCGCCTTCGATGGCTGTGGTATGAGTGGACAGACCCTGGGCGACCTTGGGTGGGTATGCCCGTTCCTTGCGACCGCACGGACCGCGACCTCTTCACGGCGGCCACACGCGTGCGCATCGGCGATGGCACCAAAGCCTCTTTCTGGGACTCGACATGGCTCGCAGACTCCCCGCTTCGGCTATCCTTCCCGCTACTCTACGCGCACTCCAGGCGCAAGTGGCGAACAGTGGCGCAATCACTGACCGACAACAGATGGGTTGCCGATCTCAGGCACAACCTAACAACGGCAATCTTGGAGGAATTCCTGCAGGTTTGGCGCTTGCTGCGGATCGCCAATACCGTACTCCAGCCCGGTGTACCCGACACCATCTCCTGGATACTCACGGCTGACAGCGTCTACTCCGCAAAATCAGCTTACAGGATGCAATTTGAGGGTCACACCCTAACCACCTTCAGACGTGATGTGTGGGGAACGTGGGCGCCGCCAAAACACAAATTCTTTGTGTGGCTTCTTTTCCACAATAGATTGTGGTGTGCTGATAGACTTCAGCAAAGGGAATGGCCCAATGGATACTTTTGTCCTCTTTGTAGGAGAAACCTTGAGACGTCCCAACATCTTATCACGGAGTGCCCTTTCTCTCGGGAGATTTGGACCACCATTGGTACATGGCCTCACTGTGACGGGGTTCTCAACGCTGCGCATAGTGCCACAAGTAGCATTACAACTTTCCGGGAGCAATGGCTAGAGGCGTCCCCAATGATCCATCAAAGGGGTCAGCTCACTCTTCCTTCTCACATGTTGGCACATCTGGCGAGAGCGAAACGAAAGAACTTTTCGCAACAAAGAGGGATCGGTCCAGCAGGTCATCTCCTTCATCAAAGATGAAGCCCAGGAGTGGGCGTTCGCTGGGGCAAAGGCCTTGCGCAAGCTCATGTTCGAGCCCCCATAATTTCTTTGCTGCCTCCTAGTTCGTAGTTCCTAGTTTTTTCTCATTTCTTTTATCTTTCATCCTCGCCCAAGGGCAACTTTGTATGCTATTTCTACCTGCTAATATATTGAGCCAGTGATTGCTGGACCTTTCAAAAAAAAAAAAAAACTGATTAGCTCTAAATGTAACTTGCTACTAGTCTGCTACTGCTTCATACTACAAGCTCAGACTGCTCGCATTGTGTGTCAAAGGAAAAAAAAAAAGTTCAGATCGCTCAGACACTACTTGCAAAAAACAGCAGTGCCATGAAATATATTGCAGATTTATAGATGGAGACATGGAGGCGCAGACTAGACAATATCGATTGAAGAAATATGCAAACGAGGAACACTGAAGAGACATTATTTCTCGGTGGTCAATGCAGCTGAGGCACAGGACTACACAGGAGCAGAGCAGCAGATCTCACTCCAGCATGCACTACGGTGCCCACGGTATGACGGTGCAATGCACTCCAACATCGCATATGCATACTCGACACTAACACCTGACTAATGTACCATGAAACTCTTAACAGAGCAGTAGAGTTCACACACTGATGAGCGCACAGAGAGATGGACTAATGTAGCATGAAACTCGATCTTAACACAGCATAGAGCCGGCCGGCTTCTTCTCCACCTCCTAACCAACGCGCATTAACAGATCTTGAAGCCGGGACGTCAGCACCTCCACGACCGCGACAGTCCAGCAGTACAGCGGCCAGCCAAGTTCCCCACCGCACGCCGCCGCGTCGTCCCCTCCGTCGGGCTTCTGTCGTCGCAGAAGCACGGCGTCGACGACGTACAGGGCGAGGGGGGCCTCCGACGACGAGATCGTCTTCGTGACCGTGGCCTGGCCGTCCCGGGGCCACGTCGGCCCTAGCCACAGGCTGATGCCGTCGCCCCTGTCGCGGACGAGGACGGTCTGCGTCTCGTTGTCGGCGACGGCCAGCGTGCGCAACGCCACCCAGGCGAAGGGCGCGAGCTGCGCCCGGTCGTAGCGGGCCGCCACTCCGTGGTCCAGCAGCACGTTGGCCCGGACGCCGTCGGCGAGTGCGCGGAACGTGGGCACGAAGGCGTCGACGGCCTTGTCGTCGGGGCAGAAGAGAGTGAGCCCTCCGCCGCCAGCTACGAGGCGCTGCTGGAAGACGTCGCTGACGTTCGGCGTCGCGGCGACGAGGGCCGCGAACCTGCCGCAGCCGCTCGTGGACATGATGTCCATGAGCTGCCCCTGCGGCGAAGCGTCGGACGCGTGACCACGGTCCGAGACTCCGAGTCGGGGGTGGCTAGGAGCTCGAGATGGGGGAGGAGGAGGATAGCCCCATAGTCGCCGCTGGCGGTGGCTACGGACGCGATGAGCAGAAGGCCGAGCAGAAATGGTGTCGCCATCGCAGGCAAAGCCGGAGCGATCTGCGAGAGGATCAGTGGAGGGGAAACTCTTTTCTAACGGAACCGCTTCCTACCGGACATGGCCCGGCCAATCAGAAGCTGCCACACGTGACCGGGTTTACATACACAAGCCTGTATTCCGCCTTGGCTGCTAGTGGCTCACCGTGTGCTTTCCATTCGCTCTCTCTTTGCTTATTAACTTCACCACGGCTATTGTTCAAAAAACAAAAAAATCACCACGGCTAGCTAATTCTACTTTAGAGTGAAATATATCGCGCCGGACCAAAAAAACAGTTCCAGCCGCGTCCCTCAAAGACGAATTTTCTCCGGCGCGGCCCGATACGGTGTCCGGCGCCTCGAGCCCGTCCCCGTCCCACAGGGGACGCACCGGGCACGCCGGACACAACGAAAAGCGAGGCGAACCGACGCGGGGCCGACGTGTCAGCGGCTCGGAAGGGTAAAATCCTGTCGCCTACATTTGGTCAAGCGACGTTAATGGCGTCCTTGTTTTTCCAGGCGACGCTGGGACGCGTCTCGTCATGCATGGCCGCCGTGTGGTTGTCCGCGCCGGCGTTATTGTGTGCAACCACCCGCTGTCGCCGCTGTACATTAAGACGCCCTGCGGTTCGTCTCTCACCGCTCCCAAACCTTCTCGTCGCCGCCGCCCCTCCCAGATCTTCTCCTCGCCGCTCCAAACAATGTCGACCTCGTCCTCCCGCAAGATCGCCGCGGCGAACGGCTTCGGCCGCGACAGCCTAACCGTGCCGGAGGCGTGGGCGTTGTACCGCGCGGAATATCCTGTCCCGCCGGACATGCGCCTGCCAAGCAGCGGCGGCTGGCGGATGGGCGCGAACGGCATTGGCGTCCCGCCGCCGCCGAAGCCGGGCACGTAGCAATGGAGGGACGACATCAAGGCTCGGCAGGCTCAACTCACCGCCGAGGAGCGGGCGGATCCGACATGGGCGGCCAAGGACAACGACGAGTGGTGGGCCACGTACTTCAAGGCCAAGTATGACATCGAGATGCGGAGCACCATCGGCCTCATCGGAGGGCCAACAGCTGGAACAAGGACGGCCGCGCCCTGTTCTGGGGCGCACCCTCGACAACGTCATCCGCGGCATCCGCAACGGTGCTCAAAGGTTGGAGACGCCGCCCTCACCGCCACCGTCTCCTCAAGGAGGACCACCGCAATGGCAGCCGAGGAGGACCACGTACTCGTCCTCCTCGAACTCTTCTTCCTCAGGACCGGCCCGATCGACGCCGTCCTCGTCGTACCGCTCGGCGCCCTACACCGTCCCCAAACGAGAGGTGAAGGAGGAGCCGGCGACGCCCGTCAACACGAGGCGTGGCGGCAGCCGCGGCAGCAAGAGAGGCGTGGCGGCGCCCTCCTCATCCCGAAGCCGGAGGTGAAGGAGGAGCCGGAGGAAGCATCGCAGGCGGCGCTGCTGGCGGAGTACGAGCGGCAGCAGCGGCTCATCGCCAGCAGCGACGACCCCGAGGACTGCCCAGGGCTGCGGGCGGCGTGCTTGGCGTCGATGAACGACAAGGAGGCCTGGAGGGGCAACATCGACATGGCGATCGCCATGTCCATCCGCGACTCCGGCAAGCCGCTCGTGGACCTCACCGATGACGGCGCATGACCAAGCGGCTTGGTGAAGGACGAGCCCGTCGACGAGCCCGACGAGCGCGTCAAGCAGGAGGTCGTCACCGACGACATGTACAACTTCCGCCAGTACTATGACGCCTCCGGCCGCCGCAAGTACTTCTAGATTAGGTTTAGTTTAAATTTAGTCAAATTTCGTTCGAATCTATGTAATATATGCCAAGTTTGGATGAATCTATCGAATCTCGCTTAAGTTTAAATTTTTCGAAATTTTGTTTGGTGGACGCGACTGGGCAGCGACGTCCCCCAAACGCGTTACGAACGAAACACGTCCCCAGAACGCTCAATTCGGCGCGATTTGGGGACGCTTTGGGGGGACGCGACTGGAGATGCTCTTACGTACATGGCCCACCGGTTGTATTCATATTCACCCTCTTCTCACACCCAATCTCCTCGCACCAATCTCCCCAAGTCGATATCACAATGCTTCCTCTGAAACTCTAGTGGGTTTAGCCAACAATGTACCGTCCACGAGATTAAGTGTAGTTAGAGACTAATAACTGAAATACTAGTAGTAATTTTGAAAATAATAGAAAAAAGAGGAAGTGGAAAAATTAGACAAAAAATTTGAATGAAAAAAATCCCCGTGGAGGACCTTTAATCCCAACCGCGGCGCGCGCCCGCAGTCCACGTGGAGAGCCTTTACTCCCGATTCGTAACGCAACCGGGACTAAAGAGGGAGGCTTTAGTCCCGATTTCGTAGTCCCGGTTGCAAAACCGGGACTAAAAGCCCTTACCAACAAGGACTGAATTCCCTTTTTCTACTAGTGTCGCCTTAGGCTGTCAGGTATCCGAACCGGGCGCAGCGAAGCACGCCTTTCGACGCCAGGTGCTCGACTCTTCTCCTTGGTGTCGTCCCACGCCGCGAGGTGATCACGTGCATGCGGCGCACTCTCGGCTTCTGGTCAAGTGCTCTACTCTGGTGCCCGAGTTCCTCATCGCTGCTAGCGACCTTACCCGTGGAGGTTTGGGAAGATGTTCTTACAAGGGTGAAAACCCAAGGTCTGGCCTTAACTGGTTGCGTCTGGCAATGACGTTGTTGGAGGCAATGTTTTGAGAGCGGCGACTATCTTCAGGGTGAAAACCTAAGACCTTTGGTTGAGCGATAATGGCTCTGCGCTGCGCCTCGCTGTCGTGCGACGCACTCGGCGAGTGCCACAGCCCCTCGACCTGGACTCCACATGCACAGCCTTGAGGTCCACTCTCCCGTGTGAAGGAAGATTGGCGACCGCGCCATCCCTGCCCTTTCGACATCCAAGCGTGGCGGCCACCATCGGCGCCGGCGCCGGCAGCGGCCGGCGCGGAGGAGTAGGCCTTGCTTGCTAGGGTTTGTGGGGGGCTTCCATAGCCGCCCTCGCGCGAGCGGCCCGGGAGCAGCGTGGGAGGAAACCTCCTCCTAGCTTTGTTTCGATGAATAAGGCGCATCACTCCATCCATTAGCTATGGTCGATCAGCACTAAACTGGCACCGATGCACGTTGTGTGAGGTAAAAAGAAGTTGACATCGTACGTGTTTGCATCCTCTAGCATCTACATATGTTCTGTGGTCACATTCATTTGATTGCACATGCATGTGCACTGCTGTTACATATACGGCAATCATGCTTTAATTTTAGATGGAGACACATGAGGCTTGAAGAAATAGAGGGGGTCGGGTGTTTCTGCGTCCGAGTGTGATACACCTCTGATCTGTCTGTTGCTTTTACAGAACTTTAGCTTATACGTACGTATTCATCATTGACGGTTTGAACAGATTACTTCTCAGGGAGTACTTTCCCGCCAGAGCTAAACTCGGCTATCCCTTGGAGGTTGCATTGTGCGCATCCACGTACCAAGGGCGCGTTTTGTAGCCTGCAACTAATTTCTGCACCACTGGTGCAGTGGAAAGGAGCCCCTACGCGTTTAAGATGGGTCATGGGCCAAAAAAGCCACGTTGTTTGGTGATATGCACAGAGTTTTTTTCTTTTGGCCCCATCGAGATTTGGACCATGCCCGTTTGATAGGTTGGTTTTCAGGCCTTGTAGCAGCCCAGAACGGCGCCAGCTGTTTGGTTGCAACCCATAATCTGGTTCTGCTTACCTCTTTCCTTCAGTGGTGAGGTTTACCGGCGATCAGCAACACAAGTAAGAACACAATCATAGATGACAGAGAAGTTAGGTGATCATAGACGACACAAGTTCACGACACAACATTTTGCAGACACGATCATAGTTTTGGACACGGCAGACAGGATCATAGGTTAACACACTAGACACGAACAGGAACTAGACACGACATGGTAACAGGTTTGCTTCAGACATGATGCTCGGAGACGACACAGCTGCACACTACTAGGAAAAGGTCTAGCCATAAGATTGCTAGCAGTGGCGCACCACTACATAGGTGCTCCACTGCTATATAGCAGTGGCGCACCAAAAAGTAGTGCTCCACTAGTAGTATATTACCAATGGCGCACTAGTTTAGTCATGCGCCACTACTAAATGTAAAACTAAGTTATAAATTGGTTTAGAGTTAGCAGTGGCGCACCAAATATAGGTGCGTCATTACTATTTAAATAGCAATGGCGCACCTATATTTGGTGCGCCACTGTGCTGCGAGTATAATGGCGCACTAGATGTGGTCCGATGTGGTGCGCCACCGGCCATCGCACATACCTCCACACCGTGCGCGCGTCCCCACCGCGGGCACATGGCACGCACCTGGCGTGGCACACACCAACCCACTTTCTTTCTCCCCACCCCGCACAACCCTCCCCAGAGCCCAGATCCACTTTCTCTCTCCTAGGCGCGGACACCCCCGACCCCTCCTCCCCGAAGCCCTGGGACGGCGTCGGCTGCGACTCCGACGGCCGCGTCAAGGCCATCCAGGTCGGTAACCTCACGGCGCTCATCCGCCTGGAGGTCTTCGGCCCGCTACCTTCCCTCGCCGGGCTCTCCTCTCTCCAGCACCTCCTCCTCAACGACAACCGCTCCACCGCTCTCCCCCCTTGCGGCCGAGCTCGAGAAGCTCCGCGGTGGCGCCGACGGCTGGCGCAAGGTGGAGATCCGCCGCCGTCGTGTGCATCCTCTTGTGTGGGGAGCACCGTGGCGGTACCATGCATCCTCGTCGCCGGCGCCAAGTACCGTGCATCCTCGTCGCCGACACCAAGTATCATGGCGAGTCGAGTACGCGGCCAGCTGGAGGAGTACTGCGAGCGCCGGTTCGAGCATCCACGGCGTAGACCAGATCGTGGCCGAGCGCCGGTTCGAGCATCCACGGCGTAGACCAGATCGTGGCCGAGCGCATGCGGGCAACAACGCCGGCGCCACCGAGTCCAAAGGACTTGATTGCGTTTTCTCCTTTTTTTCCAGGGTTCTAGCTGCAAAGTGTACTGGTGGCCTTTAATAAATCTAATTTGTAATAAAATAAAAGTGGTCTTTGACTAGTCAACACAGATCCAGCGCCACAGCCTGGCACCTGCCACACCTAGGCCCACGTGGCCTTTTTTTTTACTATTTTGTCCAGCAGCAATGCGCACCCTGCATATAAACTGTGGCGCACCCTGTTCTTATACCAATGGCGCACGTTGCAGTTATCAATGGCGCACCTACTAGTGCGCCACTCCTATGTATCCTTAGTAATGGCGCACCGAGTGGTGCGCCACTGCTAATAGTTAGCAGTGGCGTGATAGTAGTGGCGCACCACTAGTGCGCCACTGATGGGAAAAAGTGGTGCGCCACTGATTGCCTGTTTTCTAGTAGTGCTGGTGTCATCGCCATGGTACGGGCACCTGCTCACCACCTCAGTGCAGGTGTGGTCGAAGATGACCACACTGTACTCGAAGGAGGACAGCTTCCTTAAGGTGAGGAACTAGCCTGCCTTGAGCTAATGGGCGACAGCGAAGGATGTCCATCCCTGGTCGATGAATCCGTCATTGCCTTCTCTCCTCGTAGTCATCTTCCAGTTGCATCCGGTTTTGGTGGTGACGATGATGTTGGAAGGAATTTCTCTGAACCACTTGACGAAAGCTTTATGGATCATGAGCCGGCCGAAGGTGGGCTTGAAGATGATGCAGAGGAAGTGGTCCAGCCCTGCCTCCTCGTGAAAGTGGCCGACCTTAGCCGGCCTTCCACGACGCTTCTTCACCGGTCCCTCGCCGGGAACCTCAGCAGTTGACCCAAGCATGATCTTCTCCATCTGCCAGAAGAACACAAGCCATTAGAGGTGTGCCTGCTCACAGGTAGTTTAGATGAAAACATACATTGATAACATTAGTAAGGCCTCATACATTTGCTCACATGGCAGGCATAGGGAGTGGCCACAAACTAAGTGTAGTGTGCAACGACTGTGGCACACATGACTAAGTTTGAGGCCACCACCTAGCCTTCCATTGTGTCTTTGTTTAATCATTGGCCAATACGCTAGACAAATCAAAACGAGGCCTCATATGTAGGATCACACGGCAGGCAAAGGGACTGTCCGCAAACTAAGTCTGGCACACATGACTAAGTTTGAGGGCAGCACCCTGCCTTCCGTTGTGCCATAGTTGAATCATTGGCCAATACAGAACTGAAGAAGGAGAAACATGCAAAGCAGGGTATCAGAGGCCTCATACAATGAGGACATATGGAGGAGATGTTTGACCAGAACCAATGGCATGGTCATGTTAAGTCATGCCATAGGTTCTGATCAATCATATCCTCGTACTATGATTCCAGGTTATAATCATTGGCCTAGTTCAATTAAGAAACAACACACGTAGCAGTTCAAACTGAGTACATTAAGAGTGTATTTAGGGTACATTACAAATTCTACTTTGGACACATTACAAATTCTCGTACAGTACATCTACAGCACATTCACCACTCGTCACAAGTAGCCCTGATCATCTTGAGCTTGTCCTTGATTACAAAGTTCACTTTAAGAAGATCGTATATGTCATACTCTAGATTTCTCTTCTCAGCCTCCAAAGCCTTTTTTCTGCCTCTCATTCCTGTTTCTTAGCCCTCATCACTTCAGCATAGCAATTTCGTTCTTCAAGTCCTCCCACTCCTCTTGCGTCTGAACAAACTAGTGCAACTCAGCTCAATTTTTCGCACAAAAATCACAACATGCTAAACCCGAAAACAAAAAAACCCTTCCCCTCTATGCATGCATAGTTAAATCTGGCAGTTTCACCAATCCAAAACCCAGTCTATGAAGGATCTATCGCGATTAGAGATTAGACTATCAGATCTAAGCAAATCGAGACCGTGAATAGCAAGAACTGAACAAGAACAGCAAGCAATGGCGAGGAACACGTTCCAAACATCAATCTGAACCCTATCCTAATGGAAACCCTAGCACATAATGTGCATGTCGTCGCAAATGCACGAGAATGGCATGTTCTGGCAGAACGAGTACGAAGGTGAGAAGGAGAGGTCGTTACCTCCATTGTTTCGGCCGAGGACGAGCTCGAGGTCGCGGGCGAACTCGAGATGCCGATGAAGAGTGCGGAGCAGGTTCTGACGGATGTCGCGGTGCTTCTCACCGATGTCTCCTCCTCCGGTACCGGTGCTCCTCCGTGCGGCGGTCCGGCGGATTGGTCGGCGGGAGAGGAACCGCCGGGTGATGTGACAGTTTGGGGGAGGTGAGAGTGCGGTCGCGAGTGAGAGGAAGGAAAAGGGAGCGGTGAGGCTAATTATGGCGCGTGTTCCCGAATGGGCGCGACGTTTCCGCCTCCCTTCCCCACGCGTGTAGCCTCCTGGCCGCAACGGGCCTGGCCCGGAGAAACTGCCATTCCGGGTGTTTCTCCAGGGCCTGTCCCAGGGGTGTTTTGAGAACTGTGCAATGCAACAACGCGAGTCGGACCAAGCATCCAAACGAGCCGAAAATTGCTGGCCCGATGCGAGCCAAGGTCCCTCCAGGCTACCAAACGCACCCCAAGTGAGTATCCAATGGTACAAAACACAGAAAGTTCATAGAGTAGTTGTTCATGCCGCACGGTGAGCACATCTCTTTTCTCTTACTCCCTCCGTCCACAAATAATTGTACATGTAGGTTTTTCAAGTTAAATTATGAAGTGGAGTCGCTCAATTCATTGGATTTGATTTCCGTGCGATGAGAGAGAATCAATTAAACTGCATTAGAAAGATAAGAGTACACTATTTTATGGATAAAGTTTAAAGCTAGATGTCCACTTATTTGAGAACATGGGGAGTACGTTGTGACTTTATCACACCATGTGCCATGTGGTATAGCTTGGACACCCAACCAGACTGCGACAGGTTGCCTCCTACACAGTGGGATATGGATACTCATGAATCCTATAACCTGTCTGTCCTAAAATTCATATTTCTAGCACTTCAAAAAATTAAAAACAATATTAGCAGGTAGAGGACGCATGTATGTGTATACGTAAAAAATTTCATACCCAAATTCAAAAATATGTAATTTAGATAAAAATCACAAGTTTCAAATGAACCGTCGAAATCTCCTTCGAAATTTACGTAAGTTAGTAGTCGGATAACTAGATAACTTAGTATGGGAGTAAGTTTAAACGAGTTCAGGAGTACCCATATCTAAAATATTTCCTTTACCTACACCCACCTACAAAAGACGCCCAAGATTCATCCAGTAGTGTTATATGGGCGGCGTGTGATTAATGGCCTCTACGGATCGTACTCCGTCCATTTAATATAAGTGGTTCAACTTTTTCTACATACTAGACAAGAATAAGATACTTATGTGTTGTAGGACAGTATAAGTTTTGTACTATTTCAATGCTTATGATTTTTCTATTACTACTGCTTCATACTTCCTACAAGGATTATGAGACCGCTCGCACTACTGTCAAAGGGAAAAAAAAGTAGAATACGTTCTTCAGATCTCTCAAACGCTACACTTTCTTGTTCACGACGACAAGAAAGCAGAGAGCAGAAAGCAAAAATGTTGCAGATTTATAGACGGGGAGATTCATGGACGCGCACACAAGACAATTAGATGGCTAGCTTGAAGAAATATGCAAACGAGAAGCACTAGAGACATTAGATATTTCTCAGTGGTCACAGGAGCCCATCGAGCAGCAGAACTCACTCACACACACTCAACGCCGACGCCGATAGCTTGGGACTAAGACGTCAGTAATGTACCGGAACAGCACCACCGCCCCGCCCGGGACAACAAAGCAGCGTAGCCAGCAGGAGCGCACAAAGGCAAGGAGGTCACCGCACGCCGACGCCTCGTCCCTTCCATCAGGCTCCTGTCGTCGCACAAGCACGCCGTCGACGACGTACAGGACGAGGGGGGCCTCCGACGACGAGATCGTCTTCGTCACCGTCGCCTGGCCGACCCGGGGCCACGTCGGCCCTAGCCACAGTCTGATGCTGTCGCCCCTGTCGCGGACGAGGACGGTCGCGTTGTCGGCGACGGCCAGCGTGGGCACCGCCACCCATTCGAAGGGCGTGAGCTGCGCCCGGACGTAGCGGGCCGCCGCTCCGTGCTGCAGCAGCACGTTTGCCTGGACGCCGTCGGCGAGTGCACGGAACGTGGGCTCGAAGGCGTCCACGGCCTTGTCGTCGGGGCAGAAGAGGGTGAGCCCTCCGCCGCCCGCTACAAGGCGCTGCTGGAAGACGTCGCTGACGTTCGGCGTCGCGGCGACGAGGGCCGCGAACCTCCCGCAGCCGCTCGTGGACATGATGTCCATGAGCACCTGCGGCGGCGGCGGCGCGTCGGACGCGTGAGCACGGACCGAGTCGGGGGTGCCTGGTAGCTCGAGATGAGGAAGATCTCTTGCCCCGCCGTCGCCGCCGGCGGTGACTACGCCCGCCATGAGCAGAAGGCCGAGCAGGAAGGGTGCCGCCATCGCAAGCAAAGCCGGAGCGAGTTGCGAGAGGATCGCAGTGTAGGTAGTGGCCGTGAGGGGATTTATGGACGGAGAAGGCAGGCAACTGCGACGATCTAAAGGGAATGGGGAGAGAGAGGAGTGTAAAGGCTCTGGAGCTTATACGTGTCGACACGCCAATGTCACTCGCACCGCGCGAAAGAAATTACCGAACATGAAATTATCAACAAATGCCAAGCAGAGAAAAATCTACTACAGTAGAACTGAATATGCTCTATAGTTTTACTCCATCCGTTAGTTAAGGGCGATAAGCACAAAACTGGCACGTACCGATCCAACCCCACCCGTGTCTGCATCTACATATATGTTCTTGGTCATCAATTCATCAATGATGATTTGCTTGAACATGTATGTGCACCTAGCACACGTATGGTAGCTTGCGACCCGATTTGCGTCTCACTGCGCCGGTGAGGTGGAACGTTATGCGCGTTTCATACGAGCTCTAGGCTAGAAAAACTTGCTGTTTGGTAGCGCACGAAGCCATTTTCTGCACCAGATAGGAAAGACAGTCCCCATTGTTTGGGTGCCCGCACAGGCACAGCGCACACCTTGTTTGGTTGCAGACATGAGTATATCGTGGTAACCCCTTTCATTTGAGTGGTGATGTTACCCAGTAGTGCTAACTGAATAACAACACTTTCAGCAACATTCTGTTCATCAAAAGGTGTTGTTGATACACATCAAGTACCCTGCTAGGCGATGCATAAAGCAGCTATACTTTGTGATGCATCACAGGTTCGTCACACGAAAGGCTAGTATATACCACCTCGTACAAGTTCATCATTACAGACCGAGAATAGAGTTGAAGCAAGTCCTAGCTAATGGAGGATACGAGACCAACTCCCGAAATATGCATGAAATCTTCAGCAGATCATGCCCATCGTCGAGAGGATGATGAAGAACGAAGCAGAAACACTAAGCATCAAACTGCTTGCGTAGCCAGGTCCTCCTCTCCAATGGCTATGCCTCACTACGCAGCATACTATTATTTGTTGTCTGCAATAAAGTTGAGTGTCCTGACTAGCAAGTTTGGTTGGTACAGCTGGTTCTTGCAGAGCAACCAGGGCGTGCAGTTTGTCTTTATCTGAGCATAGTTCGTGATTGGGTTGTTGACGTACTCACGATGCCTCAGGTAGCGCTGCAATCCATAAGGAATAAGTGTTAAGGCGGATGACTATGACATACTGTAAAATCAATGAAGGAACTCGATGAAGCTTATTACCTTCAGGTACTATTCCAACCTCTTGACATCACCAAGATAGAAGCAGCAACCATTCGCTCCACTGGAGAGTGTGATCGGATTTGATCTTGCTTATGACGCTCCACTTCGTCCTCCACTTTCTGATGTGGTTGTAGACCTGAAGAGTGCTCACATGTATGCCAGCGAATGCAAGAACACCATCAGCTACCTTCTTCATCCGTGCCTCCTTGAATCCTAGGCTAAAGCAGACACATGTATTGATGAGCTCAACCAAGCGGTTGGGCACAAACTCGTACATCTTTGGTTGCCAAAACATGGCACGTTTCTGTGCAAAAAGGGAAGCATAAGCATTGACAGATGGAGTAGAAAGATCAGGGGAGCCCACTGGTATGATCACCTACATGACAAATACCAGACGAACATAGCTAAGCATTAGCACATCACTGAACTACCATATTCATTAGCACATCAATGAAAACCAGACAAGAAAGAGTGTCCTTACAGTCAAAGGATCCACACGCAGCACCGAGGTCGGGAAGCAGGAGACCCTGGCGCAGAAGCACGCATCACAACCATCCCCGTGATAGATTCATATCTAACCTCGACAACCGTTCCCATGGTAGAGTAAGATCCAACCACGACCGGCGATGAAGGAATGGCCTACAATGGAGGCAGTGTACCCACAAGTTCTAAATCTAAAGATAGGGTTTGCAGAAGCTTACAACAACCGGAGTGCTCGATGCAGAGGAAGAACACGACAAGCCGTGGCCAGTTGCCGCCGCCACAGCCAACGTCGCCGCCGCCAGCCTCGGCGACCTTGCGGGTGAGGACCAGCCGGCCATGTCACCAGATCCTGAAGGGTGGATGAGCTCGAAATGGGGGGAATGAGGGATTTGGAATTGGCGGTAAGAGAGTTGTCCCTATATACGGTGGCGAATTTTTTACGGCGGTGACCGAATTCATCCCGCCGATTTTTCGCCGTTCCGCGGGAGCTCGCCTCATCTCCCATCGGTGGCTTTGCAGGAACGCGACGTTGTCGATTTTTGCAGAGACGAGGGTGGCTCGTTGGAAATGACCGATTGGGGCCTTCATCCTGGGCCTGGCAGGTGATTTAAGAACTGTGCGATGCAACAACGCGGAAGAGCCCAGAAAACCAAACGGGCTAAAAAAAAACTACGACGCATCACCCATACGAGCCAAAGGTCTTCCAGGATACCAAATGCTCCCCTAGCTTCTCTCCGCTCGCGCCACTGATAAGGACGTTGCTATATAAGGCAAGCATCCTTTAATTTTGGAGGGAGACACATGGCAATTGAAGGAGACAGTGGGGGTTGGTGCATCTCTGTGTGTGACCCCATTGATTTATGTGTTCCTCTTACAAAATTTTAGCTTGTCCTGTACAGTCAAAAAACACTTCCACGTTGTCCCGTGGAGATTAGGGAAGAAGTTTTTACAAGTGGGGTTCACGTGTTAGTGTTAGTGAGAGCAGATTGTAATCCCAGTCAGGCAGTTCCAGGGATTCAAATAGACCGGAATCAACAAGTTCAGAGTGCCAATGTCAGCAATTAGGACTGATGGTTCCATTTATCTTTTCCCTACAAGTTTAGTGTTCGTTTTGGATTTTTTTCCCCAACACAAGGCAAAATAAATCATGAAGCACAACCAGTGTATCTTCGGAAATTAGCGGAACGTGAAATGATCAACAAATGCCAACAAAAACAAAGATGTCTAGAACGGACAATGCGCTCTAATTTTACTCCATCCTTTAGCTATGGTCGGTCAGCACTAAACTGACATCGATGCAACCCCACGTCGACGTCGTGTCTGCATCCCCAGCATCTACATATGTTCTGTGGCCATCATTCATTTGCTTGCACATGAATGTTTACCTAGCTGCTCTCCACTCGCCAGTGCTACGCTGCTATATACGGCAAGCCGTGCATGCTTTAATTTTCGATGGAGTCATATTGATCTTGGACGGTTTGGACCTACTACCACTCCAGTGAATACGTTTCTGGCACTGTTTGGACCTACTACTACTTCGGTAAATATGTTCCGGCAAAGTTAATCTGGATTGCTTTTGGGTGGTTGCATTGTAACCAAATATCAAATGAGCATCCAATGGTACACCGAAAGTCTACAGAGTAATTGGTTCATGCCGGCCGCTCTGTTTCGGTTGGGAAGAACAAAGGGATCGCCTCCGGTAAGAAAATGATGCGTGTCTGCAGGTTTTGTATTTGCACGACTTCCATTAAAGATTGGATTCCACAGGCTAGCTTCAACAAACAAAACGGTGCTGCAGGCAGCCTAGCTAGCTAGAACGTGGTGCATTTATATGGGAAGATGTCATGTTTTGTAGCTCCTTTAGTTTCACTAGGAACTCAAGTATTGAAACGGTTCGAAAATTCAAAAAAAAAAAGTTGCGGGCACACAATAGCTTTACATGTCAGATAGATAGAAAAGCAAGTTACATGGGCGGACCTTGAGGTCCTTAGAGCAACACAAGCAGCTACCGTAAAAGTGGTCAAACCTGTAAAATTATCGACTTTTACAATTTCGATCGAGAAACGTGCGTAGAGTAGATCCCGTAAACTAGTCCGAACTGTAAATATTTTTAAAGGGCCCTATGAACCCACGCCCACCAACCATGTATAAGAGGTTTTGCAGGCCAAATCGAGTGAAATCCACGGGCCCCCGTAAACTGGTCAAACCTCGTCGGAGCAGACGCGCCGCCGCACTTCCGCCGCGGAACTAGCCGGATTTTTCCTGGAACTTGCGGGAATCCACCGAAAATGGCCGGAACCGGATAACACAAGCCGGAATCAAACTCCACTGTGGAGGCGGGGCCGGAGTAGGGCAGAGCGGGCCAGAGCAGGGCCGAACAGAGCTCGTCGGGGCGGAGCTTGCCAAGCCAGGGAGGGTTGGGCCGGGGCTGGGCGGGGCAGGCGCGACCGAGGCGCGGACGGGTGGAGGCGGGGTAGGGAGGACACGGTCGGGGCAGAGCTCGTTGGGGCCCGGCCGGACAGGAGCGGAGAAGACGCGGCCAGGGCGCAACTAGGCAAGGATGGAGAGGACGCGGCCAGGCAGTGGTGGAAAAAAAAAAAGAAAGATGACAGGTGAGCTTTTTGGCATATTCGGGAATATTCCATTTTACGGTTTTGGTATACAGGATCTGCTGGGCCGCAGCCCGCGCGAGCACATAATTCGTGTTTACCTTGGCCTATACTCTCGTTTTTACAGGTCATGAAATACGGTAGCTTCCCCGTATTTGATGATGATGAGAATGGTCTCAACTACTACCTTCTCAGTTTTATTCAATGACACTCCCTCAGAGGCTTTTAAACCAACGAGGGGTATTGATACGTCCAAAACGTATCTACTTTCCCGAACACTTTTGCTATTGTTTTGTCTCTAATTTATGTATTTTGGATACAACTAACACGGACTAAGGCTGTTTTCAGCAGAATTGCTCTGGTGTCTCGTTTTTGTGCAGAAATCCAACTTTCAGGAAAATCCTCGGAATTTATGCAAAGGTCTTATTTTTCCGGAAGAATTACGGAGCCAGAAGGGCAAGCCAGGTGGAGGCCCGAGGCCCCCACACACTAGGCCGGCGCGGCCCAGGGAGGGGCGCGCCGCCCTGTGTGGCCCCTCGGCTGGCCTCTAACGCCCTCCTTTGGACTACTTAACGCCTTCGACCTAAAAACGCACGGGGGATAGTCGAAGTCGCCAGAAACCATCCAGTACGCCGCCACCATCGCGGAACTCCGTCTCGGGACCAGAAACTCCGTTCTGGCACCTCGCCGGGACAGAGAATTGGAGGAGATCATCGCCATCATCACCACCGACGCCTCTCCATCGACCAGCCATGTTTCCCCCATCCATGTGTGAGTAATTCCCCCGCTGTAGGCTGAAGGGGATGGTAGGGATTGGATGAGATTGGTCATGTAATAGTCGTAAGATTGTTAGGGCATAGTGCCTAGTATCCGTTGTTGGTGCTTTTATGATATTGTTGCAACTTGTTATGCTTAATGCTTGTCACTAGGGCCCGAGTGCCATGATCTTAGATCTGAACATGTTATTGATTCATGAAGATATTCGTTGTTTATGATCTTACCTGCAAGTTTTATACACATGTTGCTGTCCGGAACCCGAGGCCCCAAAGTGACAGAAATTGGGACAACCGGAGGGGAAGGCGGTGATGTGAGGATCACATGTGTTCACGGAGTGTTAATGCTTTGCTCCGGTACTCTATTAAAAGGAGTACCTTAATTTCCAGTAGTTTCCCTAGAGGCCCGGCTGCCACCGGCTGGTAGGACAAAAGATGTTGTGCAAGTTTCTCATTGCGAGCACGTACGACTATATATGGAACACATGCCTATTGATTGATTAGTACTTGGATACCGTTTTATTATTATCTGCAAACTAGCAAGGTGGCCCTCGCAAATGCGAGGGTAGAATCTCAAAATATATAGAAAATCTATAACAATAGACATACATATATTATGCTTAATAAGATCTAGAGTCAACACAAGTTAAATTGTTAATAAAAGAGGTAAGTGTGCGGAAATTTCTTTGTATCATCTTCTCATGTGTTCGAATGATTAGTTCATGGTTTTAAAATCGTTGAAATAACAATATGTGCTCTTTGTATGCGCCGTTATCAATACCTAAAAATAAATTCACACATTAGCATATACAGTATTTTTTACTTGATGCCACATCAGTGCATGTGAATACTTCAATTAGGGGTAACTTCTAGTCGATTGACCCGTCTAACCTCAGTTTGGCCTTTATTTTTATTTGAATTACTATTTTTTTACTTAATTATGATTTTATTTTTAATCTACTATTAATTTATCTGAGTATAATAATTTATACTTCTCCTCAACTCTTCTATTACTCTCCAGCATAATCCTCACACCACGGTTCTCCTATAGACATAATTTTCTTTCTTCAAATACTGGTATAATTTTTCTAGAGCGAACAAATATTTAAAATTGAATTAATTAACTGTTATTACTAAATTAACATCACTCGCATGTAAGCTCGATGCCGTAAGATGAGCACGTACAAGCTAGGTAGCAAATATGCTGGTTCATCTATCAGGTGGATATGCTCATATGCACGTATTAGCCAGTTTGGCTAGACTACTTTCCTTAGCTAGCTAGCTTGACGTACAGATTGAATTACTTGCGGCTACTTTCTGAAACACACCCACACGCGAAAGACACAACGATCAAACGATCATGTTGCGGCACGCGCGTTATTTGTTTATATGTATAGAAGGTTTTGTGTAGCTAACCTAGTAAGATTATGACTCCTGGTTTCTACACTAATCGAACTGCACGTCCGTGCTTATTTCCAAGAACGCGCAACAGGAGCTCATTTTATCTTTCTTCTCCCTTATTCTCAACTCTTCTATTACTCTCCAGCATAATCATCACACCACGGTTCTCCATAGACACAAATTTCTTTTTTCAAATAGTAGTATAATTTTTCTAGAGCGAATGATTTAAAACTGAATTAATTAACTTTTATTACCAAATTAACATCACTCGCATGTAAGATAGAGGCCGTAAGATGAGCATGTAACACACGCGAAAGACACGATCAAACGATCATGTTGGGGCACGCGCGTGATTTGTTTATATATATAGAAGGTTCTGTGTAGCTAACCTAGTAAGATTATGACTCCTGGTTTCTACGCTAATCGAACTGCACGCCGTGCTTATTTCCAAGAACGCATAACAGGAGCTCTACGTTTGCGCCGGCATGTTGCTGCGTGAAGCAGAAGGTGCTGACGATGGGGCAGTGCGAGCACGTACGCAGCCAGGAAGCACCTACATGACCCTTGCGAGAAGAAATAAACTAACCCAATAATCCCGGGGCATCTCCAACGGGCTGATGTATTTTGGACGTTTAAAATATTTGGTTGTGTACGTTTGTGTCGGTCCGTGGACGCCATGCGGCACAGGGCGACCGTTTCCGTCGGCGGTATCCCCAGCGGTGTGGACGCATTTTTTTAGCGGAGACATCGTCAAGGTCGTTAATGGCGGCTTACCGTCCCGTCGAGGCCTAACGCCGGCCGTGGCTATATATGGTGGACACCGGCGGGGGTGACGGGCACACCTCAAGTTAAACCCTAGCATCCATCCATGGTCGTGGCTTCGAGTTCGCTGGCGACCAGAGCGTTTTGGTTGCGTCATTCGAGACCCTAGCTGGGGACGCCCAGCGCCATCAGGCTTGGGCAGCAGAGGAGGAAGCCCACAGCTATGCGGTCGCCATGGCTCGGGCGTACATGTGCTCCGACCTGGATTCGCTCCAGCGAGGGGGCTTTCTTCCGCGCGGGTCTAGCAGGAGACCCGGGAGCTGGCGGACGCCATCGCCGCTGTCAACACCCGGATTTTTAAGTCCAGATGCCTATTATGCCATTCATCGCAATCCCAGGAATATTGTTTTTGCGAGACATAATAGATTGATATCACAACACATCATTCATTACATACCATAATCGTCTTACAAATAAAGGATCACATGATCCATTCTCATTACAATAATAGAAGTTCTATTTATTCATTACATAACACATAGCGGAAGCGAAAGTAGCGTAGTAGTAGTCCATCTATTCCACAGGCAACTGTTGACGTCAGGAGTGATCCTAGTTGTCGTAGACGTCCTGCTGTCCTTCTTCCGGGTTCTGTACTCCTCTTCATAGTCTGGCCATTTGAATAGCCAGGGACACAGCCATGAGTACTTTAAAGTACTCGCAAACTAATACTAAGGTAAACACTATCAACTATAGTAAGGGGGTTCTAAGCTCTAGTTTCATTTGCATAAAGCCAGTTTTATCTCATAAGCACTTTTAATATTCAAAAGCCCTTTTTAATTAACTAACTCAAGTGGGAACATTAGTGTCATTCCCACAACTCAGTTGTGATTCAAAGTCAAAGTCACCTTTCAATTCAAGTCACAATTCACCATTCATATTTTTAGAAAATTTCTGATGACGGAACAGTATGGCCTTTCCAACTGTCCATAACCGCGGACGCGGCTATTCGAATAGGTTTAACTCTGCAGAGGGTGTACACTTGTGCCACAACAATTGCAATAGTTCGTCAGGGGTAACTGGACATGATTTATCGTACGCAGTACGCGAACTACCAATCCTAACCTTTCATTTACATACTCTAGTATAGGCACCTCTCCCCATGAGCTTGGCCTCCCAGTGAAGACACGCGGTCAGCCTGGGAACTGCACAGGGCTTGGGCCGGACATTCACCTCATTTCACGTCATTTCACATCACTTCACCATACGGAGGCAGCCTCGGCATAACCCCTATGACGCTTGTTCAGAGGGAACCCATACTAAAATACATAAGTTTCCAGCTAAGCCTTACCCAGGTATTGTGGGGGTACTTGTAAAATTGGAATGGTATCGCATCCGAACCCAACCATCAGTTTTTGTTAAATTCACCAAGTCATTCACCAGTCATATTCACCTTCAAAATCTCTCAATAGAATGACTCATCATTCCAAGGTTTTCAAAGTCATTTCAAATCACAAGTTCCCAACTAGAGTAGTCACTTTTAATATTGAGCACTAGCAACTAGTCATGAGGGGTGCTAGGTATCTTGGAGCTTGCTAGGCTAAGTGTGATTCTCTTGTACTACTCTATAATTCAACCAAGTGAATCATAAATCAAAAAGGGACTTTGATAAATAAAATCAAGTAAAGCTTGTAAAGTAAAAACTTGGGATAGGTTCATAAAGTAAAATGTAATGGTGCCTTGCTCTTGTAGAGCTTTGCACTTTGCAAGAATATGAACTTGCAACCAAAATAGTTTGCATTAGTCTAGCTTGCATTGGTAATAGCTTGCAATAATATAGCTTGCCTTGATTGGTGATGTGATCAAAGTTTTCTTGCCCATCCTCTTGGTAGAAGACCTCTTCTTCTTGATAGTCTCCGGTACTAGCGTCTATAAACGAATACGAGGATACAATCACCAAACAACACTTAGGTAGTCTTAATTAGCCTTAATGGCTCACACAATTGATCTAGCATCACTACTTAACATCTATTCACAAATTATTCTAGGGTTTCTTGATTTAGTATTAGGAGAAAATAATTTCCTCTCATCGAAAATTTGAATTAAGGTTTCTCTTTGGTTTGGAGAAATAATTTCCTTTCATTGAATTCTTCTTAAGATTTAATTTCTCTTATGAGTAATATATGACCTAGGTTGACCAAAGTCAACCTCTTCATACTTATCATTTGAGAAAAATGATTTAAATGAGGTTCCATACCTCATGCAATTTAATACTAACATGGTAGTGATTTAATGCCACCAAATAACTCAATATGAGATTATATAGACCATAGTCACTACCTCATGTTGAATTACCTGAGAACAAGATTTAAATGAGAGGAAAACCTCTCATATGATTTATCACATAGTTGTAACTAATTTAAAAACTACTATTGAGGTGATTTAATATTCTCAAATAACCAGGGATGATCCCATGTTGACCAAGGTCAACACTTCACACTTATTTGCGAAAAGGGATTTAAATGAGATTCATCATCTCATGTGATTTAAATAACCATGGCAAATGTAAATACTATTTAGATTTAAAAAATCTACAAGTGGGAAAGTATGAGCCTAAGCATTTGAAGGTCAACACATTACTTCATATTACTTGTGAGAATGATTTAAATGAGGTGCTACACCTCATTGGTTTAAATTCCTAAAATTTGAAATAGTTTAAATGGGCTAGTATTGACTACATAGCCAATATTTTGATTCTAGCCCATGATCATGTACAGAACCCATATCATATTTTTACATACTAAATTAGAGTTTGTTAAATGTGAATTATTGCAATTGGATTCACTTCAAAATTCAAATTGGTTGATTTTTAAGATTTATTTGAATACTGAAAAGTCTCTGTTTGTTAATTTTTCTATTCAAATTCTACACAAGATATGAGGTTGAATCCAGTGGGGTTAGTTAGAGCAAATCATAAGCTTTCCAGAACGTTTTGATTTGCTAAATTTGAGTTTGTAGAATTTGAACTATTCAATTTATAGGACAGACCAGTATTGATTAACTGCTGAAACGAATTAAGTCGAATAAGGCGAAATGGGCTTAGGCGGGAAAAATAATGGGCCGCAACGGTTTGAAATAGAGAAACTGGCCCAACTAACGACGCGGGCCTGCTGACAAATGGTCCCACGCGTCAGTGACTAATTCCCTTACCGAAACGTTACGCAGCGTCGGCCGTTGGATCAGGCGGTGATCGCACGGCCGAGAGTCGTCGTTGTCGACGGGGGAGGGGAGCTCGCTGCGCCGGCGAGGTAGGGGGTCGGCGGCGCGACGGAGGTTCCCGCGGGGCTCTGCTGGGTGCGAGGAGAGGTTGTCGACGACGAGGGATCGACGGTACCGGTGGCGAGGCTCGGGGCGGCGTGAATCGGCGACGGTGATCTGCGGGCTCCGGCGGCCCGGCTTCAAATTGGAGCAGCTCCGGTGAAATTGGGGCGATAGAGGTGTTCGAGGAGGTCCAGGAGGAGGAGGGGAGCAGATTGTGTGAAGGAAGAAGGGGCGGGGGAGCTCTATTTATAGGCGGGTGAGGAGTCCGGCGGGTGCTGTGAAGGGGCAAGCATGGCGATGGCGGTCGGAGGCGTGAAAGGGCAAGTGAGTGGGCGTGGACGGTGCAGCGAGGCTCAGTGATCATCACGCGCGTGCTAGCGAGGACGGGGGTAGACGGGAGCAGGCAGGCGACGTCGTCGTCTTCTCAGTACCGTGGCGGAAGGACCGCGATCATGGCGACGGCGACAGGTCCTCCGCAGGCGATTGAGCATGTCTATGAGCTAGCTGGTGCCGTGTTGGTGCTACGTGCAGCGGCAGAGGAGTAGGGAAGGACGGAGGCGACCGGGCACGCACGCGTTCTGGCGCGTCCAGGATGGTGCTGGTGCACGCTCTGGCACGTCCTGGACGTTCTGGGCGCGTCAAGTTTGGGCCAATGCCGTGAGATTTTCGAGCCAGGGAGGGTACTGGCATGCTTGATGGAGTGTGGTGCATCGTGTTGACAAGGTGGATGTGGCCAGAGATGAGTGGAGAGGAGGAGGGCATGAGGGTTGGCATGGTACTCGGCATGATGAAGTTCTTGATCATTGCACCAATTTTAGTAGGGCTGCAGTGCATAGGATGATGCAGAGGAGGTACAAGGATGTTGATGATCACAAATGAAAAGGAGTTTAGGCTAAGAACCAGAGGATAATAGCATGTGTGCAAAATCAGGAATGATGCCTGCCATGTGTTTGTGAAAATGGCCGCATGAAACTTTTGGTCAAATTTTGGAATTCTTTTTGGTGGATCTCATTTATATAATTAAAGAGAAAGAATGGTGGTGGTGGTGGTCATTTTGGCAAAGGTTTGTGACATTTCAAATTTGGGGTTATCTTCACATAGTTTCAAAGTCTCCACTTATCACCTCTCTACTGGTCAACCTGGTCAACATCAGCACTAATGGTCACATGAGAGTTGTTCACTTTCGTATGGTCTTGGATGACATGGTCATAGTTGACCAAGTTTGGTTGAAGAAAAGTCAAAGCCAGAGGGGTAAAGAGGGGATCATGTTAAAAATCACACAAATGACCATCATCACATGTGAGATGGTTTTGAGTTAAATTTTGAATTGATTCTGGTTTCTTTGATGCATTTGGGTTTGTTTGAGTTATATAAGTATTTTAGAAACCAAAGATGGAGCTATGGTGGCCTTTGGTGAAGATTTGCAATTTTGGCCTAAGTGTATGTGAGTGAAATTGGGATTTTCTCACTATTGGGTTTCTCTTCATTTGATTTGACTTTGGTTGACTCTAATGTGATTCTTATTAGTTTAGAAACATTTTCAAACCATTGAATCCATTTCAAAAGGTCTTGTTCAAAGATTTGCAAAAATGGCCATAACACATAAGAGGTGATGTGTCATATTTCATTAAACTTGTAAATTGTTCATCTTGCTTCACTTGGGCATGGGTTAGGGTCAATTTAGTGTTACATTAGGTTGAGGGATGGTTTCCCATCATTTGGTCAAGGTTTAAAGTCATAGGTAAAGTTTGGTGAAATGGCTATGTGTCACATATGCCTCTATGCATATGTTGCATTTTGAGTTTTAGTTTGACTTGGCTTGACCCAATTGGTGTTGTTGAGTGTTGAAATGGTATATAGGAGTGATCCCACCATTCACAACAAGTCTTAGGGTCAAGATCCTTAAATTCACATATTTGCTATTTTACTCTTATATGCCTCTATGGCATTTTTAGTTTCTTTTTATTTTCTTTGGAAACCACTTGGATTTGGTTTGATAAGTACTAGGTAAGGTGTATGAAGGTTTTCCAAACCTCTAAGCAAGTAGAAAGGCTTAGGGTAAAGAGTTATAGAAATAGCCATAGGCACATATGCCTTTTTCTTATTTAATTTCCTTTTATTTTATTTTAGCTAGGGTGGTGAAAAGAGGGGGTGAGGTTTAGGGTTTAAGATTATTTCAAACTACTTTAACAAGCAAACATGGCAATAGCACAAGAATTAAGCAAGATCACTATGTATCAAACTTAATTTAATAAAAGTTTTTGTTGGTTCCAAAATTTGGAACTAGGAAATTCATTTGTTTTGTTTTGAAATTCTTGGGATGTTACAAACCCTTCCCCTTAAACAAATCTCGTCCCGAGATTTTAAGAAAAGTTAGGTTCCTAAGAGAGATTGAGCATTTTATTAACAGGAAGACATACTTGGCATGGTCAGGGGTGCTTCCTGAGCTTCAGTGGCATTCATGTGGTAGAAACGACCGTTGTTGTTGTTTTGGTTCCTTCTTCCTGACGGCGCACTTGCTGAGCAGGTGTATTGGCGGCAATCCTGGCAAGCTTTTTGGGGCACTCATTGGAGAAGTGACCCACAACTCCACATTCATAGCAGTTGATGGTGGACTTGTCTTTGGGGATGACGGGGGTAGCGTTGCTTCCAGTCCTTGGGGCAGTATTGGTGTTGTTGTTGTTTCCATTGTTGTTGCTGTTGTTGGGGTGGTTGTTGTTGTTGTTGTGGTTGTTGTTGTTGTGGCTGTTGTTGTTGTTGTTGCCTCCGGGCTTCGGGGGTCCTCCGTTGTTGTTGTGGTTGTTGGGGCGATAATTCTGGGCTGGGGGCTTGTTGTATCTTGGGTTGAATCCTCCAGAAGAGTTATTGCGGTACTGGTGTGGTGGGGTCCATTCTGGTTCATCATTCTGCGCTTGCGGTTCTCATTGGCCGATGCAGCTTTCCTTCCATCTGTATGGCTGAGTCCACGAGGGCTTCTAAGTCGGAACGGAATGTTCACTAACATAGTCTGCATCTCGTCGTGTAGTCCGTTCAGAAATCTTTCCTTCCTTTTCTCGTTGGTGTCGGTCTCATCCGGGGCGTACCTTGACAGAGTGAGGAACCTGTCGCGGTATTCCACCACGGACATCCTTCCTTGCTTGAGTTCACGGAACTCGTCTCTCATCTTCTTGATCAGTCCTTGAGGCACATGGTACTTGCTGAACTTCAGCTTGAAGTCTTCCCATGTCATCATTTGTCCCGCATTCATTGCACGGGCACTTGTCCACCAGGCTCTGGCAGGTCCAGACAGGTAGTGGGTGGCAAACAGTACTTTTTCTGCGGCTTCAACTCCCGCAACTTCGGGTTGTTCTCCATGGTCTGGTCAGTCATCAGCATCGAGGGGCTCTTCAGTCTTGTTGAATATCGGAGGGTTGGTGTGTTGAAAGTTCTTCAGCTTCGATCCAGGGTGATCGTGGTTTCCATGGCCTTGATTGTTCTGAGCTATCTGTTGCAGTGCAGCAATGTTGGCTTGGCGTTCAGCTCTCTCGATTTCTCGGTCGGCAAGCAGGGTTTGCAGCAGTTGCATCATCGCGTCGTTGGTGCGATTGGGAGGGGCCATCTGACATTGAGGTAGATGATAAGATAAGAGGGAATTTTCTATGGTTTGTTTGGTTAAAGTTTAAAAAGTTCATAATATTGAAAACTTGAGTAGTGTTGCGGGGGTAAAAACCAACAACACTTTTTCATTCATACCAAGCATCATACATTACAATTCTAACACACCGTTGGTTTGAAGAACCATTCATCGCTCTACGATACAAGGGGATCCTGATACAACTCACACATACGAAAGTGCTTTAAATGAAACTACTCTTCAGGGGGGATTCTTCATCTTTACGGGTAATGTGCTTGGCGAAATGCGAGGGCATTGTCCAACTCCCTGCGGGTCTTGTACAGCATGAAGTCGAGGTGTGCTACATAGTGGTTCATCTCCGTGTGCGGGGGCATGGTCATCGGTCTTCCGGTGGGGTCATGTCTTGGGTAGTAGATGAAGCGAGTGTTCTTAATCTTGTTCTCATTTTATCCACACAGACGAGAAATTGCTTCTTGCATAGCTCTGACTAGTCCTTCCTTCCAAGTGTTTCCCGTTACAGAAAACCATATGGTTTCCCATATTGGGGCTCCGAGCTTTCCTCTCAGATCTGCAGTAACTTCCCACCGAGGTGGTCCTCCGGATGGATTGTTGAGGGGTATTCCGAAGAACTCGGGATACGGGCATCCTAGATAGTCCACTAGTTGCTTCAAGTCTTTCTCGAACATCAGGTTTCCTCCGTGACCAAGCTGATAAAACTCCCAGTTGTACTCCATCTGTGAAGAATTATGATGAGTAAGTTAGAGAAGTGTGTCAAAATTTTATGTAGTAGTATAAGAAGAAATAGAGCATAACTTTCTTATTTTGAAGAAGATCTCAAGGATAAGAGGGAGAATAAGTTTTCTTAAATAGTCACTTCATTTGTTTTGAAACTAAATTTTTCAGACGTCCATTCTAACTAGGGTCTCCTAAGGTCAACAATGGCTCTGATACCAACTTGTCAACACCCGGATTTTTAAGTCCAGATGCCTATTATGCCATTCATCGCAATCCCAGGAATATTGTTTTTGCGAGACATAATAGATTGATATCACAACACATCATTCATTACATACCATAATCGTCTTACAAATAAAGGATCACATGATCCATTCTCATTACAATAATAGAAGTTCTATTTATTCATTACATAACACATAGCGGAAGCGAAAGTAGCGTAGTAGTAGTCCATCTATTCCACAGGCAACTGTTGACGTCGGAGTGATCCTAGTTGTCGTAGACGTCCCGCTGTCCTTCTTCCGGGTTCTGGTACTCCTCTTCATAGTCTGGCCATTTGAATAGCCAAGGACACAGCCATGAGTACTTTAAAGTACTCGCAAACTAATACTAAGGTAAACACTATCAACTATAGTAAGGGGGTTCTAAGCTCTAGTTTCATTTGCATAAAGCCAGTTTTATCTCATAAGCACTTTTAATATTCAAAAGCCCTTTTTAATTAACTAACTCAAGTGGGAACATTAGTGTCATTCCCACAACTCAGTTGTGATTCAAAGTCAAAGTCACCTTTCAATTCAAGTCACAATTCACCATTCATATTTTTAGAAAATTTCTGATGACGGAACAGTATGGCCTTTCCAACTGTCCATAACCGCGGACGCGGCTATTCGAATAGGTTTAACTCTGCAGAGGGTGTACACTTGTGCCACAACAATTGCAATAGTTCAACAGGGGTAACTGGCCATGATTTATCGTATGCAGTACGCGAACTACCAATCCTAACCTTTCATTTACATACTCTAGTATAGGCACCTCTCCCCATGAGCTTGGCCTCCCAGTGAAGACAAACCGTCAGCCTGGGAACTGCACAGGCTTGGGCCGGACATTCACCTCATTTCACGTCATTTCACATCACTTCACCAGTACGGAGGCAGCCTCGGCATAACCCCTATGACGCTTGTTCAGAGGGAACCCATACTAAAATACATAAGTTTCCAGCTAAGCCTTACAGATTCAGGTATTGTGGGGGTACTTGTAAAATTGGAATGGTATCGCATCCGAACCCAACCATCAGTTTTTGTTAAATTCACCAAGTCATTCACCAGTCATATTCACCTTCAAAATCTCTCAATAGAATGAATCATCATTACAAGGTTTTCAAAGTCATTTCAAATCACAAGTTCCCAACTAGAGTAGTCACTTTTAATATTGAGCACTAGCAACTAGTCATGAGGGGTGCTAGGTATCTTGGAGCTTGCTAGGCTAAGTGTGATTCTCTTGTACTACTCTATAATTCAACCAAGTGAATCATAAATCAAAAAGGGACTTTGATAAATAAAATCAAGTAAAGCTTGTAAAGTAAAAACTTGGGATAGGTTCATAAAGTAAAATGTAATGGTGCCTTTCTCTTGTAGAGCTTTGCACTTTGCAAGAATATGAACTTGCAACCAAAATAGTTTGCATTAGTCTAGCTTGCATTGGTAATAGCTTGCAATAATATAGCTTGCCTTGATTGGTGATGTGATCAAAGTTTTCTTGCCCTTCCTCTTGGTAGAAGACCTCTTCTTCTTGATAGTCTCCGGTACTAGCGTCTATAAACGAATACGAGGATACAATCACCAAACAACACTTAGGTAGTCTTAATTAGCCTTAATGGCTCACACAATTGATCTAGCATCACTACTTAACATCTATTCACAAATTATTCTAGGGTTTCTTGATTTAGTATTAGGAGAAAATAATTTCCTCTCATTGAAAATTTGAATTAAGGTTTCTCTTTGGTTTGGAGAAATAATTTCCTTTCATTGAATTCTTCTTAAGATTTAATTTCTCTTATGAGTAATATATGACCTAGGTTGACCAAAATCAACCTCTTCATACTTATCATTTGAGAAAAATGATTTAAATGAGGTTCCATACCTCATGCAATTTAATACTAACATGGTAGTGATTTAATGCCACCAAATAACTCAATATGAGATTATATAGACCATGGTCACTACCTCATGTTGAATTACTTGAGAACAAGATTTAAATGAGAGGAAAACCTCTCATATGATTTATCACATAGTTGTAACTAATTTAAAAACTACTATTGAGGTGATTTAATATTCTCAAATAACCAGGGATGATCCCATGTTGACCAAGGTCAACACTTCACACTTAGTATTTGCGAAAAGGGATTTAAATGAGATTCATCATCTCATGTTATTTAAATAACCATGGCAAATGTAAATACTATTTAGATTTAAAAAATCTACAAGTGGGCAAGTATGAGCCTAAGCATTTAAACGTCAACACATTACTTCATATTACTTGTGAGAATGATTTAAATGAGGTGCTACACCTCATTGGTTTAAATTCCTAAAATTTGAAATAGTTTAAATGGGCTAGTATTGACTACATAGCCAATATTTTGATTCTAGCCCATGATCATGTACAGAACCCATATCATATTTTTACATACTAAATTAGAGTTTGTTAAATGTGAATTATTTCAATTGGATTCACTTCAAAATTCAAATTGGTTGATTTTTAAGATTTATTTGAATACTGAAAAGTCTCTGTTTTGTTAATTTTGCTATTCAAATTCTACACAAGATATGAGGTTGAATCCAGTG
Source organism: Lolium multiflorum (assembly GCA_030979885.1). NCBI lineage: Eukaryota > Viridiplantae > Streptophyta > Magnoliopsida > Poales > Poaceae > Lolium > Lolium multiflorum. The sequence continues at coordinate 137,617,159 of CM061750.1, forward strand.
GGGTTAGTTAGAGCAAATCATAAGCTTTCCAGAACGTTTTGATTTGCTAAATTTGAGTTTGTAGAATTTGAACTATTCAATTTATAGGACAGACCAGTATTGATTAACTGCTGAAACGAATTAAGTCGAATAAGGCGAAATGGGCTTAGGCGGGAAAAATAATGGGCCGCAACGGTTTGAAATAGAGAAACTGGCCCAACTAACGACGCGGGCCTGCTGACAAATGGTCCCACGCGTCAGTGACTAATTCCCTTACCGAAACGGTACGCAGCGTCGGCCGTTGGATCAGGCGGTGATCGCACGGCCGAGAGTCGTCGTTGTCGACGGGGGAGGGGAGCTCGCTGCGCCGGCGAGGTAGGGGGTCGGCGGCGCGACGGAGGTTCCCGCGGGGCTCTGCTGGGTGCGAGGAGAGGTTGTCGACGACGAGGGATCGACTGGTACCGGTGGCGAGGCTCGGGGCGACGTGAATCGGCGACGGTGATCTGCGGGCTCCGGCGACCGTCGGCTTCAAATTGGAGCAGCTCCGGTGAAATTGGGGCGAGAGAGGTGTTCGAGGAGGTCAAGGAGGAGGAGGGGAGCAGATTGTGTGAAGGAAGAAGGGGCGGGGGAGCTCTATTTATAGGAGGGTGAGGAGGCCGGCGGGTGCTGTGAAGGGGCAAGCATGGCGATGGCGGTCGGAGGCGTGAAGGGGCAAGTGAGTGGGCGTGGACGGTGCAGCGAGGCTCAGTGATCATCACGCGCGTGCTAGCGAGGACGGGGGTAGACGGGGAGCAGGCAGGCGACGTCGTCGTCTTCTCAGTACCGTGGCGGAAGGACCGCGATCATGGCGACGGCGACAGGTCCTCCGCAGGCGATTGAGCATGTCTATGAGCTAGCTGGTGCCGTGTTGGTGCTACGTGCAGCGGCAGAGGAGTAGGGAAGGACGGAGGCGACCGGGCACGCACGCGTTCTGGCGCGTCCAGGATGGTGCTGGTGCACGCTCTGGCACGTCCTGGACGTTCTGGGCGCGTCAAGTTTGGGCCAATGCCGTGAGATTTTCGAGCCAGGGAGGGTACTGGCATGCTTTATGGAGTGTGGTGCATCGTGTTGACAAGGTGGATGTGGCCAGAGATGAGTGGAGAGGAGGAGGGCATGAGGGTTGGCATGGTACTCGGCATGATGAAGTTCTTGATCATTGCACCAATTTTAGTAGGGCTGCAGTGCATAGGATGATGCAGAGGAGGTACAAGGATGTTGATGATCACAAATGAAAAGGAGTTTAGGCTAAGAACCAGAGGATAATAGCATGTGTGCAAAATCAGGAATGATGCCTGCCATGTGTTTGTGAAAATGGCCGCATGAAACTTTTGGTCAAATTTTGGAATTCTTTTTGGTGGATCTCATTTATATAATTAAAAAGAAAGAATGGTGGTGGTGGTGGTCATTTTGGCAAAGGTTTGTGAGATTTCAAATTTGGGGTTATCTTCACATAGTTTCAAAGTCTCCACTTGTCACCTCTCTACTGGTCAACCTGGTCAACATCAGCACTAATGGTCAACATGAGAGTTGTTCACTTTCATATGGTCTTGGATGACATGGTCATAGTTGACCAAGTTTGGTTGAAGAAAAGTCAAAGCCAGAGGGGTAAAGAGGGGATCATGTTAAAAATCACACAAATGACCATCATCACATGTGAGATGGTTTTGAGTTAAATTTTGAATTGATTCTGGTTTCTTTGATGCATTTGGGTTTGTTTGAGTTATATAAGTATTTTAGAAACCAAAGATGGAGCTATGGTGGCCTTTGGTGAAGATTTGCAATTTTGGCCTAAGTGTATGTGAGTGAAATTGGGATTTTCTCACTATTGGGTTTCTCTTCATTTGATTTGACTTTGGTTGACTCTAATGTGATTCTTATTAGTTTAGAAACATTTTCAAACCATTGAATCCATTTCAAAAGGTCTTGTTCAAAGATTTGCAAAAATGGCCATAACACATAAGAGGTGATGTGTCATATTTCATTAAACTTGTAAATTGTTCATCTTGCTTCACTTGGGCATGGGTTAGGGTCAATTTAGTGTTACATTAGGTTGAGGGATGGTTTCCCATCATTTGGTCAAGGTTTAAAGTCATAGGTCAAAGTTTGGTGAAATGGCTATGTGTCACATATGCCTCTATGCATATGTTGCATTTTGAGTTTTAGTTTGACTTGGCTTGACCCAATTGGTGTTGTTGAGTGTTGAAATGGTATATAGGAGTGATCCCACCATTCACAAAAAGTCTTAGGGTCAAGATCCTTAAATTCACATATTTGCTATTTTACTCTTATATGCCTCTATGGCATTTTTAGTTTCTTTTTATTTTCTTTGGAAACCACTTGGATTTGGTTTGATAAGTACTAGGTAAGGTGTATGAAGGTTTTGCAAACCTCTAAGCAAGTAGAAAGGCTTAGGGTAAAGAGTTATAAAAATAGCCATAGGCACATATGCCTTTTTCTTATTTAATTTCCTTTTATTTTATTTTAGCTAGGGTGGTGAAAAGAGGGGGTGAGGTTTAGGGTTTAAGATTATTTCAAACTACTTTAACAAGCAAACATGGCAATAGCACAAGAATTAAACAAGATCACTATGTATCAAACTTAATTTAATAAAAGTTTTTGTTGGTTCCAAAATTTAGAACTAGGAAATTCATTTGTTTTGTTTTGAAATTCTTGGGATGTTACAGCCGCCAGGGACGAAGCGGTCGTGGCGACGGCTAGGGACATGGCCTGCTTCCACGCCCAGATGGCGGCGATGCAGGCGGCGGACGCGGAGGCGGCCTAGGCGGAGGAGGCGACGGCCCAGGCGGCGGTGGCGGAGGCGGCCTCCTCTCTGGCCAGGAGAGTCCTGTGGGACTCCTCTCTGGTAGAGGCCCTCGAACGCCGCAGGCGGCAGGACGAGATGTCCGATCGCCGTCGTGCGCGGCGTGCGGAGTGCGTCAAGCGCTCGCGCTTCGACGACGGCGCCAGCCCCTCCGGCGGCTAGTAGTAGGTTGCGCGACTGCGAGTAACCTCGACCGTGGTAGGCCGCGCGACGGCGAGGAGGTTCGGTCGTTGTGGTTTTAGGTTAACTCGACTAACCGTCTCTATAAAGATGGTCCTTTTGGCCAATAAATAGTAATGAAGCAATATGTTGGTTACCTAGTCCCTACCTACCGGTCCTGGATGCAACCAATGTGGTCACTTTGCGCGACCACGCAGCATCCGCGAAGAAGCAAACCTGACGCATATTTGAGTCGCATATTTGAGTCAGGTTTGCGTCGCCGCGGACGCCCCGATCACTTTGCGTCGTCCCGCTAGAGCATAACCCAGACGCATTTTCGGTTTCCGCAGACACAAACGGACGCTTTGCGTCACCTCATTGGATATGCCCTTAGTAGAAACCCAAGGTATGCTGCCTATGCATGCTACAACCCATGCACGACACGGTACGCCGTTGATCTCACGCGATGCAGCGGCTCGCCGTGCCCGCGCCGGCGACTTCCCGCATACTTTCGAATGCAGATGATGACACTCTTCGGGAGGACTCCGCACGATAGTCTTCCTGAACATAATCAGAGTTGTTTCGTGAGGTACGTGTCGGATCTTCCTACTGGCCAGCCTATGAATCTGATATCCTTCTCCTAATTGAATCTTTTCTATTTTAACGACATAGGTGTTCATCTTTGATTATTGTGACCGATCCGTGTCCTTGGTATCTAAATATATGAAACTATTACATGTACTAATGGTCAAGTACGTGACAGGTTGTACATCGTTATATTCTACGTAACACCTTTTTTCTTTAAATCTAAGCCGTTATAATTAAGATCAACGACTCAAATAATTTTAGTATATGTGGATTAACGTGGTGGTTTTATTAAACATCCGGATTTTTCTTTTAGTATATAATAGATGCCCTGCTTGATTGTTACATGAGTTTCTCTCATCCATGCATCGCCCGTTCATCCATCCCTGTGCCTATAGTATTTTAATCCTACTGTTTACTATAATCACCACTGCTGTCTTTGTTACTCTGCAGCTGTTTCACTACTGCTACTGTTATAAAACTGTTACTACTGATAAACTCTTGCGAGCAAGTCTGTTTTCAGGTGCAGCTGAATTGACAACTCCGCTGTTAAGGCTTTCAAGTATTCTTTGTCTCCCCTTGTGTCGAATCAATAAATTGGGTTTTACTTCCCGCGAAGACTGTTGCGATCCCCTATACTTGTGGGTCATCAAGACTATTTTCTTGCGCCGTTGCCGGGGAGCATAGCTTTATTTGGAAGTTCACTTGGATTGATATTGTTCGCTGCAAATTCTCCATCATGGGTAAACCTCGCGATACTAAAGTCGCCATATTACCATCCACTACAAGAAAAGGTACAACTCTGAGTACCTCTGCTGCTCTTGATTCACCATCTGTGATAAGTAAACTTGTTTCACCACCACAAGCTTCAAATGCTGGTACTTCTGCTGAATCTGAAAATTCCTCTTATAATTTTGATGATGTTTCTGCTGTGCTTGATAATGATGGTTCGTTAGGATCTTTTCTAGATGCTACAATTGCTAGGTCTAGATAAATTGAAAATACTGAAACTCCTAATGAAAATGCTGCTACACCTGTTAATTCACCTGAATCTGTTGAATACTCTAGTGATGATCTTGATGAAGATTATGTGGAACTTGATGATGATTTATTGAAAAATGCAATGCTACTACTGATGCAAGAAAAATTAAAAAGTTGCTTGCACAACATTCTGTTAGATATAAACTGTCTCCTGATCCTAAGTTTGCCACATCTCCTATAAACTTTAAGGATAAGGATTATGATTTTCTCTTGATCTATCTCATATAGCTATTGTTGAGAAAACACCCTTTTGTGGTACTGAAAAAGAAAGTGCTGTTGAACACATGATTGAGCTATCTACTCTGAGTAGCTTGTTTTCTGATGATGTTAAGAAGCGTACTTATTTTGTTGCTAAAAATTTTCCATTCTCATTAAAGGATGATGCTAAAACTTGGTATAATAGTTTGCCACCTGATTCTATTAATATTCCAAAAGAATTGCTTGATGTTTTCTTCCGAAAATACTTTCCTGCTAGTGCTCAACATATTGCTTTGCAGAGAATTTATAATTTTGATCAGGAAGATGGAGAGAAATTGCCTAAGGCTTGGGCGAGATTTTGCTCTCTTATTAGAGCTCGGCCTGAACATGATTTGGAAAAGCATGATTTACATGATATATTTTATAGTGGACTAACCATTGAGTCTAGGGCATACCTGGATAGTTGTGCTAGTTGTGTTTTCAGGAAAAGAACTCCAGACGACGCTGAAGAATTATTGGCTAAAATAGGCCGGAATCATGATGATTGGTCTACACCTGAACCAACCCCGACACCGATAGTGAAGAAGAGGGTATGATTAAATTAAATGATGAAGATATGAGGGAAGCCAAGAAGTCTCTTAAAGAGAAGGGTATTAAACCTGAAGACGTGAAGAATTTACCTCCTATAGAAGATTTATGTAAGATAACTCCCCTTCATCCATGATTGAGGTACACTCTCTTCAACGCTTTACTAGGGAAGATATTCCGTATTCAAAACCTCCTGCACAATGCTTAGATGAGTTTGATAATTATATTGTTAAGAAAAATAATTTTAATATGAGAGTAGAGAATCATTTAATGGAAAACTCTCGAGCTATTAGTGAATTGCATGGTATTGTGGAGAGAACCTCCAATGATGTTAAGATGCTTGTTAAACATTTTCATATGGTTCAAACTCAAATTGATCAACTCACTAAAGTTCAAAATGACTTGTTGGAAAATAGTTCTAAAGAAAAACATGATTATGATGTAACAACTAGAGGTGGTGTTTCTACTCAGGATCCTCTATATCCTGAGGGCATCCCAAAAGAGTTGAACAAGATTCTCAACGAACTAAAGAAACTAGTGCTCCATCTAAGAAAAAGAAAAAGAAACATAAGAATGTTGTAGAATCCTCTGAACCTGTTAATGATCTTAATAGTATTTCTATTTCTGATGCTGAAACTGAAAGTGGTAATGAACATGATAAAGATAACGATAAGAATGATGCTTCTGATAAAGAAGAGGTTGAAGAAGAACCTGAAAAGCATGCTAAAAATAAAAAGTACACTAAAGAAGATTTTATTGCTAAGAAACATGGTAATGAAAGAGAACCTTGGGTACAAAAGCAAATGTCTTTTCCTGCAAAGAAACTAAAATCAAAGGAAGAAGAACACTATAACAAATTTTGTGATTGGATGAAACCTTTATTCCTGCAAATCCCTTTGACTGATGCTATTAAATTGCCTCCTTATTCAAAGTATATGAAAGATATTGTCACTAACAAAAGGAAAATTCCTAATGAGGAGATTTCCACTATGATTGCTAATTACTCTTTCAATGGCAAAGTTCCAAAGAAGCTTGGCGACCCAGGTATACCGACTATTCCTTGTTCTATTAAGAATAATTATGTTAGAACCGCTCTATGTGATTTGGGAGCGGGAGTTAGTGTGATGCCTTTTTCTCTTTATAAGAGACTTTATTTAGATAAGTTGATACCGACTGATATATCTTTGCAAATGGCTGATAAATCTACTGCTATTCCTATTGGTATATGTGAGGATGTTCCTGTTCAAGTTACTCAGAACTGCTTGATATTAACTGATTTTGTTGTGTTGGAAATGCCTAAAGATGATAATATGTCCATTATTCTTGGAAGACCCTTTCTTAATACTGCAGGGGCTGTTATTGATTGCATTAAAGGAAAAGTCACTTTTAATGTTGATGACAAGGAACATACTGTCTATTTTCCCAAGAAGACTGATAAAATATGTGGAGTTAATACAATTTCCAGTTCAAGAACCGTCAAAGTGGGAGTTATTGATTGTCCTATATATGATCCTAAAGAAGGATATCAAACTATTGTGATTGGATCCGTATCAATACAATATAAGGTAACATGATTGATTTGAGGTTTATTTCTTCTTATGACATGTAAAAATTATTTGGTGGCAAGACTTGATCAACCTTGTTAACAAGTACATTTTATATGCATAGAAGAGCTAAACAACACTTCTTTCTTCCTCCACTTGATCTACTTGCTGTAGCACTTTTGTTTTGCAAAGTTCTTTAGTTAATTAGAGATTTCAAAATCTTTTTCTGCCCAGTAATAATAAATTTAACACCCAGAAATGTGCATTTTTCAAAGTTTTCAAAAATTCACAAAAATTATACCATTGGTCCTATTTTCGACGAGGCACCTGGGAACACCTGGGATGACCGGTGGGGCACCCCAGGGTGGCACCCCACAGGACACGGCCACCAGGGCGTGCCACCCTGTTGTGTGGGCCCCTCCTTGCCCCACTTCTTCATCTCTTTCACTCATTGCACTCTCTCTCCCGAAAAAACTCGTACTCATTTTCTCTCACTCGCGTTTCTGCTCAAGAGCTCAAGATTTCTCGATCTCTTTGCTCAGCCCAGATTTGTCTGAAATTTGGCACATTTGCTCTCGGTATGTGACTCCTCCGATTATCCAAGTAGAATTTTGTTTGGTTGAGTATATCTTGAATATTTTGCTGTTGTAGGTAATATGTTTAGTGAGCTTGCATGCTTGTTCTAAGTTGTAAGAATTAGTTTTGATGCATGTTTAGTACTCTAGCAAGTTCCTATGGTAGTTTCCCTTAATTATATGTCACCAAATCAAATTTTATAATGTTTGTTGAAAAATTTCAGAAAAGGAAGATGAACAACCATAACTTTGGAGAAGTGTTTGAAAGAGAGACGACAAGCACAGGGAGGCCTGATACGTCCAAAACGTATCTACTTCCCCGAACACTTTTGCTATTGTTTTGCCTCTAATTTGTGTATTTTGGATGCAACTAACGCGGACTAACGCTGTTTTCAGCAGAACTGTTCTGGTGTCAGAAATCCAACTTTCAGGAAAATCCTCGGAATTTATACGAAAGGTCCTATTTTCCCAGAAGACTCACGGAGCCAGAAGGGCAAGTCGGGTGGAGGCCCGAGGGCCCCACACCCTAGGCGGCGCGGCCCGAGGAGGGCGCGCGGCCCTGGCGTGTGGCCCCCTCGGCTCCTCGACGCCCTCCTTCGGACTACTTATCGGCCTCGACCTAAAAACGCACGGAGAGAAGTCGGTCGCCAAACCCTCCAGAACGCCGCCACATCGCGAAACTCCGTCTCGGGAGCCGGAAGTCTCCGTTCTGGCACTCCGCGGGGACGGGGAATTGGAGGAGATCATCGCCACCATCACCACCGACGCCTCTCCATCGACCAGCCATGTTTCCCCCATCCATGTGTGAGTAATTCCCCCGCTGTAGGCTGAAGGGGATTGTAGGGATTGGATGAGATTGGTCATGTAATAGTCATAAGATTGTTAGGGCATGGTGCCTAGTATCCGTAGATGTTACTTTTATGATATTGTTGCAACTTGTTATGCTTAATGCTTGTCACTAGGGCCCGAGTGCCATGATCTCAGATCTGAACATGTTATTGATTCATGAAGATATTCGTTGTTTATGATCTTACCTGCAAGTTGTATACACATGTCGCTGTCCGGAACCAATGGCCCCGAAGTGACAGAAATCGGGACAACCGGAGGGGATGGTAGTGATGTGAGGATCACATGTGTTCACGGAGTGTTAATGCTTTGCTCCGGTACTCTATTAAAAGGAGTACCTTAATATCCAGTAGATTCCCTTGAGGCCCGGCTGCCACCGGCTGGTAGGACAAAAGATGTTGTGCAAGTTTCTCATTGCGAGCACGTACGACTATATATGGAACACATGCCTATTGATTGATTAGTACTTGGATACTGTTTTATTATTATCTGCAAATGCCCCTGCTTTGATTGTTACATGAGTTTCTCTCATCCATGCAACGCCCGTTCATCCGTCCCCGTGCCTACAGTATTTTAATCCTGCTATTTACTATAATCACTACTGCTGTCTCTATTACTCGCTACTGTTATTTCACTACACTCTGCTATAAAACTATTACTTTGATAAACTCTTGCGAGCAAGTCTGTTTCCATGTGCAACTGAATTGACAACTCCGTTGTTAAGGCTTTCAAGTATTCTTTGTCTCCCCTTGTGTCGAATCAATAAATTGGGTTTTACTACCCGCGAAGACTGCTGCGATCCCCTATACTTGTGGGTTATCAAGACTGTTTTCTGGCGCCGTTGCCGGGGAGCACATCTTTATTTGGAAGTTCACTTGGATTGATATTGTTTGCTGTAAATTCTCCATCATGGGTAAACCTCGCGATCCTAAAGTTGCCATATTACCATCCACTACAAGAAAAGGTACAACTCTGAGTACCTCTGCTGCTCTTGATTCACCATCTGTGATTGATAAACTTGTTTCACCGCTCATGTGCTGGTACTTCTGCTGAATCTGAAAATTCTTAGAATATTGATGATGCTTCTGCTGTGCTTGATGATAGTGGTTCATTGGGATCTTTTCTAGATGCTACAATTGCTAGGTCTAGACAAATTGATAATACTGAAACTCCTAATGTTACTACACCTGTTAATTCACCTGAACTTGATTATTCTAGTGATGATCCTGATGAAGATTATGTGGAACTTGATGATGATTTTATTGAAAAATGCAATGCTACTACTGATGAAAGAAAAATTAAAAAGTTGCTTGCAGAACATGATGTTAGATATAAACTGTCTCCTGATCCTAAATTTGCCACATCTCCTATAAACATTAAGGATAAAGATTATGATTTTCTCTTGATCTATCTCATATAGCTATTGTTGAGAAAACACCCTTTTGTGGTACTGAAAAAGAAAGTGCTGTTGAACACATGATTGAGTTATCTACTCTAAGTAGCTTGTTTTCTGATGATGTTAAGAAGCGTACTTACTTTGTTGCTAAAATCTTTCCATTCTCATTAAAGGATGACGCTAAAACTTGGTATAATAGTTTGCCACCTGATTCTATTAAAAGTCCAAAAGAATTGCTTGATGTTTTCTTCCGTAAATACTTTCCTGCTAGTGCTCAACATATTGCTTTGCAGAGAATTTATAATTTTGACCAGGAAGATGGAGAGAAATTGCCTGAGGCTTGGGCGAGATTTTGCTCTCTTATTAGAGCTCGGCCTGATCATGATTTGGAAAAGCATGATTTACTTGATATATTTTATAGTGGACTAACCATTGAGTCTAGGGCATACCTGGATAGTTGTGCTGGTTGTGTTTTCAGGAAAAGAACTCCAGACGACGCTAAAGAATTATTGGCTAAAATAGACCGAAATCATGATGATTGGTCTACACCTGAACCAACCCCGACACCGATACTGAAGAAGAGGGGTATGATTAAATTAAATGATGAAGATATGAGGGAAGCCAAGAAGTCTCTTAAGGAGAAGGGTATTAAACCTGAAGATGTGAAGAATTTACCTCCTATAGAAGATTTATGTGAGATAATTCCCCCTTCATCCATGATTGAGGTAAACTCCCTTCAACGCTTTACTAGGGAAGATATTCCGTATTCAAAACCTCCTGCACAATGCTTAGATGAGTTTGATAATTATATTGTTAAGCAAGAAAATTTTAATATGAGAGTAGAGAATCATTTAATGGAAAATTCTCGAGCTATTAGTGAATTGCATGATATTGTAGAGAGAACCTCCAATGATGTTAAGATGCTTGTTAAACATTTTCATATGGTTCAAACTCAAATTGATCAACTCACTAAAGTGCAAAATGACTTGTTGGGAAATAATTCTAAAGAAAAACATGCTTATGAAGTAACAACTAGAGGTGGTGTTTCTACCCAGGATCCTCTATATCCTGAAGGGCATCCCAAAAGAGTTGAAGAAGATTCTCAACGAACTAAAACTAGTGCTCCATCTAAGAAAAAGAAAAAGAAACATAAGAATGTTGTAGAATCCTCTGAACCTGTTAATGATCCTAATAGTATTTCTATTTCTGATGCTGAAACTGAAAGTGGTAATGAACATGATAAAGATAATGATAAGAATGATGCTTCTGATAAAGAAGATGTTGAAGAAGAACCTGAAAAGCATGCTAAAAATAAAAAGTACACAAAAGAAGATTTTATTGCTGAGAAACATGGTAACGAAAGAGAACCTTGGGTTCAAAAGCAAATGCCTTTTCCTGCTAAGAAACTAAAATCAAAGGAAGAAGAACACTATAATAAATTTTGTGATTGGATGAAACCTTTATTCTTGCAAATCCCTTTGACTGATGCTATTAAATTGCCTCCTTATTCAAAGTATATGAAAGATATTGTGTCTAACAAAAGGAAAATTCCTAATGAGCAAATTTCCACTATGCTTGCTAATTACTCTTTCAATGGCAAAGTTCCAAAGAAGTTGGGCGACCCAGGTATACCTACTATTCCTTGTTCTATTAAGAATAATTATGTTAAAACTACTCTATGTGACTTGGGAGCCGGTGTTAGTGTTATGCCTTTTTCTCTTTATAAGAGACTTTACTTAGATAAGTTGATACCTACTGATATATCTTTGCAAATGGCTGATAAATCTACTACTATTCCTGTTGGTATATGTGAGGATGTTCCTGTTCAAGTTACTAATAACTGCTTGATATTAACTGATTTTGTTGTGTTGGAAATGCCTGAAGATGATAATATGTCTATTATTCTTGGGAGACCTTTTCTTAACACCGCAGGGGCTGTTATTGATTGCAATAAAGGAAAAGTTACTTTCAATATTGATGACAAGGAGCATACCGTTTATTTTCCCAAGAGGATTGAGAAAGCATGTGGAGTTAATACTATTTCTAATGTGAGAACTATCAAAGTTGGAACCATTGATTGTCCTATATATGAGCCTAAAGAAGAATATCAAACTCTTGTGATTGGATCCATATCAATACAATTCAAGGTAACATGATTTATTTGAGGTTTATTTCTTCTTATGCTATGTAAAATTTATTTGGTGGCAAGACTTGATCAACCTTGTTAACAAATACTTTTTATATGCATAGAGGAGGTAAACAACATCTCTTTCTTCCTCCATTTGCTCTAGTTGCTATAGCACTTTTATTTTGCAGAGTTCCTTAGTTAATTAGAGATTTCAAAATTTTTCCTCGCCAGTGATGGCGTGTATTTCACACGTTCGTTGGGCAACCCCAAGAGGAAGGTATGATGCGCACAGCAGCAAGTTTTCCCTCAGAAAGAAACCAAGGTTTATCGAACCAGGAGGAGTCAAGAAGCACGTTGAAGGTTGATGGCGGCGGGATGTAGTGCGGCGCAACACCAGGGATTCCGGCGCCAACGTGGAACCTGCACAACACAACCAAAGTACTTTGCCCCAACGAAACAGTGAGGTTGTCAATCTCACCGGCTTGCTGTAACAAAGGATTAACCGTATTGTGTGGAAGATGATTGTTTGCGAAAACAGAGAAAAGATTGCAGTAGATTGTATTTCAGTAAAGAGAATTGGACCGGGGTCCACGAGTTCACTAGAGGTGTCTCTCCCATAAGACGAACAGCATGTTGGGTGAACAAATTACAGTTGGGCAATTGACAAATAAAGAGAGCATGACCATGCACATACATATCATGATGAGTATAGTGAGATTTAATTGGGCATTACGACAAAGTACATAGACCGCCATCCAACTGCATCTATGCCTAAAAAGTCCACCTTCGGGTTATCATCCGAACCCCCTCCAGTATTAAGTTGCAAAGCAACAGACAATTGCATTAAGTATGGTGCGTAATGTAATCAACAACTACATCCTTGGACATAGCATCAATGTTTTATCCCTAGTGGCAACACACAACACAACCTTAGAACTTTCTGTCACTGTCCCAGATGTCAATGCGGGCATGAACCCACTATCGAGCATAAGTACTCCCTCTTGGAGTTACAAGCATCTACTTGGCCAGAGCATCTACTAGTAACGGAAAGCATGCAAGATCATAAACAACACATAAGCATAACTTTGATAATCAACATAACAAGTATTCTCTATTCATCGGATCCCAACAAACGCAACATATAGAATTACAGATAGATGATCTTGATCATGTTAGGCAGCTCACAAGATCCGACAATGATAGCACAATGGGGAGAAGACAACCATCTAGCTACTGCTATGGACCCATAGTCCAGGGGTAGACTACTCACTCATCACACCGGAGGCGACCATGGCGGCGTAGAGTCCTCCGGAGATGATTCCCCTCTCCGGCAGGGTGCCGGAGGCGATCTCCTGGATCCCCCGAGATGGGATCGGCGGCGGCGGCGCGTCTCTGGAAGGTTTTCCGTATCGTGGTTCTCCGTACTGGGGGTTTCGTCACGGAGGCTTTAAGTAGGCGGAAGGGCGAGGGGGGCAGACAGGGGGCCACACCATAGGGGGCGCGGGCCCCCCGGCCGCGCCGCCGGTGGTGTCGCCACCTCGTGGCCCTACTTCGTGTGTTCTTCGGTCTTCGAGCTCGTGGAAAAATAGGCCCCGGGCTTTGATTTCGTCCAATTCCGAGAATATTTCCTTACTAGGATTTCTGAAACCAAAAATAGCAGAAAACAGTGGCACTTCGGCATCTTGTTAATAGGTTAGTTCCAAAAATGCACGAATATGACATAAAGTGTGCATAAAACATGTAGATAACATCAATAATGTGGCATGGAACATAAGAAATTATCGATACGTCGGAGACGTATCAGCATCCCCAAGCTTAGTTCTGCTCGTCCCGAGCAGGTAAAACGATAACACAGATAATTTCTGGAGTGACATGCCATCATAATCTTGATCATACTATTTGTAAAGCATATGTAGTGAATGCAGCGATCAAAACAATGTGTATGACATGAGTAAACAAGTGAATCATATAGCAAAGACTTTTCATGAATAGCACTTCAAGACAAGCATCAATAAGTCTTGCATAAGAGTTAACTCATAAAGCAATAATTCAAAGTAAAGATATTGAAGCAACACAAAAGAAGATTAAGTTTCAGCGGTTGCTTTCAACTTGTAACATGTATATCTCATGGATATTGTCAACATAGAGTAATATAATAAGTGCAATAAGCAAGTATGTAGGAATCAATGCATAGTTCACACAAGTGTTTGCTTCTTGAGGTGGAGAGAAATAGTTGAACTGACTCAACATTGAAAGTAAAAGAATGGTCCTCATTGAGGAAAAGCATCGATTGCTATATTTGTGCTAGAGCTTTGATTTTGAAAACATATAGAGAGCAATAAAAGTAAAATTTTGAGAGGTGTTTGTTGTTGTCAACGAATGGTAATGGGTACACTAACTACCTCGTCAACCGGACTTATAAGAGCGGCTCCCATTTTATTTATTTTTGGGTGGCACTCCTTCCAACCTTTCTTTCACAAACCATGGCTAACCGAATCCTCGGGTGCCTGCCAACAATCTCATACCATGAAGGAGTGCCTTTTTATTTTAGTTTTATTATGATGATGACACTCCTCCCAACCTTTGCTTACACAAGCCATGGCTAACCGAATCCTTCGGGTGCCGTCCAACAATCACATACCATGGAGGAGTGTCTATTTTTGTTAATTAATTTGGGACTGGGAATCCCATTGCCAGCTCTTTTTGCAAAATTATTGGATAAGCGGATGAAGCCACTAGTCCATATGAGAGTCCGTCAAAAGTAAATGACAAGGTTGAAAGCTAAACACCACATACTTCCTCATGAGCTATAAAACATTGACACAAATCAGAGGTAATAAATTTTGAATTGTTTAAAGGTAGCACTCAAGCAATTTACTTTGGAATGGCGGAAAATACCATGTAGTATAGGTAGGTATGGTGGACACAAATGGCATAGTGGTTGGCTCAAGTATTTTGGATGCATGAGAAGTATTCCCTCTCGATACAAGGTTTAGGCTAGCAAGGCTTATTTGAAACAAACACAAGGATGAACCGGTGCAGCAAAACTCACATAAAAGACATATTGAAAACATTATAAGACTCTACACCATCTTCCTTGTTGTTCAAACTCAATACTAGAAATTATCTAGACCTTAGAGAAACCAAATATGCAAACCAAATTTTAGCATGCTCTATGTATTTCTTCATTAATGGGTGCAAAGCATATGATGCAAGAGCTTAATCATGAGCACAACAATTGCCAAGTATCTCATTACCCAAGACATTTATAGCAATTACTACATGTATCATTTTCCAATTCCAACCATATAACAATTTAACGAAGGAGAAACTTCGCCATGAATACTATGAGTAGAAACCAAGGACATACTTGTCCATATGCTACAGCGGAGCGTGTCTCTCTCCCATAAAGTGAATGCTAGGATCCATTTTATTCAAACAAAACAAAAAACAAAAACAAACCGACGCTCCAAGAAAAAGCACATAAGATGTGATGGAATAAAAATATAGTTTCAGGGGAGGAACCTGATAATGTTGTCTATGAAGAAGGGGATGCCTTGGGCATCCCCAAGCTTAGACGCTTGAGTCTTCTTAATATATGCAGGGGTGAACCACCGGGTGCATCCCCAAGCTTAGAGCTTTCACTCTCCTTGATCATGTTGCATCATACTCCTCTCTTGACCCTTGAAAACTTCCTCCACACCAAACTCGAAACAACTCATTAGAGGGTTAGTGCACATTATAAATTGACATATTCAGAGGTGACACAATCATTCTTAACACTTCTGGACATTGCATAATGCTACTGGACATTAGTGGATCAAAGAAATTCATCCAACATAGCGAAAGAGGCAATGCGAAATAAAAGGCAGAATCTGTCAAAACAGAACAGTTCGTATTGACGAATTTTAAAATGGCACCAGACTTGCTCAGATGAAAATGCTCAAATTGAATGAAAGTTGCGTACATATCTGAGGATCACACACGTAAATTGGCTTAATTTTCTGAGTTACCTACAGGGAGGTGGACCCAGATTCGTGACAGCAAAGAATTCTGGAACTGTGCAGTAATCCAAATCTAGTACTTACTTTTCTATCAACGGCTTAACTTGGCACAACAAAACACAAAACTAAGATAAGGAGAGGTTGCTACAGTAGTAAACAACTTCCAAGACACAAAATAAAAACAAAGTACTGTAGGTAAAAACATGGGTTGTCTCCCATAAGCGCTTTTCTTTAACGCCTTTCAGCTAGGCGCAGAAAGTGTGTATCAAGTATTATCAAAGGGTGGTACTTCTACAGCGGGGTGTGGGCTTTTCTCAACTAGGCATAGTATATTAGATACATAAGTTTCAGCATCTCCCTTTTCATTAGTCTTAGGCGTGCTACTCTCATCAAACAAATTTTCAGGAACAAGCCAAGCATAGTTATTTTCTAGTGCATCATTCATAGCTAGGAGCTTACATGGTATTGGTGCTTTGATCTCCCCTCCATCATCAATATTATTAGTGTATCTTATTCTATCCATATCCATCTTTTCAAGGAGACTAACAAAATTAGTAGGGGAACCAAGCATATTAAATTTAGCAAACACCTTTCTAGCTTCTCTTGCTAGACCACCAAATTCCCTAAGAAGGGTTTCTAACACAAAATCTTTCTTTTCCCCTTCTTCCAAATCGCCAAGTGTGAAGAACATGTGTTGGATTATAGGATTAAGATTAACAAATTTAGTTTCCAACAAGCGAACTAAATGCGCAGCAGCAATTTCATAAGTAGGCGCAAGGTCTACCAAGTGTCTATCTTCAAAATTTTCAATAGTACTAACATGGTTGAAGAATTCTTCTATATTATTTCTCCCAACTATAGACCCATGTCCTACCGGTATGCTTTTTGTGGTAAAATTAAAAGGAAACATGATGAATAAAGTAAATGCAAGTAAACTAATTTTTTTTGTGTTTTTGATATAGCAAACAAGATAACAAGTAAAGTAAAACTAGCAACTAATTTTTTTGTATTTTGATTTAGTGCAGCAAACAAAGTAGTAAATAAAACTAAGCAAGACAAAAACAAAGTAAAGAGATTGAGAAGTGGAGACTCCCCTTGCAGCGTGTCTTGAACTCCCCGGCAACGGCGCCAGAAAATATGCTTGATGGCGTGTATTTCACACGTTCGTTGGGCAACCCCAAGAGGAAGGTATGATGCGCACAGCAGCAAGTTTTCCCTCAGAAAGAAACCAAGGTTTATCGAACCAGGAGGAGTCAAGAAGCACGTTGAAGGTTGATGGCGGCGGGATGTAGTGCGGCGCAACACCAGGGATTCCGGCGCCAACGTGGAACCTGCACAACACAACCAAAGTACTTTGCCCCAACGAAACAGTGAGGTTGTCAATCTCACCGGCTTGCTGTAAACAAAGGATTAACCGTATTGTGTGGAAGATGATTGTTTGCGAAAACAGTAGAACAAGTATTGCAGTAGATTGTATTTCAGTAAAGAATTGGACCGGGGTCCACAGTTCACTAGAGGTGTCTCTCCCATAAGACGACAGCATGTTGGGTGAACAAATTACAGTTGGGCAATTGACAAATAAAGAGAGCATGACCATGCACATACATATCATGATGAGTATAGTGAGATTTAATTGGGCATTACGACAAAGTACATAGACCGCCATCCAACTGCATCTATGCCTAAAAAGTCCACCTTCAGGTTATCATCCGAACCCCTTCCAGTATTAAGTTGCAAAGCAACAGACAATTGCATTAAGTATGGTGCGTAATGTAATCAACAACTACATCCTTGGACATAGCATCAATGTTTTATCCCTAGTGGCAACAACACAACACAACCTTAGAACTTTCTCACTGTCCCAGTGTCAATGCAGCATGAACCCACTATCGAGCATAAGTACTCCCTCTTGGAGTTACAAGCATCTACTTGGCCAGAGCATCTACTAGTAACGGAAAGCATGCAAGATCATAAACAACACATAAGCATAACTTTGATAATCAACATAACAAGTATTCTCTATTCATCGGATCCCAACAAACGCAACATATAGAATTACAGATAGATGATCTTGATCATGTTAGGCAGCTCACAAGATCCGACAATGATAGCACAATGGGGAGAAGACAACCATCTAGCTACTGCTATGGACCCATAGTCCAGGGTGAACTACTCACTCATCACACCGGAGGCGACCATGGCGGCGTAGAGTCCTCCGGAGATGATTCCCCTCTCCGGCGGGTGCGGGAGGCGATCTCCTGGATCCCCGAGATGGGATCGGCGGCGGCGGCGTCTCCGGAAGGTTTTCCGTATCGTGGTTCTCCGTCGGGGTTTCGTCACGGAGGCTTTAAGTAGGCGGAAGGGCAGAGTCGGGGGCCGAGGGGCCACACCATAGGGCGGCGCGGGCCCCCTGGCCGCGCCGCCATGTGTCGCCACCTCGTGGCCCTACTTCGTGTGTTCTTCGGTCTTGGAAGCTCCGTGGAAAAATAGGCCCCTGGGCTTTGATTTCGTCCAATTCGAGAATATTTCCTTACTAGGATTTCTGAAACCAAAATAGCAGAAAAACAACTGGCACTTTGGCATCTTGTTAATAGGTTAGTTCCAGAAAATGCACGAATATGACATAAAGTGTGCATAAAACATGTAGATAACATCAATAATGTGGCATGGAACATAAGAAATTATCGATACGTCGGAGACGTATCAGCCAGTAATAATAAACTTAATACCCAGAAATGTGCATTTTTCAAAGTTTTCAAAAATTCAAAAAAATTATACCGTTGGTCCTATTTTTCGACGGGGCACCATGGGATTGATCTCCACTTAGGCAAAAGCCTAAGCTTGGGGGGAGGTATACCGGCATCACTCATTCTTTGCATATTATGGTTGCTGGATACTTGTACATACTTGTTTAGTTTCTTTGAGTGGTTTTCTAATGAGAGGGAGATGATATTTGGGGAAGTGCTGCCTGAAAACAGATTCTGGACTGTTACTAAAAAAATTCGTGCGCACAGCCAGAACGTTATTTTGAGCTGCCAATGTTTGTGCATGTTCCCCAGGTTGTTATCTAACTTTCATTAGTTGAACACTTTTCGATCTGAGCAACGGAAGATTTTTGTAAAAATCGATTTCTGTACTGCTGTCAGGTTTTGGCAGATTTCTGTCATCCTGCTTTTATGTGTTTCTTCTAGTCTTCATTCTCTTGTTTTTGTTTTGTTTCTTTCCTAAAACACAAAAAGACCAAAAATATTTCTGTTGTTTCTCTTTACCATTTGTTATTTTGGTTTCTTGCTTTCATTTTGCTTTAATTGCTATTGCTAGTTTGCTATAAGAAAACCTAAAAAGATTTTGCTTTGTTTGCTTGTTTCCTTTTGTTCTTGTGTCCAAATTCGAAAACACCAAAAATATTTGTTGTTCTTCTTTGGTTTTGTAAAGTTCTTTATGAGTTCAATGGTCTTCGGTGGCTGGAGCGTGGTTTTCATTTCATATTATCCAAGCTACACAAGTGAAAGGCAATAATGACGATCTACGACAATTTGATTGTGGTGAGAGGCTGGTATGAACTCTATTTGTTTTCATTTTTGTACATATACTCATCCATGTGAGCATGCTTAGTTGGTTCATGTGAGGTATATGTCATTTAAGGAAGTCTAGTAGTTCATGATCTCTCATGTTTAGCTCCAATTTATTAATATGAGTAACATGTCATGGATGTTTGCTTGCATTGTTTTATTCATAGATAGGTATGATATTGTGGTATCCTCCTCTGAATAATTCGGTTGAATTAACTTGGCACATGCTCACGCATGCATATGACTGAACAAAAGTCAATTAAGCCTCAATGATTTACATTGCCTCAGAGTTCTTGTATCACTTTTATGCCTCCGTTAATCTATTTTGCCGCAAGCATGATTATGACAGTTACTGCTCTCTTGATTTGTCGCTCCCTAGTCTATTGCTAGCCTTCACTTGTACTGAGCGGGAACGCTGCTCGTGCTTCCAAACCCGAAAACCAAGTTGTTCCAAAGTGTCCACCATAAATACCTATGCATGGCATTTCAAACCATTCCAAGTAAATTCTCATGCGCTACCTTTAAAACCTTCAAAATGCTTCTCAATTTGTGTTAATGTTTCATAGCTCATGAGGAAGTATGTGGTGTTTAACCTTCAACCTTGTCATTTACTCTTGACGGACTTTCATTATGGACTAGTGGCACATCCGCTTATCCAATAATTTTGCAAAAAGAGCTGCAATGGGGTTCCCAGCCCCGATTAATCAAACTTCATTAATAATTCTCTTCACATGTTTTGCTCTGATTCATCAGTAAGCAACTTAATTTTGCAAATAGACACTCCTCCATGGTATGTGATTGATGGAAGGCACCCGAGGATTTGGTTAGCCATGGCTTGTGTAAGCAAAGGTTGGGGGAGTTTCACCCATAATAAATCTAAAATACGTGTGTAAACAAAAGAGAAGAGGGATGATCTACCTTGCTGGTAGAGATAACGTCCTTCATGGGAGCCGCTCTTGGAAGTCCGGTTGGCAAGGTAGTTGGTGTACCCATTACCATTCGTTGACAACAACAAACACCTCTCAAAACAATTTTACTCATGTTTTAAAAAAAAATGAAAAGCTCTAGCGCATGTTAATCCCTGCTTCCCTCTGTGAAGGGTCAATCTTTTACTTTTATGTTGTGTCTCCATCCTTTCTTTGAGCACTTTCTTGAGAGCACAACTGTCATTCTTAGTATAATATGCTTGTCTCAAAATATGATTGATTGTGGTATAACTTTGATGCTTTTATCTTTGACAATCACTATTTCTAGTCTTTCTATGAACTTCAGAGGTGCCTGAGCATTTATGTTTTGCTGATCAAATATGGGCAAGCGAGATACCACTCTATCATACTCTTTTATGAACATTGCAATCCTGCTTATATACATGATTCATGATGCTTATTATTAATTGTTGGTTCCTTTCCATGATTGACATAGCTATTAGATGATCTTATTTGCATGTATCTTATTATGAACTGCCTAAGTGTTAGCCATAGCATGAGAATATTTACATCATATGAACAAATGTGTTCGTGAAAGTTCTTTTATCGCTCAGTTGTTAACTGAATTGCTTGAGGACAAGCAATAAGCTAAGCTTGGGGGGAGTTGATACGTCCAAAACGTATCTACTTTCCCGAACACTTTTGCTATTGTTTTGCCTCTAATTTGTGTATTTTGGATGCAACTAACGCGGACTAACGCTGTTTTCAGCAGAACTGCTCTGGTGTCTCGTTTTTGTGCAGAAATCCAACTTTCAGGAAAATCCTCGGAATTTATACGAAAGGTCCTATTTTTCCAGAAGACTCACGGAGCCAGAAGGGCAAGTCAGGTGGAGGCCCGAGGGCCCCACACCCTAGGCGGCGCGGCCCAGGAGGGCGGCGCGCGGCCCTAGCGTGTGCCCCCCTCGGCCGGCCTCCGACACCCTCCTTCGGACTACTTATCGGCCTCGACCTAAAAACGCACGGAGAGAAGTCGAAGTCGCCAGAAACCCTCCAGAACGCCGCCACATCGCGAAACTCCGTCTCGGGAGCGAAGTCTCCGTTCTGGCACTCCGCCGGGACGGGGAATTGGAGGAGATCATTGCCACCATCACCACCGACGCCTCTCCATCGACCAGCCATGTTTCCCCCATCCATGTGTGAGTAATTCCCCCGCTGTAGGCTGAAGGGGATGGTAGGGATTGGATGAGATTGGTCATGTAATAGTCATAAGATTGTTAGGGCATGGTGCCTAGTATCCGTAGATGTTACTTTTATGATATTGTTGCAACTTGTTATGCTTAATGCTTGTCACTAGGGCCCGAATGCCATGATCTCAGATCTGAACATGTTATTGATTCATGAAGATATTCGTTGTTTATGATCTTACCTAAGTTGTATACACATGTCGCTGTCCGAAACCAATGGCCAAGTAGAGGGACAACCGGAGGGGATGTGAGGTGAGGATCACATGTGTTCACGGAGTGTTAATGCTTTGCTCCGGTACTCTATTAAAAGGAGTACCTTAATATCCAGTAGATTCCCTTGAGGCCCGGCTGCCACCGGCTGGTAGGACAAAAGATGTTGTGCAAGTTTCTCATTGCGAGCACGTACGACTATATATGGAACACATGCCTATTGATTGATTAGTACTTGGATACCGTTTTATTATTATCTGCAAATGCCCCTGCTTTGATTGTTACATGAGTTTCTCTCATCCATGCAACGCCCGTTCATCCGTCCCCGTGCCTACAGTATTTTAATCCTGCTGTTTACTATAATCACTACTGCTGTCTCTGTTACTCTGCTGCTGTTATTTCACTACTGCTACTGCTATAAAACTATTACTACTGATAAACTCTTGCGAGCAAGTCTGTTTCCAGGTGCAACTGAATTGACAACTCCGTTGTTAAGGCTTTCAAGTATTCTTTGTCTCCCCTTGTGTCGAATCAATAAATTGGGTTTTACTACCCGCGAAGAC
Source organism: Lolium multiflorum (assembly GCA_030979885.1). Classification (NCBI taxonomy): domain Eukaryota; kingdom Viridiplantae; phylum Streptophyta; class Magnoliopsida; order Poales; family Poaceae; genus Lolium; species Lolium multiflorum. The sequence continues at coordinate 137,639,577 of CM061750.1, forward strand.
TGCTGCGATCCCCTATACTTGTGGGTTATCAGGGCCCTCAAGGTCATCCACTCGGATTAGGCGGTCTTATAATGAGGATGTCATCGCACCGAGCTTCGAAGCCGAAGAGGACAATGGAGTCCCTAACGCTTCATCTTTTCCATGTTATGACTTTTTGAGCCATGCAGGGTTGCTGGATGATTTCTTGGTCCTCGTTGGTAAAGTGGGTTTAACCGCCTACATGGAGGATGAGAGGGATCAATACTTCATGCTTACTAAAATCTTTGTGGAGAGCTTCAAGTTCAACAACAAGCACTATCACCCAACAGTTGCATTCAGGATCTATGGTAATCCTATTACTATGAAGTTGGAGGATTTTTGTACTGCATTGGATATTGCCCCTGTAGGTACAGCGAAGAGGATTGAGGACAATCCCAGGGTTTTGCTTGAGCTCTATCGAGAGATCACCAATGATGACTGCCGCACCATTCAGCGTGGCAAGATAAGAAACATTCAACTCCCGCCATTAAGTATTTTGCTTATTACCTTGCTACTAGCATTCTTGGTAGGGAGAACACTAGCAATATTTCTAGCTACCATCTTGCTTTCTTAATTGCTGCACTCACTAGAGAGACACCGTATCACCTTGGTGCTCTTATCGCTCGCCGCTTGTCTAACAGGGGGCCTATTTTTGGAGGAATCATTGCATCACGCATTTTAGCATATCTAGAACTTCCTCTTGACCCTACTGATGTGAAATTAACTCCTACAAGGCTTGATATTGCTGCTATGAAGAGTCATAAATTTGTCACAACCGACTCTAGTTCAGATAATATTGTCTATAGAATGTTGTTTGCTGACGGGGAAGAGAGGGAAGTTCCATTGCCACAGCCAGATTTGTTCAGTGTTGACAGGAAACCATGGTCGCGCTCTAAGGAGGAGGTGGATGAGCAACTGAAGATACAAGGCTTCCACCAGCAGCATGACTCCGAGGACGCCGAGCCCTCCTACGACTACACCGTCACGTATCCGGGTGCTTCTTCCAGCACATACCCGGAATATGATCCATCTTCGTCGTACTACGGAGGTGCTACTTCATGGGCACCATGGGATTGATCTCCACTTAGGCCAAAAGCCTAAGCTTGGGGGAGGTATACCGGCATCACTCATTCTTTGCATATTATGGTTGCTGGATACTTGTATATACTTGTTTAGCTTTTTGAAGTGGTTTTCTAATAAGAGGGAGATGATATTTGGGGAAGTGCTGCCTGAAAACAGATTCTGGGCTGTTACTAAAAAATTCGTGCGCACAGCCAGAACGTTATTTTGAGTTGCAAATTTTTGTGCATGTTCCCCAGGTTGTTATCTAACTTTCATTAGTTGAACACTTTTCGAACTGAGCAACGGAAGATTTTTGTAAAAATCGATTTCTGTACTGCTGTCAGGTTTTGGCAGATTTCTGCCATCATGCTTTTCTGTGTTTCTTCTAGTTTTCATTCTCTTGTTTTGCTTTGTTTCTTTCCTAAAACAAAAAAAAAATTCTGTTGCTTCTCTTTACCGTTTGTTCTCTTGGTTTCTTGCTTTCATTTTGCTTTATTTGTTATCATTGGTTTGCTATAAGAAAATCCAAAAAGATTTTGCTTTGTTTGCTTGTTTCCTTTTGTTTTTGTTTCCAATTCGAAAACACCAAAAATATTTGCTGTTCTTCTTGGGTTTTGTAAAGTTCATTATGGAGTTCAGCGGTCTTCGGTGGTTGGAGCTTGTTCATTCCATATTATTCAAGCTACACAAGTGAAAGGCAATAATGACGATCTACGACAATCCGACTGTGGTGAGAGGCTGGTATGAACTCTATTTGTTTTTATTTTTGTACATATACTTATCCATGTGAGCATGCTTAGTTGGTTCATGTGAGGTATATGTCATTTAAGAGAGTCTAGTAGTTCATGATCTCTCATGATTAGCTCCAATTTATTAATATGAGTAGCATGTCATAAATATTTGCTTGCATTGCTTTATTCATAGATAGATATGACATTGTGGTATCCTCCTCTGAATAATCCACTTGAATCAACTTGGCACATGCTCACGCATGCATATGACTGAACAAAAGTCAATTAAGCCTCGATGATTTACTTCACTCCGAGTTCTTGTATCACTTTTATGCCTCCGTTAATTTATTTTGCCGCAAGCATGATTATGACAGTTACTGCTCTCTTGATTGTCGCTTCCCAGTCTATTGCTAGCCTTCACTTGTACTGAGTGGGAACCCTGCTCGTGCTTCAAAACCCCAAAACCAAGTTATTCCAGTGTCCACCATAAATACCTATGCATGGCATTTCAAACCATTCCAAGTAAATTCTCATGTGCTACCTTTAAAACCTTCAAAATGTTTCTCAATTTGTGTTTATGTTTTATAGCTCATGAGGAAGTATGTGGTGTTTATCTTTCAATCTTGTCATTTACTCCGGACGGATTTTCACCAATGGACTAGTGGCACATCCGCTTATCCAATAATTTTGCAAAAAGAGCTGGCAACGGGGTTCCCAGCCCAATTAATTAACTTTCATAAATTTACAAATAGACACTCCTCCATGGTATGTGATTGTTGGTCGGCACCCGAGGATTCGGTTAGCCATGGCTTGAGAAAGCAAAGGTGGGGAGGAGTGTCATCTAAATAAAACTAAAACAAAAAGGCACTCCTTCATGGTATGAGATTGTTGGTCGGCACCCGAGGATTCGGTTAGCCATGGTTTGTGAAAGCTAGGTTGGAAGGAGTGCCTCCCAAAAATAAAATTTCATGGGAGCCGCTCTTGAAAGTCTGGTTGATGAGGTAGTTAGAGTACCCATTACCATTCGTTGACAACAACAAACACCTCTCAAAACCATTTTACTTCTGTCTTTAGAAAAATGAAAAGCTCTAGCACATGTTAATCCCTGCTTCCCTCTGCGAAGGGTCAATCTTTTACTTTTACATTGAGTCTCCATCCTTTCTTTGAGTACTTTCTTGAGAGCACAACTGTCATTCTTAGTATAATATGCTTGTCCCAAAATGTGATTAATTGTGGTATAACTTTGATGCTTTTATCTTTGATAATCTTTACTTCCAGTCTTCTCATGAACTTCAAAGGTGCCCAAGCATTTATGTTTTGCTGTACAAACACGGGCAATCGAGATACCACTTTATCATATCCTTCTATGAACATTGCAATCCTGCTTATAGACATGATTCATGATGCTCATTATTAATTTGTTGGTACCTTTTCTATGATTTACATAGCTATTAGATGATTTTATTTGCATGTACCTTATTATGAATTGCTTAAGTACTTACCATATCATGAGAATATTTACATCATATGAACAAATGTGTTCGTGAAAGTTCTTTTATCGCACTCAGTTGTTAACTGAATTGCTTGAGGACAAGCAATAAGCTAAGCTTGGGGGGAGTTGATACGTCCAAAACGTATCTACTTTCCCTAACACTTTTGCTATTGTTTTGTCTCTAATTAGTGTATTTTGAATGCAACTAACACGGACTAACGCTGTTTTCAGCAGAACTGCTCTGGTCTCTCGTTTTTGTGCAGAAATCCAACTTTCAGGAAAATCCTCGGAATTTATGCGGAAGGTCCTATTTTCCCAGAATATTGGCGGAGCCAGAAGGGCGAGCCAGGTGGGGGGCCCCACACGCTAGGCCGGCGCGGCCCAGGAGGGGGGGCGCGCGGCCCTAGTGTGTGGCGGCCTCGGCTGGCCCCCGATGCCCTCCTTCGGACTACTTATTGCCTTCGACCTAAAAACGCACGGGGACAGTCGAAATCGCCAGAAACCATCCAGTACGCCGCCACCATCGCGAAACTCCATCTCGGGACCAGAAACTCCGTTTTGGCACCTCGCCGGGACGGGGAATTGGAGGAGATCATCGCCATCATCATCACCGACACCTCTCCATCGACCAGCCATGTTTCCCCCATCCATGTGTGAGTAATTCCCCCGCTGTAGGCTGAAGGGGATGGTAGGGATTGGATGAGATTGGTCATGTAATAGTCATAAGATTGTTAGGGCATGGTGCCTAGTATCCGTAGATGTTACTTTTATGATATTGTTGCAACTTGTTATGCTTAATGCTTGTCACTAGGGCCCGAGTGCCATGATTTCAGATCTGAACATGTTATTGATTCATGAAGATATTCGTTGTTTATGATCTTACCTGCAAGTTGTATACACATGTCGCTGTCCGGAACCCGAGGCCCCAAAGTGACAGAAATTGGGACAACCGGAGGGGAAGGCGGTGATGTGAGGATCACATGTGTTCATGGAGTGTTAATGCTTTGCTCCGGTACTCTATTAAAAGGAGTACCTTAATATCCAGTAGTTTCCCTAGAGGCCCGGCTGCCACCGGCTGGTAGGACAAAAGATGTTGTGCAAGTTTCTCATTGCGAGCACGTACGACTATATATGGAACACATGCCTATTGATTGATTAGTACTTGGATACCATTTTATTATTATCTGCAAATGCCCTGCTTTGATTGTTACATGAGTTTCTCTCATCCATGCAACGCCCGTTCATCCATCCCTGTGCCTACAGTATTTTAATCCTGTTGTTTACTATAATCACTACTGCTGTCTTTGTTACTCTGCTTTGTTTCACTACTACTACTGCTATAAAACTGTTACCTGATAAACTCTTGCGAGCAAGTCTGTTTCCAGGTGCAGCTGAATTGACAACTCCGCTGTTAAGGCTTTCAAGTATTCTTTGTCTCCCCTTGTGTCGAATCAATAAATTGGGTTTTACTTCCCGCGAAGACTGTTGCGATCCCCTATACTTGTGGGTCATCAGGTATTCACCAGGGTGACCCCATATCCCCGTATTTGTTTTTGCTCGCAGCAGAGGGTCTGTCGTGCCTCTTAAAATCCAGAAGTGTTATTCCATCATCGAGCCTCCATGGACTAAAGGTGGCGACCTCTGCTCCAGCGGTCAACCACCTATTGTTTGTCGATGATAGCCGTGAAAGCGACTGTAGAGGGAGCGGGGGAAGTTGCTGAGGTCCTTGACATATACTGTCAGGCATCGGGCCAGAGGATAAATATGGACAAATCCTCTATCTTTTTTAGCAAAGGATGTCCTGCAGGGGTCCGTGCTGCAATGAAGGAAAGACTGAATGTGCAAAATGAGTCTCTAAACGAGAAATAGCTAGGTATGCCTTCGGATGTTGGTCGCTCTGTTAATGGAGCCATCAAATATCTCCACGATAGAGTGTGGAAGCGGGTTCAGGGATGGCTCGAGAGCCTGCTATCTTGTGCAGGGAAGGAAATTCTAATAAAATCGGTGACACAAGCAATCCCAATTTACTCCATGTCATGCTTCAAACTGCCAAGAGGACTCTACCATCACATCAATGGTTTGCTTCGGAATTTTTGGTGGGGAAGCCGAGATGGGAAGAGGAAGACGTGCTGGGCTTCATGGGAGGAGATGACCATGCCTAAGTACGAGGAGGTCTAGGCTTCAGGGACATCGAACTCTTTAATCTAGCCCTCGTTGCTCGTCAAGCATGGAGGGTCCTCCAAAACCCCTATGCTTTGAGCTCTCGGATCCTAAAAGTTGTGTACTATCCTGACAGTGAATTTCTGGAAGCTGAGGTCGGCACTCATGCCTCTAAGATTTGGAGGGATCTTGTTGAGGGCAAGGATATCCTCAAACAAGGTCTGATCCGAAGGATAGGTAATGGGGAAACTATGAATGCATGGAATGACAATTGGATCCCGAGGGATTATGCGCTGCAGCAAATTGCATGCAAGAAACAAGGACTGCCGCCCCGGTCGCTGACTTCATCAAGGCGACAGAGGCAGTATGGGATCTAGACCATCTGTCGAGGGTACTCCTCGGCAATGCCCTCCGTTTGGGGCTTAGGATAGATGGAATCCTGTAGGCTGACACGAGACATCGGTTATCAAACAAGCGGGGAGAGCGATTTACCCAGGTTTGGGGCCCTCGATGAGGTAAAACCCTTACGTCCTGCCTGACTGATCTTGATTACTGAAATTATCGGGTTACAATGAGGTAGCCGAAGGCTTTGACTAAGATCTTGCCAAGAGGCTAAGTTCTACGATTGCCTAGTGATGTCTACGCACGCTTCTATTCCTGTAGATAGTGTTGGGCCTCCAAGAGCAGAGGTTTGTAGAACAGCAGCAAGTTTCCCTTAAGTGAATCACCCAAGGTTTAACGAACTCAGGGAGGTAGAGGTCAAAGATATCCCTCTCAAGCAACCCTGCAATTAAGATACAAGAAGTCTCTTGTGTCCCCAACACACCTAATACACTTGTCGATGTATAGGTGCACTAGTTCGGCGAAGAGATAGTGAAATACAAGTAATATGGATGATTATAAGTAGTAATTGCAATCTGAAATAAAAATGGCAGCAAGCAAACATGTAGCATAACTTGTTGGAAACGGTGTTTCAATACTTAGAAACAAGGCCCAGGGATCATACTTTCACTAGTGGACACTCTCAACAATGATCACATAACTGAATAAATAAATGCTACTCTTAAACACTCTCTTGTTCGATAACAAACACCATTCATTGTGTAGGGCTACAAGAGCACCCTCAAGCCGGAGTAAACAAGCTCCACAACATCCGGAGTTCATATTAAAGTAACCTCTAGAGTGCATAATAGACCATTGCAATTTAGACCGAGTACTAACATAGCATACACACTGTCACCAATAGCTATGAAAGGGGGAATAGATCACATCAATACTATAATAGTAATAGTTAACTTCATAATCTACAAGAGATTACAATCATAAACTACGCCAAGTACTACATGATGCACACACTGTCAACTTTACATCATGGAGGAGGAATAGACTACTTTAATAACATCACTAGAGTAGCACATAGATTAATAGTGATACAAAGCTCATGATCACATAAAGATCACACCATGGGAGAGAGATGAACCACATAGCTACCGGTAGAGCCCTCAGCCTCGGGGAGAACTACTCCTCTCATCATAGGAGACAGCAACGGCGAGGAAGATGGTGGTGGTGTCGATGGAGATGACTCTGGGGGCAATTCCCGGTCCCGACGGCGTGCCGGAACAAAGACTCTGTCCCCCGAAACTTGTCTTCGCGATGGCGACGGCTACGGAAATATTCGTGGAATATGGCTTCGTGCCTTAGGGTTTTCGCGACGGAGAGTATATATAGGCGAAGGGGCGATGTCGGTGGAGTCCCGAGGGGCCCACACCCTAGGGGGGCGTGATGTCTACGGGTGCTTCTATTCTTGTAGATAGTGTTGGGCCTCCAAGAGCAGAGGTTTGTAGAACAACAGCAAGTTTCCCTTAAGTGGATCACCCAAGGTTTATCGAACTCAGGGAGGAAGAGGTCAAAGATATCCCTCTCATGCAACCCTGCAACCACAAAGAAAGAAGTCTCTTGTGTCCCCAACACACCTAATAGGTGCACTAGTTCGGCGAAGAGATAGTGAATTACAAGTGGTATGAATGAATATGAGCAGTAGTAACGGCGTGCAGTTGATGGTAGTAATATTGCAGGAAGTAAAGATGCAGTAAAACAGTAAACAAGCAGCGATAGCAGTATTTAGGAACAAGGCCTAGGGATCATACTTTCACTAGTGGACACTCTCAACATTGATCACATAAAGAATAAATAAATAGATGCTAGACTCTACACCCTCTTGTTGGATGATGAACACCACTAACTGTGTAGGATTACACGAACCCTCAATGCTGGAGTTAACAAGCTCCACAATATTCAATGTTCATATTTAAATAACCTTAGAGTGCATGACAGATCAACATAACCAAACCAAGTACTAACATAGCATGCACACTGTCACCTTCACACTACGAAAGGAGGAATAGATCACATCAATACCATCACAGCAATAGTTAACTTCATAATCTACAAGAGATCACAATCATAGCCTACGCCAAGTACTACACAATGCACACACTGTCACCATTACACCGTGCAGGAGGAATAAACTACTTTAATAATATCACTAGAGTAGCACAGATAAATTGTGATACAAAACACATTGCAATCATAAAGGGATATAAATAAGCACTTCACTATGCCATTCATAACAGTGAATAAGTATTCTGTGAAATATAGCCTAAGAGACCCACACGGTGCACACACTATCACCTTTACACACGTGGGACAAGGAGTCTCCGGAGATCACATAAGTAAAATCCACTTGACTAGCATAATGACATCTAGATTACAAGCATCATCATATGAATCTCAATCATGTAAGGCAGCTCATGAGATTATTGTATTGAAGCACATAGGAGAGAGATGAACCACATAGCTACATGTACAGAGCCTCGATGGAGAACTACTCCCTCCTCATGGGAGACAACAGCATTGATGAAGATGGCGGTGGTGTTGATGGAGAAGCCTTCTGGGGCACTTCCCCGTCCCGGCGGCGTGCCGGAACAGAGACTCCTGTCCCCCAGATCTTGGCTTCGCGATGGCGGCGGCTCTGGAAGGTTTTCTGGTTTCGTCGAACTTGGTAGGGTTTTGCGACGGAGACTTTAAGCAGGCGAAGGGCAAGGTCGGTGGAGTCCTGGTGGGGCCACACACTAGGCCGGCGCGGCCAGGGCTTGGGCCGCGCGCCCTACCGTGTCCCCACCTCGTGGCCCCACTTCATTTCCCTTTCGGACTTTTGGAAGCTTCGTGGAAAAATAGGACCCCGGGCGTTGATTTCGTCCGATTCCGAGAATATTTCCTTACTAGGATTTCTGAAACCAAAAACAGCAGAAACAGAATCGCCCTTCGGCATCTCGTCAATAGGTTAGTTCCGGAAAACACATAATAATGACATAAAGTATGCATAAAACATGTAGATATCATCAATAATGTGGCATGGAACATTAGAAATTATCGATACGTCGGAGACGTATCAGGGCGCGCCCCCCCTCTTGGCCGCGCCGCCAGGTGGTGTGGCCACCTCGTGGTCCCTCTCTGTCTCTCCTTCGGTGTTCTGGAACCCTCCGAGGAAAATAGGAAGTTCGGCTTTTGTTTCGTCCAATTCCAAGAATATTTCCTGTGTAAGATTTCTGAAACCAAAAACAGCAGAAAACAGTAACAGGCACTTCGACATCTTGTTAATAGGTTAGTCCCGAAAAATGCATAAAAACATTATAAAGTGTGAATAAAACATGTAGATTTTGTCATAAAACTAGCATGGAACATCAGAAATTATAGATACGTTGGAGACGTATCACCTAGCTCTAGACTTGCGGTGGTTATGGCTATAATGATTGTGTGTCTCTCGACGGACCCTATCCTGGCCCTTATATTGGGTGCCAGATCTCAAGAGTTCTATCCGGGTTCGACTAAGTTACAAAGAGTTCTACGTGTAAACTTTTCTTGTTCCTTCGTCTTCTTGCCTTGCTCTCCAAGACTCCTTCCTTGGAACCGACATAACGGCCCACCTTGGTCGATGGATGTTCTTCATGGGCCCCTGGTTGGGCCGTAAGAGGTGGCGCAATACTAGTTACCCGAAGGGTAATGCCCACATCACCAGCTGAAGGAGTTCTTCCTGCCGATGGATATAGAGGCTATAAGCTCGATTCCAATTGGAACGGGAAGATATGATGATTTCTGGGCATGGAATTATGAACGCACAGGGGTATTCTTTGTTCGGTTTGCTTATCGTATGTTGGTGAGCACAAAGAGGTGGCGCATAGCCTGGCTTGAGGGTAAGGCAGCATGCTCTGATCATCAACGAGAAGTAAAGGTTTGGACCTCGTTGTGGAAGGTACAGGTACCGGAAAAGGTTAGAGTGTTCTTCTGGAGGTTGGCTAAGCACTCAATTCCGACGGGCGATGTTCGTTTTCACCGCAATATGGCAACAGACAACTCATGTTCGCTGTGTGGGGCGATACACTTGTGGCGTCTTGATGACCCACAAGTATAGGGGGTGTATCGTAGTATCTTCGATAAGTAAGAATGTCGATCCCAACGAGGAGCAGAAGGTGTTGACAAGCAGTTTCGATGAAGGATTCACTGTAAATGCTCACAGAAAAGTATTCGGGGGTTTTGATGTAACAGATGAATAAAGTACGAATAAGTAAAGCGAGAGTAACAATTGCAGCGAGTGGCCCAATCCTTTTTAGCACAAAGGACAAGCCGGTTTGTTTACTTATAATGACCAAACGTTCTTGAGGACACACGGGATTTTAGTCTAGTGCTTTCGCTACATACGGCTAATTAATCTTCATTGTTTTGATAAGTGTTGTGTGGGTGAACCTATGCTAATGTACTGCCCTTCCTAGGACTAATACATACTTGTGATTATACCCCTTGCAAGCATCCGCAACTACAAGAAAGTAATTAAGATAAATCTAACCACAACCTTAAACTCTGAGATCCTGCGATCCCTCCTGCATCGATATATACCAACGGGGGCTCAGGTTTCTGTCACTCCGGCAACCCCGCAATTGGCAAACGAGTACAAGATGCATTCCCCTAGGCCCATAAAGGTGAAGTGTCGTGTAGTCGACGTTCACACGACACCACTAGAAGAATAACACCACAACTTAAATATCATAACATTGAATACTACTCAACCATAATTCACTACTAACATTTAGACTTCACCCATGTCCTCAAGAACTAAACGAACTACTCACGAGACATCATATGGAACATGATCAGAGGTGATATGATAATGAATAACAATCTGAACATAAACCTTGGTTCAACGGTTTCACTCAATAGCATCAATAACAAGTAGAAATCAACACCGGGAGAGTTTCCCTATCAAACAATCAAGATCAAACCCAAATTGCTACAGCGGTGACGAGGTGCAGCGGTGGAGACGGCGGTGATGATGATGAAGATGATGGTGATGGTGATGGAGATGATGTCCAGCTCGATGACGGTGACGATGGCGTCGATTTCCCCCTCCGGAGGGAATTTCCCCGGCGGATTCCTGCCCGCCGGAGAGCTCTTTCTCTCTGGTGTTCTCCGCCCCGCAGGCGGCCGTGGCTCGTTCGACCCCTCCGGCTTAGGTTTTCGGGCGGCGTGTGCGAAGAAAGGAGGCGAGAGGGCTGTGGGCCCCCCTCCTCATAGGGCGGCGCGGCCAGGGCAGGGCCCACGCCGGCCTGTGAGGGGGCCCATGGCGGCCCTCCTCAGCTCCCCCTTCTGGCTCCCTTCGTCATCTGGAAAAATAGGAATTTTCGTATAATTTCCTTCAACTGTTGATCTTCCGAAATATTGCGTTCTGACGGTGCTTTTTCCAGCAGAATCCTGGCTCCGGTGCGCGATCCCCAAATAATCATGAAACATGCAAAATAGATGAAATAACATAAGCATTATGTACAAATATGAAATATATCAATGAATAACAGCAAATTATGATATAAAATAGTGATGCAAATTGGACGTATCAACTCCCCCAAGCTTAGACTTCGCTTGTCCCCAAGCGAAACTGAACTCGTAAACAGGACCACATGTTTATGGAGTGAAGAGTCGATAAATAAAATACGGACGAGAAGCATCATATTCATTCACACAAGACATTCTAGTAAACAACTTCCTCATATAATTCAACTTGAAACAAGTATAAGGTAATCACAAATAAAGGTGCATAAGAAATCATAGTTGGTGATGGCAAACTTCGTTCTTGGTCAGAGAACAGTTAACAGATTATACTCATCTATTGAGCAGCGCTCTTATGTTAAAGCTTATGGTAAACTTGCATACTCAATCATAATGATCATTGATAACTTGCAAAGCTATATTCATTCAGATAAAACTTGTACTAAACAAGGAAGAGTAAAAACATGATGAAGCAAATCACAATATAATGGTTCGATCACAACAACTCAAATGCTTGCTTGAGATGGAGGGAAATAGGTGTACTGACTCAACATAAAGTAAAAGATAGGCCCTTCGCAGAGGGAAGCAGGGATTAAATCATGTGCTAGAGCTTTTCAAGTTTTGAAATCATATAGAGAGCATAAAAGTAAAATTTTGAGGGGTGTTTGTTGTTGTCAACGACTGGTAGTGGGTACTCTAACCCCCTTGCCAGACAAACTCTCAAAGAGCGGCTCCCATAAAGTTTTATTTTTGGTTGACACTCCTTCCAACCTTTGCTTTCACAAACCATGGCTAACCGAATCCTCGGGTGCCTGCCAACAATCTCATACCATGAAGGAGTGTCTTTTTATTTTAATTTTATTTTAGATGACACTCCTCCTGTAACATCCCAATTTTCAATAAAATGAACAAGGGAGAAATTCAAGAATCCAAAATTCAGGGTTAACAAAAACTTTTTCTCATCATATAAGTTTATGCATATATATCACCTTATTAATTTTTGAGTGTGCAATTGCCATGATGTTTGCTTATGTGTTCTCTCTCACTCTAAAACCCTAGCAAGGATCACTTGATCTTTCCAAAGTCAAATAAAAGAAAATAGAAAAGAAATTTTAAAAATCAACTTTACACACACATAAGGCCTATGCCATTTTTGCAAATACCTAACCTAGACCACTTTGGCTTACACCATTGGTTGTAGTTGGTTACTAAACACTTATTAACACCTTTGGAATCAAGCCAACTCAATTCAAACCAAAATCAAACTCAATTTCCAAGTCACATGCAATATGGTCACTTGTGCCATTTTTAGTCTGATGGCCACTTTGAGCCCCTGGTTTTCTTCTTTCCACTTCTAAACTTTGTCAACTCTTTTCACCTCATCCAAGACAACATCAAGCACTACAACTTTGCCCAAAACCACCACCCCAAATTCATCACCAATTTCAAATGGGAAGCAAGCAAAGTTGGAACTTTTTCACATAAACAAGATCATATGCAAAATGTGATTTTGCATCCCAACTCCATTTTGACCACCACCACCACCAAAATGCTCCATTCAATATATGTTTACAACACACCAAAAAGATTTTCAAAATTCAAAAATATGTTTCTTGCGGGCATTCTGTCGAACACATTGCAGGCAGGGTAAAAATTTGAGCCCATACTTCATTTTCTACCTTGGACTTGGTCCAACCTTGCCCTCTCTGCACCCTGGAGTCTCCCTCTCACCTCACCACATCAACCTCACCACTTGCACTGGACATGGTTTGAATTAAACAACCCAAACCATGCCATGCCGTGGCATGGCATGCCACTTCATGCCATCTCCTCCCCTGGTCAATTCCAACGTGCCACACCGTGTCAAATCTCTCCCTCTCACTCCCCTGATGCTGCCCAGCCACTGCCCCGACGAAGCCAGGCACCAGAGACGTCAGCACACGCGCGCCCAGTGGCGCCCAGAACACGTCCATGCCGCGCCAGAGCGCGCCTGGCGCCGACCCTGGACGCCCAGAGCGTGACGACGCCCCGCGCCCCTGCGTCACCTCCGCCCTCACGCTCACCGCCAGTAGACGCACCACGGCGCCCTGCATCGCCTGGACACGCGCACGAGGCCGCGGGAACGCCGTGGACGACGACCGCGTCCACGACCATCCGCCACTGTACCCCACGGACGCGTGACGCACTCCACTGTGCTTGACCACCGAACGCTGTTCGGAGCTCGCCGTGACGTTCCCTGAGCCTGCCTAGACACGACCATGCCCTCGCCCACGCCGTTGATCGCCTGCAGCCCTGCCTCGCCACCGTCACCATGACCCTCCGCCCTGGCTCGGAGCCGCTATAAAAGGAGCACTCCGCGCCCCAAACTGAGCACGCCAATCACCTCCACTCATCCCCAGAACTCCCCCTGCCACCTCAATTTCATAGATACGCCGCCGGAGACCGCCAATCGCAAGATCGACGCCGCCGCCAGTACACGGAGGCCGCCGGAGCAGGAGGCCGCCATTGGAGACGCCGCTGCTTCCATCTGCTTCACCGTCATCGACAACGTTGCTGTGCACCTCGCCCTCGACCGCCGGAGCTCCGACGAGCTCGCCGACCCCCTGCCGCCGTCGCGGTGAGTTCCCCCTCTCGCCGGAGACGAAGGCCATCCTCGATCGTCCGATCCAACTCTAATCCTACGGTCCACCTCCCCCGTACCGTTTCGGTGTTTTAAAACACACTGACGTGTGGTCCCCACACTGTCAGGCGGCCCGCTGCGCTGGACGCAGTACTGGGCCGGCCCAAGTTCTTTTCCCGCGCGAAGCCCACCGTTTGAATTCGTATTTGGAATTTAGATAAAATACTCTAATCTGATGCAAACTTTGAAATTCAATTGTGACAAATCTACTCAGCCAAATTCTACAAACTTTATATTTTTGGAAACCTTATGAAATTGTCTACACAATGCCACTGACTAGAACCCTAGATCTTTTGTAGAAATGAAATGACAAATTAAACAAGGCAGGGACTTTTCTGCCTTATAATAATTCCTAAAAATCAACCATAAATGCTGTTCAGCTAATTCCACCTCCAATAATTCACTTTTCACTTATACTAATTGTTTCTACAAAAATATGCCATGCTTACTTTGAATGATCATGGTTGAGTTGATTTAAATGCCCTTATGGCTATTTTTCTAGTCAAAGATATTGTCCAAAACTATTAATAAATCTTATGTGGGAGTTTCCCTCATTTAAATCTTGTCACCACCAATTCCAAGTGAAGTGGAGACTCTGGTTATTTAGGTCCCATAGGAATTGTTGGTGATATTAAATCTTTGTTATGCTAGAATTAAATGGTATGAGGTGCTCACCTCATTTAAATCATTTTCTCCAAATGATAAGTGTGAAGAGGTTGACTTGGGTCAACCTAGGTCACATATTATGCATAAGAGAAATTAAATCTTAATAAGATAATGAGAGGAAATTATTTCTCTGAATAATTCAAAGTAACATTTAAAACTAGTATGAGAGGAAATTATTTTCCTATTTAATAAGAAAAACACATCCACCAACTTAATAGTCAAATGTGATGCTAGTTTAAGTGTGTGAACCCTGTTTGTGCATAGTTTAGTAGATTAGTTTGGTGTGATGATTGTGTACTCCGTATTCGTATTTTAGACGCTAGTACCGAGGAGTACCAGGAGGAGGAGGAGGTCTACTTCCAGGAAGAAGAAGACCACTTTGACCAGTTTCCCAACCAAGGCAAGATAATACTCTTGCAAAGTGCAAAGCTCACCATGAGCAAGGCATTACCCCATTTTACTTTATGCCTATGATCCTATTTTCCCCAGTTTTACTTTACAAGCTTTATTTATTTTTGTTTTATCAAAGTACCTTTGATTTATGATTTACTAGGTTAGTATGGAGTTAGTACAAGAGTATCAAACTTAGCCTAGAAGCAAAGCAAATACTTAGCACCCCTCACACATAGTGGCTAGTGCTAAATTTAAAAATGACTACTCTAGATGGGAACATGTGTTGATGAAATGATGATGGTGAAAACCTTGGAATGACTAGTCATTTCCATTGAAAGATTTTGAAGGTGAATATGACACTGAAGTTGACTTGGTGATTTTGGCTAAAAACTGATGATTGATTGGATGCGATACCATTCCAATATTAAGTACCCCCACAATACCTGATTATGGGTAGGGCTTAGCTGGAAACTTATGTGTCTTAGTATGGGTTCCCTCTGAACACACATCATAGGGGTTATGCTTGAGGCTGCCTCCGTTGTTGAGAAATGATGTGAATTGAAGGTGAATTGTACGGCCAAGCCCTGTGCAGTTCCCAACAGTTGGTTTTCACCGGGAGGCCAAGCTCATGGGGAGAGGTGCCTATACTAGGGTGTGTAAGTGAAAGGTTAACGGTTGATGATCCGCGTACTGAGTTACGATTATTCGGGTTTTATCCCGACGGATGAAATCAAATGTTGTGGCACAAGTGTGCGACCTCTGCAGAGTGTAGAACTATTCGAATAGCCGCGTCCGCGGATATGGACAATTGGAAAGGCCATTCTGTTTCCGTCATCAGAATTTATGTGACTGGTGTTTTTGAACTTGAAAGGTGACTTTGACTTTGAATCACAACTGAGTTGTGGGAATGACACTAATGTTCCCACTGGAGTTAGTTAGCACTTGAGGAGTTGTTTACAAAAGTGTTTATGAAATAAAATTGGCTTTCTGCAAATAAACTTAGAGCTTAGAACCCTTTCAATAGTAATGTTAGTACTTACATTAGTATTAGATTGCGAGTACTTAAAGTACTCACGGCTTTGTCCCTGGCTATTCAAATGGCCAGAATATGAAGCCGAGCAGCAGTACGAGGAGGACGATCAGCAGGACGTCTACCACAACTAGGAGCTTCTAACGTCAAGCGTTGGCCTGTGGACTAGAGAGTCCTTGTATCTTACGCTTCCGCTATGAACTTGTGTTTGTTCGTTGATCATTAGATCAACTATTTGTGTAATATGGATCATGTGATTCCAATTTGTAAGACATTATGGTTTGTAATGAATGATGACTGTGATACTTAACTATTATGCCTCGCAACAACAATTTCCTGGGATTGCGATGTATGACATAATAGGCATCCGGACTTAAAAATCCGGGTGTTGACACCTCCCAACCTTTGCTTTCTCAAGCCATGGCTAACCGAATCCTTCGGGTGCCGTCCAACAATCACATACCATGGAGGAGTGTCTATTTTGGTTAATTAGTTTGGGACTGGGAATCCCATTGCCAGCTCTTTTTGCAAAGTTATTGGATAAGTGGATGAAGCCACTAGTCCATTGGTGAAAGTTGCCCAACAAGATTGAAAGATAAACACCACATACTTCCTCATGAGCTATAGAACATTGACACAAATAAGGAGTAATAAAGTTTTGAATTGTTTAAAGGTAGCACATGAAGTATTTACTTGGAGTGGCAGGAAATACCACATAATAGGTAGTTATAGTGGACACACATGGCATGGGTTTTGGTTTAAAGGTTTGGATGCACGAGAAGCATTCCCTCTCAGTACAGGTCTTTGGCTAGCAAGGTTAATTAGCAAGCATAGGAGTTGAGGGAAACAAACAAATATACATGTGATAGACATAATCATGCATCTTTCTTGCAAGCACAAACAATTTTAACTTCAGAATAATAAGCTATGAGCTAACAAGAAAGGAAGACAATGAAACAACTATATGTATTTCTCTTTTCTACTTAAACCTCAAGGTGTTGTTGCTATTGACCAATGCTAAGTTTGCCAAAACCAAATAGATTTACTCAATGCTCCCAAAGTGGTACCAATACTAAAATCAAGATCAATCATATACTAGAAATTGCAAACTAAAATAAGATGTGCAATATGTAAATGATAAGACTTCTCATTAATATTTCATAACGATAACTCACACCAAGGGATATATAGACAACCAACTAAAGGAGAGATACTTCCACACTGCAACCCATCTTATATAATAACTTTCCTACTCATGATATGACACTACTTGATAATAAAAAGTAAAAGATAGTGATGATGTGATACCGCGGCACTCCCCCAAGCTTGGAACAAACCAAGGGGATGCCAATACCGATGATGAATTACTCCTTCGGTGATGATGGTGAATCCTTGCCATCATCAGACTTCCAAGGAAGAGGTTCTCCATCAACAAAAGACATCTTGGTCTCCGGAATCCTGAAACTAGCAGCATAACTTATGTGCTTAAACCTGTTTTCATACTCACAGTTTTGATTTTGAACATCATAGAGTTGAGCTTGGAGTTTGTTGGCGGTGTCGTGAAGCGAGAAGATATTGTCCCACAACTTTGCAGTCTCCTTCTTGTGTCCATCAATAAGTTCAGACACAATCTTGTGGAAGATGTCCACTTCACGCTCAGCCATCTTCTTGTAGTTGAAGACCTCCTGTTCTAGTTTCTCCACCCTGTCTTCCAAGCTTCCTTCTCCTTTAGGGCCCTGGACATCTTTGATCTGCAACTTTCCATCTACAAGCAGCAATTCCCTGGGGTGCATCTTCAGCTCGTTCATGTACGGGTTAACGACGTCCTCAAAGAAACTGTCCTTCGGAGTTCCCGACGAAGACATGGCGGCTCTAGATCCGAAGCAGATCCTGGCAGAAACAACTCGAAACAAAACACATCGAGAAAACGATATACGGACCTCCAGGGTCCGGGGGATTATATAGCAGGAATTTTTATGACAAACGGAAAGTACCAGGTCGAACCAGAGTCGGAAAGGGGCGACGAGACTACCAGCTCATAGGGCGGTGCGGGACAAGGCCTGGCCGCGCCGGCCTATGGGGGCACGCCCTCGTGCGTCTCCTCCACTCCGTTTCGATCTCGTAATTTTCATATTTTCCAAAAACAGCAAAAACATTGTTCGGAAAGTAAATCGCGAACTTTTTATTACCTGTACTGTTACCTATTCAGAGTCGAGTTCTGGCGGACTGTCAATTTGATCTTTGATGAAAGCCTCCGGTGTTTCCACTCGAGTAACATCAACATCTACATTATAAGAATCACCTGAGATATAGTGCTTGAGTCTTTGTCCATTCACCACTTGCGTGGCATTGCCTTGGAGAGAACTAATTTTAATTGCTCCTGACCGATAAACCTCATCAATGACATATGGTCCTTCCCATTTCGAGAGTAATTTCCCTGCAAAGAATCTGAGACGAGACCGATACAATAGGATTTTATCCCCAATATTAAACTCTCTTTTGATAATCCTTCTATCATGCCATTTCTTAACTTTCTCTTTAAAGAGTTTAGCATTTTCATATGCTTCACTTCTCCATTCATCTAGAGAACTTAATTGCAACAACCTCTTATCATCGGCTAGTTTAGGATCTTTGTTTAGTTCTCTAACAGCCCAATAAGCTTTGTGCTCTAGTTCTAAAGGTAAATCACAAGCTTTTCCATAAACCATTTTATAAGGTGACATTCCCATGGGGTTTTTATAAGCAGTTCTATAAGCCCATAGTGCATCCTTCAATTTAATAGCCCAGTTCTTTCTAGTTTTATTAACAGTCTTTTGCAAGATAGACTTAATTTCTCTATTTGATAGTTCTACTTGCCCACTAGTTTGAGGATGATAAGCGGAAGCAATTCTATGATTAATACCATATTTAGCAAGAGTTTTTCTAAAACCTCCATGAATAAAATGAGAACCTCCGTCAGTCATAATATATCTAGGTACTCCAAATCTAGGAAAAATAATATCTAAAAGCATTTTTAAAGAAGTCTCACCATCAGCACTTTTTGTGGGTATAGCTTCTACCCATTTAGTAACATAATCAATAGCGACAAGTATATGAGTGTTACCTTCTGAAGAAGGGAAAGGACCCATGAAGTCAAATCCCCAACAATCGAATGGTTCAATAACAAGAGTATAATTCATAGGCATTTCATTGCGTCTGGAGATATTACCAACCCTTTGACATTCATCACAAGATAAAATAAACTTCCTTGCATCTTTGAAGAGAGTTGGCCAATAAAATCCTGATTGTAGAACCTTTTGTGCGGTTCTATCTCCGGCGTGATGTCCTCCATAAGCACTACCATGACATTTACTCAATATCTCTTGTTGTTCATATTCAGGAACACATCTTCGCATAATACCATCCACTCCTTCTTTATATAAGTGTGGGTCATCCCAAAAATAATGCCTCAAGTCATAAAAGAATTTCCTCCTTTGCTGAGCTGAAAAGGTTGGAGGCAAGTACTTGGAAACAATAAAGTTAGCATAATCAACATACCAAGGACTGTCTCGCGAACTCACCTTTATTACAACCAATTGTTCATTTGGAAAACTATCATTAACAGGAACAGGATCATAAGCAATATTTTCCAATCTAGACAAATTATCAGCAACAGGATTATCAGCACCTTTCCTATCTACAATATGTAAATCAAATTCTTGCAAAAGAAGTACCCATCTAATAAGCCTCGGCTTAGCATCTTTCTTTGTCATAAGGTATCTAATTGCAGCATGATCAGTATGAATAGTAACTTTTGAATCAACGATATAAGATCTAAACTTATCACAAGCAAAGACTACGGCTAACAATTCTTTTTCAGTAGTAGCATAATTTCTTTGAGCAGCATCAAGAGTTTTACTAGCATAATGAATAACATTCAGTTTTATCTACTCGCTGTCCAAGAACAGCGCCTACAGCAAAATCACTAGCATCACACATAATTTTAAATGGTAAGTTCCAATCATGAGGTTCAACTATAGGGGCAGTTGTTAAGGCTTTCTTTAGAGTTTCAAAAGCTTCCTTACAATCATCATCAAAAACAAAAGGTATATCTTTTTGAAGAAGATTAGTAAGAGGCTTTGAAATTTTGGAGAAATCTTTAATAAATCTCCTATAAAACCCAGCATGACCAATAACACTTCGAATACCTTTAACATCCCTCGGATAGGGCATCTTCTCAATTGCTTCAACTTTAGCTCTATCAACTTCAATACCTCTCTCGAAAATTTTATGTCCCAATACAATTCCTTCATTAACCATAAATTGGCATTTCTCCCAATTAAGAACAAGGTTAGTTTCTTCGCATCTCTGCAAAACTTTATCAAGGTTCCGCAAGCAATTATCAAAAGAATTTCCGTAGACGGAAAAATCGTCCATGAATACCTCTACAATGCTCTCACAAAAGCCATGAAAAATAGCAGACATGCATCTTTGAAAAGTAGCAGGAGCATTACATAAACCAAAAGGCATACGTCTATAAGCATAAGTTCCATAGGGACAAGTGAAAGTGGTTTTCTCTTGATCTTTAGTTTTAACAGCAATTTGTGAAAACCCAGAATAACCATCAAGAAAGCAAAAATGAGTATTTTTAGACAACCTTTCTAACATTTGATCAATAAAGGGTAAAGGGTAATGATCTTTCTTAGTAACTTTATTAACTTTTTGAAAATCAATGCACATTCTATACCCTACAACTACTCTTTGAGGGATGAGCTCATCATTATCATTAGGCACAACAGTCATTCCTCCTTTCTTAGGAACACAATGCACAGGACTAACCCATCTACTATCAGCAATAGGATATATAATACCAGCTTCAAGGAGTCTTAATACCTCATTTCTTACCACATCCTTCATCTTAGGAATTAGACGACGCTGAGGTTCAACAACAGGCTTCGCATCATCTTCCATGTTAATGGCGTGTTGGCAAATAGAGGGAGAAATCCCCTTCAAGTCATCAAGAGTGTAGCCAATAGCACCTCGGTGTTTCTTCAGTATTTCCAATAACCTTTCTTCTTCAAACTCTGAAAGCTTAGAACTAATAATAACAGGATATATTTTCTTATCATCAATATGAGCATATTTAAGATTATCAGCAATGGTTTTAAATCAAAGACAGGATCTTCCTTTGGTGGTGGTGTTGTACCTAGATCTTCAACCGGCAAGTCATGTTTAAGAATAGGTTGACGAAGGAAAATTTCATCAACCTCATTTCTTTTTTCCCTAAAGACTTCACTCTCACTATTCTCCAAATGTTGCTGCAAAGGATTACTAGGAGCAAGAGCAATAGATGCACATTGTTCAACTTTAAAATCACTATTAGGCAAATCAGCTTTATAAGGAGTTTTGGTAAATTTAGAGAAGTTAAACTCATAAGATTCACCAGCAAATTTAGTCAAAGTTTTCTCTTTCTTACAATCTATAATAGCTCCACAAGTATTTAGAAAAGGTCTACCAAAAATGATAGGACAATATTTACTAGCAGCAGAACCAAGTACCAAAAAGTCAGCAGGATATTTAATCTTACCACATAACACTTCCACATCTCGAACAATACCAATTGGAGAGATAGTTTCTCTATTAGCCAGCCGAATAACCACATCAATATCTTCAAGCTCACAAGAACCAATTTCATGCATGATCTCCGTGTAAAGCTCATAAGGAATAGCACTAATACTTGCACCAATATCACATAAACCATAATAACAATGATCACCAATTCTAACAGATAGCATAGGAACACTAGCTTGCTTGGACTTATTAGGATGTGAAACAATGTTAGAAGCATCTTCACAGAAAATAATATGACCATCCTCCACATTTTCAGTCACAAGATCTTTAACAATTGCAACAGCAGGTTCAACTTTTATTTGTTCTTCAGGTTCTATAGGTTTCTTTTCACTTTTATGAACCGCACTATTTATAACAGAGTACTCCTTCATTTTAGCAGGGAAAGGAGTTTTTTCAATATAAGCTTCAGGAATAACATGATCAACAGTTTCTATTACAACACATTTGTTTATAGATGAATCAATTTTATCTTTATACGGTTCATGATACTTATCAAAATTCTTCTTAGGCAATTCATAATGAGAGGCAAAAACTTTATAAAGATTTGCAACGACTTGAGAATCAAGACCATAAGTAGCACTAATATTACGAAATTTATCAGTATCCATAAAAGCTTCAATACATTTATAATCAAAGTTTATACCCGACTCTCTATCTTTGTCGTTCTCCCATCCTTCAGTATTCTCCTGGATCCGATCAAGAAGGTCCCTTTTAAACTCTTCTTTATTGCGTGTAAATGATCCAGAACAAGAAGTATCCAGCAAGGTCTTGTCTTGAAAAGAAAGTCTTGCATAGAAATTATCAATAATAACATTACCAGGAAGCTCATGAATGGGGCATTTGAGCATTAAAGACTTCAATCTCCCCATGCTTGGGCAATGCTTTCTCCATCATGAGGCCAGAAATTATATATGCGGTTCCGATCTTTGTGAATTTCACTTGCAGGATAGAATTTGGAATAAAATAAAGGCACAATGTCCTCCCAATCAATAGAATCCCTATTCTTCAGCAATTTATACCAGTGCGCTGCTTTACCAGACAGCGATATAGAGAATAGTTTCTTTCTAACTTCATCCATAGAAATACCTGCACATTTGAATAACCCGCATAATTCATGTAAAAACAGTAAATGATCACCAGGATGGACAGTTCCATCCCCTTCATAGCGGTTATCCATAACACGTCCAATAATTTTCATAGGTATTTTATATAGTATTACTTCCTCACTTGGCGCCTCATCCACTACCGTTGCAGTAGTAGTAGATTTCCCAAATAAAAATTGAAGAGAAGATCTCTCCATAATGACTTATAGCAGCAGACAGAAATAAAATCAGCACAAGCAGTAAAGGTTTTCCTTACCAATTCCACTTACCAATAGCGCTTCACTCCCCGGCAACGGCGCCAAAAAATAGTCTTGATGACCCACAAGTATAGGGGTGTATCGTAGTATCTTCGATAAGTAAGAATGTCGATCCCAACGAGGAGCAGAAGGTGTTGACAAGCAGTTTCGATGAAGGATTCACTGTAAATGCTCACAGAAAAGTATTCAGGGGGTTTTGATGTAACAAATGAATAAAGTACGAGTAAGTAAAGTGCGAGAGTAACAATTGCAGCGAGTGGCCCAATCCTTTTTAGCACAAAGGACAAGCCAGTTTGTTTACTTATAATGACCAAACGTTCTTGAGGACACACGGGATTTTAGTCTAGTGCTTTCGCTACATACGGCTAAATAATCTTCATTGTTTTGATAAGTGTTGTGTGGGTGAACCTATGCTAATGTACTGCCCTTCCTAGGACTAATACATACTTGTGATTATACCCCTTGCAAGCATCCGCAACTACAAGAAAGTAATTAAGATAAATCTAACCACAGCCTTAAACTCTGAGATCCTGCGATCCCTCCTGCATCGATATACCAACGGGGCTCAGGTTTCTGTCACTCCGGCAACCCCGCAATTGGCAAACGAGTACAAGATGCATTCCCCTAGGCCCATAAAGGTGAAGTGTCGTGTAGTCGACGTTCACATGACACCACTAGAAGAATAACACCACAACTTAAATATCATAACATTGAATACTACTCAACCATAATTCACTACTAACATTTAGACTTCACCCATGTCCTCAAGAACTAAACGAACTACTCACGAGACATCATATGGAACATGATCAGAGGTGATATGATAATGAATAACAATCTGAACATAAACATTGGTTCAACGGTTTCACTCAATAGCATCAATAACAAGTAGAAATCAACACCGGGAGAGTTTCCCCTATCAAACAATCAAGATCAAACCCAAATTGCTACAGCGGTGACGAGGTGCAGCGGTGGAGACGGCGGTGATGATGATGAAGATGATGGTGATGGTGATGGAGATGATGTCCAGCTCGATGACGGTGACGATGGCGTCGATTTCCCCCTCCGGAGGGAATTTCCCCGCGGATTCCTGCCCGCCGGAGAGCTCTTTCTCTCTGGTGTTCTCCACCCCGCAGAGGCGGCTGTGGCTCGTTCGACGTACCCCTCTGGCTTAGATTTTCGGGGCGAAGGCGTGTGCGAAGAAAAGGAGGAGAGAGGGGGCTGTGGGCCCCCTCCTCATAGGGCGGCGTGGCCAGGGCAGGGCCCGCGCCGGCCTGTGAGGGGGGCCCATGGCGGCCCTCCTCAGCTCCCCCTTCTGGCTCCCTTCGTCATCTGGAAAAATAGGAATTTTTGTATAATTTCCTTCAACTGTTGATCTTCTGAAATATTGCGTTCTGACGGTGCTTTTTCCAGCAGAATCCTGGCTCCGGTGCGCGATCCCCAAATAATCATGAAACATGCAAAATAGATGAAATAACATAAGCATTATGTACAAATATGAAATATATCAATGAATAACAGCAAATTATGATATAAAATAGTGATGCAAATTGGACGTATCAGCGTCATTCTCTCCTGGAGTGCAATATGAGTCGCAGTGTGTGGGCGCTAGTGCCGGGCATGGTCACGGAGCACATGGAATTGACGTCTGAACCGGAGACGAAGCAGTGTATTTTTTCCATGATTCGCTCCCTGAACCATGAAGAGCTGACGAGATGTTTCCTGACACTCTGGGCCATCTGGTTTGCAAGACGGAAGGCGATCCACGAGAATGTATTCCAGAGTCCACTTTCAACTCATATATTCGTGGAGTCCATGATGAGAGATCTCGAGATGACTGTCACACGAACGACAAAGAAATTTGTCCCATTACAGAGCGCAGAACCAGCTGACCTGGGCATTACCCTTCGGGTAACTGTTATTGCCCTATCCCGAACGGCCCAACTGGAGGCCCATGAAGACACTCGATGGAAAGGTGGGCCACTATGTCGGTGCCGAATAAGGTTCCTTGAAGAACAAGAGGAAGAAACAAAGAATCCAAGGAAAGTCTAGAACTAGGGTCCTTTGTAACCTAGTCGTACCCGGACAGATCTCTCGAGACCTGGCTCCCTATATAAGGGCCAGGAGAGGGGCTGCCGAGGGACACAATCAATCTTAGCAATTTTAGCCACCGTAAGTCCAGAGCTAGGTCCCCGTAGTACTTAGCCTCTCGACGAGATCACAGCCGAAACATTCGGCACCCCATTGTAATCTGATATTTTCATAATCAAGATCAGACAGGCAGGACGTCAGGGTTTTACCTCATCGAGGGCCCCGAACCTGGGTAAATCGCTTTCCTCGCTTATTTGATAACCGATGTCTCGTGTCAGCCTACAGGATTCCATCTACCCTAAGCCCCAAACGGAGGGCATTGCCGAGGAGTACCCTCGACAATTGGCGCCGTCTGTGGGAAACCTGTCGGCACAAGGCAGGTCATCGGTAGTTCCAGTCACGTCTGCAGCGTTCGTGCTGGAGTCACCAACGCCATCAGATCCAAGAGATTCAGTTCGCTGTGGATCCTTCGAGTTCGTACCACACGCCGAGGCGTCGCATCCGATCTCCGCGGAGTCGCGCGGCAACATGGATACTACTTTTGGTGGTGTTCACTTCATCATCGATTCCAGAGGGTTTCTTTGCCTCCCTAGTTCAAACGCATCAAGCCCAAGAATTTCGGTTCCAGATGATACCATGCCAGCAGCAGCCTTGGCAGTCCTGCCTAGGAGTACGGGAGAGGGCAGCCGAAGCAGCTTCGGCGCCATAGAGGAGCAAAGGAAAAGACGAAGGGACTCACGCCGTGAAGAAGAAGAGAAAATTGTGACTCGCTCCCGACAGTCCGGCTGTGCGTTCGGTTAATATGGTTACTTCGGTTTGGTTAATACGATTTTTTAGTAAATACAGTTTCAATACTTCGGTAAATACGGTTTCGTATAAAAATATGGTTCGGTTTCGGTAATAACCATGTAAATTCGGTTCGGTTTTGGTAATAACCAAATTAACCAAAGTTAACGCAAATTTTTGAATAACACCTATTTTATATGGACATATATTTCGTTTCTATATTTTTTAGGACTAAACTAATTGTGCTCTAGGAGAAAGAAATGAAAAATAGTGAAAATGCGGCCAAAATATAAAATTGCAGCATTGTTAGTCTATTAGGAAATTGAGCTCACGACCTGTCCTCAAATGAATGTATAGTAACTAGTTCATACCAACATGCTGGAGTGCCTTCCTGGTGGAATGACCCTTCTAGCCGTATATAAAATGTTAACGCGCATGTCTGATCGGCCTGAAAAGCGAAATTGCTTGTTGGGATGGGCTATTTGATTTTGTTTCCGTTAACTACGGTTTTTTGGTTATTAACTGAATTAACTGAGTTGTATATGGTTAGCACTTTCGCTAACTGAAACCTAACTAGAAAACCATAAAAACTGAAATTCGGTTACGGTTAGGTTTTTTTCGGTTCGGTTTTCAGTTTCAGTTCGGTTATGTGTAGCCGGACCCGATAGTATGAACGAGGATATCACAACACGCAGCCGAGCTAGAATCGTAATCGCACACCTTACCTATCGGCCACGGAGCAACTTGAAGCATCGTGTTATCTACATTCTTACATCGACCCAAAGGATAACCTCGTAAAGTCCAGTCATCTGCTCTGAAATTATCGGCAGTTCCTCGAAATTCGGCAGTTCTGCGACGATCTTAGGGCCGAAGCCACAACAAGAGCTCACTCAATGGAAAGAAGAGCGGCACCCTGCGATTATCCACCAGAACCGTACATACCAGAACCGTACATACCAGAAGGAGGAGACAAGTACGTGCCAACCAAAGTATTTCCAGAGTCTCGCGGACAGGTCAGCATGATCCATAAAACCAGTTTTTTCAAAGAGAGAAGTCAAGAAGTTTTCGCGGGAAGAGAAGTATGCAGAAGTTGCTATGGTCGACACACCTGAATACATCGACTGGTCAGACCAAAGCATATCTTTTAGCAAAGCAGATCACCCGAAGGTCGTTCCAAGGCCTGGTCACGCTGCCCTGATCCTTGAAGCACATATCGGAGGGTACAATATGAGCAAGGTATTCATGGATGGAGGAAGCGGTCTGAATCTATTATTCGCCAGTACAATGAAAGCAATGGGCCTAACAGTTGACATGCTAAGAGAGTCCGACACAGGATTCCATGGCATCATACCGACCCGACCCGCTTACTCCCTTGGTAAAATATCACTGAACGTAGTTTTCGGTACACCTAGCAACTTCAGAACGGAGAAAATCGAATTTGAAGTGGTTGATTGGGAATCTCAATACCACACCATCCTTGGCAGACCAGCGTTTGCTAAATTCATGGCGGCACCTCATTACGCATACCTGAAGTTGAAGATGCCAGGCAATAATGGGACAACAATAACCATCCATGGAAACTTTTCCCGTTCAGACAGTTACGACAGGGATTTCCAGAAGATCGCCTCGAAGTTTGGGGCTAAGGAAGAGCTTAATGCAGTCGACGCTATTACGGCCATTGAAGAATATACTTACCAACCCAGAAGCTACGAGTCGAGTATCCCAATGGGGCATCGAGATAGCACCACACGACATAACTTATGTCAATCGGACGGCAATCGAGTCTCAAGTTCTCCCAGATTTCGTGGCAGACTGGATTCAGTCGCAAACTCCGGCAGCACCCGACATGTCTGGCTCATGGACAATGTACTTTGACGGATCGAAGCGGAGTACAGGTGCAGGTGCAGGGGTAATATTGATATCACCACAAGGAGACAAGATGAAGTATATCCTACGCATGAATTTCTCCCTGCCGACAAATAATGAAGCAGAATATGAAGCACTGTTGCACGGAATGAGGATGGCAAAGGCATGCGGAGCAACCCGCCTGGAAGTTTATGGAGATTCGAACCTGGTGGTGCAGCAGTCGATGAATTTATGCGACGTAGTCAGCGATAATATGATTGCCTACCATCAATTATACCAGAATATGGAAGCCAAATTTGAAGGATGCGAACTCAAACACATCGGCAGAGCCAGCAACGAGGAAGTAGATGCTCTGGTATCGGATCCATGTGCTCCCCCATTCCAGACGGAGTATTTTATGAAGTTATCACTCAGCGATCGATCAAGGAGAAAGCATCGGCACCTCCGAAATCATCGGCTGATGATTCAGAAGCAAGACTGCAACAAACTGTCGAAGAATATCCATCTCAATCCGTAGAGCAGGTCCTCCTCCTCGATCCCCTGTGGACCAAACCTTTTTTAGCATACTTAACAGAGCAGCGACTACCGGAGGATCCGGTGGAAGCCAGGCGAATTGTGAGACGGTCAAAAGCATTCACTCTAGTGAACGGAGAACTCTACAAGCGTAGTATCTCTGGTATCTTTCAGAGGTGCATTGCCATCGATGATGGAAAGGCTCTACTACGCGAGATACACGAAGGAACTTGTGGGCACCACGCAAGCAGCAGGGCCCTTGTGGCGAAAGCTTTCAGAGCAGGATTTTATTGGCCAACGCCAGCTTCGGATGCTCGAGACCTGGTACGGAAGTGCGACCCTTGTCAGCGTTTTGCACCCAAACCGCACGCTCCTGCAACAGATCTAATGACCATACCTCTCGCTTGTCCCTTCGCGCAATGGGGACTCGACCAAGTTGGACCGCTGCCAAGATCATCGCCTAGGGGTCACACGTATCTACTGGTTGCAGTCGACAAGTTTACCAAATGGATCGAGGCTGTACCTGTCAAAAATCAAAAAGCCAAAACCGCCGTCCAGTTCTTCAGGGGAATAACTTGTCATTTTGGCATGCCTCACAGCATCGTTACAGACAATGGAACTAACTTCGATCCCAAAAAGTTCCGTAAATTTTGCGATGACGGTGGTATCAGACTAAAATTTGCCTCAGTGGCACATCCCCAAACCAATGGTCAAGTCGAAAGGATCAATGGTCTAATAGGAGATGGCCTTAAAAAGTGCCTTATGGGTGCATCTGGAGCTTGGGTCGAAGAATTGCCATCTGTACTTTGGAGTTTACGTACTACACCCAACCGATCGACTCAGTACACTCCGTTCTTCTTGGTATACGTAGCCGAAGCAGTTTTGCCAGCCGATACTCGGTTCGAAGCCCCTCGGGTGACTGCATACACGGAAGCAACTTCCAACAATGCGCTGCAAGATGCCGTGGACCTCCTTGACGAAGCTCGGGACATCGCCTTGGCAAGAACAACGATGTATCAGCACGCGTTAAGAAATTACCACAGTCGACAAGTACGCAATCGAAGCTTCAGTGTTGGAGATATGGTACTGCGACTAAAACAAGAAAGACCCCTGAAGCTCGAATCTCCATGGGAAGGGCCGTTCATCATCACTAAATTGATACCAGGGGGAGCTTATCGTCTCGAGAATCCAGCTTCGGGTGAAGACGTTGAAAATCCCTGGAATGCTACACATTTGCGACGATTCTACGTATAGGATACAACTATCCTTTACTTATTATTTGGCAGCTCCTAAGCTTGTCTTATATTATGAATAAAATTTCTGATCGGGTTTCCACCTTTATTGTTCCAGGCATTATTACCCGAACAACTGTTCGGGGCCTCCGTTATTGGCTCTTACTCCCATTGGGAGCTTTGGCCAAAAATACGTTCATACAGTATCATTAAGTAAATACTCCCATCGGGAGCTGCGGTTATCGATACGCAACAACCGATCCAAGCCTCGAGAAAATACGCGAGTGCTGTAGTCGATGGACATATTATTACAAACAAGGCTCAAACCGGTGCACCGTGTAACGAAGCCAAGCGCCTAAATCCCTCGATTAATCGACGGGTGTCACTCTTACAGAACTTACACATCGACTCCGCAATAAACTTGCAATTACAACAGAGTCGTCAGGTGAGCAGGCTGACTTGATCACTCAGCCGCCCTCGACAAACAATTATTAATTGAATTAGCAAATTCACCAAAAGTACATAATGTATAAAACACACATTAAGTTACATACGGGATTATCCCTTGTAAGTACAAGGTCATTACATACATATGTGTGCATAATTTTATGGCAGGTTTCCTTGGTCTTCTCGGGCCTTCAGATCCCTCTCAATGCATGTTTCCATCCGAGAGATGATGACATATGCGGGATTTCTAGCAATGTCATAATATTGGTCTAATTTCCTACTGGTATTTGCTATGGCCTCCAAATCTAAGGTCGGGTGACATGCTAAAACTGAAGCAAGAGCAAGTTCGGCACCGGTCAGGAGTTCCTTCCGCACCAACAATCGAATCCTTTCTGGAGTCTTGAATCGAGTAAACAAAGTGGATAAAGTCTCGGGTGCTTGGTCTAAAGGAAACAAGGTTCTCCATACCATCGTGAGATGAGCATGATACTTGTCAAAATAATAGTGCACCTTCTCTTCTTGATGCTCAAATTTGGCCACGACAACAGCCTCGGGTGAGCAACATTGGTCATCGCCTCGATCTTTTTGTGGATCCTTTTGTTTTCTTCTGATTTATCAGAAGCCGCGACTGTTGAAAAGCAAAAATCAGTCAAGGAGTATTCAAGCTTCGATAAAAATCGAAAGATGGACGGACACTTACAGCTCAAGCTTTCAGTAGCAATATGGAGACGGTCAAGAGCATGTTGTTCAATTGCGGTAGCAATCTCGCTTTTTCTCTTTACCAATGCCGCCATCGCATGGAGGGTGACTATGTCTTTGTTTAGCCGGGTTATTTGATCACGCAAACGGCAAACAAGATCGGATTCATCGTTAGCCGAAGAATTCAAAGAAGAATCGGCACGAGAGGAAGTTGGAAGAATCTGCAGCACAGCTCCGGATTTAGAAAAGCATTGGTAGAAACTCCCATCGGGAGCACTGCACGTATATTACATTCAAAAGAGTATCACACTGGCAATAGAGCCAGTATAAAATAGACCTAGATTATATCAAGGATTAATTACAACAACAAAGCAAGAGTTTAATCAGGGGAGAGCTGATGATGAGCCAGGAGCAGCTTCGGGCGCGCTTTGGTCTTCGCTTCATCAACCAACTTGAGAAGCTGATTGGCGCATTTCACCGCCGATTGTTTGAAGGGATCGAGATCGACTAGGCAATTGTTGTCATCTACAGGCAACGCCTTGGATAACTTTTCTAGTTCAGAGCCTAGCCCATGACCCATCAGCAGTTGAAAAGTAAGTACTGCTCCAAACAAACGGGAGCGCCACTTAAGTACCTCTATAGGCTCAGAAGGATCGATGAAGAAAGCGTCTGCCATCTCGCCAAGAGTCTTGTCTTGCTTTATCTTCGGGAATATCATCGAGAACAACCTCGACAGTGCTCCCTTGGTTTTCTACAGCAGACCAAGAACTTGGATATTGGCATTAGTGGCAAGGGAGAGTGCGTTAGACATCGAGTCCTCTCGAAGCTTGCGTGCTCAGTTGATAGGCACGTCAGCGGCACCTGAAAAATGGCGAATAAGCAATCTGGAAGACATTATCGTAGAAAAATCTTGCACTTAAGTGCGAAGGACCTTACTAAGCAAATCCGTGATAGACTCGCGGAGGGCGCCTTCCTTTTTATCGGCAGCAATAGCAGCCTCGCGTCTGGCATCATGCTCGTCCTTCATCTTCTGTTTCAGCTTCTTTAGTTCATCTTTCAGCAAGATGTTTTCGTTTTGAGCATCGGCTGTGAGCTTGTTAGCCTCCAGCACTTGGTCAGCCGAAGTCTTGATGGTCTTCCGAAGCTGAACATTCTCGGATTCCAGGCGAGTGAATTGATCAGCAAAATCTGCCATAGCGTCAACTGTGGCATAAATTGGCTGCGAGGAAAAGGTCAAAGAATCTCAGCCAAATATGGAAATCCACCACGAAAGAATAAAGTCAAGTTAAATGATTCATTTACATGATCACGAGCAGCTGGTGGAACGGGGGTGCTACCAGGAGGAATGACCTTCGACACCGGAATCTTCACCATGGCCGTCCTTGAGGGCAGCGTCGAATCGGCAAGGGAAGGATTCGATTCCTTGGCTGACTCGGCCTTTCCGGAGAATAACTTAGCCCTCTTTCCGAGAGGAAGATCATCATCATCGTCAGAGCTGCTTGAAAAGCAAGGACGTTCATCATGCAAAACAAAGAAGGATAGTTACAAAGAGAAAAATAGATACTCACAGGTCTAAGTCATCTTCGGCAGCAAAAAAGCCTGTCGAACTTTTCGCAGCAGGGGGAGGCGATGCAGTTTCATCGGCATCATCATCTTGTCCGCTAGGACTCGATTCAGCCGTTGTGATCAAGTCTTCATTTATCCTCCTGCACCGCCTACTCCTGGTGAGAACATCGTCTTCGGGGGCTTCGTCCCCTTGGACGTCGCTATCCTCGAGGGCATGTTGAGCATCCTCGGTTTCTTCGGAGTCGTCATCATCGTCCTCTAGTTCTACACCACTTTCGGGTGTAGGGGGATAACATTGAGATACGGTGGAAGTCTGTTGACAGGTGAAAAATTAATACGAGATCAGAGGACAGAATAACAATAGTAATTGAAGCAAGTGCAATGAAGATTACCTCAGCCGGAAGATGCTTGAGATCATATGGAGGGCGAGCCGAAGTCAGGACAATGTTGTCCTTCATACTGAATCAAGTAAGGCGACGCACCTCGTCGCGGAGTTCGTCATCCGAAAGGTCGGCTGAGATGACTCTTGACTTGTCATCCTTACCAACATACATCCACAGCTGGTGAGGCTGGGACATCAGCGGCTGCACCCGACGTTTTAGGAACACCGAGACTACCTCAGTGCCGCACATCGTTAAGCCTCCTGTGTTTTTAGGTCTATGACCTGTTCGAACAGTTTATCAGCTATAGCGCTTTCTTCGGGAGACAAGATGTTTCGCCATGACTTCTTCGGCTGGGCCACCAGAACGTCCTCAAATGGAGGAAGGTTGGAGCGCCGCCCAGATGCTAGGATATCTCGCAGGTAGAACCATTTATGGCGCCAGCCCTGGACGGATTCTTTCATCGGGAAGTTGAAGTAATCAACCTCCTTTCTAACAACAAAGCCAACGCCACCAACAACGGGAGGGCCATTGTTGTCGTTATGGCGCTTGACATAGAAGATTTTCCTCCATAAACCCCAGTGGGGATCAATGCCGAGGAAAGCCTCGCATACAGTGATGAAAATGGAGAGATGAAGAATGGAATTTGGGGTCAGCTGCCAGAGCTGGATCCCATAGAAAAAGAGAAGGGAACGAAGAAATTCGTGGGCAGGAAGAGAAAGCACACGAAACAGGAAGGCGACGAACATAACAGTGAAGCCCTTAGGAGGATTTGGGCGAGAAGATGGACCTGGGAGATGAATGTCGTTGTCGGATGAAGAGATGAGGCCGAGGGTGCGCAGCTTGTTCACTTCGCGATTGGAAATGGTGGAGGCGCTCCAATCACGGCTGACCTTGCTCGTGTCTGATGCGCTAGTGCTCTTCTTCTTGCCCATGGGTCCGGAGCTCTTGAGAGAAGGGGCAGAGGTGAAAGGAAAGGCTGAGGAAGGAGATGAGCACTGTGGAAGCGTGAAAAGTAAAAATAATGGGAAGACCCCTTATTTATAGCATGAGCTGATGGGAAATCGTGGCCATAACTTCAAAGCCATCGTGGGAGGTGAACAGAGATCCTGCCGTACACGTGTCGCTTTAAAGAAAACGGAACCGGCGGCCCATTATTCCCACGATGTGCGGAAATCGAGGAGGCGCCTCGGTCAATGCGCGAGCACTGGTCATTTCCTAAACCTGACCGCGCAGGAGTAGGGTGGGCCCATCAGGTCACGTCTCATCAATCAAACCGCAGCAGTGGTGACGTCATCAGTGATGTCATGAAAGGTGTCGACTTTGATTGAAGCATCCGAGAAAATATTAAAATCATTGAGTGGATCAACTTGAGTCTACGCACGGATTGCAAACATCCGCACCTAGACTCGGGGCCTACTCCCATCGGGAGCGCTGGACGCGCACCCGATAAATTTAGACTCGAAGAAAGGTCGAATCGTTTGGAGTCTGCACCCGGTTGCAAGCACCCGTGCTCAGACTCGGGGGCTACTCCCATCGGGAGCGCCGATTGCGCACCCGACAAACTTTTTTCACTCCAGGATCATGCCCGGGGACTTGATTCTGTGTAGAGTAGCGTTGTTTTGCCATCGGCAGTTAACCAGCAAAGCTGGACACGTTACTCAATATCCTTTACGCATTAAACCTTACTTGAAAAATTGAAGCCCCGATGCAAATGTATCGGATAACCTATGAAGACCTGCAGAAAGCTTCGGCAAAAGAAGACATTCGAGTGGCACAACTTGAGTCTACACACGGATTGCAAGCATCCGTACCTAGACTCGGAGGCTACTCCCATCGGGAGTGCTGGACGCGCACCCGATAGAAGGAGATGATGATGTTACAAGGAGGACACGAATTATCAAGAGAGAAGAACATTCGGTGGAGGCATGCTTTAGTCTCTACCCGAAATATCTTCGGCTAGACACTCAAGGGCTACTGACGTGGGCATTACCCTTTGGGTAACTGTTATTGCCATATCCCGAACGGTCCAACTGGAGGCCCATGAAGACACTCGATGGCAAGGTGGGCCACTACGTCGGTGCCGAAGAAGGTTCCTTGAAGAACAAGACGAAGAAACGAAGAATACAAGGAAAGTCAAGAACTAGGGTCCTTTGTAACCTAGTTGTACCCGGACAGATCTCTCGAGACCTGGCTCCCTATATAAGGGCCAGGAGAGGGGCTGCCGAGGGACACAATCAATCTTAGCAATTTTAGCCACCGTAAGTCCAGAGCTAGGTCCCCGTAGTACTTAGCCTCTCGACGAGATCATAGCCGAAACCTTCGGCACCCCATTGTAACCTGATATTTTCATAATCAAGATCAGACAGGCAGGACGTAAGGATTTTACCTCATCGAGGGCCCCGAACCTAGGTAAATCGCTTTCCCCGCTTGTTTGATAACCGATGTCTCGTGTCAGCCTACAGGATTCCATCTACCCTAAGCCCCAAACGGAGGGCATTGCCGAGGAGTACCCTCGACACCAGCTAAGTGGGTGGCACCACCGCAGGGATATGCGAAGATAAATGTCGACGCAGCAGTACGGAAACAAGGAGAAGTGGGGGCAGTGGTTGCGGTGTGCAGGAGCGAGGCTGGGGTTTATCAAGGAGCCTCGACAGTGGTTATGCAAGGTGTAGTTGATCCTACAGTCCTTGAAGCGCTGGCCTGCAGGGAGGCGTTGGCTCTGGCTGCTGACCTGCAGCTAACAAGGGTCAAGGTAGCTTGTGATTGCTTGGAGGTCATCAAGAGCATGGAGGGCAGCTACCTAGGCAAATTCAGTGTCATCCTCCAGGAGATCATCAGGAGGAGAGCTGGTGACTTCCCCTCGGTTCTTTTCGTCCACGAGCGGAGGTCTTCAAACACGGAGGCACACGGGCTTGCACGCTCGTCTGCTTACCGCGAGCATGGTCGCCACATTGTTAGAGTCCCCAGATGAGTTTTGTATCCCTAAAAACATTATGAGTTAATAAAGTGGCGGCTGCTTATCTAAAAAAAATACGGTAGCTGCTAGAGCTGCTCTTACAAAGTGAATGGAGTGTGCTGGAGATTACAATTGGGCAATTAATCTGATTCCCGTGCTCGCGAACAACGCCAAGATGCTAAATATCCTATCTCCAAAGCTCAAACACCGTGTGGAACCCGCCTCCTTTCAGAGAAAGGCCTCGCATGCAATGGCAAAAGACAGCTCCTAAATCAAAGAGGCCGCGTCATAAAAAAAAATACTCGCGTTGCGCTCTAGCCAGATCTTCTAAAACACATTTTGCAGCAATTAGAATTAGTCGGTTTCAACAATAATCCAAAAAAAAGAACAATCAGATCGCTCAGACACTACTTCCTTTTTCACAACAAGAACAATGAGAGCACAAAACAGTGACATGAAAAATAGTGCAGATTTATACATGGATCGAGAGATGGAGGCGCGCACACACAAGATAAGATCGCTTGAAGTAAATATGCAAACGAGCAACACTAGACAGACATCAAATTATTTCTCTGTGGTGAATGCAGCTGCGGCACAGGAGCCAATCGAGCAGCAGAACTCACTCCAGCACTACTAGTCTACTAGGGTGCCATGCAACAGCGATACACACTCCAACATCAACATGCAGACTCTGAAACTCGACTAATGTACCATGAAACTCACTCCGACCGGCTTCTTCTCTTCTTTCGTGCATGATGTGCATCACTGTGTATCCTTGATCCGCATCTTTCCGAACCTGACCTCCGCCGCCACCCAGCCGCTGATGAAGCCCACGATGGACCCTAGGACCAAGAGCAGCACCACCCAGACCGGGACGCAGCAGTACAGCCAGCCACCGCACGCCGCCGCCTCGTCCCCTCCATCCAGCTTCTGTCGCAGATGGCCCGGCAGCAGCACGGCGTCCACGAGGTACACCGCGAGGGGGCCCTCCTCCTCCGAAACCGTCTTGATCACCTTGGCCGCGACGCCTTGCCACGGCGCGCACAGCCAAACCGTGTCGCCGTCGTCGCGGAGGGTGATGCTGTGGCTGCTGTTGGTGGCCAGCGTGCGCACCGCAACCGAGTCGAAGGCCGCGAGCTGCGCCCGGATGTAGAGCGCCGCCGTGGCGTGGTGCAGGAGGGCGTCGAGCCTGTCGCTGTCGGCGAGAGTTCCGAACTTCGGCTCGAACGCGGCCACGGCCTTGTCGTCGGGGCAGAAGAGGGTGAGCCCTCCGCCGCCCGGTATGAGCCGCTGCTGGAAGACGTCACTGACGTTCGGCGACGCGACGACGAGGGCCGCGAACCTCCCGCAGCCGCTCGTGGACATGATGTCCATGAGCTGCCCCTGCGGCGGCGGCGGCGCGTCGGGCCCGTCACCACGGCCCAAGTCTGGGGTGCCTGGGAGCTGAAGATGGGGAATCTCCATCGCCCCGTCGTCGCCGGTGGCGGCGGCTCCTGACGCGAAGAGCACAAGGCCGATCAGAAAAGGTGCGGCCGATCCCGCCATTGCTCGTCGATCACGCGCCGCACGAGCTAGCTAAGCGGGAGCGAGAGGGTGTGAGTGGAGTGGAGTTGCTGGTTATGGTTAGGACGAGTGAAGTGAGCAGGGTGGCCCGTGAGGGAACTATATATTTATGCACCGTGACGGACGGTGAGTAATTAGCATGAAGGCAACTGCGACCAAGAGAGTGTAAAGGCTGGAGCCTATACGTGTCGATCGACGTACTGTGTGTCCTGCATATCAATATGTGCTCTTGGTTTCACCATTGAGTTAGCTTGCACATGTATGTGCAGCCAGCTGCACTCCACTGGCCAGTGGTACGCTGCTATATACAGTAAGCATACCTTAATTTTAGATGGTGACACATGACAACTTAAGAAAACTTTGGCTTACTGTGTTGCTGCTGGTATAGCCATATTGATCTAGGACGGTTTGGACCGACTACTACTTCAGGGAATACGATTCCCGGTAGAGTTAAACT
This sequence comes from Lolium multiflorum, assembly GCA_030979885.1. Lineage (NCBI taxonomy): Eukaryota > Viridiplantae > Streptophyta > Magnoliopsida > Poales > Poaceae > Lolium > Lolium multiflorum. The sequence continues at coordinate 137,677,215 of CM061750.1, forward strand.
CGGCTGCTCCTTGGTGGTTGCATGGTGTCCAGCTAACAAATGAGCATCCGATGGTATTCCGAAAGTCCACATAGTAGTTGCTCCATGCTGGCTCTGTGTTTAGACACCTTTTGAAAACAAACCATGAATCGACTACATTAATTTGTTTGCTTTTTTAATAGTATGTTATCTCAAGAAGAAAATCCAAAAATATATTGATATGCAATTTTTTCCATGGTAATTACCAAATATTATGCATTTGTGAGTTCTTTTTTATTTCGGTTTGGCCGTGGTGTTTATTTTTGGGTGGGAGGTCGGGGAACTCTGCCAACCCTAATAATGTTAAGTTTACGGTCGATATTATCATATATCCAGTATCAACCCTGGAAAAAGGTGGAGTGTGCGAGACCGATATGCCTTGATGCTTGACTGAAAATTCATAAGTTTGTTTTTCTTTCCCATTGTGCGTCCCTCCATGCTCTCGCCCTTTTGCACGAGCTGCCCCTCTAAGAGACTAAGAGACAACAATGCAATCAGACCTTATCAGATTTTTTCCTTCACATATCCGTACAGCAGATCAGGTCATAACATATTGTTGATTCGGGTGCGGATATACGAGACTGCAGATTCGTAACAGAAACAGAGCAGGCGGGATGTGTCGCTCATAAGTAGGTCGACAAAACATACAACCAAAAATAATTGATAAAACAAGTTTAACAAAACACTAATAAATGAGATAATGTACTACCTCCCTCACAGTTTATTAGGCGTACGCGTACCCCTAGGTCGTAAATTTGATCAAGTTAGCATTAGTTATATGTTATAAAAATTATATCATTAGAAAGTTTAGATGTTCTATTTTCTAATCTAATAATATAATTTTTACATTATGTATAATTTAAATTATATAGATCAAATTGTCGACCTAGGAATACGGGGAAGACTAGTAAACTGAGATGGAGGGAGTAACATGATGGAATAAAAAATTATAACATTGCCACATCAGAAAAATAGATGCATATGGATGCAATAACACAAACACACACAAGGGCACACACCGGCTCATGTTTCAACGTTATATACTAATAAGTTTGTACTCCATATATCGATATAATTACTACGTCAGTGAAATTTTGTTTAAGGGACGAACTAGGCAACTCACTCATTACTAAATGTGCTATATTAGCTTCGATGTTTCACATGAATATCAGATTATTCCGATAAAAATCATCGGATCATCCTCATTTTTTTTTGGATAAGGATGCCCTGGTGCTATTTGGTATACCATATCCAATACCGTATATGGGTGTCAAGTTCAGAACCGGATATCCTATCCGCTAGGTTCCTTCAAATCAAATATGTATTCTCTCAAACAGATTCAGAAACGAATTCGATGCCAAAATTATCATGTCCGTTTGCACCCCTACCAAGAGGGTGGCCTTGTTCTAGTCGCTCTCTTCTGTTGTATGGAACTTCTCTTAGATGCAACCGTGCATGGGCTTGTACGTACATGAGAATGGGAAATAACATCAAGGGTGTGTCTTTCTCACGGCGTGATACCATCTTACTGTGTTGGTTTTACTGTTGTCGTGTTACACTGAAAAAAAGCGACCTTAGATTTCTTTGGCGAATATGGATCAGGCATAATTAAACTCGTCAGGTTACATTGCATGCAAGTGTCATGTATGATTTATTCAGCATCCACTATTAGATTGAAAGTCCACACAGCAGCATGTTCAGGCCGGCTTTGCTTTAGATAGCTAGCTTTTGTATCATGCCAACTTGTATCATGTGATCATCTAGAACTAGAAGAGCAAGCAGCATCACTTTTTGTGGCCATGGACACGAGATAGAAGCCTAAGATAGAAGCCTAAGTTAACCTAGCTAGGGACGGGAGCTGAAACTGTGTATGCGTGAGCCGATCAGAGCTCTGTAGATCGAGCTCGGTTGTGTGGCCGTGTTGGGAAAATTAGACAGGGGTGGTAAACTGCGAATCTGAGAACTGTGGACAGGGGTGGTAACGTGTCGCACGCTCATAGGAGCTTTTCAGCCAGGGAGGGAGAGCCTCTTTGTGCGCCACATGCGAACGTCGTTTTCATCTGTTTTTTCTTTATAAGTTTTACTTTCGCCCGGGTTCACCTTCCTTTTTTGCATGCATTTCCTCCTCGGATTTGAAGTGGATTTCTATTGCACGGTTAAAAACGAGGCCAAAAGAGAGAGAGAGAGAACAAGGCTTGTGATATAGACCCAAAATGCAAATCGTAAACGCATGGTAAGCCTAGTTAGTTAGAGCATCTCCAGTCGCGTCCCCCAAACCGTCCCAAACCGCGCCGGATTGAGCGTTTGGGGGCGTGTTTTGTTCGTGCGCGTTTGGGGGACGTCGCTCCCAGCCGCGTCCCCCAAACGCCGCCCCCAAACATTTAAAATACTTTTTTAACACATAACCATTTATCAAATGTAGCATATGAATAAAAATGTTTGCGAGGATTGTTTTCAAATTAAATTACAACAAACAATAAAACAAGTAATCAAATATAATAAATAGGGCTAGATGCTACATCAAGGTGCCACGGTATTTCCTTTGATCCTCCACAAATGCTCAACGAGATCAGCTTGAAGTTGATCATGAACATTGCTGTCACGGATCTCTGCGTGCATAGCGAGAAAATCAGCAAAATCTGCAAGCAACTCATGATCAACCTCCGCAAGAGGGCCTTGACACTCATAGGGACCAACATGTGACCTAACATGATTCTTGCGGCCATCCTTGATGATCATGTTGTGCATGATCACACAAGCCTGCATCACCTCCCACATTTGGTCGTGAGACCAGCTTAGAGCAGGGTACCGGACAATGGCAAATTGTGCTTGAAGCACACCAAATGCCCGCTCGACATCCTTCCTGCAAGCCTCCTGTCGTGTAGCAAAGTGGGAATTCTTCAGACCTGATGGATTCGAGATTGTTTTGACAAAAGTGACCCATTTTGGATATATACCATCGGCTAGATAATAGTCTTTGGTATATTGGTGACCATTGATCTCATAGTTGCATGGTGGAGCATGCCCTTCCACTAGTCTGCTGAACACCGGAGACCGCTGCAACACGTTGATGTCATTATGTGATCCCGCCATGCCAAAGAAAGAATGCCAAATCCACAGGTCATAATCTGCCACAGCTTCAAGCACCACACTGCAATATCCATGACGCCCTTTGTATATACCTTGCCAAGCAAACGGGCAGTTCTTCCATGCCCAGTGCATGCAATCGATGCTTCCAAGCATTCCAGGAAATCCTCTGGCAGCATTTTGTGCCATGATCCTTGCAGTCTCTTCCTCAGTTGGCCCTCTCAAGTAGTATTTGTCAAACTTTCCCACCACAGCTCGGCAAAACTTGTACATGCACTCAATGGCAGTAGACTCACTCATGCGAAGGTAGTCGTCCCGTGTCGGCAGGTGCTCCGTATGCAAGCATCCTCATGGCGGCGGTGCACTTCTGAATGGACGAGAACCCTACAGCGTCGAGCTTGAGCTTGAAGTAGGGGTCGAACTCTCGAACGCCGTGGAGGATATTCATGAACAGCCCCTTGCTCATCCTGTACCGGCGCCGAAAATTGTCGGCATGTGTTGCCTCGTCGGCGAAGTAATCGTTGTGCGGCATGGCATGCCCCTCCATCCTCTGCCGGGCTTCGACTTCCTTCTTCCCGGCCTTGATCCTCCGCGGCGCGGCCTCTTCCTCTTCTCCGCCTCAGCGTCAAGCATGTCCCGAGGACGCGATGATCAGCTGCTCCCGCAGGTCGTCGTCGAAGGCTTGCTCGTCCTCCAGCAGCAGGGCAACCATCTCATCGTCGCTGTCCATGGCGTTGCCGTGCAGCACATCATTGCCGTGAGGTGCTGCACGGCAAAGAAATCTTTGCCGTGCGCCGCGAGTTGTACGCACGGCAAAGAAGAAAAGCACGGCAAAGTCTTAGAGCGGCGCACGGCAAAGAGTCGTTGCACGGCAAAGTCAGCAGCGCCGCACGGCAAAGTATCTTCGCACGGCAAAGTCCCTCGAAAGCGCACGGCAAAGAAGCATGCACGGCAAAGAGCATAAGAGCCGCACGGCAAAGAAAACATGCTCGGCAAAGGCACTGGGACGTTGCCGTGGGCCTCCCTTTGCCGTGAGGCCAGGCAAAGTGCACGGCAAAGCCGCCTTTGCCGTGCGAATACTTCTTTGCCGTGCGCCGTCATTCATTTTATTTGTTTTTCTTTCTATTTTATTTCATCTAATACTTATATTTTTTTTATTAGTTTTACTTTTTGATGACTATTTATTAGTGTTACTTAAGACAATGTGCAATACAAAATTAGTCTCCATGCTCATCCCCCACATATATCAGGGTTCCGGTGCTCCGGCGGTCCCCCTCCTTCCCCCCAAAACAGCGGGACGGCGGGTCTACCCCCGTAGATTTCTCCGCGCGAGGGTGCACAATGTACTTTTTCATTCTTTTAGGTTTGTTAGGGTTAGGTTTTAGGTCCAGTTGCAAGTTTTGGTGGCATTTCGGTGCTCCGGGGGTCATTCCCCCTAAAAACGGCTGTCTGTGGGCCCCGGATGGTCTACCGCGCGAGGTTCCACCAATATACCTTTTCATAGGTTTAGGTTGTTTAGTCCATGGACATATGGAAAACCATGTGTGGCACCCTTTGGCACAGTCTAGCCCCCGATATACCCGCGGCGGGACACTTCACCGTCCAGAATCTGTTAAGTGTTATCGCCCGAAGGTGAGGAATGTCAGACCGGGGATCCATGCCATGCACCATTTGGTGAATCACACCTTGCATCACACTTTGACACATATCATAGGTCCACATGCAAGGTTTGGTGGGGTTCCGGTGCTCCGGCGGTCGTTATCCCCCTCCTCCCCCCAAAACAGCGGAACGTGTGCCCCGGTGGGTCTACCCCCTAGATTTCTCCGCGCGAGGGTGCACCAATGTAACTTTTCATTCTTTTAGGTTTGTTTAGTACATATACACATGGAGAACCAAGATTGGGACCCTTTGGCACATATACCCGCAGCTAGAGCCATTATCACACGATCGACGGTGTGCTACTGGTTAGGGTTAGGTGTAGGGTTAGGGCAAGGGTTTAGGGGCTAGGGCTAGGGTTTAGGTTAAAGGTAAGTATTTATGGTTAGGTATAGGTTTAGGGTTTAGGGTTAGGGTTAGGGTTTATGATGCATGGTTCTGCAGCTCCGGCGTCGTGGTTTAGGGATTTAGAGGGGTTTAGGGCTCGAAGCCTCCCGGTTAGGTTTTAGGGTTTAGGGAGCTACTTTTGCACCATTACACCTTGCATCACACTTTGACACATATCATAGGTCCACATGCAAGGTTTGGTGGGGTTCGGTGCTCCGGTGGTCGTTATCCTCCTCCCCCCAAAACAGCGGAACGTGTGCCCCGGCGGGTCTACCCCCTAGATTTCTCCGCGAGTGCACCAATGTAACTTTTCATTCTTTTAGGTTTGTTTAGTACATATACACATGGAGAACCAAGATTGGGACCCTTTGGCACATATACCCGCAGCTAGAGCCATTATCACACGATCGACGGTGTGCCTGATCTACTGGTTAGGGTTAGGTGTAGGGTTAGGGCAAGGGTTTAGGGGCTAGGGATAGGGTTTAGGTTAAAGGTAAGTATTTATGGTTAGGTATAGGTTTAGGGTTTAGGGTTAGGGTTAGGGTTTATGATGCATGGTTCTGCAGCTCCGGCGTCGTGGTTTAGGGATTTAGAGGGGTTTAGGGCTCGAAGCCTCCCTTTAGGGTTTAGGGTTTAGGGGAGCTACTTTTGCACCATTACACCTTGCATCACACTTTGACACATATCATAGGTCCACATGCAAGGTTTGGTGGGGTTCCGGTGCTCCGGCGGTCGTTATCCTCCTCCCCCCAAAACAACGGAACATGTGCCCCGGCGGGTCTACCCCTAGATTTCTCCGCGCGAGGGTGCACCAATGTAACTTTTCATTCTTTTAGGTTTGTTTAGTACATATACACATGGAGAACCAAGATTGGGACCCTTTGGCACATATACCCGCAGCTAGAGCCATTATCACACGATCGACGGTGTGCCTGATCTACCGGTTAGGGTTAGGTGTAGGGTTAGGGCTAGGGTTTAGGGGCTAGGGCTAGGGTTTAGGTTAAAGGTAAGTATTTATGGTTAGGTATAGGTTTAGGGTTTAGGGTTAGGGTTAGGGTTTATGACGCATGGTTCTGCAGCTCCGGCGTCGTGGTTTAGGGATTTAGAGGGGTTTAGGGCTCGAAGCCTCCCCCTTAGGTTTTAGGGTTTAGGGAGCTACTTTTGCACCATTACACCTTGCATCACACTTTGACACATATCATAGGTCCACATGCAAGGTTTGGTGGGGTTCCGGTGCTCCGGCGGTCGTTATCCCCCTCCCCCCAAAACAGCGGAACGTGTGCCCCGGCGGGTCTACCCCCTAGATTTCTCCGCGCGACCAATGTAACTTTTCATTCTTTTAGGTTTGTTTAGTACATATACACATGGAGAACCAAGATTGGGACCCTTTGGCACATATACCCGCACTAGAGCCATTATCACACGATCGACGGTGTGCCTTATTGGTTAGGGTTAGGTGTAGGGTTAGGGCTAGGGTTTAGGGGCTAGGGCTAGGGTTTAGGTTAAAGGTAAGTATTTATGGTTAGGTATAGGTTTAGGGTTTAGGGTTAGGGTTAGGGTTTATGACGCATGGTTCTGCAGCTCCGGCGTCGTGGTTTAGGGATTTAGAGGGTTTAGGGCTCGAAGCCCCAGTTTAGGTTTTAGGGTTTAGGGAGCTACTTTTGCACCATTACACCTTGCATCACACTTTGACACATATCATAGGTCCACATGCAAGGTTTGGTGGGGTTCCGGTGCTCCGGCGGTCGTTATCCCCCTCCCCCAAAAAATGCGGCGTGTGCCCCGGCGGGTCTACCCCCTAGATTTCTCCGCGCGAGGGTGCACCAATGTAACTTTTCATTCTTTTAGGTTTGTTTAGTACATATGCACATGGAGAACCAAGATTGGGACCCTTTGGCACATATACCCGCAGCTAGAGCCATTATCACACGATCGACGGTGTGCCTGATCTACTGGTTAGGGTTAGGTGTAGGGTTAGGGCTAGGGTTTAGGGGCTAGGGCTAGGGTTTAGGTTAAAGGTAAGTATTTATGGTTAGGTATAGGTTTAGGGTTTAGGGTTAGGGTTAGGGTTTATGACGCATGGTTAGCTCCGGCGTCGTGGTTTAGGGATTTAGAGGGGTTTAGGGCTCGAAGCCTCCCGGTTAGGTTTTAGGGTTTAGGGGAGCTACTTTTGCACCATTACACCTTGCATCACACTTTGACACATATCATAGGTCCACATGCAAGGTTTGGTGGGTTCCGGTGCCGGCGGTCGTTATCCCCCTCCTCCCCCCAAAACAGCGGAACGTGTGCCCCGGCGGGTCTACCCCCTAGATTTCTCCGCGAGGGTGCACCAATGTAACTTTTCATTCTTTTAGGTTTGTTTAGTACATATGCACATGGAGAACCAAGATTGGGACCCTTTGGCACATATACCCGCAGCTAGAGCCATTATCACACGATCGACGGTGTGCCTGATCATCTACTGGTTAGGGTTAGGTGTAGGGTTAGGGCTAGGGTTTAGGGGCTAGGGCTAGGGTTTAGGTTAAAGGTAAGTATTTATGGTTAGGTATAGGTTTAGGGTTTAGGGTTAGGGTTAGGGTTTATGATGCATGGTTCTGCAGCTCCGGCGTCGTGGTTTAGGGATTTAGAGGGTTTAGGGCTCGAAGCCTCCCCGGTTTAGGTTTTAGGGTTTAGGGGAGCTACTTTTGCACCATTACACCTTGCATCACACTTTGACACATATCGTAGGTCCACATGCAAGGTTTGGTGGGGTTCGGTGCTCGGCGGTCGTTATCCCCTCCTCCCCCAAAACAACGAACGTGTGCCCCGGCGGGTCTACCCCTAGATTTCGCCGCGCGAGGGTGCACCAATGTAACTTTTCATTCTTTTAGGTTTGTTTAGTACATATACACATGGAGAACCAAGATTGGGACCCTTTGGCACATATACCCGCAGCTAGAGCCATTATCACACGATCGACGGTGTGCCATCATCTACTTGGTTAGGGTTAGGTGTAGGGTTAGGGCTAGGGTTTAGGGGCTAGGGCTAGGGTTTAGGTTAAAGGTAAGTATTTATGGTTAGGTATAGGTTTAGGGTTTAGGGTTAGGGTTAGGGTTTATGATGCATGGTTCTGCGCTCCGGCGTCGTGGTTTAGGGATTTAGAGGTTTAGGGCTCGAAGCCTCCCCAGTTTAGGGTTTAGGGTTTAGGGGAGCTACTTTTGCACCATTACACCTTGCATCACACTTTGACACATATCATAGGTCCACATGCAAGGTTTGGTGGGGTTCCGGTGCTCCGGCGGTCGTTATCCCCCTCCTCCCCCAAAACAGCGGAACGTGTGCCCCGGCGGGTCTACCCCCTAGATTTCTCCGCGCGAGGGTGCACCAATGTAACTTTTCATTCTTTTAGGTTTGTTTAGTACATATACACATGGAGAACCAAGATTGGGACCCTTTGGCACATATACCCGCAGCTAGAGCCATTATCACACGATCGACGGTGTGCGATCATCTACTGGTTAGGGTTAGGTGTAGGGTTAGGGCTAGGGTTTAGGGGCTAGGGCTAGGGTTTAGGTTAAAGGTAAGTATTTATGGTTAGGTATAGGTTTAGGGTTTAGGGTTAGGGTTAGGGTTTATGATGCATGGTTCTGCAGCTCCGGCGTCGTGGTTTAGGGATTTAGAGGGGTTTAGGGCTCGAAGCCTCCCCAGGTTTAGGTTTTAGGGTTTTTGCACATTACACCTTGCATCACACTTTGACACATATCATAGGTCCACATGCAAGGTTTGGTGGGGTTCCGGTGCTCCGGCGGTCGTTATCCCCCTCCCCCCAAAAACACGGAACGTGTGCCCGGCGGGTCTACCCCCTAGATTTCTCCGCGAGGGTGCACCAATGTAACTTTTCATTCTTTTAGGTTTGTTTAGTACATATACACATGGAGAACCAAGATTGGGACCCTTTGGCACATATACCCGCAGCTAGAGCCATTATCACACGATCGACGGTGTGCCTGATCTACTGGTTAGGGTTAGGTGTAGGGTTAGGGCTAGGGTTTAGGGGCTAGGGCTAGGGTTTAGGTTAAAGGTAAGTATTTATGGTTAGGTATAGGTTTAGGGTTTAGGGTTAGGGTTAGGGTTTATGATGCATGGTTACAGCCTCCGGCGTCGTGGTTTAGGGATTTAGAGGGGTTTAGGGCTCGAAGCCTCCCCAGTTTAGGTTTTAGGGTTTAGGGGAGCTACTTTTGCACCATTACACCTTGCATCACACTTTGACACATATCATAGGTCCACATGCAAGGTTTGGTGGGGTTCCGGTGCTCCGGCGGTCGTTATCCCCCTCCTCCCCCCAAAATGAACGTGTGCCCCGGCAGATTTCTCCGCGCGAGGGTGCACCAATGTAACTTTTCATTCTTTTAGGTTTGTTTAGTACATATACACATGGAGAACCAAGATTGGGACCCTTTGGCACATATACCCGCAGCTAGAGCCATTATCACACGATCGACGGTGTGCGATCATCTAGGTTAGGGTTAGGTGTAGGGTTAGGGCTAGGGTTTATGGGCTAGGGCTAGGGTTTAGGTTAAAGGTAAGTATTTATGGTTAGGTATAGGTTTAGGGTTTAGGGTTAGGGTTAGGGTTTATGATGCATGGTTCTGCAGCTCCGGCGTCGTGGTTTAGGGATTTAGAGGGGTTTAGGGCTCGAAGCCTCCCAGTTTAGGTTTTAGGGTTGGGGAGCTACTTTTGCACCATTACACCTTGCATCACACTTTGACACATATCATAGGTCCACATGCAAGGTTTGGTGGGGTTCCGGTGCTCCGGCGGTCGTTATCCCCCTCCTCCCCCAAAACAGCCGTGTGCCCCGGCGGGTCTACCCCCTAGATTTCTCCGCGCGAGGGTGCACCAATGTAACTTTTCATTCTTTTAGGTTTGTTTAGTACATATACACATGGAGAACCAAGATTGGGACCCTTTGGCACATATACCCGCAGCTAGAGCCATTATCACACGATCGACGGTGTGCCTGATCTACTGGTTAGGGTTAGGTGTAGGGTTAGGGCTAGGGTTTAGGGGCTAGGGCTAGGGTTTAGGTTAAAGGTAAGTATTTATGGTTAGGTATAGGTTTAGGGTTTAGGGTTAGGGTTAGGGTTTATGATGCATGGTTCTGCTCCGGCGTCGTGGTTTAGGGATTTAGAGGGGTTTAGGGCTCTTTAGGTTTAGGGTTTAGGGGAGCTACTTTTGCACCATTACACCTTGCATCACACTTTGACACATATCATAGGTCCACATGCAAGGTTTGGTGGGGTTCCGGTGCTCCGTCGTTATCCCCCTCCTCCCCCCAAAACAGCGGAACGTGTGCCCCGGCGGGTCTACCCCTAGATTTCTCCGCGCGAGGGTGCACCAATGTAACTTTTCATTCTTTTAGGTTTGTTTAGTACATATACACATGGAGAACCAAGATTGGGACCCTTTGGCACATATACCCGCAGCTAGAGCCATTATCACACGATCGACGGTGTGCCTGATCTACTGGTTAGGGTTAGGTGTAGGGTTAGGGCAAGGGTTTAGGGGCTAGGGCTAGGGTTTAGGTTAAAGGTAAGTATTTATGGTTAGGTATAGGTTTAGGGTTTAGGGTTAGGGTTAGGGTTTATGATGCATGGTTCTGCAGCTCCGGCGTCGTGGTTTAGGGATTTAGAGGGGTTTAGGGCTCAAGCCTCCCCAGTTTAGGTTTTAGGGTTTAGGGGAGCTACTTTTGCACCATTACACCTTGCATCACACTTTGACACATATCATAGGTCCACATGCAAGGTTTGGTGGGGTTCCGGTGCTCCGGCGGTCGTTATCCCCTCCCCCAAAACAGCGGAACATGTGCCCCGGCGGGTCTACCCCCTAGATTTCTCCGCGCGTGCACCAATGTAACTTTTCATTCTTTTAGGTTTGTTTAGTACATATACACATGGAGAACCAAGATTGGGACCCTTTGGCACATATACCCGCAGCTAGAGCCATTATCACACGATCGACGGTGTGCCTGATCTACTGGTTAGGGTTAGGTGTAGGGTTAGGGCAAGGGTTTAGGGGCTAGGGCTAGGGTTTAGGTTAAAGGTAAGTATTTATGGTTAGGTATAGGTTTAGGGTTTAGGGTTAGGGTTAGGGTTTATGACGCATGGTTCTGCAGCTCCGGCGTCGTGGTTTAGGGATTTAGAGGGGTTTAGGGCTCGAAGCCTCCCCGGTTTAGGGTTTAGGGTTTAGGGAGCTACTTTTGCACCATTACACCTTGCATCACACTTTGACACATATCATAGGTCCACATGCAAGGTTTGGTGGGGTTCCGGTGCTCCGGCGGTCGTTATCCCCCTCCTCCCCCAAAACAGCGGAACGTGTGCCCCGGCGGGTCTAAGATTTCTCCGCGCGAGGTGCACCAATGTAACTTTTCATTCTTTTAGGTTTGTTTAGTACATATACACATGGAGAACCAAGATTGGGACCCTTTGGCACATATACCCGCAGCTAGAGCCATTATCACACGATCGACGGTGTGCCTGATCTACTGGTTAGGGTTAGGTGTAGGGTTAGGGCTAGGGTTTAGGGGCTAGGGCTAGGGTTTAGGTTAAAGGTAAGTATTTATGGTTAGGTATAGGTTTAGGGTTTAGGGTTAGGGTTAGGGTTTATGATGCATGGTTCTGCAGCTCCGGCGTCGTGGTTTAGGGATTTAGAGGGTTTAGGGCTCGAAGCCTCCCCAGTTTAGGTTTTAGGGTTTAGGGGCTACTTTTGCACCATTACACCTTGCATCACACTTTGACACATATCATAGGTCCACATGCAAGGTTTGGTGGGGTTCCGGTGCTCCGGGTCGTTATCCCCCTCACTCCCCAAAGCAGTGAACGTGTGCCCGGGGTCTACCCCCTAGATTTCTCCGCGCGAGGGTGCACCAATGTAACTTTTCATTCTTTTAGGTTTGTTTAGTACATATACACATGGAGAACCAAGATTGGGACCCTTTGGCACATATACCCGCAGCTAGAGCCATTATCACACGATCGACGGTGTGCCTGATCTACTGGTTAGGGTTAGGTGTAGGGTTAGGGCTAGGGTTTAGGGGCTAGGGCTAGGGTTTAGGTTAAAGGTAAGTATTTATGGTTAGGTATAGGTTTAGGGTTTAGGGTTAGGGTTAGGGTTTATGATGCATGGTTCTGCAGCTCCGGCGTCGTGGTTTAGGGATTTAGAGGGGTTTAGGGCTCGAAGCCTCCCCAGTTTAGGTTTTAGGGTTTAGGGGAGCTACTTTTGCACCATTACACCTTGCATCACACTTTGACACATATCGTAGGTCCACATGCAAGGTTTGGTGGGGTTCCGGTGCTCCGGCGGTCGTTATCCCCCTCCTCCCAAAACAGCGGAACGTGTGCCCCGGCGGGTCTACCCCCTAGATTTCTCCGCGAGGGTGCACCAATGTAACTTTTCATTCTTTTAGGTTTGTTTAGTACATATACACATGGAGAACCAAGATTGGGACCCTTTGGCACATATACCCGCAGCTAGAGCCATTATCACACGATCGACGGTGTGCCTGATCTATTGGTTAGGGTTAGGTGTAGGGTTAGGGCTAGGGTTTAGGGGCTAGGGCTAGGGTTTAGGTTAAAGGTAAGTATTTATGGTTAGGTATAGGTTTAGGGTTTAGGGTTAGGGTTAGGGTTTATGATGCATGGTTCTGCAGCTCCGGCGTCGTGGTTTAGGGATTTAGAGGGGTTTAGGGCTCGAAGCCTCCCCAGTTTAGGTTTTAGGGTTTAGGGGAGCTACTTTTGCACCATTACACCTTGCATCACACTTTGACACATATCGTAGGTCCACATGCAAGGTTTGGTGGGGTTCCGGTGCTCCGGCGGTCGTTCCCCCTCCTCCCCCAAAACAGCGGAACGTGTGCCCCGGCGGGTCTACCCCGATTTCGCCGCGAGGGTGCACCAATGTAACTTTTCATTCTTTTAGGTTTGTTTAGTACATATACACATGGAGAACCAAGATTGGGACCCTTTGGCACATATACCCGCAGCTAGAGCCATTATCACACGATCGACGGTGTGCCTGATCATCTCTGGTTAGGGTTAGGTGTAGGGTTAGGGCTAGGGTTTAGGGGCTAGGGCTAGGGTTTAGGTTAAAGGTAAGTATTTATGGTTAGGTATAGGTTTAGGGTTTAGGGTTAGGGTTAGGGTTTATGATGCATGGTTCTGCAGCTCCGGCGTCGTGGTTTAGGGATTTAGAGGGGTTTAGGGCTCGAAGCCTCCCCAGTTTAGGGTTTAGGGTTTAGGGGAGCTACTTTTGCACCATTACACCTTGCATCACACTTTGACACATATCATAGGTCCACATGCAAGGTTTGGTGGGGTTCCGGTGCTCCGGCGGTCGTTATCCCCCTCCCCCCAAAACAGCGGAACGTGTGCCCCGGCGGGTCTACCCCCTAGATTTCTCCGCGCGAGGGTGCACCAATGTAACTTTTCATTCTTTTAGGTTTGTTTAGTACATATACACATGGAGAACCAAGATTGGGACCCTTTGGCACATATACCCGCAGCTAGAGCCATTATCACACGATCGACGGTGTGCCTGATCACTGGTTAGGGTTAGGTGTAGGGTTAGGGCTAGGGTTTAGGGGCTAGGGCTAGGGTTTAGGTTAAAGGTAAGTATTTATGGTTAGGTATAGGTTTAGGGTTTAGGGTTAGGGTTAGGGTTTATGATGCATGGTTCTGCAGCTCCGGCGTCGTGGTTTAGGGATTTAGAGGGGTTTAGGGCTCGAAGCCTCCCCAGTTTAGGTTTTAGGGTTTAGGGGAGCTACTTTTGCACCATTACACCTTGCATCACACTTTGACACATATCGTAGGTCCACATGCAAGGTTTGGTGGGGTTCCGGTGCTCCGGCGGTCGTTATCCCCTCCTCCCCCCAAACAGCGAACGTGTGCCCGGCGGGTCTACCCCCTAGATTTCTCCGCGAGGGTGCACCAATGTAACTTTTCATTCTTTTAGGTTTGTTTAGTACATATACACATGGAGAACCAAGATTGGGACCCTTTGGCACATATACCCGCAGCTAGAGCCATTATCACACGATCGACGGTGTGCCTGATCTACTGGTTAGGGTTAGGTGTAGGGTTAGGGCTAGGGTTTAGGGGCTAGGGCTAGGGTTTAGGTTAAAGGTAAGTATTTATGGTTAGGTATAGGTTTAGGGTTTAGGGTTAGGGTTAGGGTTTATGATGCATGGTTCTGCAGCTCCGGCGTCGTGGTTTAGGGATTTAGAGGGGTTTAGGGCTCGAAGCCTCCCCAGTTTAGGTTTTAGGGTTTAGGGGAGCTACTTTTGCACCATTACACCTTGCATCACACTTTGACACATATCGTAGGTCCACATGCAAGGTTTGGTGGGGTTCCGGTGCTCCGGCGGTCGTTATCCCCTCCTCCCCCCAAAACAGCGGTGTGCCCCGGCGGGTCTACCCCCTAGATTTCGCCGCGCGGGTGCACCAATGTAACTTTTCATTCTTTTAGGTTTGTTTAGTACATATACACATGGAGAACCAAGATTGGGACCCTTTGGCACATATACCCGCAGCTAGAGCCATTATCACACGATCGACGGTGTGCATGATCATCTAATGGTTAGGGTTAGGTGTAGGGTTAGGGCTAGGGTTTAGGGGCTAGGGCTAGGGTTTAGGTTAAAGGTAAGTATTTATGGTTAGGTATAGGTTTAGGGTTTAGGGTTAGGGTTAGGGTTTATGATGCATGGTTCTGCAGCTCCGGCGTCGTGGTTTAGGGATTTAGAGGGTTTAGGGCTCGAAGCCTCCCCTTTAGGTTTTAGGGTTTAGGGAGCTACTTTTGCACCATTACACCTTGCATCACACTTTGACACATATCATAGGTCCACATGCAAGGTTTGGTGGGGTTCGGTGCTCCGGCGGTCGTTATCCCCCTCCTCCCCCAAAACAGCGGAACGTGTGCCCGGCGGGTCTACCCCCTAGATTTCTCCGGGTGCACCAATGTAACTTTTCATTCTTTTAGGTTTGTTTAGTACATATACACATGGAGAACCAAGATTGGGACCCTTTGGCACATATACCCGCAGCTAGAGCCATTATCACACGATCGACGGTGTGCCTGATCTACTGGTTAGGGTTAGGTGTAGGGTTAGGGCTAGGGTTTAGGGGCTAGGGCTAGGGTTAGGTTAAAGGTAAGTATTTATGGTTAGGTATAGGTTTAGGGTTTAGGGTTAGGGTTAGGGTTTATGATGCATGGTTCTGCAGCTCCGGCGTCGTGGTTTAGGGATTTAGAGGGGTTTAGGGCTCGAAGCCTCCCAGTTTAGGTTTTAGGGTTTAGGGAGCTACTTTTGCACCATTACACCTTGCATCACACTTTGACACATATCATAGGTCCACATGCAAGGTTTGGTGGGGTTCGGTGCTCCGGCGGTCGTTATCCCCTCCTCCCCCAAAAACGTGTGCCCCGGCGGGTCTACCCCTAGATTTCTCCGCGCGAGGGTGCACCAATGTAACTTTTCATTCTTTTAGGTTTGTTTAGTACATATACACATGGAGAACCAAGATTGGGACCCTTTGGCACATATACCCGCAGCTAGAGCCATTATCACACGATCGACGGTGTGCCTGATCTAGGGTTAGGTGTAGGGTTAGGGCTAGGGTTTAGGGGCTAGGGCTAGGGTTTAGGTTAAAGGGCTAGGGTTTAGGGGCTAGGGCTAGGGCTAGGGTTTAGGGTTAGGCTAGGGTTTAGGGTTAGGGTTAGGGTTTAGGTTTGTTTAGGACATAATATATTTATGCGCAAACCTTTATTGATAAATGCACACATAAATCAACTTAAATATTTGAAATGCATGCTGAATTTTTTTGAAACTGAAAGCATGATACATACATTATTAACTAATACACATATTGAAAAAAACAGGTTTAATATAATGTAGAAATAGAAATGAATGTTGTTGATAATTAAAATGAAAAAAATAAAAAAAACCTTTGCCGTGCGCCGACGCACGGCAAAGAAGCCTGCCGCACGGCAAAGCCCTGCCTGCGCACGGCAAAGACATGCCGCACGGCAAAGCTGCTTTGCCGCACGGCAAAGGGCGGCGCACGGCAAAGGGGCGTGGATAAGGCGCGGCACCTGGTCGGCCACACATCTCCGCCTCGCACGCACACACGCCGCCGCCCACCCTCCTCCTCGCACGAGCCGAACGCCGCCGCCCTCCTCCTCCTCCCACGAGCCGAACGCCGCCGCCGCCCTCCTCCCCCGCTGTCGCCGCCTCCCTCCTGCTCGCCCCCGCCGGCCGTGCTGCTCGCCCCCGCCCTCCCGCCTCCCGCCCCTCGCCGCCCCCGTGCTGCTGCTGCTCGTCCCCCCGCCGCCCTTGCTCCTCCCCCGCCCGCCGCCCGTCGTGCTGCTGCCGCCGCCGCCGCCGCCCGTGCTGCTGCTGCTCCCCCCGCCGCCGCCTCCCGTGCTGCTGCTGCTCGTCCCCTCCGCCGCCGCCAGTGCTGCTGCTCGCCCCCTCCGCCCACCACCAGCCGCGGGAGCTGCGGCCGCCACCCTCCGCGGAAGCTCCGGCCACCACCCGGTATGGGGCAATTTTTTTTTTGTAAATTGTGCATGAAATAATATGCATGCTAATTAGTAGTTAAAATAAATGTGCATGAAAAATAGGGTAGTTTAGTACAAAAATTATTTTAGATATGTGATTTATGACACAATTTATTTGAAATAGTGTATTTATAATAGTGCGATTTAGAGCAAAAAAATGGAAGTTAGGGCACACATTATTTTAGATATAGGATTTTGGATTGTTTTATAAAATATACCTCTTTAGAAAAGATAAGGGCCTCTAATTGATTTTCCTCGGTATGCAGGTGATGCTTCGAGGTGGACACGGGGGGCAGCGTCGCGGGGGTGTTTGACGGGGGGCGGCGTCCCGGATCTTCTTCGGCGATTCTCTCACGCGTCTAGGGTATAAATCTCCCTCCCACCTTTACATGTACCTAGGTTTTTTCTTTATGTCTAGATCACCAAGTCTGTCGCGATACCTAGGCGTCTCTTCCCGACCGTAAGGGTTACGCGGATAAATATGCATTAGTGGTCTCGCATATTATGAACCGTAACTCTTACGGCATTTATCGGGACAGCCGGCGGATGCGTAGTTGGGTACGTTCTCCGTGCTCTACCCCGATCCGAGACAGGATTTCGGTAGCGCCTCCCCGTTGTTCTCCGGATGCACACCCCTCTCGGCTTTTTGCCGAGACGTGTATCGGGAGAGCAGCGGGGAGGTGCTGCCGAAATTCTGTCTCGGATCGGGGTAGAGCTGGGAGAACGTACTCAATCTACGGATCCGGCGGCTGCTAGGAGCCCACCTAGTAGAGTTTCAGGTTGATGCACGCGTAAAATAAATAAATATATGATGCATTTATTTCGTATTTGATATATAAATGCTATGTTCGTCTGTTTTGTTGCTGATTAGAGGATGGATAATCGTGGCTGGATGTACGATGGCAGAATCAGTCAGTGGAACTATACTGATGAATGGGGAGAAAAGACCGAGCAGTTTGTGGATAGGGCGTTTGCCATCCCTAGCAGACCTATAAGTGTTTGGTGCCCTTGTAGTAAGTGCGCTAACCGAAAGGCACAGGACAAGGAAACTATGAGTATGCACCTGATCAAGTTTGGGTTCACACCGTCCTACAGGATTTGGACTTACCATGGAGAAAAGGCAAAGAAACGTGCTAGGAAGGAGGTGCGGCAGATTCAACCTAGGGGGAATATGACACTGGTTTTGATAGGTGCTTAGAAAACTTGGCTAATGGTAATGTGCCTGAAAGCTCTCATGTAGAGGTGGAGACACCTCAGGATGCGGAGACAAGTGAGGACCCGGAGGAAAACACAAAGGAGTATTATGAGGCTCTGTTTGCTTCGCAGAAACCCCTACATGAAAATACAGAGGTTACCCAACTAGATGCCATCGCTCGCCTTATGGCCTTGAAGTGCCATAGGAACTTGTGCAGAGATGGGTTCGATGAACTTCTGGTCATCGTAGGCAGCCTTCTGCCGAAAGGGCACCTCTTGCCGCAAAACTTCTACTATTCGACCAAATTGCTCAGTGACCTTAAGATGTCATCTCAGCAGATACACGCTTGTCCAAAGGGATGCATGCTATTCAGAGAGGAGCACGCCGACACAAATTATTGCATCAAATGCAATTCCTCTAGGTACTTTGAGGTAGACCGCAATGGTGATGGTCAGAAGAGGCAGACCACGGTTGCCAAGAATATCCTCCGCTATCTTCCAGTTCTACCGAGGATCCAGCGGCTCTTCATGACCGAGGATACTGCCCAGCAGATGAGGTGGGCCGTGGAAGGAAACAGATACACCGACAAGATGATACATCCGTCGGATGGTACTGCATGGAAGAACTTTGTGAAGAAATTTCCACTGAAAGCAGGTGACCCGAGGAGCGTAGCAGTTGCGATATCAACCGATGGGTTCAATCCATATGGTATGTCGGCTGCAGTATACAGTTGTTGGCCAGTGTTTGTTATTCCCATGAACCTCCCCCCTGGCGTCTGCATGAGATCAGAGAACATGTTTGTGTCGATGATAATCCCAGGGCCCAAATACCCGGGCAAGAACATGAATGTGTACCTGGAACCGCTGGTGGATGACTTGGTTCGTGGCTGGGAAGGTCGCGGGATCCGAACATATGACGCATCAAAGAAGGAGTACTTCGATATGTATGTGTGGTACCACACGTCCCTGCATGACCTGCCAGCACGTGCTTTGTTCT
The DNA here is from genome assembly GCA_030979885.1 of Lolium multiflorum. NCBI lineage: Eukaryota > Viridiplantae > Streptophyta > Magnoliopsida > Poales > Poaceae > Lolium > Lolium multiflorum. The sequence continues at coordinate 137,696,149 of CM061750.1, forward strand.
GCGGGTGGTGTACACATGGGAAGTGGCCTTGCCCACAGTGCAGGCAGGCCGTGACTTTCTTCTGGCTAAACAAGGGAGGCAAGTATTCATGCTTTGATGAAGCTCGACAGTTCCTTGAGCGGAGGCATGCATACAGGAGTGATGTAAAGAGTTTCAAGAAAGGCCGTGTTGTCCGTGGCCCGAAGCCAATTCCGAAGACCGGAACGGAAATCAAGGCCGAGTTAGATGCTCTTCAGCCTAGCCCTGATGGGAATGGTTTCTTAGGATATGGGGAGACACACCAATGGACTCACAAGCCGTGCTTATGGAAGCTCCCTTACTTTGAGTTTCTCGAGCTCCCGCATAACATTGATGTAATGCACACCGAGAAGAATATCAGTGAAGCCATTTGGAGCACGATTGTGGACACTGAGAAGACGAAGGATAACATAAAGGCTCGAATTGATCAAGAAAGGTGGTGTGATAGGCCGGAGTTGAACATGCAGCCACCTAATGGTGCCAAAAAAACTTGGACTAAGCCACACGCTCCGTTCTGCCTCACAAAGGCCCAAAAAGGGAGGTCTTCCAATGGATGAAGGACTCCTTGTTTTTCCCTGATGGGTTCGCAGCCAACTGGATGAGGGGTCTGAACATTGAAACGTTGCGAGTACAAGGACTGAAGAGTCATGACTACCACATATGGCTTGAGCGGATAATGCCGGTGATGATTCGAGGCTATGTCCCTGAGAAGACTTGGCGAGTGCTAGCGAGGTTGAGTTTTTTCTTCCGCCAGATTTGTGCTAGGGAGTTAGACACTAAAGTGATTGAGAAGCTGGATGAAGAGGCACCCGTGTTGCTTTGCGATCTGGAGAAGATCTTTCCTCCAGGGTTTTTTAATCCGATGCAACACATGATCCTGCACCTCGCGGAGGAGTGCTTAAAGGGGGGCCCGAATTGGGGCCGTTGGCAGTTTGGTCCCGAGAGAGAAACACAAAAGCTTCGTCAAATGACTGGCAATAAATGCAAGATCGAAGCATCCATAGCCGAGGCAGTCCTGAACGTGGAGGTGGCAAACTTCACCACTAAGCACTATGATCCCAACATTCCCACAAAGCACAACCCGGTCCTCCGTTACAATGCCGCCAACAATGAAGAAGTACCCAAGCTTAGCATCTTCGTGGGGCTTGGTGGCAAGTCAAGTGGCTCGAAGCCGTACAGAACGGACCTACATGAGCGGACCTTGATCCACTCGTATGTCTTAAACACCATGGTCGAAGTGAAGCCGTACATCGAGTAAGTGCGAACCATTTAATTATTCGCAAACATTCACTCGTATGTTCGTGGCTAACTCTTCCTCTTTTCATCGGTATAGGAAATTCAAGGCTATACATTGGAAGAATACCCACAGGGAGCCTACCCCGGAAGAATCCAAGCAAATTTTCGATAAGGGAGGCGGTTTCGGTTTCAGTAGCTGGTTTTGTAATTTGGTACTATTCTATCCAAATTAGCTAGCACTTCCGACATTTATCGGTCATTTCTCGTTCTAAACTTCTTGTGCTAAACTTGTAGGCAAGAACTGACAAAGAGATGAAGTCAGAGCTAAGAAAAATTGCTAGGGGCTTTGACCATTCCGTAGAAGCGTTCAACTCCTATGACGTGAACGGGTATCGCTTCCAGACCCATCAATACACAACAAGCCGGCCCAACGCGAAGACAATAAATAGTGGGGTGGTATGTCAAGGTGATGATGGGCTCCATTACTATGGAAGAGTCGAGGGTATATACGAGCTGAATTACGGGTTTCACAAAGGGCTAAATCCCGTCGTCTTCAAATGCCATTGGTTTGACCCACGTCGGGTGAGACGGGATCCTGAAATTGGGTTGGTCGAAGTTGAAAGGAACTCCGTTTATAAGGGAGAGGATGTGTACATCTTGGCAACCCAGGCCTTTCAAGTATTCTATCTCCCGTACGCGTGCAAAAACCCGACAAAACGTCTACATGGATGGGATGTTGTGATGACGGTGCCTTCACGCAATAGGCCGCCCCCGCCAAACAAGGACGATTACCGCCGCGTAGACCCCTCAGCAAGGAGTGTCGAGTTTTATCAGGAAGAAGGGCTCCCCGGCCATTTCACAATCGGCTTGCCGACTATCGATGACATGGTCGTAGACGATGAACAAGAAGACGCGGGCATGGATGGAGACAATGCAGAAGATGAAGCTGAGGATGTCTGTGCCCCGGAAGACCTGAGTTTGCTCGAGGCGTTCAAAGCAGGGATTGACCTCGATGCAGATGGACCACCTCCAGGTTTCATTGATGATTATTGGTTCGCCGAGCCTGATGACGATGAGGAGACACGCGGTCCAATCACGGATGGCGACACAGGCTACTGATCTATGTAGTAGTAATTGTGAGGCTAGCCTATTTGTAATAACTCCGTGTAATAGAGATTGTCTAGCTAGGTTATTTGTAAGAACTCCGTGCTATGTTTGAGAGAACTCTATGGTAGCTATTTGTTGCTTCCACTAATTAATTAATGTTCATCCTTTTGCATTATTTGTTGCTTTCATTAATGTTCATCTACTTATATTTCTATTGCTTTCACTAATTTTTATCTCTTTACAATATTGCGTACTAATAAACCACTCTCTTCATTTGTGTTTGCAGGTGATTGAAGCATGCCGCCAAAAAAAGGGGTGGCGGTCTTAAAAAGAAGCTCAAGGACTTGGTAGGTGTAGGGACTTCGAGGCGGGGCCGAGCTACTACCCCCCCTAGCCCCCCTCCTGTCGCTCCCACAGGGCGGCCGCGTAGGAAGAATGCGACGCGGGTACTCACTCCTAGTCCTAGCCCCCCTCCCGCAGCCGATGATGATGACGAGGAGGAGGACCAGGAGCACCACGGGGGTGGGGAGGACCAGGAGGAGGAGGTGGGTGGGGAGGACCAGGAGGAGGAGGGGGGTGGGGAGGACCAGGAGGAGGAGGGGGACGAGGAGGACCTCTCGGAGGATGAGGGGTTGGGGAACTTAGTGTTCGATCCTGATCCAAGCCTAGAGTGGTGTGAGCCGGAGGATTACCAGTACGTTCCAGCTGTGGAGAGGCTGAGGCCACGTGATAGGAAGCCATATCGGCGTGGGATAACACAGCTCCCCGCGCTGAAGGACTGGCGCTACAGGCACGTTGTTCTAGTGCCCTATGGAAGGAGGTACATGTTAATTTTTGGCATTTCGTTATCGCAATTTTGTCATTATCAAAATTATTATCACATACATATTGATGTTGTCGTTTCATGGTGCAGCTCGTTCCAGTATGAAGACCCGACGCAGAGACCGCCACGTGGGTACTCGAACATCCTTGGGGGCCTACTTAGATGGTATTTCCCTGGGATAGTCAATTTCCCTACTGGTGGCTGCGACGTAGCTTGGAGGTGGGCGCACTACAGCCTCGCGGAAGATCCTCTTGGCCGCGGCACCACGGCGGATTTGGTTGTTTACAAATTCTGGGTACGTGACTTTTGACTTCTTACCATTCATACACTCTCCTTGGTTCACAATAATTGCACTAATGCTCCTTGTTTTACCTATGTGCATGGTTGCAGAAATACTTCAAGAGGGCCGAGGGCAAGGAGAATGCGTGCGATGATGTCCTACACCAGCTTGCAAGGAAGAGGGTGACTGGCATGCACTACGAGGCACGTGTTCAATGCGTCCGCGACTGGCACGCCGACCGCTTCGTCCACATGACTAAGGAGGACGCTCGCGACACGCTCATGCAGCCGTGGCAGTACATGCAGGTATTTGCATTTATGTGTTATTGATTTCTTTATCGCCATGTAGTTTATTTTACCATAATGGGTTTATCTTGTGCATGTAGAACCCTCCTCAGTACGTCGGCAACGACGATAGGTGCTTTCGTGCGATGGTCATGTGGTGGACATGCCCCCAGTACCTCAAGAAGCACGAGGAGGGCAAGAAGAAGCGGGCAGAGATGCGAGGTGGATCGCATATCCAAGGCAGCATCCCCATCTCTCTTCACCTGCAGAAGGAGGTGAGCAAATTAATGGTTCCTTCATTCTTTGAATTCATGCATGTTATATATTTGTTAACTCCGCAAGGGTGTGTCACTTCACTCAATTACATGTTCTCTTTTGCAGGAAGTCAGGACAGGAGCGAAGCCTAACGTCTTTGCCGTGCTAAAGAAGATGAAGCAAAGGAAGACGCCTGATCCTGAGACGGGGTCCGTGTGGGTTAACCCGCAATCCGAGACCCAGTGCACGTCGTATGTCTCCAAGTTCAAGCAGAAGTACGGCGAGGACGCCAACCCAGAGGCCGAGGACTTTGACCCTGAGGTCGCGGTGCTTGCGGGAGAAGGCTTGAAGCATGGCCGCCTATGGTTTGGTGACGGGTGCGTCGACCCAGCGAGGGTTCCCTCTCTCCGCCAGATCCGTCGTGGTCGTAAGAGCGGCCAGCCTGAGGTAGAGCCCCGGCCACGGGCTTCGGATCTAGCTGTCGAGCGGTTACGGGTATGTTCTTCCTCGGGTCTCTACATTTCCTTTACATGCTTTCCATTGAAATGTTAATGACATCGCGGCAACACAACGTAGGAGGAGATGGCAGCGAAGGAGCAGGCGGCCCAGGAGCAAAGGGCGCAGATGGAGCAGCAGATTCTGCAGTACCAGCAGAGCAGACACGATGATGCAGCAGATGCAACAGCAGCAGCAGATGATGCAGCAGCAGCAGGCACAGATGAGCTGGCTGATGAGCCAGACGGCTCTGTCTTCTCCACCGGGGAGTCTTCCTCCTCCACCTTACTCCATGCCGTGGATGCCGCCACCGCCCACTCATACCCCGGGGACACCTATCACCGTCAACAACATGAACATCATCCGGAGCATGAACCTCGGTGAGTCCTCTTGTGCCCAACCCGCTACTTGTACTTGTTCAAGTGTTCAATATGCAAATGCAAATGCAAATGTTCATTCCATCAACCTTATAGATTATATGTCACAAGGAAATGACGATGAGGCCGGCGGAAGCGGAGGAGGACAATAAGGTTGATGGCATAGTCTTGATGGATTTGTGGACATTGCACTTGTTATGGATTGTACTTGTACTTGATGTGTGTTGATGTATTTGTGGACATTGCACTTGTTATGCATAAACTATGTGTGCTCGATGTATTTGTGGTGTTGTTCATGTGTTTGGTGATGCTATGGTGAATATATATGTTGTATATGTTATATATATGTGAAATGCAATTTTGAAATGCAGGGATTAAAGAAAAACAGAAAAAAATGAAAAAACCAGGGGCCTTTGCCGTGTGTATGCACACGGCAAAGGACTTTTGGTCACTTTGCCGTGTGCATACACACGGCAAAGGCGCCACGTGGCGCAAGCCTGTAGACCTGGTATGCTGCTCTGCGTGCCTGGAGGGAGTTTTGCCGTGCGTGCTGGGGCGTGGCCGCACGGCAAAGTGTGGCCGCACGGCAAAGTGTTGCCGCACGGCAAAGGGTGGCCGCACGGCAAAGAATCTGCCGCACGGCAACGAGGCGCACGCACGGCAACGATGGCTCGCACGGCAAAGCGGCTGCCGCACGGCAACGCAGCGCGCGCACGGAAAAGCCCTTTGCCGGGCATGTTGGTCAGGCGCACGGCAATGTTGTCTTTGCCGTCGGAGACTATGCCGTGCAGACGTTGCCGTGCGTCGACGCACGGCAAAGCCTTTGCCGTGCAAAATAGGCTCTTTGCCGTGCGATCGGTCGCAAGGCAACGCCTGTTTCTCCCGTAGTGATACGAGACTGCAGATTCGTAACAGAAATAGAGCAGGCAGGATGTGTCGCTCATAAGTAGGTCGACAAAACATACAACCAAAAAAATTGATAAAACAAGTTTAACAAAACACTAATAAATGAGATAATGTACTACCTCCCTCACAGTTTATTAGGCGTACGCGTACCCCTAGGTCGTAAATTTGATCAAGTTAGCATTAGTTATATGTTATAAAAATTATATCATTAGAAAGTTTAGATGTTCTATTTTCTAATCTAATAATATAATTTTTACATTATGTATAATTTAAATTATATAGATCAAATTGTCGACCTAGGAATACGGGGAAGACTAGTAAACTGAGATGGAGGGAGTAACATGATGGAATAAAAAATTATAACATTGCCACATCAGAAAAATAGATGCATATGGATGCAATAACACAAACACACACAAGGGCACACACCGGCTCATGTTTCAACGTTATATACTAATAAGTTTGTACTCCATATATCGATATAATTACTACGTCAGTGAAATTTTGTTTAAGGGACGAACTAGGCAACTCACTCATTACTAAATGTGCTATATTAGCTTCGATGTTTCACATGAATATCAGATTATTCCGATAAAAATCATCGGATCATCCTCATTTTTTTTTGGATAAGGATGCCCTGGTGCTATTTGGTATACCATATCCAATACCGTATATGGGTGTCAAGTTCAGAACCGGATATCCTATCCGCTAGGTTCCTTCAAATCAAATATGTATTCTCTCAAACAGATTCAGAAACGAATTCGATGCCAAAATTATCATGTCCGTTTGCACCCCTACCAAGAGGGTGGCCTTGTTCTAGTCGCTCTCTTCTGTTGTATGGAACTTCTCTTAGATGCAACCGTGCATGGGCTTGTACGTACATGAGAATGGGAAATAACATCAAGGGTGTGTCTTTCTCACGGCGTGATACCATCTTACTGTGTTGGTTTTACTGTTGTCGTGTTACACTGAAAAAAAGCGACCTTAGATTTCTTTGGCGAATATGGATCAGGCATAATTAAACTCGTCAGGTTACATTGCATGCAAGTGTCATGTATGATTTATTCAGCATCCACTATTAGATTGAAAGTCCACACAGCAGCATGTTCAGGCCGGCTTTGCTTTAGATAGCTAGCTTTTGTATCATGCCAACTTGTATCATGTGATCATCTAGAACTAGAAGAGCAAGCAGCATCACTTTTTGTGGCCATGGACACGAGCTAGATAGAAGCCTAAGTTAACCTAGCTAGGGACGGGAGCTGAAACTGTGTATGCGTGAGCCGATCAGAGCTCTGTAGATCGAGCTCGGTTGTGTGGCCGTGTTGGGAAAATTAGACAGGGGTGGTAAACTGCGAATCTGAGAACTGTGGACAGGGGTGGTAACGTGTCGCACGCTCATATAGGAGCTTTTCAGCCAGGGAGGGAGAGCCTCTTTGTGCGCCACATGCGAACGTCGTTTTCATCTGTTTTTTCTTTATAAGTTTTACTTTCGCCCGGGTTCACCTTCCTTTTTTGCATGCATTTCCTCCTCGGATTTGAAGTGGATTTCTATTGCACGGTTAAAAACGAGGCCAAAAGAGAGAGAGAGAGAGAACAAGGCTTGTGATATAGACCCAAAATGCAAATCGTAAACGCATGGTAAGCCTAGTTAGTTAGAGCATCTCCAGTCGCGTCCCCCAAACCGTCCCCAAACCGCGCCGGATTGAGCGTTTGGGGGACGTGTTTTGTTCGTGACGCGTTTTGGGGGACGTCGCTCCCCAGCCGCGTCCCCCAAACACCGCCCCAAACATTTAAAATACTTTTTTTAACACATAACCATTTATCAAATGTAGCATATGAATAAAAATGTTTGCGAGGATTGTTTTCAAATTAAATTACAACAAACAATAAAACAAGTAATCAAATATAATAAATAGGGCTAGATGCTACATCAAGGTGCCACAGTATTTCCTTTGATCCTCCACAAATGCTCAACGAGATCAGCTTGAAGTTGATCATGAACATTGCTGTCACGGATCTCTGCGTGCATAGCGAGAAAATCAGCAAAATCTGCAAGCAACTCATGATCAACCTCCGCAAGAGGGCCTTGACACTCATAGGGACCAACATGTGACCTAACATGATTCTTGCGGCCATCCTTGATGATCATGTTGTGCATGATCACATAAGCCTGCATCACCTCCCACATTTGGTCGTGAGACCAGCTTAGAGCAGGATACCGGACAATGGCAAATTGTGCTTGAAGCACACCAAATGCCCGCTCGACATCCTTCCTGCAAGCCTCCTGTCGTGTAGCAAAGTGGGAATTCTTCAGACCTGATGGATTCGAGATTGTTTTGACAAAAGTGACCCATTTTGGATATATACCATCGGCTAGATCATAGTCTTTGGTATATTGGTGGCCATTGATCTCATAGTTGCATGGTGGAGCATGCCCTTCCACTAGTCTGCTGAACACCGGAGACCGCTGCAACACGTTGATGTCATTATGTGATCCCGCCATGCCAAAGAAAGAATGCCAAATCCACAGGTCATAATCTGCCACAGCTTCAAGCACCACACTGCAATATCCATGACGCCCTTTGTATATACCTTGCCAAGCAAACGGGCAGTTCTTCCATGCCCAGTGCATGCAATCGATGCTTCCAAGCATTCCAGGAAATCCTCTGGCAGCATTTTGTGCCATGATCCTTGCAGTCTCTTCCTCAGTTGGCCCTCTCAAGTAGTATTTGTCAAACTTTCCCACCACAGCTCGGCAAAACTTGTACATGCACTCAATGGCAGTAGACTCACTCATGCGAAGGTAGTCGTCCTGTGTATCGGCAGGTGCTCCGTATGCAAGCATCCTCATGGCGGCGGTGCACTTCTGAATGGACGAGAACCCGAGAACGCCTACAGCGTCGAGCTTGAGCTTGAAGTAGGGGTCGAACTCTCGAACGCCGTGGAGGATATTCATGAACAGCCCCTTGCTCATCCTGTACCGGCGCCGAAAATTGTCGGCATGTGTTGCCTCGTCGGCGAAGTAGTCGTTGTGCAGCATGGCATGCCCCTCCATCCTCTGCCGGGGCTTCGACTTCCTTCTTCCCGGCCTTGATCCTCCGCGGCGCGGCCTCTTCCTCTTCTCCGCCTCAGCGTCAAGCATGTCCTGGAGGGACGCGATGATCAGCAAATGCTCCCGCAGGTCGTCGTCGAAGGCTTGCTTGTCCTCCAGCAGCAGGGCAACCATCTCATCGTCGCTGTCCATGGCTAAAGCAAAATCAATGGTTAAAATTGCGCCGAGGCAGACGACGCAACAAACGGCGGCCAATCGCGCCTACCTGGCAAGTCGTCGAGCACCTTCTGTGCGCGGAGGTGGGGCGGATTTGACGGCGCGTTCTGGGACGCGCTGGCGACGCGGCGGCGGCGCCACGACCGGCGGGAGCCCCAGCCGCGACAACGGTGCCGACTCTCAGCAGAGATCAGATGCCCAAACGGCCGGGAAATCCAGCGGCGGCGGTGGGGTGGGAGGCGCGGGAAGGAAGGAGCGACGAGAAAAGAGGCGCGAACCAACGGTTTATGCAAATAGTCGCCGACATGTGGGAGCCCGCCTCGCTTTTCGTTGTGTCCGGCGTCCCTGCGTCCCCTGGGACGGGACGGCTCGGCCGGACACCGTATCGGGCCGCGCCGGACAAAAATGGGCTTTGGGGACGCGGCTGGAACGCATTTTCTGCGCGCCCCAAATCCCTTGGGGGCTTTGGGGAACGCGACCGGAGATGCTCTTAGCAACTTGGCATTCGACACATCGACTGCACAATTTTATATGGTGTCTTGAAAGGAAAAGCTGAACCCAGTTTCTACAGAGCTTATCCATGTCGGTGAAAAACCATCAACAATGGTCGAAGACCTACAAAGATAGTTTCCCTTATGGTTCTCGCCGGTGGCATTACTTTTTTTTTGCGAAAACACCAGTGGCATTACTTGATATACTCTATTGTATTGTCAATCAAAGATAATTCTAGGGGTAAAATAGTGACAACCAAAAGACCGTGTGGGAAAACTTCTCCTCCTCTATCGGTGGTGCGTTTGCACGTGGAGTCGCTTGGAACCTTGGCGGTGGCTTCCGCATCACCGGTGGAGCCAGGCCCTCTTTGCTAGAGAGATATACTACTTACTTTCTTGTATAGAGGCGACTATCCCTGGATATGTCAAGGAGATTGATTGCCTCTTGGTGGGGAGAAGACATCCATGGACAAGATTTAGAAGGTGAAGGGGTATCTCGGAAGCAAAATCAAGAAGAGTAGCACCACAAGGAAGGAGTCGCAACTATTTGATGGATAGTTCTCATCTCTTTGCGTCGTCGTTTCTCAGATCTTTGTTGGTATGCTTTCAGCGGTGGGATTGGCAATGTGTCCAGAGTTAGTGTTATAGGAGTTGCATGCTATGAGAGTTTGTGGTTGTCCAGAGTATGTGTTGTTGTAATAGTTTTGCCCCATATTTCCATTAATTAATTAGTCGTTCTCTTCTTGATTAATAGTTTTGAGTAAAGCTTTTGCCCCCTTCTCTTTTTTCACAACTAAAAGGCTGGACAAAACCTATTTCAACTACTTACCAAAAGTAACTCACATGCATTTGTCACAGTGCGTTTACGGTTACACTCGGACACGGTTATACGATGAACTCTCTCCAAAGTCCGTAGCCATCAAATCTACTTGCAAGGCTCCGAGAAATGGCGGTCAGATGCATTTCCATTCTACTTTATTTCAAGGTTACATCAGAATAAAGTTTTAGTAGTTCCATATGTTTGACGCTGGAGCGAGGCGATGTACCGCCACTTATCATGTACTCCCGCCATTTGTAAATAAGGGCCGCAAATTTATCTAGAAATGGATGTATCCTTGAAACGCTTCTAGATATAACCGTATCTAGACGAAGTTGAGTCAATTATTTATGGATGGAGAGGGTATTATTAGTTCAAGGATTAAGTGTTGGTTGGATATTTCAGATTTTAAAAAGCATGTTACCTGTAACAAAGCGAGCCTCACTACAGGAACGGAGCACTACGCCGACGGCCGGCTGCCCTCGGCGTAGGCTACGCCGACGGCAGCCCTCGGCGTCTGTCCTCGGCGTCTAGGTCCCTCGGCATAGGCCGGTGTGCCGTCGGCGTAGAGGTAGCCCTCGGCGTATGCGTCGTACACCGACGGCCGGCGAGCCCCTCGGCGTACGCGCCCTCGGCGTAGCATCAACGGCGGGTCGTCGCCGTTAACGGCGGGCAGCATACGCCGACGGCTATAGTCGCCGTTAACGGCGGGCAGCATACGCCGACGGCATAGCCCTCGGCGTAGCGCGCGACGTGACAGACGAGGGGAGTCCCAACCATGCAGACGCCGACGGCCACCATGCAGACGCCGACGGCCTCCGAGTGCGACGTGGCGTCCGTGCGCGCGCCCGCGCTGCTCTGCTTGCGCCGCACGTCAGGGGATACGCCGACGGCATAACCCTCGGCATAGCGGCTGACGTGTCAGCTGCTGGGACGCCCGCGCCGTTGCAGGGCAGGCCATACGCCGACGGCAATGCCCTCGGCGTAGCCAATGCCATTTGGTTCGGCAGCTGGGCCAGTTTCACAGCAGCTGGGCCAGTTTCACAGCAGCTGGTCCAATTTCACAGCAAATGAAGCAATTTCACAGCAATTTCATCCAAATACATGCAAATTCATCCAAATTCACCATAATTCACATAAATAGCATGAAATCCACATAGTAGCATACATGGTGCATGTAATAGCATACAAGAGGAGAGTGCCATGTCATCCAATACATAGTAGTAGGTAGCACATGATGGCAAGCAAGAAGCCCGATGCCGACTAGCGAAGGAAGGACCCGGGCGGGGTGTGTCCGCCCACATCGTTGGCGAAACGAGCAGCCCGGGGTTGCGCTCCGGTAGAAGCTGCAGAAGAACCACCTGGAGAAGGACCGGTGCTACGCCCAGGAGAAGTCGACGGAGAGGCACCGGGAGTAGTCCCAGGAGTAGTCGACGGAGAGGCACCAGCAGAACGCCCAGGAGACCGACCACCTTCATGAACCGGTGTGACCTCGCGCCCACCCGGCGAGGCCTGGTTCCCGGAGCATCCCGTTCCCTACGTGTTCCCTACATGTTAGCAACTTGCGAGGCAAAGGAAAGTGGTAACTACCGGTTTGGCAAAGAACTTACCTCCGGTGTGGATCCGTAGTAAGTCGCAGCGAAAGCTGCCCTCGATGGCATGATAGGCATGTCCCCCGCCACGGTAACTCGAGCCGGTGGCGGTGTACCAGTAGACATAGAAATCATCATTTCCTGCAAGATAGGTTACAAGTTAGGCTTTGCAGAAATAAAGCATCAAACTGAGACTTGTCATCTACTTGCGAGAAGAAAGATTCAGACTTACTCCTATATACGCCATGTAGGCCGTATTCTGCCTATTCCACTGGGCAGCGGCCTGCTGATACGCTTCATTGCAGGCTTCGAAGGCCGCCTCGAACTCAGGCTACAATTTCAGAAACAATGAATCTCGTCAACACTTAGCCATGTAGGAAGGAAAACCGGAAAGAGGATGAAAATGAGGAAAACTTACATCGTAGGCGGGTGGACGAGCAGGCCGTGGACGAGGCTGGGGGCTGTCGGCGGTGAGGGTATGCTTGAGACGCGTGTAGCTCGTGGCTGGGGTAGGCTTGACCGCCTTATTCAGAAAGGGGTAACGGCCATGCGGACGCCCGCGCCCCGACAGGACCAACGACTCCTCGTCGATCGGAATGCTCAAGGGGTCATCCACCTCCGGGTGACGAGACTAACACCATGTCGCAGTAGTCCTCCTTGGCGGCCTTGGCATTGCCGTAGTATTGTGGCTGAGGCAATGCGGGATTGGGCTTCTGCTTCGTCCGCATCATGTCATATATCTGGGCATCATGAAGCACCACCCCAGGTGGTGCCTCGGCCACCTGCATCGCAAAAAGAAAAGTTATGCGTATCACAAATGAGACATGACGGGAAATGAAAGAAGATCGTTCCATGTATATACATACCTTTTTCCCCTTGAAGCGGGTGTAGTCGCGGCCTCCCGCGCAGTGTGTGCCACCGGTGCCTCGGTTCTCCATGTTACGCCTCGACACGGCTGCAAACTCCTCGTCCAACCTGAGCCACCTCGCCCTAATCAGCTCCTCCCATGCCTCCCTATGCTGCTCGGCCCACTCGGGACAAACCTGAAAACGCAATACTCAACTCAAGATAATCCAATGAAAACTTAGCAGCAATGTAGAATCTCATTGACATTTTACTCACCGACATGTACTCCTCAATGGTCATTGCCCATTCCTCCGTAGGCTGGTTACCAACATAGTACTCCTTCTTGACCCTCTTACCCTTGTTAGCCCAGAAGGCACTAGCGCAGGTGACCTTTTGGTTGTACCACTGCTGCGGTGTCAACCTCTCGCAAGCGCCACGCAAAGTGAGACGCGCCTGCGTATCATGCTCCGGGTCCACACGATAGAAGCACTTCAATCATGCATAAATCAGTTGTGAAAGTCATGAGTTAGCACATTAGGGTCATCAACTATGAACGGTGCTCGAGAAATATATGCCTTACCCAGAACTTGGTGGTCACAGCCTCAGCAGCTGTCGCGAAGCCTACGGCAGGGGCATCCTCATAGTCCGCCCAAGTAGTGGCTAGCCTCGTCTCGCCACCGGGGACCATGCTAAGGGGAGTGTATCTGCCCGGCCAGAACTTCTTAATCAGAGCCCCAAGCAAGCTGTTAGGCACGCGGGCTGGCTTGACCTCCCATGTCCAGTTGCTGCAAATAAATCACACATTAGTACAAATGCCAAATTGTTTATTATGCCCAAGATGAAAAATACATGTTCGAAATTTCTGAAGTAGTACACTTACTCATCGCTCGAAGGAATGATAAGGGCCTTCTCATCATGGGTCTTCGGCTCCTTCCTCGCATCGGGGACTCTAGCTTCTCCACGAATCTTCAAGGGCTTCGGCGCACCCCCACCCTCCATCACCTCCAACTCAGCCCTAGAGTCCGACTCGTGTGTAGACTCCGTCTCCATCTCCACCTCCCCACTAGACGGACCCTCTAGGAACAACTCAGGAGCCACGTCGCCAGAAGCGGAGGGTGGCTCGTCAAAGTCCATGTGTACCCCGCCGCCACCTCGTCCTCCACCTCGTCCTCCTCGTCCTCGTCCTCCATCGTCGTCCTCATCGGTACCATCGTCGTAACGCGGATTGGGCACCGGGGCTCGATCACTCCGTCTAGTGGGTCTAGGAATATTCCTCTTCACCTGCGCCAGCGTCTTAAGCAAGCTCTCGGAGTCTGCCTTGCCGCTGCTCATATTGTTCAGTCACCTGCATTGAGAAGAATAAAACAGTTAAGCACAAAGACATATTATATGAAGATACTAAGAATAAAAGGCACAATGCAATTAAGAAGCATGTTGACATAATAAAATGAAGATACTAAGAATAAAAGGCACAATGCAATTAAGAAGCATGTTGACAAATAAATACTAAGAATAAAAGACCCTCACCAGCCATCATCGCTCTCACGCTCACTCTCATACTCCGTCTCTTTCTCTTTCTCTTTCTCTGGCTCACTATCACTATCACTATCTTGTGAGTACAAAGTTGAAGGGTCGACGGGTGGAGGCTCATCATAATTGTCATTCGCCTCAAGTAACTTCTCGAGCATAGATATGTCCTTTAGATCCACCACTGACTCACCACGAGTTTCTGCATCGTTCCCGAGGTCCTCTTGAACAAACGGTTCTAAAATATATTCCCCGAAGTCCTGTTCCTCTTGATAGAAAATCCCCTCGTATGTCACGGGGTCAATGTTGTTGTAATCATCCTCGAGGGAATCGGTAGGTTACCATGTGGCGATACCTGGAAGACGACTTCCCAACCCTTGAGTTCCACTTTCTGGCATGGGTAGGGCAAATAATAAACTTGCTTGGCTTGGTGAGCCACAACAAAGACATCGGCTCCGCTATAGGTGGTTGAAGGCTTAACTTCAACTAACCCAATGGACTTATCACTTCTCTGTCCACCTATTGGGTCGAACCAATGACACTTGAACACGACGATATTGAGTTGCACGTTCGTACGATTGAATGTCAACTCGTATACACTTTGTAACCTTCCGTAGTAATCAAAGTTGTTGGCTCCTTTGGTGAAGACCCCAGTATTTATCGTTTTGGGATTCGCCCGGCCCTTCTGGTGCGTCTCTGTGTGGAAGCGAAACCCATTCACATCATACTTCTCATACTTGGTCACCTCACGGCTACAACCTTGGGAAACACATTTCAACTCATCTATCATATCAACGTTTCTCTCACGGCCCTACAAGAACATTTCAAATTTGTTGTGTGCATTAGTTACGTGTAATAAGAGGGACAAGTCACATGTTGCAATGTAAGAGGAAAGGTTAGAAATTACTTTTTCCATGAACCATGTCACAAAGTTTTTATTAATTCCGGGAGCACCCTCTTTCAGTAGAGTGTCCATCTCCGAGGGTTCGGGCAATTCATCATACGGCCACATTTCATCCGTGAATTCGCTGAAAGGAGAAAATAAGCATTAGACCGAGACGAGGTTACTAGCTGCAAAGTAATTTGTTCCGTAAGAAAACAGTAGGACTGAATGTTGTTTCTTGATGCACCATAACGCACCTATCGTTTGGAAGCATATAGGAGTTAGGAGGGGTCTCCAAGGACCCTGAAGATAACCCGATTTTTGCTTCGCATTGTGCAGCAACTAGAAATAGTCAAATGCATCAGTACAAGCAGATATATACAATACTTCCTACAAGAAAAAAAGATAAGACAAGAAGCTTGTTTTGATTGGCTACTACTGTTAATTTGCTTCATACAAGGATTTGCAGACTGCTCACTTCAGTGTCATAGAGAAAAGGAGTTCAGATCGCTCGGATACTAGCTACATCCTTTTTTCACGACAACAGAAACAACAGAAAGCAAGAATATTGCAGAATTATAGATGGGTGATGGACTCGCACACCAGACAAGATCGCTGGAAGAAATATGCCGAGGCAACACAGAGGAACAACATAACTCACGGATCCAGCACTAGAGTACCATGCAAGATGCAACTAAACACAACTTAAGACTCGAGCGTGCTTATTCTCCTCCGCCGGCCTTCCTCTTTCATCCCTGCATCCTAGATCCCGCGGCTAACCATCCATGTTCCGATCAGGGAGCCTGCGACGCCCGATCCGACCCACCACAGCACCAACCCGGGCAGGTTGCCGCAGTACTACTGCCAGTGCAGCCAGCCAAGGTACCCACCGGCAGCCGCCTTCTCCCCTCCTCCATCCAGCTTCTCTCGCAGCAGCATGGCGTCCACGACGTAAAGGACGAGGGGGGGCTCCTCCGAGGAGACCGTCTTCGTAACCGTGGCCTTGCCGGCCCGTGGCCACATTGACGACAGGCACAGCCTCATCCTGTCGCAGCAGTCGCGGACGAGGACGGTCTGCATCTCGTTGGTGGCCGCGTCGGCGACGGCCAGCGTG
Organism: Lolium multiflorum; assembly: GCA_030979885.1. Taxonomy (NCBI): domain Eukaryota; kingdom Viridiplantae; phylum Streptophyta; class Magnoliopsida; order Poales; family Poaceae; genus Lolium; species Lolium multiflorum. The sequence continues at coordinate 137,712,468 of CM061750.1, forward strand.
GGCACGCCCACCCACGCGAAGCCGGCGAGCCGCGCCGGGCCGTAGAGCCCTGCGGCGCCGTGGTGCAGCAGCACGGCGACCCGGTCGACGTCGGCGAGAGCGCGGAAAGTGGGCTCGACGGCGGCGACGGCCTTGTCGTCGGGGCAGAAGAGAGTGAGCCCTCCGCCGCCCGGTATGAGGCGCTGCTGGAAGACGTCGCTGGCGTTGGGCGTCGCGGCGACGAGGGCCGCGAACCTCCCGCAGCCGCTCGTGGACATGATGTCCGTGAGCTGCCCCTGCGGCGTCGGCGCGTCGGACCCGTGTCCACGGCTCGGGTCGGGGGTGCCCGGAAGCTGGAGGTGGGGAAGAGTCGCCCCGTCGTCGCCGCCGGCGGTGACTACGCACGCGATGAGCAGAAGGCCGAGCAGACAGGATGCCGCCATTGCGAGCTAGGCGGTAGCGAGTGGATCAGTGTGAGTTGCTCTGCTGGAGCTACGTGTCGATCGACTAACGGTGTCTTTCTCGTTCATACTAGGCGAAACAAATCATCAAGCACAACGAGCGCCTGTGTGTCTGTCTCCTGAAATTAGCGGAACGTGAAACATCAACAAATGCGAACAAGATAAAGATCTTGAACTAACAATGCGATCTCCATCCACTAGCTACGGGCCGGGCGATCAGCACGTACATTTGGTCTATGGTCGCTATTCATCTCCTATATACGGCAAGCATGCTTTAATTTTAGATGGAAACACATGACACAGTTGAACAAAATAGTGGGGTTCGGTCTGTCAATGTGTGTCACCTTTGATTTCCACGCTCCTTTTACAAAACTTCAGCTTACTGTCTGGTATAGTCGTATCGATCTTGGACGGTTTGGATGGACTATTACTTCAGGGAATACGTCCCCGACAGAGCTAAACTCGGAAGTTCCTTGGTGGAAGCTTTGTATCTATCTAGATATCAAATGAGCATCCAATGGTGCACGGAAAGTCCACTGTGTAGTTCACTCATGGCGGATTTCTTTCTAGACAGCTTGACAACATGTCATGCATCTAATAAATTACAGGTTTGTTTTAATAATCAAACATCTAATTGGGCACAGCACGATTCAGGAAAATATTTCATTTTGGATCTCAGGCAGAGAGCAACCAGGAGAGCCTAAACAAAATTACTAACAGGTGGTTGTTCACAATCAGTACTAATGTGATGCAGAGAAAAATACTAACATGAACATATCCTATTCGGTAGTAGCTGCATTGCCGAAACAACTGTCATGCTTTTCCTTCTAACTCAGGGTACCTTCAATATGACTGTCATCCCAAATGTTACCCTTGGAAGATGCATCACCAGGAGGCTGACTTCCTCATAAATTATGACGTTGGCAGCATCATCAGACCCAAAGCTCAAAGCTGCAATCAGATCCATGCAGTCAAACTCGACAACCACACACTGCTCGCCTAATGTGTTGAAGGAGCTTGAGATCATAAAGACTGTTGACATATATTATATCTTGGAACCAAAATGATGAAAGCCAGGTATAACAACGGCCAGCCTATGCTAAACCTTTAGCATGCACGGGCACAACCAGTCAACCAAGTTATATATCATCATCATCATCCTCGTCAGGAAAGAACCAGTGTGGACGATTATATTTTGGGCCATTTCTTTGGAGATGGGATCTGTTCACACTTAAAGGTAAAGGTACATTATCCTCATCATCAGTCTCAAGAGCAGGAGTCGCATCCTTTCCTCGAAGACGGGATCTGCTGAGTCTCAAAGTTTGATGAATGGTGGTTGTGAGCATGATGCCTTGTCGATCATCAGAAATCTTTCCCTTGGGAATTATCAAATCATACTCTGTCGGTAGCCCATCAGAGAGCGAAGAGCTTCTTATGTGGCAACTTGTACTTTCACAATAGCCGGTTGTCATGCAGTTGTAGTCCATAGTACATGAGAATGTGGGTTCTATAACGTTTGGTTGGACGCAGACGACTGAGATGGCATGTCCAAAAGGCTCTAATGCCATGCTGAGCAAGAAAAAGTAGCTGGTCTCAGTGCATTGCAGAACATTTAAGCCCAGTTGTAAACGGAGAGATGTTGTGGCAGAGTCTGGGAGGACTGTCAATGGACACTTGTGCTCGGAGGTGAAATGGTCCAGGAGCACCTGTATTGGTCCGGCGAAGCCACAACCAGACTCTGGGCAGAAGCATGGGGCATTCTGGCATGCCTTCTCGTGTTCTTCTTTCTGGTAGTAGGTCACCTTCTCGGTGCATCCGTACTCGGCATTGTAGCAAGGAACTATGACTGACTGGACAACATGTTCCATCCCAAAGCATCGCTTAAAGGAAGTTTTGACAGAGCATAAGTGACACTTCTTGTTGGTCTGCTTGCCACGGCAAGACGAGCATATGCAATGACCGATAGAGCACTATGGAATAGAACGGATTAAATGGGGCCTTGTGAGAATAAATCTTAACAGAAACAAAAAAAAAATGGAATATTTCACGACAGCATGATAGGTTAGTACTACACATTTCATTATTCCAGTTACCATAGCTGTCATGTAACATTCATGAGAAACATGTTGTTGCCAAGTAATAGCACTTATCCAACGATTGATTTACCAAATATCTGATTTTAGTTTGAGCTTTATCATAAATGAAATACAAGATTGAGTTCAGAGACAAGTCAATGTGTACACACACGCAGTGCATTTACCTGGAATATCGGAGGCCTTAAGGGCTCAAAGCAGATGGGGCAGTCAAGGGTCTCCACTCCAATGCTGACATTAAGCCTCTTGGTGCTCCGCTCTACCTCTGGCAGAGCTTCAACCGTTCTTTTGTTGGAGCTACTGCCGTCCATCCCCAACAAAACCTTAAGGTACCAGCAATAGATTGTTTGGCGTACTGCTAGTACTATGAGCGCAACCAAGATACAAACATACTGCTCAAAATAAGTCCAACTGCTACGTTCCCCTGTTCCACAAGATATACTGAATCATTGATAAAAGTAATGGGACTGGAAGTGACACTACTGTCATATCTGCACACACCTTATAAGGCAAATCAGCTAAAATATTCTTCTCTTCCAAAACAAGAAAACCAACAGACTTAAAACTGCAGTCCTCTGACTCTAGGTTCATTAGGACGTCTATAAATTTCTAAACCGCCTTTAGGTTTTTCTAGCCTATCCTACAGTACGAATCCCTCCAAAAAAAAAAAGAGAAGCTATGACAGTAGAGTACATATTATTGTGTATTGAGCGCGGCGATGCATATGCAAGTAATCTTAGAGAGACAGCGAAAGAGGTATGTCCTCCCCTGATCCAAATCATTTGTCGCCGATTCAGTGATAATTTGGATCGGGGGGAGTAACACTTTTTTTTGTAGTCATAAGTTAGATGGGCAATTGTCTTCGGAAAATTGGAAGTAAGCTATAGAAAGGGGTTAATTAACTGAGACTCTGAGAGGTAGAGGACAGCAATTTTAACAGATCTGTTGGTTTTCTGTTTCTTGGAGAAAAGAATATTTGGGATAATTTGCCTTATAAGGCGTGCGGAGATATGATAGCAGAGTACATTATTGGGTAATAAGCAATACGCAAGTAATCTGAAGAAGTAGCGAAACAAGAAATTTATTCAGGTCGAGTGTTAGGCATGGCATAGCATAGGACTCCGACAACGGAGGGCGGTCCCGAATCGAGAGGAATGCAGCCGTACCTTGACTACCTGTAGCGCTTGCCGGCGTCGAGGTCGTTTCCTGATGGCGGCGCAACCGGGGGATGCGGGCGTGGCCTCCGGTGCCGCCTCCTCCGAGCGGTGAGCTGATTTATCCACTGGACCCCGTCGACCTGAGGCCTGAGGATGATGAGACCACGGAGGGAAGAGGAGGCGAGCGCGAGCGCGAGCACGACGGCGGCAGGGTTCGCCAGTTCTAGAGGCGATACTTACCTTGGCGTACGAGAACAAGGGCACGACTGCACGAGGCCGCCCCAAGCACGGGCCGGCCCATTACATGTGCCCTCTCAAGCCGGTGATTTTAGCCTCCAAACCTGACACGTTCATCGGAGGGTTTTTTATAAATTCAAATAAAAAAATCTTTCAAACCATAGGTTTAAATCAAGGTAATTTTACAGTCATGTTAGTCTTATCAAAATCTTTAAAACTAGATTACATGTTATTATGGTATGATGAGTTTGATTTACACTGCCTTTGGATTCTTTGCAGTGCGTCTTCTTTCTTTTATTTTATGGCATGCCCCTTTTTCATTACTTTATGCTGCACCGAAGGTGGCTAACGATGTATTGTGTTTCGATGTCCTGCAATAAGCGGTCGTCTTCCACTCTTTTTCGCAACAGCGATGTCATGCCTCATGATGCACTGTGTTTTGATATCATGCACGCATGTTTCACGTTGTGTTTCGTTGCATTAATGATTAATGTCATGTCTTACGTGCATTGTGTTTTGATGTCCTCTCTTGAGCAGGTGTCTTGAATTGTGTTCCGCTGCATCGATTACGTGTCTTTAGACGGTGTGCGGCCCACAAAGCACACTATAACAAACATACTTTTGAAACACTATGCGCGATAACTAATGTACCGCTCTTCAAGATCTATATAATGCAAAATAATTGAAACCGTCGTAATGGAGCATATCATGTGCTACAACAAGATACAACAATATTCCCTTCATTTCTTTATTCATCGGTTTTCTCATCTATTGATTATTTTGGACAACTGATGAGGACATCACTACCACACTACTACCTCCGTCATTGCAAGATGAAGACGAAGCTGCTGTGAAGCTCAAGTAGGATTGGACCTATTACAAGGGCTCGTGCGAAGATACTTAAACAACAGGTGAACTTGTTCCTAAACGATACTTTGATTGACGAGAACTTTATAATGCCTAAGTGCTATTACTTATGTATGATCAGGTATGAAGAGTTAGCAAACGTCGCACGAGGAGGAGAGGAGCAGCTGGACATGGAGCTGGACAAGACAACCCATGGACGCGCGAGGGAGGAGCGGGAGGCATGCGCGAGAGAAGACGTCACATCGAGCCGGCCCGCGTCCGATCGAGACGAGCCGCCACGGCGGCGCCCGGTCCCTAGCCCGGTCCAACCGGGCGGCATGCTGGATCCACCCCGGCGCCAACCGGACGATGCGCCTATGCCAACCCCGGGAGGTGTACTGCAGGACAATTCCCGACCCCGGTCAGTACCCGGCGCCGAGCCCGGTTTGAACCGGCTGGCCCGGTCCCAGGCCCGGTCGACCGGCCCCCAGGCCGGCCGAGTCCGAGTCTGTCTCGACCAGATCTAATTTGGGTCGGTTATTCTTGTATCTTTTCGACCTGAGTCGTCCTAAACGCCTATATAAGTGCCCAGGTGTTATCACCAGAATTTGACCAAGCCAGAAGTGGGCCGCGATCAAGATGGACTTGAAGATATGTCATCAAGAAATAGGTGAATCGGCCTTTATGCGCAGAGTTTGGGCTAGTTAGCCCGTGTATCTTAATATAGTAAGCTACGTAGAAGTTAGAGTTTATCTCGTGCACGGTTTGGTGCACGCCCACATTAGAAAGTCCCCTGGACTATAAATATGTATCTAGGGTTTATGGAATAAACAACAACCAACGTTCAACACAAACCAATCTCGGCGCATCGCCAACCCCTTCGTCTCGAGGGTTTCTCCGGTAAGCACCATGCTGCCTAGATCGCATCTTGCGATCTAGGCAGCACGAGCCTGCCTACGTTGTTCATGCGTTGCTCGTACTGAAGCCTTTTTGATGGCGAGCAACGTAGTTATCATAGATGTGTTAGGGTTAGCATTGTTCTTAGCATCATATGCTGTCGTAGTGCAACCCTTGCGCATCTAGCCGTCCTTGTACCTCATCACGGGTGCAGGGGCGGCACCCCGCTTGATCGTTATTTAGTAGATCTGATCCGTTACGATTGCTCCTTGATTCATCAAGGATTAGTTTAACATCTGCAATAGTTAGGCCTTACAAAGGGTTGGAGGATCCAGCGGCGTGTAGGGTGTAGTTTGCTGGCCCTAGACAGGAAGTTCCGAGGATCAACCTCGTGTTGGTTTTTAGGCCTTGTCTAGGTTTGGCTTACGATCACCGTGCACGAGCGCGAGGCCCAATCGTGAGTAGGATGATCCGATTATGCGGTGAAAACCCTAAATCGTCGTGGATCTCATATGCTTTATCTTGATCAAGCAGGACCACCATATATTCGGCCACCTTGGACGAATCATGGGTGGATCGGCTCCATGAGCCGATTCACGGGATAACGAGAGCCGATCGAGGCTCGTATTTAACGTGTACGTGTGTGCCTGCGAAACTAAGCGAGGCATCATCCACACCTTCGACCGGGTATAGGTCAGGTGGCACGCCCTTAAATTTGCATCGGCGCGCGACCAGGAGGCTTTGCGGGCCGTCGCTCGAGGGACCGGGCCAGCCACAGCCCTAGTTGTTCCCGCTCTACGGTGTTGACCAGTTGCTGCCCGCGGTGGGTTTCGACGTCAACACATTCAGCCCGGTGGGACCATCCTCGACATCAACCACATCTATCGCCATCTGCATCTGAGATGGCGGAAAGCACTCCGGTCACGTACGAGGACCTGGCTGACAAGCTCAAGAAGAAGCATAACAAGGGCAAGGCAGTTCTCGAAACCGAACTCGTCGGCTCCTGTGAGAAGACCCGTTCGCACGGCATCAAGCTCAACGGGGACACACGTCCGTTGCCTGATGTCAACATGGTGGACCTTAGCCACCGCATAAGGAAGCTAGAGTTCTCCTTTGGCATCAACACGGCGGGGCTCACATGCCGCCATGACAAAGACAAAGACAAGATCTACCCGACGAGCTCGAAAAGGTGGCGTACTAAACAATGATACCAAGAAGGCCGATTTCACAGGCTCCGGCATTATGTATGGGCAAACACAGTTATACCGGTCTGTGGGATCGGCCCCAACGGCCTGTGAAATAGCATCACCAGACTCTCGTGGGCCTACGAACGTAGGAGCCGATTCTAGGAGTCGGCTAAAATCGTCCTCACCAGGTTTCCGGTCCGGGCTCAACGTCGATCTAATGAGCAATGGGGTGCGTCGTCTGATGCGCTGGAAGGAATCCATGTTGTTCCTAATGAAGCCGACGTTCACACCATAATACCTTGGCTAAACATAGAGCCGATTTCAGCAGTCACCTGGCAGAATCGGCTCGGGGGGCACCTAATCATGGAGCGCGCGCGACGCCGTTGAGCATGTGCGGAGAAATTTTGGTAGCCGAATAAATAAAAAAATTCGGATGCAACCGGAGCCGATGCGTGCGACACTGACAAGAAGAAAAACAGTATCAGTTCACACACAGAAGCAAAGAGGCCCTACGAAGAAATGCATTAAGAGCGTGAAGAGCATCGGCACGGATTCGATCCACCTCAGCGATCTCGACCTCATCATCCTCGTCTCTCCCCATCACCAGCTGGCTGCTTAGGGCACGAATTTCAGCTAGGTCGGTCTTCAGATCAGCGGTGAGACCTTGTGCTTCCTCTTGGGAGCGAGCAATGAGGGATTCCTCATCTTGGATGAGTCGTTTGGTCTCCCTGGCCCTCTTTTCGAGGTCCTCCAGCTCCTTGCGTAAGGTCTCAAGTCTGACACTATGAGTGGAGGTGGCGGTCTTCGCATCTAAAGCAGCCTTCTTCTCGTTGAGCCGTTGGCATTTTTCTGCAATATCGGCTCTCAACGGGAGTTGGGCGCGGCGGAGAGTAATCCTTTGACGGGCCGACTGCACCCTTGACTTGAAAACTGATAAAGTCACTGTCGGCGAGTTTAGCTTCCACCACTGGGAGACGGGGCTGGATGTCCACGAGGATGCCCCTGATCGTCTCAGGGTCCTCAACCAGGGTATCAACTGGGGAGGAGAGCAGGACTTTGAGACGCTGGAGTGGACCGTCAACTGCACCAAGGTTTGGCTCTTCGCCTATTTTGGGAGCGGCTGGCTCGATGGAATCGGGGTCGAATGTCAGCAAGCTTGAAGGATCACACCCCTGACAAACGAACAAGAACGGCATGGGCATGCGGCAGAGGAAAAGAGTAGGCCCGAGAGAGAAAAGAGAGGAAGAGAGTGTACCTCTCCCAAGAAAGGAAGGGAAGCCGAGGTGGTAACAATCGGCTTTGCAGTACGCTGGTCAGACACTTGGTCCGTCACGCGTGGCGAGTTGGATGGGCCAGGGGCAGTAGATGGCATCGGCACCTCTTCAACGACCCCGCTAGAAGTCTCATTAATCTGCAAGGGGAATGGTAAAGCAATCCAGTTAGTGACAAGACAACGGGGAACACGAGCTGTCAAGAGGGTTACCTTTGAAACTTCCTGGCTAGGCGAGGAGGCTTGTGGGCCCGTGCGAGCCCTTTGGACACATCGGCGCTTTATGCGCGACCTCGTTTGGACTGAAGGCTGAAGAGCGGCAGGCTCGGGAGTCGACCTTTTTCTAGAAGCCGAGGTTGGCGAGTCCGTCTGGCTCTGTGTGGTGGATCTTTCCGTACCGCGTGGGTAGGAGTCCCTGGGACTGGACTGTTCTCCCTCACTGGAGTTCTCTTCGGTGGAAGTCTGAAAGAATAGGTACGACCACCTTACAAAGGTTGGGAGGGCAAGTGCGGTCGATCGAAATATGGTACAACTTACCTGCGAACTCGCTTGGGCAGGAGCTCTGCGCGTCAGGGTTTTCCTGACAGCCACCTTCCTCACCGCCGTCCTCGCCCGGGTCGAGGCTCGGGGGGCAACCGGCCCCAAAGATGCTTTGCTCTTGGGAGCCGATTTCGGTGAAATCGGTTGGCCTTGCATTATGACTTTCTTCAGAGGTGGCGAACTCTGACAGAAGAGGACCACTGGGGCCGGAGGAAGGAATACGAAGGGAGAACCATCAGCTTGCATGGGAGCTGGGCCGTCTTGTTGCTGCCAAGAGGTGAAGTCAGTTCACAGGCAAATCACCATAAGTGGTTACGGGAAATATTTTGAGGAATGGTACCTGGTCAGCGGAGATGTCATGCGCGGCGTCGAGTTGTTTCAATAGCGGTCCTAACGCCCTCCTAAAAACATGGGTCTTCCACATGGACCACCAGGTCTCGAAGCCGTCAGTAGTGAAGGAAAAACGGAGGTTGTGAGGGATTGGAAGGGCCAAAGCATCAAAGAAGGTGTAGCACCTTTGGCCAGTAAGGATGTCAGGCAGTTCGGCTCTGCTTGCGGTCAGGTGGTGTAAGAATAAGTGCGGAGGCACTTGCCCGAGACCGAGCTGACGGGCTACCACTACCGGTTGATAACACTCATAACCAGGCTTGATGATCCGGTTTGAGGTACTCATGCCAACAGGGAGAAAGCAAGGACGAATCATGATGGAATACAGATGCCGGGTGCTATCGTCATCGGCAAAGCTACCCAATCGGAAGGAGACTGGATTTTCAAAATCCTCCGTTTCAGTATAAGGAAAGAACAGGGGGTTGTCCAAACCTTGGAAGAAGATCTTGAACCACCCTGCTGCTTCCTTAGGGATCAGCCTGCTGCCTGGGAGACCATACAGGGCTTGACCATAACTGGTGCATCGAATATCCTTCCCGTTAACATCTGGGAAGGTGCAGGAGGTCAAAGGTGGGAAGTCTGGGATCTGATCCCGAAAGTATAACTGCGCCCATAGCTGAATAAACCACCAGGGACCGCCAGTTTTAACTGTCTTCTGAGAGAACAGCTTGACAGACATCAGTTGAAGAGATCGATATACCTCTCCAAGGAACAGTTTGCCGATGCCGAGATGGGTGCCTTTGGCCAGTTCATAGGCTAGGGAAAGGTAATTCTTGGTAGGGGCAAGTGATGGGCCACAGAATATGAAGTGTTCCAACCAAAAGTTCAGGAAGGCTGTGTGTTCTCGCTCTGTCACAGGGCCTTTGGTTTTCATATAACGATTGAGGTAGGCGCCCCAGCTGGTACACTCCTTTTTAGAAGAAAGGGTGAAAGGGACTTTCGGCAGTTTGAAAGCAGAAGGGCTTGGAGACGCAATGTCCAGGCCTGTAATCATGGCTACGTCCAGCAGGGTTGGTGTCATCGGGCCATGGCCAAACATGAAGCAGTTCAGCGCGTCAGACCAGAAGTAGCCGATGGTTTTCAGAATATTTTCATTCTTCTCAAGAGGAGACAATGATAATGATAAGGCATCGGCTATCCCTATAGATTCCCAGGTGGCGTAATGGGTTTTGGATACTCTATTGTACCATGGCACCCAACCTTCAGGGGGATTAGGCCAGGCTCGCAGGCAGTCGGCCCAGGAGGTCAGATCTAAGTTCTGATTCACGAAGGGGATTCTGTTAGCTTCACAGGAGATTAAATGAGCAGGACTCTCGGAAGAGCGGGGGCCAAGACACATGGAATTTGGGAGAGAAGGATGCGGCAATAGGATGTCGGAGACCTAAAATTAATGACGGAGTAGAACATTAAGTCAGGTGTTCTTCTGTTCAATCCTGATATTGGCCCTAATGGCGGAGAAGCGGTGGAGTATTACCTTCAAGCCGGAGACCATGGCGTCGGCGTTGGACGGTTCCGCCATTTGATGCGCTGCGGAGTTGGGGCGGTGCGGTTGAGATCTGAAGCTCGCGAGATCGCGTAGGTGGCGGATTTTGGGGATCTGAGTTTGCTTTCTCAGACGGAGGTTGCAGGTGACCGTTTGGAGGGGTAACCAGGTTCGCCCTTGCTTGTTATATGGTAGGGACCGGTGCGACGCCATCGGCTCTTTTGGGGTTTGTTTGACTTTGACTATCGGCCAAGTTAACTAGAAGCCGATCACGTGAAAGAAAAGAGCCGATTGCTCAAGACTGCCGAAATTGTCAAGTCATGCAGAGGAGGTGGTAATAAACACTCTGCGACGGTTCTGCTCTGCCACGACATGACCCGACGAAAGAAAGCATAATGATTTTGGAAATATCATTTCCAAAACCAGGGGGGCATGTGTTATCACCAGAATTTGACCAAGCCAGAGGTGGGCCGCGATCAAGATGGACTTGAAGATATGTCATCAAGAAATAGGTGAATCGGCCTTTATGCGCAGAGTTTGGGCTAGTTAGCCCGTGTATCTTAATATAGTAAGCTACGTAGAAGTTAGAGTTTATCTCGTGCACGGTTTGGTGCACGCCCACATTAGAAAGTCCCCTGGACTATAAATATGTATCTAGGGTTTATGGAATAAACAACAACCAACGTTCAACACAAACCAATCTCGGCGCATCGCCAACCCCTTCGTCTCGAGGGTTTCTCCGGTAAGCACCATGCTGCCTAGATCGCATCTTGCGATCTAGGCAGCACGAGCCTGCCTACGTTGTTCATGCGTTGCTCGTACTGAAGCCTTTTTGATGGCGAGCAACGTAGTTATCATAGATGTGTTAGGGTTAGCATTGTTCTTAGCATCATATGCTGTCGTAGTGCAACCCTTGCGCATCTAGCCGTCCTTGTACCTCATCACGGGTGCAGGGGCGGCACCCCGCTTGATCGTTATTTAGTAGATCTGATCCGTTACGATTGCTCCTTGATTCATCAAGGATTAGTTTAACATCTGCAATAGTTAGGCCTTACAAAGGGTTGGAGGATCCAGCGGCGTGTAGGGTGTAGTTTGCTGGCCCTAGACAGGATGTTCCGAGGATCAACCTCGTGTTGGTTTTTAGGCCTTGTCTAGGTTTGGCTTACGATCACCGTGCGCGAGCGCGAGGCCCAATCGTGAGTAGGATGATCCGATTATGCGGTGAAAACCCTAAATCGTCGTGGATCTCATATGCTTTATCTTGATCAAGCAGGACCACCATATATTCGGCCACCTTGGACGAATCATGGGTGGATCGGCTCCATGAGCCGATTCACAGGATAACCCGAGAGCCGATCGAGGCTCGTATTTAACGTGTACGTGTGTGCCCTGCAGGAAACTAAGCGAGGCATCATCCACACCTTCCTGACCAGGTATAGGTCAGGTGGCACGCCCTCGCAATTTGCATCGGCGCGCGACCAGGAGGCTTTGCGGGCCGTCGCTCTGAGGGACTGGGGCCAGCCGCAGCCCTAGTTGTTCCCGGCTCTACGGTGTTGACCAGTTGCTGCCCGCCGGTGGGTTTCTGACGTCAACACCAGGACGCCCCCAAATTAGGTTTAGACCACATTTAAGATAAACCCTAGTTCATAGTTGATTGCTTTGCAACTCTATTGAATCTCTACACCATATTGCATTGATTTGGTGTTGAACCCCTGAAAGTCTTGTGTGATCTGCTGTTCCATTGGGAATTAGACGGTTGCAACTTACCGCTTCGTGGTTGGCGGCTACGTGCGCAAGTGTGTGGAGTTGCGAATATCTTGCAGGGTTGAGAGCTGTTGCATTGGCGACAGGGATCGATCGAGAGACTCGACAACGTCATACAAGTTATCATCCACTTCATCATCGTGTATCTCCGATGTGTTCATCCCGTGATCATCATCACCACCGTTGCTTACTGAGAAGATCGGGCCACCCCTTATCATCTTGGTATCAGATTCTCGGGTTTCCTCGGTAAGCCATCCACAATCCACCCCATAGTTGAGTTGTGAGTGTTTCCTATCCAGAAAAAGCCAAAAAAATATTAGGGTTAGGGTTTGCCATAGCCATAGATTGCACTAATTTCGAGTTTTAGTTGCTTTTCGTAGTTGTTTTTGCGTATCTTTTTCTTCCATCTAGTATTGTTAGGGTTTGAGTCTCCGCTATCATCTAGTTTCAGTTTTTGTTACTCCGAGTCCACATAGCGTACAGTGTGCTTGTCCCAACCATAGACACAGCCTTTCGATATAAGTGACTAGGAACTTCCCCAGAAGAGACTAGTTTTACCGCTCGACAGGCTGCTCATTAGGGTTTTGGTGCTTTGCATATCTGTTGGCCGTGTTATCAAGGAGTTGAGTCATAAAAAAGAGAAAATAGAAAAGAAGCAAAAAGAGCTACATAGCTGCGTGTTACAAAAAGAAAATACAGATAGAAAAGTGAAGTGCTAGTTGAATCAAGTGAAGTCCTAAGTTTTTTTTAACTGCACCCGTAGTTGAGCAATCTTGTGTCTGTTCGTTGAGCTTTGCTAGCGTCTCTCGAGTGCATTGCAACCTTTTCATCCATATAGTTGCATTGCCACATTTATCGCCTTGTGTGAGTATCATTGGTTGTCTACGGTCAGTGCTAGAGCTTGTTATTGGTGCAAATAGGTAGCCTACCTACAGCCCCACATATATCATGCTTTGTCCGTGTGATTTGTTCTTATACCCTTGATATTCGCTTCGCTACATCCGTGCACTAGTTGTCCCTACAAGTGGTAAGCAACACTAATTTACTTTGGAACGGTAAGATTTCCTTTTCTTATCAGTTTTGAGTGAGTTGTGAGAGTACCACCACATATATTTTTGATTTAGTGCACTAACCTACTAACCATGTCTGCTAGTGATGCAAAAATTGTTAACCAGGAAAACAAGAATTCCGCTGATATGATGACATGGAGGGAGTATGAAGCTCTTCGTAATGAGATGCGACGTGAATTCCGCACTCAGGATGATGAGCTTAGGGGTCAGTTGGAGATCTCCCAGAAGCTGGATGCTACTAATGAGACCGTCACCAAGATGCAAATCAAATGACGGATATTCAGCGATGTCTTCAAGTATTGACTATAGTTGTTGATAATCTTACACAACAACACAACAGAAGAAGAAGACCCTGAGCTTCAGGATGAAGCACGCGGAGTTGGTCGTGGTGTTGGACGTGGTAACCGTGGTCGTGGCTTTGTTGAACTCGGAGCTCGCCGTGTCCCTCCACAACAACAAGACGATGGTTTGGGTAAGCCCAAGTTCTCCATACCCAAGTTTGAAGGAGGAGCTGATGTTGAAGAATACCTCACTTGGGAGCTGAAGATTGAAAAGTTATACTGAAGACAGGAAGGTGAAACTCGCTTCCTCAGAATTTGATGGTTATGCATTGCGTTGGTGGGATGGAGTTACACGTGCTCGTCAAGAAGACAACGAGTTGCCAGTTCTTACATGGCGCGAGATGAAGGCCATTATGCAAGCTCGTTTTGTTCCCACTAATTATTTGCGTACAATATATGATAAGTTGACCCTATTGAGACAAGGTGTGAAGACTGTTGATGTTTATTTCATGGAGATGGAGATGCTTATGCAGCGTGGCCGTGTCTGTGAGTCACTTGAGATGACAATGCAACGTTTTCTACATGGCTTGAAGTATGATATCAAAGGCATTGTTCGTCATCACAGTTACACCACTATGAATGAGTTGCTCCATCATGCAAGAGAAGCTGAAGCACAGTTGGCTGAAGAAGCGCAAATCAAAGTTCATGCTATGGGATCTACACGCCTAGGGCGCCCCCATCTACGGCGCCAACGCGATCTTCGCGCTCCGCACCTTACTCTACTCCGTCTAGCAAGCCGGTTTCCAATGTGTCCAACACAAAGAAGTCTGAATCTGCTGCAAGTACGAGTGGTTCTAGCATGTCTATTGCGCGCAACCGCGATATGAATTTCCATACATGTGGTGGCAAGGGTCACTTTAAGAGAGATTGTCCTAACCGCAAGGTCATGATTATTAATGAGGACAATGAGTATGAGACTGGAGATGATGTTGATCCATATCCTTCTGAAGCTCGCACTATTGTTGTGTCACAGCGTGCTCTTAATGTGTTGCCAAGTGCATCTACTCAGCGCTGCAATTTGTTCCAAACAAAGGCTTTAGTTGGTCCTGACAAGGCTTGCAAGGTCATTATTGATGGCGGGAGTTGCCGCAATTTAGCAAGCAAGGAGTTGTGTACCAAGCTGAAGTTGAAGTATCTACCGCACCCGCATCCATACTATATTCAGTGGTTGAGCGACAATGGTGAGATGAAGGTAAACCACATGGTGCATGTTGAGTTTGAGATTGGACCGTATAAGGATTCCATTGATTTTGATGTGGTTCCTATGACGGTGTGTCACCTACTATTGGGTCGGCCATGGCTCTATGACCGTTCTGTGCAACACAATGGCCGCGCCAATACATATCACTTGGAGTTCAAGGGCAAGAAAATCAACTTGCAGCCTATGTCACCACAACAAATTGTCAATGAATCTCGTCAGAAGACTGAAGTACACTTGGAGGATGCACCTCTAGATAGGCGAGAGAATTGTAATACCGTGAGTGATATAACGAAAAGTGAGAGAGTGAATTCCTTAGTCTTATTAGCCACCAAAGAGGACATGAGAGAATTTAGTGAGGATCCTACAGCCATGCCTCTTGTGCTCTTGTACAGGGGTGCGGTTTTGGTTTCTAACGACATGACCCCTATTTCTCTTGGTGTTTCTAGTGTTTTGCAGGAATTCAGCGACGTGTTTCCGGAGGAGGTGCCCGCAGGATTGCCACCATTGCGTGGTATTGAGCATCAAATTGACTTGATCCCCGGAGCTTCGCTGCCCAATAGGGCGCCATATAGGACGAACCCCGAAGAGACGAAGGAGATACAGAAGCAAGTACAAGCGCTACTCGACAAAGGTTATATCCGCATAAGCCTTAGTCCTTGTGTTGTTCCTGTTATTCTAGTTCCTAAGAAAGATGGTACATGGCGCATGTGTGTAGATTGTAGAGCGATAAACAACATTACTATTCGATATCGTCATCCTATTCCCCGTTTAGAGGATATGCTAGATGAATTGAGTGGTGCTGTTGTTTTCTCTAAAATTGATTTGCGTAGTGGTTATCATCAAATTAGGATGAAAGAAGGGGATGAATGGAAAACAGCCTTTAAAACAAAATTTGGTTTATATGAGTGGTTAGTAATGCCTTTTGGGTTAACTAATGCACCTAGCACTTTCATGAGACTGATGAACCATGTTTTGCGTGATTTTATTGGCAAGTTTGTGGTTGTGTACTTTGATGACATATTAATCTACAGCCGCAATGAATCTGATCATACTATACATATTCGACATGTTTTGCAAGTGTTGCGTGATAATAAACTCTATGGTAATCTTGAGAAGTGCACATTTTGCAAAGATAAGGTCATATTTCTGGGTTATGTTGTCTCTAAGCATGGAGTAGAAGTAGATGTGTCTAAAATTGAAGCTATTCAAAATTGGCCTACTCCCATGAATGTGAGTCAAGTAAGAAGTTTTCATGGTCTTGCTGGGTTTTATAGAAGATTTGTGCCCAATTTTAGTACTATTGCTGCACCTTTGAATGAATTGACTAAAAAGGGTGTTGTTTTTGAGTGGGGCGCAGCCCAAGATCATGCTTTTGATGAACTTAAGAGATTGTTAACTTCTGCACCGTTGCTTGCACTTCCTGATTTCAATAAGCAATTTGAGATTGAATGTGATGCTAGTGGTATTGGAATTGGTGGTGTGTTGATGCAAGAGGGTCGCCCAATTGCATATTTTTCTGAGAAACTTTCTGGTGCTAAGTTGAACTATCCAATATATGATAAATAATTGTATGCTTTAATTAGAGTTCTTGAGGTTTGGCAACATTACTTGTGGCCAAAAGAATTTATCATACATTCTGATCATGAAGCTTTGAAATATCTGAAAGCTCAATCTAACTTGCATAGGCGTCTTGCTAAGTGGGTTGAGTTCATTGAGTCTTTTCCATATATTATTAAGCATAAGAAGGGAAAAGATAATATTGTTGTTGATGCTCTATCTAGGAAGAATATGCTATTAACTCAACTTGATGTTAAAATTCCTGGTTTAGAGATACTATGTGATTTGTATGCTACTGATCATGATTTTGCTGAACCATATCGCTTGTGTGCTATTGGTAAAGCATGGGAAAAATATCACATACATGATGGGTTCTTGTTTAGAGCTAACAAACTATGTGTTCCAGAATCGTCTGTGCGTTTGCTCTTATTGCAGGAATCTCATGCTGGAGGTTTGATGGGTCACTTTGGGCGTGAGAAGACGCTACTCATGCTAGCTGACCATTTTTATTGGCCAAAGATGAGGCGGGATGTGGACAGGTATGTGAAGAGATGCATTACTTGCAACAAGTCCAAGTCCAAGCTGAAGCCTCACGGTTTGTATACTCCTTTACCGGCACCTACTACACCTTGGGAGGATATTAGTATGGATTTTGTGTTGGGTTTGCCGCGTACTAAGAGAGGCCATGATTCTATATTTGTGGTAGTGGATAGATTCTCTAAGATGTCACATTTTATTGCCTGCCACAAGAGCGACGATGCGTCGCATATTGCTAACCTGTTTTTCAGGGAGATTGTACGTCTACATGGAGTCCCGAAGACTATTGTTTCTGATCGTGACGTGAAGTTTATGAGCTACTTCTGGAAGACGCTTTGGAGAAAGCTGGGGACAAAGCTACTTTTCAGTACTACTTGTCATCCCCAAACTGATGGTCAAACTGAAGTGGTGAATAGAACATTGTCACAACTATTGAGATCCATGATCAAGAAGAACCTGAAGGAGTGGGAAGATTGTTTGCCGCATGTGGAGTTTGCTTACAACAGGGCGGTACATTCTACCACAGAGTTGTGTCCTTTTGAGGTGGTGTATGGTTTCAAACCCATTACTCCACTTGACTTGTTGCCTTTGCCCATACATGAGAGAGTCAATATGGAGGCATCAAAGAGGGCAGATTTTGTGCGAAAGATTCATGTGAAGACTAAAGAGTTGATAGAAAAGAAAGGCAAGAGCAATGCTGCAAGGATGAACAAGAAGCGCAAGAAGATGTTGTTCAAGCCTGGTGATATGGTCTGGGTACATTTTCGCAAGGATAGGTTCCCGAAGCTGCGGAAGTCCAAGTTGCTTCCTCGTGGTGCTGGTCCTTACAAAGTGCTTGCCAAGATCAATGATAATGCATACTCGATAGATCTTCCACTTGATGAGTTTGGTGTCAGCAATTCTTTCAATGTGGCTGATTTGACACCATATGACGGAGAAGACCTTGGAGCGTCGAGGTCGACGCCTTTTGAAGGGGGGAGATGATGAGGACATCCCTACCACACTACTACCTCCGTCATTGCAAGATGAAGATGAAGCTGTGAAAGCTCAAGTCCAATGAAGTTAGGATTGGACCTATTACAAGGGCTCGTGCGAAGCTATTTAAACAACAGGTGAACTTGTTCCTAAACGATACTTTGATTGAGAACTTTATACTGCCTAAGTGCTATCACTTATGTATGATCAGGTATGAAGAGGGAGCAAGCGTCGCACGAGGAGGAGAGGAGCAGCTAGACATGGATTTGGACATGGAGCTGGACAAGACAACCCATGGACGCGCGAGGGAGGAGCGGGAGGCATGCGCGAGAGAAGACGTCACAGTCCATGCCGGCCCAGCGTCCGGTCAGACCGGCCGCCACGCCGGCGCCGTCCACGGCCCGGTCAACCGGGCGCACGCGGATCCACCCGGCGCCAACGGGACGATGCGCCTTAGGAGGTGTCTTGCAGGACAATTCCCCGCCAGTCGGCCGGCGCCCGGTTTGAGCCGCGCCCGGTCGAGCTGATCGGCCCCCGAGCCGGCCGAGTCCGAGTCTGTCTCGACCAGATCTATTCTGGGTCGGTTATTCTTGTATCTTTTCGACCAGGTCGTCCGACGCCTATATAAGTGCCAGGACGCCCCCAAATTAGGTTTAGACCACGTTTAAGATAAACCCTAGTTCATAGTTGATTGCTTTGCAACTCTATTGAATCTCTACACCATATTGCATTGATTTGGTGTTGAACCCCTGAAAGTCTTGTGTGATCTGCTGTTCCATTGGGAATTAGACGGTTGCAACTTATCGCTTCGTGGTCGGCGGCTACGTGCGCAAGTGTGTGGAGTTGCGAATATCTTGCAGGGTTGAGAGTTGTTGCATTGGCGACAGGGATCGATCGAGAGACTCGACAACGTCATACAAGTTATCATCCACTTCATCATCGTGTATCTCCGTTGTGTTCATCTCGTGATCATCATCACCAATGTTGCTTACTGAGAAGATCGGGCCACCCCATATCAACAACATAAAGGGTGTGTGATGTCATTTTAAATTTGACTTTGCCTTGTCTATTGTCAATCTTTAAAAGTTCCTTTTTGCGTATCATTTCTTCAATATTCACTCTCTTTCGTCCACATTTAGTTTATCTTTCTTTTTCCTTTTTGTTCATTTTCAATTCTTCGATCTTTAGTCTCTATTTCTTCTATGTCATTTAGGGTCTCTTTAATTTCATATCTTCACATGATAGAACCTTTCTATTTTATCTCCTAGGTATTGTTAGTTCCATGTAATATTTTCTATAGTAACTTTGTCCATGACCTTTTCCCTTTCTTTTGTTGGTTTCTCTATATCTTTCTCATCCACCTTCATTTGCAGTAGTAGGGAACACACTATAAGGGAACGCTCATTGGCAGCGCACTCGTCTGAATGCACGCCTCCGGGCATTTAGAGAATTTTTAGATTTCTAAAAATCGAAAAGGAAAACAGAGCTTTTTCATGTTTTAGATTTCGGCGCAAAAAAGTTCCAACTCTGAAAAATTTCAAAAAAAATATCACTTTCCCACTACTCCACCCTCTTTTCTTCATCCTCTTCCACTTATCCACGTTCTCCCTTCCTCCTCTTCCACTTATCCTTCCTCATTCTCTTCCACTTCTTCACCTTCTCCCATCCTCCTCTTCTCCCTCCACTACAAGAAAAACCTTCCATAGAGACATTTTACTAGATACACTTCCTACTTTCCCTCTTTGAATTTCACATTGAGACACTTTGCATGTTGTAGTGCCACGTTTGGGACACTTCAGAAATAGTCTCAAATGTAGGGACGTTAGTTGAGACATTTCTATAAGGATTGCAATTGTCATTCTAGAGACAACTTATGAGACACTCCAAAGTGTCACAGATAAGTTACCAAGAGGAAATCCGTGAGACACTTCATTGTATGTCTTACTTTTTATCTAGAGGTAATGTTTGAGCCATTTTGCTTGTTCCCTAGAGACATTTGTTCTATGTTTTGGTCACGGTGGGAAATACTAATTAGAAATTTGTTCCAAGTATCAACATATACTTGTGAAAGGGTGAGATGGTTAATAGAATAAGTCTAATAATTAAGGTCATGAGTTCGAGCATTGCTTTTCACATGGTTTCTTCACATTTTATTTACTCTAGAGACACAATATAATGCCTCTTTTATGTCTTCTAAAATGTAAAGACATTATCACTATTGTCCTTAGCATGTAGAGACACTGCCCTCCACCATCTCCTCTTCTCGGGCAACGGCCGACCATCTCCTCCCGACGATGGCGACCACCGGACCTCCTCCGGCGATGGCGACCACCTCCTCCCGGCAACGGCGACCACCTCCTCCACGACGACAGTGACCACCTCCTCTCCTGCATTGGAAACCACATACTCCCTCGACGGCGGCGACCACCTCCTGCCCGACGATGACAACCACCTCCTCTCCAATGATGGGCCACCGCCGCGACCTACTCCTCTACTAGTTCTCGGCAATGCCATGGACTCGATTGCTTTCTTTTGGGTTTTAGGGTGTTTAGTGAAAAAATCACGTGGACAGGGCCCTGGTCCCGCTTTATTTTAAACGCAAAAAAATTTAGCAACAGACCGGACAAAAGCACGCGACTAATAACTTATTGGCGCATGTCGGGTGCGCACGAAACTAGTACGACATACAAGTCGCGTCCGGCGCACGCGACTAGTAGGCCATTACCACCGGCGAGGTACCATGGCACGCGACTAGTAGCCTTTTTCCTACTAGTGCACGGCGTGGTACTCATGGCTTTCTCTAGGGCACGGCGTGCCGCCGTGCCTCCTTTCTAGTATAGTCAATGATCGTCCTTTCTCATCGGCCGATCGATCTCGCGCATCGACCGGTTGTCCGTCCGTCCGCGCGCGAGCGCCTTTCCCCTGGTAGCTATTTGGATGTTCCGTCCAATCCGTCCAAGGTGAGTTCTTCTCCGTCTTGCTCGCTATGTGGTCGTTTTCTCCTTGTTAAATACGGTCTATATAGGGAACGTACTAGTATTCGTACATGTATTGTAAACTGTCGATGCCTATATATATAAAGTTGATCACATGGTGGATTTACACCACGAAACCCTAAACCTAATCCCAAACTTGGTATCGAGCCACTCGATAGCCCGCCACCATGAGTTCCTCCGCGCCGCCAGCCTCCACGGCTCTCGGCTCGCCCTCTCCTCTCGGCGCCCGGCTACTGCTGCCGCCGTCATCACCTCCGTTCCACTGCCGGCAATGCGCCTCGGTCGGGGCAACTTTATGATGTGGTGTACTCTCTCGCTCCCCAATCTCTCCGAGGCGGGCTTCCATAGCCATCTTGATGGCACCACGGCTGCGCCGGTGAAGACCATAGTCGATGCTGCAGTCACCATCGACAACCCCGTCTATGCTGTGTGGTGGAAGCAGGACCAGCGCGTCCTAGGGCACCTTCTCTCGTCCATGGATGAGGACATTGTCTGCCGATGATCGAAAAGAACACGGCCGCCACGGTGTGGGATGCAGTCCACGCCATGTTTGGCGCCCAGCTGCCAATATTCGGCACATCCGCCGGCAGATCCAATCGCCGAAGAAGCATGACATGACCGCCATGGCCACCGTAGATCACCCCTCAAGGAACGATGAGATCATCGACTACATGATCATGGGGCTGGGCTCCGACTTGAACCCCCTTGCGGCATCCATGATCCGCGACAACCGCGCTGACTCCCTCGCAGACTTCTACTCACATGTGCTCAGCTATGAGTCACTATGTGCGGGTCGACTCGAGCTAATGACTGGTCCTCCTCGGCAAACGCCGTGTCACGCCCGGCTCCTTCCCCACCGGCCAGCCATCGCAGCAGCCCCCGACACCAACCCGGGCGCCAAGGCAACGGCCAAGGCGGTGGAGGTGGCACGCCCTATGTCCCTCACCACAACGGGTCGGGGGCAACAACAATTGCTCCAACGACAACTACGGCGGGGCGGTCGCGCCGAACTACGGCGGTGTCAACGGTCGCAACGGAAGCACCCACAATGCCGTTGTGCACCAACCGGGGCATGAGGCGAGTGACTGCCGCAACCGCTCCAACCATGAGTTCCTGCCTCCACGCGGCGCTCGGCAACTCGACGTCCACCAGCTCCAACGACTCCCACGGCACATGGACACGGGGGCGACGAACCACTTGACTAGCCACCTCGAGCGCCTCCACATGGCTGAACGATATGGCGGAAAGGATCACGTGCAAGTGGTCAATGGTGCAGGTATGTCAATTTATCACATTGGTCATTCGACTTTAGCCGGTTCATCCTTCCAGTTGAAGAATTTCATGCATGTTCCACACATCCACAAAGACCTTCTTTCGTATATCGTCTCGTTTCCGATAATTATGACTTTGTTGAATTTCAGCGTGATTTTTCGTGTTAAGTACACGGCCACAAGGAAACTTCTTCTTCTCGGTAGAAGTGAGGGAGGTCTCTATCCAGTCCCTTTTAGTCGAGCTTCATCATCATCTCGCCATGCTCTCTCCAGCGCCAAGACCATGTCCGCGCAATGGCATCAGCGTTTAGGTCATCCCACAAATAAAATAGTGCAAACTCTAGTTAGGGCAAACAATTTATCTTGTTCCTCGTCAGACAATAATGTGTTGGTTTGTGATGCTTGCCGTGCAAAGAGTCATCAATTATCTTATCTGCATCTCATCGTGTTACCACTATGCCTCTTGAATTGATTCACTCGATGTTTGGGGTCTTGCCATTGCCTCATCCGGAGGTTTCAAATATTATGTAAGTTTTATTGATGACTACTCTCGTTTTTGCTGGATTTATTTCCTCAAACACAAATCTGATGTTAAGCAGGTCTTTTACGCCTTCCAGGCCCATGTCGAACGCCTTTTGAACACCAAAATCAAGGTTGATCTAGGGGGAGTATCACAAGCTCCATGGTATTTTCATTGCATGGGCATCTCCCCGTGTCTCCTGCCTCATACGTCCCAACAAAATGATGTTGCGGAACGTAACACCGCCACATAGTCGAAATAGGTCTTGCCTTGCTCGCCCGGCCTCCGTCCCTCTCCGGTATTGGGATGAAGCTTTCTTGACGGTGTGTTATTTTATCAACCGTATGCCTACTCCTGCTTAACAAGATACACCACTCCAACGTCTCCTCAAAATAACCCCGACTATTCGTTCCTGCGCATTTTTGGATGTGCTTGTTGGTCGAGTTTCCGCAAATACAATTCCCACAAGCTTTCTTTTCGTTCCAAAATGTGCGTTTTAGGGATATAGTCCCATGCATAAGGGTACAAGTGTTTGGATAGGTCTACCAGCGCATTTACATTTCTCGTGATGTCGTGTTCGACGAGTCTGCTCCCTATGTGACCCCGTGTTACCATCGATGTCTCTACCTTAGCCGAGTCCATCACTTTTCCTTCCACCGAACCGGCTCACGAGTGCTAATGTGAGAAATTACGACTTGTCCTCTTTGTCTACTGACCATGTTGCTCCGGATGTTGTGTCTAATGTGGTGATCATGCAAGAACCGCAATCGCCCTCTCTTTCTCGCACGATCGACGTGCATGGGCATGGGGAGGATCCCGAGCGAGGTCCTCCCATGCAACCCCTACGAATGCGCCTTCATCTCCCGCGTCTCCGTCTGGATCTTCGGGCCGTCCCTTTCGGCCCAGCCCGCGCCGCCTTCCACCGGCTCGGCTCCGGCGCGTCGCCATCTTCGACTGACGGTGCCCCATCGTATCGCTCCCGTATCCGATCATCTACACTACAAGAAAAGTTCGATAGACAACGTCCCAAAATCGTCAACTAAGGGGCATTTTTCGTCGCCTATGGGCCTAACCCGACGATATGGGTTCTGTTGTCGAAACTGCGTCAGGCAAAGTCCAACGACGATTTTTCGGTCCGTCGCGCTTGGGCGCCCTTCCGCCACGGAAAATCGGACCATTGCGGAAGTGTTTTCGGGAGCCCGTTGACTGCTGACGTCATGTAAACTGACACGTGGCAGACGCCGTTAACTGCCGTTAACGGCGTTAACCGGCTGAAACCCCGTGGTAGATGGTAGGCCCACACGAGGCCTGCCACGTCTTAAGCGGGCCGGGCAGATGACATAGTTTGACCGTCAACTATATAGCTGCTGGTCCATTAGTTACGTGGGCCGGGCCTAACCTCTAATGTTGATGGTCAAAACTTAAATGGGCCGGCCCATTTAACATGTGGGGTCCACCTTACAGCAACTGGTCGGCCCAAGAAGCAAGTGGGCCGGGCAAAAACACAGTGGGTCCCACTTTCTGTTAAAAGGCCGGCCCATTTAGTGTGTGGGGTCCACCGTATAGCAAGTGGGCCGGCCAACAAGCTAGTGGGCGGGCCAAAAACACAGTGGGTCCCACTTTCCAAGGGTCGGCCCATTTAGTATGTGGGGTCCACCATATAGCAAGTGGGCGGGCCCAACAAGATAGTGGGCGGGCCAAAAACACAGTGGGTCCCACCTTCTGTTAAAGGGCCGCCCATTTAGTATGTGGGGTCCACCATATAGCAAGTGGGCGGCCCACAAGATAGTGGGCGGGCCAAAAACACGGTGGGTCCCACATTATGTTAATGGGGCCCATTTGGTATGTGGCCACCATATAGAAAGTGGGCCGCCCAACAAGATAGTGGGCCGGGCCAAAACACAGGTGGGTCCCACCTTCCTAAGGGCGGCCCATTTACCATGTGGGACCACCATATAGCAAATGGGCTGCCCAACAAGATAGTGGGCCGGCCCAAAAACACGGTGGGCCCACTTTCCGTTGAAGGGGCCCAATTAGTATGTGGGGTCCACCATATAGCAGGTGGGCGGCCCAACAAGATAGTGGGCCGGGCCAAAAACACAGGTGGGTCCCACTTTCCTCTTAAAGGGCCGCCCACTTAGTATGGGGTCCACCACAAAAGCAAATGGGCTGGCCCAACTATTTAGTGGGCCGGCCCAGGGTGGGGTCCACCTTAATGCAAGTGGCCGGCCCAATTAGAGTGTGGGGTCCACGGTAAATCAAATGGGCTGGCCCAAGAAGTAAGTGGGCCAGCCCGTTTAGTTGCTGTTTATATGCCGGCATAATATGCGCTTTAGGATTTTGCGGGCAGGCACATATGTGATTTTGCTTAATTGGGCCGTTTAAGGGATGGGAATTCGTGATTTAGATACTGAGAATATTTACGCAGCATTGATTTCTGTCGGATAGCCTCACTTACCACAAGCACCAAAGAAAAAATGCGCGAAAGAACTATAAAAACTAACTAAATATTACATCAGCTGCAAGGCATTGAAAAAAATATTACAGAACCCAGAGAAATTGAATGGTAATTAAACCTAGCAATACAATGAAGCGATCCGGCAATCTTTTAAGTTGTCCATGCAGCACCTATATCTGAAACAAAGACATTACAAGTTAAGACAACAACAATGGAAAGGCAAAGACACTACAATATTGTTTGCCAAAGAATTTGGAACTCATCATTTCGTCGTTATAACAAGATCATTGTAATGCGCACAATAAGCAAACAAAGAGTGCATGCCGCATACCAACAGCCAATATAACAGAGCATGTTAGAATGAAACAGCAGACTTACTACTGTCGAGTCCCATGCAAACCAACATGTTCAGGGAGTACAAAATTGGCATGAACAACATAGTAGCAGGCTATAAATTTTGTAACGACGACTGAGCAAGATACAGAATATAGTGGGATCACCTGTGAACTTGTATAAGAGGGAATGCAAACCAATATGTTCAGCATTCCATATGTGAGCGTCATGCCAAGTCAGAGAAACAAGTCGATAATGCAGCTTTTGAAGAACAAGATGGCACACAAAATTATTATCTAGTAATATGACAAGTTTATTTGTACTACAGGCTAGATAGCAGAGTGATAGCATGCCAAACTAAGTCCTTACTTTGTTAGCTTACAATGAACTAGATACAAAACAATGGCATCACCTGTAGTACAGGGAATGCAAGCCAACATGTTCATGGAGTAAAAAATTGGCACAAACAACATAGTAGCAGGCCATAATTTTTGAAACAACATCTGAGCAAGATAAAGTTATGATGGCTAGATCTACAGAGCAGGGAATGTAAACCAAATATAGAAGTTACGATGCCAAAAGCTATAGAGCAGGGAATGCGAACCAACATGTGCAATTACTTAAAATTGGCCATGAACTAAATAATAGCAGGATGTTACTATAATAGCTAGGAATAAAACAGATAGGAGTTATAATGGCATCACTGATAAACTTGTAGATAAGGGAAAAAAATCAATTTGTTTCGGGATATAAAGTTGTAATGAGCAACACATAGAGGATAGTTAATGCTACGGCTTAGGATGGACCAGAAACGGAATATAGTGGGATCTGAACTTGTAGAAAAGGGAATGCACACCAATATGTTCACAATTCTATATGTGAGCGCCATGCCAATTAAGAGAAACAAGTTAATATTGCAGCTTTTGAAGAATCAGATGGCAGACAAAATTATGATGGAAGTTGCTGCTGTGACGAGTTCAAATAAATTTGTACTGCAGGATGGCAGAGCGATAGCATGCAGGAACTAATAGCAGGCAGTTAATTTGTTAGCTTACGACGAAGTAGATAGAAATAACAATGGCATCACCGTAGTACAGGGAATGCAAACCAACATGTTCAGGGAGAACAAGATTGGCATGAACAACGAATGAGCAAGATAGAAGTTATGATGGCTACATCTACAGAGCAGGGAATGCAAACCAAAATGTTCAATCGCTTGAAGTTAGCAATGAACTAGAAAATAGCAAGGTGTTACGGTCATAACTAGGAATGAACTAAAAGAGCTTCAGACAAACAGGCATCTGAACCCAGAACATGGCGCTAAAACAAGGGACTTACATTAGGAGAAGCACTCTGTGGGAATCACAGCAGATCTTCCTGGGGTTGATAGATCCGGTGATGAAGTACACTACATGTGCTCCTTGGGGTTGGAGAGACGGCCATTAAACTTCATGGTTACTCATCTAATCTGCAAAGACGTAACGGCGCGTCGTTAGCACAAACAGGTTCCCCCAAGATTAAACAAGAACTTGCAGGCAAGCAATAGAAAAGCGACAGTAGAAGAGTTTAGATCATGCACGGCGCCGGTGAAGCAGATTCGGTTCATGCACATCGGTGTCGGTGAGCAAGATCCGATGCGGTGGACGATGCCGCAGCTGAAGCGACTGCGGTAGACTGCTGGATGAGCATATGGTTTCGAGGTTCGGCGGGGATGATCCGGTCCGGTTGATGACGGCGTCGATGAAGCGGCTCCGGCAGGCAGCCGGATGACGAGGATCGCGAGGGCTCGGGTAGGCCAGGGAAGTCCGGCGGGGATGTTCCGGTGCGGTGGTCGTGGAGGTGGTAGAGAGAGGGACTTGGGAAGTTCCGGTGGGTGGTCTGAGGGAAATGAATTTTTTTGGGAGGGTTTCCGGGCTAGGGAGGTGGTGATCCAAAAAATGACGGGCAGACCCCCCCACCAACCGACTTTGCTGTCATCTCCACAAGGGTAGAATGGGAATTTGAAAGCGTGTGAATTTTTTGTATTTTGTGGGCGGGAAGTTTTGCCGCTATGAGATTTTGAATTTGGCTAAGGTCCAAGTATAATGATAAAAAATTGTGAGACCGTACTAGTACCTCTGTTCAAGGCCGAGTGCAAAATCAAATCATCATCACCTTGAATATCGGTTACTATCATCGTGTTCTATCTTCTTATCCCATTCAAAAACACGTCTGAAATATTTCTAGATTGGCGGGAGATTTTGCCGCCCGACTGAGATTTGATTTTGAATATGGCTATGGTCAAGTAATATAATATAATACTAATATAAAGACGGTACACCTGGTTAAGTACTAATTGCTCTGCTTCGGCAGTTAAGGCCAGCAGCCACATCAAGCCATCATCATTACAAACAAAATCAGTCAAATCTAGAAGCTAGTATAGGATAAATTCACAGCAGCATAATAAATCCAGAAAACTAAGTATAATACTACATAAACTGCATACAAGAGCCAAAAGCAGCCAATAACAATGTTAATGTTCACGACAAACTAATCTGAAAATAATACAAGACACAATGTATGGCCAACATGAAGATTAGGATACCCCAGGATGAACGAATATGTTCTTCATTCAGCATATATTTCTTCGTCACTCCATTGAAGGAAATTTTCATTGAACTCCTTCCGTCTGCAGTGTGCAGCCAATACATCCTCCAAACGGTATGGCCTTTGTTCATTTCTCATACCGTAGTTTCCTAATCTATTCACATGTATTGGCCACTCATCCCAGGCCTTTATATCATCAAAGTACTCTCTGATATAACCAAAATCTGTGTAGTAGATGCAGCCAGGTCGAAGTGTCGGGTGCACTCTGGTGTCGACGGAGATACACCGGATATAATGGACGAAGAAGGCACGACTGCCAATGTTATTGACGGCATGGAGAGAGCGGCTCTCAGTGTCCACACGGTACACCAATGGTTGACCTTCCTCCAAATGCTTGTTGTCCAACAACACAAGCAGCAGAGCACCATCCGACTTCACAAGGTAGAACTTGTTATTTCCAAGTTCTGGAAATGAAAATAGTGTATCCATTTTGACAGTGCTCGCACGCTGCTCCAACTGGACATTGTTGGTGCACACTAATTTTCCGAACTCAAAATTGTTCACAGCTATTGCATACAATTCACCATTGAACGGGGTAATGCAACGCAGACAATGGTGCTCGATCGAAAATCTTCCTTCTCCCCAATCTTCATCTATACCCTTAGTTGGAGTGCTCTCATCGACCCAAGCAATTTCCGCCGGGTAATCTTTGGAAACGAAGACCATAGTCGGGGACTTCATCACAGCGACTGACTTCAGAATAACGTTTGGCATATGCGCCTCAAACATAGTATTCAATGTCTTTGTGAGTGGGTTCAGAAGCCGTATCTTGTGCGGCTGGTTCTTCTGGGCAAGCACGATGACGCCACGGCAAAAGCCGACAAAGTAGTATCTAAAATATATTGATGAAGATAACATTCAGCACTAAGATGTTTACGATTGAAAATAAAAATAGATTAACTCTATAGATATGGAGGAATTTGAACCTTGCATGAACTTCCGTTAGATCGATGGTGACGTAGCGGGATGTGCGGAGGTGGAGGAAGGTGAAATCAGCAGCGCGTGGAAGGCCGTGGTCTAGCATGATCCATTCGTGCAGGTGCACGTCGGGCTCAGGTAAACCTGAGCGCCAATTTCTACAGACTTGCCTCATAGCAGAGTAGGTGTCAGCGTACTGCTCGTTCGCCAGTAAGCATTCGCCGATCTTGTGAAGTGGTCCATCAGCCGAGAGAGAGGCCCAGTTCACGGAGGCGACGGCCGCCGGCGCATTCTTCTTGTCCATCGCCGGCAGGGAGCGCGCGTGGGCGGTTGGTGTTTTTTCCTTCGATTTGGAGAAGTTGATGGGACGTGAGAGGCGTGGTTGCGTGCGTGAGTGAGAATGAGACTGTGTGCAGAGGGAGGGAGAGAGGGGGCTCTGGCAACGTGACGGTTGGTCTCGGCAGTTTCTCAAAAAAGCTAGACGTTTGGTCTCAACACGCGCACCGCCTAACCGCTGTGCACCGCGACACGCGTCCGTGGTACTGCACGTCTGCACCGTTACGTGTACTCAGTTAGCCTTACACTGGAAAAATATCTGCACTCAGTTTTCCCCTCGAGTACTAATACTGGCTAGTGCAATATACTCAGTTTTACCCTCAAGTGGCTGATCAACAGAGAGTCAACAAATGGGATTAAGCTATCTAATTGAGTAATTTCATGCGCAAAAAAAAATCATAGTGCCTCCTACTCATGGAGTCTTGTTAAGAAGAGGAGGTCTAATACGTGGAAAACAGAATAGCACACCACAGGTCCGAAATGATGGAAAGGGCTAGGCAATCCACTTATTATAGAACTCAACAAAAACCACATGGAACTATATTAAACTTATGCAGTAGCCAACGCAACCAAAAGTCAGAAGTGCAGGCTGAATCCCAAAGGCACAACACAATAAGGAAACTTGCAACCTTATATAAAAGGGGCTATGCAACCCACTTATATACACATTAACAGCCATCCTCGTGTGTGACAAGAGAAATTCAACACTGGATTCGGAGGTAGGCACATGAAGCTTTACAAGGGCCAATGGGGCACCAACAATTTAAGGATGAATTGAACCACACCGTCAACAATTCAAACTCGAGACCTTGGCTCTAATACCATTTAAGTTCGAACGGATTGAAAAGGCTAGGCAACCAATTTCTAAAACATCCACAGGAACAACTACCAAGTTGATCCCAGCCGTAGATAAATGCATCCACCAACAAAATAGGAACAGTGCCTCAGTCTCAGTAAACATTTCACAATACCAAGGTACTCACATGTCAATGTCAGTGTTTTCATCTCCAATTATCTATGGCATTTTATTAGTCTTTTGAGAGATTATAACAAACTTGATTGGCCTCCTGCAGTAGGGCATCACATGCTTCTGATCTCGATCTCAACATGTCAACTTGGTTTCTTAACACATCTGCTGCAGCTCGTTCTATTTGGATTTGTTCCTCCAGAACTTGTGCAGAGAAAGACTTGGACTTGGACTTGGACTTGGACTGCAAAAACCCAGCATTTCGCAGGAAAGTGTTTTTGGTGATATCTTTATTTTTAAGTACCATGGTAAATGTCTCCATACATTCTTCTAGAGTTTTTTCCATACCATCTTTCCCGGGTTTTGCCATCTCCAATTTCATATTTGCCTGAAAAGTTTTGAGTCGTGTAAAAATAAAAGTTATTACAGAGAAACATGCAGACGGTAGATTTAATGTGTATGAACTACTTCTAATCCTACAAGTTGGTATGCCTGATTACACATCAAATGCATTTTCACAAAAACGCCTACAAGATCATATTGACATATTGCTCCTACAAATTGGCAAGTGTGTAGTTAAAAAATTTAAATCATAAAGAAGACTTACAATAACACTTTCTGCAAGTTCTCCTATCACATTATGTTTGTTCTTCTGGCATGCCTCGAACTGCTCTGCCAGAGTCATCTCTTTGTCTGGTTGCATGTTGTTTGCATGATCTACTTTCTGCATTTTTGTACAATCATATGGAGATCAAATAACGTGGTTGAAATGGAGGATGGAAATATAACATGCACACGGAGTTCTACACAATTTACGAGTAACATATGTAGCAGTACAGACCAGCGGGGCATTACTTTTTGCCAGAGATGCCCAACCAAGTGACGAGATCCTGTACGGCTTGGTAAACGTTGTTTCAAGCGGTTAGCCTGGTTCCTTTTAGACAACGTCTGCAAAAGGAGACTAGTGAGACACTGGCGCAAAATAAGTATTCGGAATTTAATCTGGTTTCACGGTCCTCATAAGCCATACCACATTCTTTGGATCAGACCAATGCTTGACAAGATCTCCCCACTGCTCGTCAGTCATACAGGGTGCAGGAGACTTTGTTCGAACATTGGCAGTAATCTGGCCAGTGAAGTATGTCGCCTTAAGCTTATAGCGGTGCTGGCGCAACAATTCTTTGAATATGGAAGCGATGACAAACTTTACATCCTCATTATCCTCATCGAATTCAAACCTTAACTGTGAAGGGGTGTCAACGTGCTGCTTCCACAATGGGAAGGTAGGAAGTTCATTCCTGATAAAATGGCCAACCTGTGATACAAGATATGAAGATTCATGCGGATGAAGTGGCCTTCTGCCACCTACAATAGATGTGATGCGAAATCTTGAACCCATTCCGGAAATCTTAGCTGCAAGTTTTTTTCCTACCGTTGGCCCCCTCGTTTTTATTGATCGTGGCGAACCTACCAAGTTAAGCATTACATCAAGCTATCATGGTATATAGATACATAAGGGAGCATTAAACTACAAGTCTTGAAAAAAGTATTACCTTTTTTGGCGTGGGTCTCATCATCGGGAGAGGAGTTGTCTTTCGCAGGACTAAGGGTCGGAGGGAGATCATCACCAGTTTGCTGGTGTTGTGGCAGCACTGTTTGGACATTTGAGGCTGTATCATCTGGGACTAGCATCATGTGTCCTTGGCCATTATTACCTACCACCACTCCTGATGGTGCCAATTCTTGGCTAGAATTTGCTGTGGAAACTGGTTCTGTTGGCAATTGTTGCTGAGAAACAGTATTGGCAACTGGTGGTTGTGGAATGTGTGGGCTGGTACATGCTGGGGCTACTTCTGTCTGATTCGATGGTTTGTGGTTTTTACGAGACCTTTTACTGTTATCATTCTTGGCCTGTTCGCCACCTCGTGTCAGTCTCTTGTTAGACCTTGTAATAGGAGGAGCAGCACGAGCATCAGGCTTAACTCTTTTTTTATTACGCACTGTCACCCATCCTCCGGTATCAGCCTGAGGTTCCTGTTGAGTGTTCTTCCTCCTATTCGTTCTTGAAAAGTTCTTTCCCGAATCTGCAGATGCCTGTCACACATAAATGATATTTCAATGTACAATATTATATGATGATGATATGCAGATGGAATGGAAAAACAGTAAGGCAACATATGCCAAAACATATATGAGGCGTTAACTAAGCAGGAAAAATTGTAGTAATGAGATTGAACATGGCATGGGTAACATATTTGGTAGGACTGGGATACAACAAATGGAAGTTGGGACAAATAATTCGATGACAGGACAGAGAAAACTCACCTTGTTGTGTTGCAGACGATAGTCGACCAGGGCATCTTCCTGAGTCAGCTCGCCATCACAATCAGCAGGATCAAATTCTGAATCAGAGGAATGTTCCGTATCCTTTGTGAGGGAGGTGGGTGGCGTTTTTGCACTAGACCTTGTAGAAGGATGTAGTGTTAGGCCCAACGAGGCTGCAACTCGGCTATTATGCAGAATAGTTTGCCTCCGTTGCTCTTCGTACTCATTCTCGAGTGGAAGACCTAACATGCATTGGCGAGAAATGCAGATGAGATTTATCATGGAACTGTGCATATAAGAACAAATTAATAGTAGCAGTGAGACTGCTCAAAAGGTGTAATGACAAACAAACTATGGCTCAAAAATAATTGATGTTCATATTGTCAAGCTTCATGCACTAGCCAACGCAACCGGAAGTCCGGACTGATGGAAAGGGCAAACAAATTATGGCTCAAAAATAATTTATGTTGGGCAACAAAGGGCAGCAGCAACAATTTTTAGGATAAGTATGATGTCAAGCTTCATGCAGTAGCCAACGCAACCAAAAGTCCGAACTGATGGAAAGGGCTAAGCAATCCACATATAGACTCAAACACATATAAGTGTCATTTTCATGCCAATGGTTAACCATATGGAATGGCGTGTGCTTAATATAATTGCCTAGGGTCTTCCAAGTTCCAACAGATCGATCTATTGGATGAACTTGCTAGAGCATGCAATTCGAAATGGTATCAGACCTACAAGGTCCTGAGTTCAAATCCTAGCAAGTAGCAACGCAGTATTCAAAATAAATATTTGCAGCCTTCCTAAAAAAATATCTAATGATACATGCCTAAGGCTCGGTCTATTGAATGAGTGGTTTTATCACTTAGCACCACAAGTTGGGGATTTTTAATCACAAAACACCAACATTTGGGGAAATTATTTCACATAACACATTATTTGTCATTAGTCGGCTTGACAAGAGCATGACCCTACAGCGTGACACCAATTTACAGTACGTGAGCATGTTTGCTACAAACAAATGAATTTTGGTGTGAAATTTTGTAGACACTCTGTGGAAATGAGAATATGAGTCACACTTGTTACATATGCTACACACAAATGAATTACCATATGACAAATATCCACAAGAAATTATAACCACACAAGAACATGAGATTTGGGTAATATATTCTGTACCAGCATAAGGTTTTGATAATGTTTACCAATACAACTACCCTGGACATAAGATTTTATTTTGAACTGTCTGGACATAAGATTTAACAACTAGTGTTGACAAACAGCTTTGTATTTGCGTTTAACAGCAAATACCACAAAATAAAGTCTAATTGTCTTTCTCCTGCGGTCACTCTTAAACTGACGGTGGCCGGAGGTCACTAATGGGCTATCAAACAGAGATCATGTATTCTGCGAAACAATTACCCCAAATGTTAGTGTTTTGTGATACAAATTTCTAGGGTTGTGGTTCTGTGATAAAAAAATCCTGAACTTCTGGTGTTAAGTGATAAAACCTCATTGGATGAACTGGCTAGAGCATGCAATTCCACATGGCGCACACAGAGTTGCAAATAGAAAAAAATACAGGCAGTTTAATACTATCAATAAATTGCTCTCCTAGCTTGACTGCTATCATAACCTTTGTAATACGTACTACCACCATCCCGAAGTTTTTATCAAAAATCATTAACATGCAAAATACAAATTTAATATCATTAAATAGATAACGAATATATTTTCGTACGGTATCTACAAAATATTATATTTCTTGATAGATTGTTCTGAAAGTTTGGTCAAACTTTACTTGGTTTGACTTTTATAAATAAGCCTTCAGGTTTGGGGTGGAGGTAGTAATGTAGTATACTTCAAACCCCAAAAAAGTACCGCACAGAAGTGATATTTGGAAAAGAAATGCGTAACGAAAGCGGACATAAGCTCTGCCTCTCCATCAGCAGATGTAAGGTTACGATCAGCAGAGTTCCGAGATAAAAAAAATACAGGCAGTTTAATACTATCAACAAATTGCTCTGCTAGCTTGACTGCTATCATAACCTTTGTAAAATGCATACTTCAAACCCCCAAAACATATCACACAGAAGTGATTCTCGGAAAAGAAATGCATAACGAAAGCGGACATAACCTCGATCTTCCTCTCGATCAGCAGATGTAAGGTTAAGATCTCATATAGCTACGCGGCAAACAACTATCTACACTGATCTAATATCAGCAAGAATGCATTGCAAGAAAGCAACGAAAACTAGTGTAAGAAATCAAATGCATATAACAAAAGCGGACATGTAAAGTATTCATCAACCTTCGTCTGAGGCCCGGGCGGATTTACTCTTTGGTTGGGGGTGGTCGACTTTGGGGCCGCGTTTTTTGCCCATCTCGATCTCCGGTGAGGTGGACTACAGAGTCGGGGAAGCAGATCCGGAGGAGATATGGCGCGGTGAACGTCGGCGTCGAGGAAGCTAATCCGGCTTGCTAGGCAGCAAGGGAGCCGGTAAAACGTGGTCGGTCACTACGGTGGCCGGTGAGAAGGCAGTGATGGTGAGGAGGGGCGGTGGGGCACGGCCGTCGTCGTGGGAGTGTGCCTGGTAGAAGCATGAGAAAGATGTGGTGTTCGAATTGTGCTCTACAGGGAAATATCCTCTGTGGACCGATGTTTATAGGCCGACGGGCAAACCGCAGGTTTTGGGGTAGCTTGAAAATGGGACGCGCCAACAATTTCGGCGCGTGTTTTGCGGCAGAGATGAAAGTCACCCATAAGAAACTTTCCTCATGGATGCTTGTTGCTTGGTCGTGTGGACAACATATATAGTGGGAGATGCCCATAGCTAGCTAGGCCATTCATATCAAACTCGAGTGATTATCACTAAGTTTACAATGAATATATTTCATGACACTTGATATTGGCCGGATAGTAGAAAATATATTTCATGACTATCGATCCCATATTAGTTAATTTATATTATTTCAATTGCTAAAATATTTTCATATTCTTTTAGAGTTCTAAAAAACACACTACACAATGACAATGGATATCACTACCTTCTAGGTCCCGGTCATCAGATTTAGAGTAAAGTAGCTTAGCGACAGATTTAGACCTTTGTGCAACAAATACATGAGTTGGTGATATGTGCAAAAGAACAGGTTAAGTGAGTGTTTTGTGCAACAATGACAACAATAAGTGGAGTTTCGATCGTGCAAAGGATAAAAGGTGGAAGAGGGATCACACGGAAGGAGAAAGAGAAAGGGAGAGCAGTGCCTCACGGGGCCGCTGTTATTTATGGTGAAAAGAAATGCTTCACTTTTTTCGGTGAGTGATGTTGACTGGCACACAGGGTTTCAGTTATGTAGACCTGCAGTGCAGGCTACGCGCCCGTCTAATATTCATTTTTTTCAGCGACAAAAGGGAGAGAGAGAGAGAGAGAGAGAGAGTCTTGACGACGCGTCTTTACTTAACAAAGAAGATTGCTGGGAGTTTGCCTACCTACCGCACGTGACTTGTGCTCACTGATGTGTGGGACCTACACGCATGGGACCACACGTAAGTGACCGACCTACTTTATTCTAGGGGTGCCCCTCAAGCTAATACATAGTCTGCAACATGAAACTATATTCGCTTATAAAATCTGAACTTTGAAATCCAATTTAATTTAAGTCTATTATTGGTCATATCAACTATCAAGTCTAAAATTACATTCTGAAACTTGTTCAACGCTTTCTCATGAATTATTATGGTAGTTTTTTAAAATCAAATGCTAATTGATTTGAGATAATAAAAAAACATATATTATTGCACAACAATGGGATATTAAAATATCTATTTGTAAATAAAAATAAGAAGTCAATGTTGTGGTAAGTTAGGAGGTTCAAAGGGTAAACCAAATATAACGTTTTGTTCAATCTCATAGTTCATATTACCAAGTTTGATTATCCCTGGACAACATTGTTTGTTATAGTGTTCCCTAATTGGGCATGGTGGTGCATCTTGCCATTTCTAACAATGTTGATGACTAGACTTTTCAAGTTTTCGGTATAAAAAATCGTTTTTCATTTTCTAGATGATAAAATATGTTTTTTTGTGCATGGGGTAGAAAAGATATGGGTCAAAATGGCGCATCTACATTTTTTAAATAAATTACGCCATATTTTAATGACAAATCCCAAATTTACGGTTTTTAGTGCTTTCTAGCTAGTTTCGCACATTTAAATGACTTTATGCTGATTTATTGAAAGTAATTCAAATTTGAATTGTAGATATGTTATAACTTGGTCCTACAAGTCCCCATAAATAATTTTTATATACATATTACTTACTATATATAGAAACCAGTGATAGTACTGAAATATTCAACCCCTTTGCAGGATAATCATGTAAAACATTTTGACCTGGTTTTGAAATAAATAAATGAAACTGAAGAAAACCTGAAAAATGAAACCCTTCTGCATGGAGTGTGCTTGTATGTGTTAGTTGACAGGGAAAATAAGAAACATGTGATAGGGTAGTGAAAAACAAAATGTCTTC
Organism: Lolium multiflorum; assembly: GCA_030979885.1. NCBI lineage: Eukaryota > Viridiplantae > Streptophyta > Magnoliopsida > Poales > Poaceae > Lolium > Lolium multiflorum. Next base: position 137,749,751 of record CM061750.1, read on the forward strand.
ACAAAGCGGACTATCGTGTATGAAGATTCATGGTTTGCAAGCCAAATGATATAGTTATGGCCATATTTGTGGCACAGTTTGTTACAATGTGCCCAAATTGGGCATGGTGGTGCATCTTGCCATTCCCAACAATGTTAATGACTAGACTTTTCAACTTTTCGGTATAAAAAATATTTTTTTCATTTTCTAGATGACAAAATATGTTTATTTTGTGAATGGTGTACATATAAGATACGGGTCAAACTGGCAACTCTACATTTTTTAGATAAATTACGCCATATTTTAGTGCCAATTCCCAACTTTTACGGTTTTAGTACTTTCAAGATAGTTTCGCACATTTAAACGACTTTATGCTGATTTACTGAAAGTAATTCCAATGTGAAATGTGGGGGTGTTATAACTTCGTCAAAGAAATCCCCCAAAAACATAGTTTAGGGTTGGGGGTAGATACGGAGTACATGATTTGTATGTTTTGAATATGTCTAGACCTTGTTTATCAACTTGAATGCTTAATTACTATATATATGACGTAAGAAGGCTATGTGCTTTGGGTTTTCATTTTTTTTGATTTTTTCTGAATTTTTATGCTCATTTGAATCTTGGTCAAATCCTAGGTTTGACTAGGATTTAAACAAACTTAAAACATGAAAATGAAAAGGTAAGCCTGGATCCTTCCTAGTCACTCTAAAATTAAGCTTTTGGGAAGTTTTAGAAATTTCCATGTTTGAAACCCGAAACCACTTCTCTTCATGCTTGACTTCATAAGACAAAGTTAAGGGTTAGGGGTAGATACATGCCTTTTCTGTTTTGAATATGTCTAGACCTTGTTCATCAACTTGAATGCTTACTATATATATATATGACATAAGAAGGCTATATATATATGTGCTTTGGTTTTTGGTTTTTGTTTTTTCTGAATGTTTATATATGCCCATTTGAATCTTGGTCAAATCCTAGGTTTGACCAAGATTTAAACAAGTTTAAAACATGAAAGTGAAAAGGTAAGCATGGATCCTTCTTAGTCATTCTAAAATGAAGCTTTTGGGGGGTTCTTGAAATCTCAATGTTTGAAACCCAAAACCACTTCTCTTCATGGTTGACTTCATAAGACAGATGAGTTTAGGGTTATGGGGTAGATACATGATTTGTCGGGTTTGAATATGTCTAGACATGCTTGTTTATCAACTTGAATGCTTACTATATGACCTAAGAAGACTATGCATGTGCATTGGTTTTTCATTTTTTGTTCTTTCTGAATGTTTATGCCCATTTGAATCTTGGCCAAATCCTAGGGTTTGACCAAGATTTAAACAAGTTTAAAACATTAAAATGAAAAGGTAATCATGGATCCTTCTTAGTCACTCTAAGATGAAGTTTTTGGGAGGTTTTCGAAATTTCCATGCATGTTTGAAACCCAAAACCACTTCTCTTCATGTTTGACTTCATAAGACAGAGTTTAGGGTTAGGGCTAGGGGTAGATACATGATTTTCTAGTTTGAATATGTCTAGACCATGTTTATCAACTTGAATCTTGGCCAAATCCTAGGTTTGACCAAGATTTAAACAAGTTTAAAACATGAAAATGAAAAGGTAAGCCTGGATCCTTCTTAGTCACTCTAAAATGAAGCTTTTGGGAGGTTTTTGAAATCTCAATGTTTGAAACCCAAAACCATTTCTCATCATGCTTGACTTCATTAGATATAGTTTAGGGTTAGGTGTAGATACACGATTTGTCTGGTTTGAATATGTCTAGACCTTGTTTATCAACTTCAATTCTTACTATATGACATAAGAAGACTATATGTGCTTTGGTTTTTGATTTTTTGATTTTTTCTGAATGTTTATGCCCATTTGAATCTTGGTCAAATCCTAGGTTTGACCAAGATTTAAACAAGTCTATAACATGAAAATGAAAAGGTAAGCCTGGATCCTTCTTAGTCATTCTAAAATGAAGCTTTTGGGGGTTCTTGAAATCTCAATGTTTGAAACCCAAAACCACTTCTCTTCATGGTTGACTTCATAAGACATGCAGAGTTTAGGGTTAGGGGCAGATATATACATGATTTTCTAGTTTGAATATGTCTAGACCTTATTTATCAACTTGAATGCTTACTATATGACATAAGAATGCTATGTGCTTTGGTTTATCAATCTTTTGGTTTTTTCCTGAATTTTTATGCCCATTTGAATCTTGGTCAAATCCTAGGTTTCACAAAGATTTAAACAAGTTTAAAATCTGAAAATTAAAAGGTAAGCATGGATCCTTCTTAGTCACTCTAAAATGAAGCTTTTGGGAGGTTTTTGAAATTTCCATGTTTGAAACCCAAAACCACTTCTCTTCATGCTTAATTGACTTCATAAGACAGAGTTTAGAGTGTTAGGGGTAGATACATGATTTGTCTAGTTTGAATACGTCTAGACCTTGTTTATCAACTTGAATTCTTACTATATGACATAAGAAGGCTATGTGCTTTGGTTTTTCATTTTTCTGATTTTTTTTGAATTTTATGCCCATTTGAATCTTGGTCAAATACTAGCTAGGTTTGACCAAGATTTAAACAAGTTTAAAACATGAAAATGAAAAGGTAAGCCTCGATCCTTCTTAGTCACTCTAAAATGAAGCTTTTGGGAGGTTTTTGAAATTTGCATGTTTGAAACCCAAAACCACTTCTCTTCATGCCTTACTTCATAAGACGGAGTTTAGGGTCGTTAGGGAGTAGATACATGATTTGCCTGGTTTGAATATGTCTAGACCTTGTTTATCATCTTGAATGCTTACTATATGACAGAAGAAGACTATGTGCATTGGTATTTCATTTTTTTTTGAATTTTCATGCCCATTTCAATCTTGGTGAAATCCTAGGTTTGAGCAAGATTTAAACAAATTTAACACGTGAAAACGAATAAGCATGGATCCTTCTTAGTCACTCCAAAATGTACCAATTGATAGATGTGTTAACTTTGCTTCATGGAAAAATTAATGTCATGTAAATGAGTTAACTTGGATTTCCTACCGTTGAATCCATAGGAAACTTTGTTCTAATGCACTATAATAATCAACCGAGTTTTTACACCAACAGGTCTGTCACTTACGTGTGGTGCCCATGCGTGAGGTCCCACACTTCAGTGAGCACAAGTCAAGTGCAGTAGGTACGCAAACTCCAAGCCATCTTCTTTGTCAAGAGAAGACGCATCAGGATGCGTATTGGAAGTCTGTGGGTCCTTCTGGATCCTTCGGTTGTCCCTCTCACAAAAAAAAACAAATCTCTCTCATTCTCGGCCTCGCTCGACTCGCTCGCTCGCTCGCACCTCCTGCTCACTGACAAACCCTGCACAAAAGTCAACATCATCACCCGAAAAAGGGGAGACACCATAATGCTCTCCCTCCTTCTCTCCTTCCGAGTGATCCCTCTTCCTCCGAGTTTCACTCGACGGGCAAACACACATGTGCTGCATAGTAATAATAATAAAAAGGTAGAAAAATCAACCTACGAATCTATAATTAAATACGTTAAACTAGGGTTTTGCCCAGTACTACAGATCAAGTTCATAAAAAATCCAACTACGGGGTTCGAACAACCCCATTTCTAATCCAAGATTTTTTTCGACCTCATCCAAATGGCCTCAAACTATAGGGTTAATTAGCATCTAGTGCAGTATGTGTGAACATGTATGCACTATGTGTGCTATAACTTGTATGTCTTTCAAATTTGAACCAAATTTGAAATATATGAAATGGGGCTTTTGGCTTAAACGTTTGAAACCCAAAACGACTTCTCTTCATGCTAGGCATCATAAGACCGAGTTTAGGGTTAGGGGGTAGATACAGGATTTGTCTGTTTTGAATATGTCTATACCTTGTTTATCTACTTGAATATGCTTACTATAGATATATATGACGTAAGAAGACTATGTGCTTTGGTTTTTTTTTATTTTTCCAGAATTTTTATGCCCATTTGAATCTTGGTCAAATCCTAGGCTTGACCAATATTTAAACAAGCTTAAAACATGAAAATGAAAAGGTAAGCTTGGATCCTTCTTTGTCACTCTAAGATGAAGTTTTTGGGAGGTTTTCAAAATTTCCATGTCTGAAACCCAAAAACACTTCTCTTCATGCTTGACTTCATAAGACAAAGCTAGTTTAGGGCTTTAGGGGGTAGATACATGATTTGTCTAGTTTGAATATGTCTAGACCTTGTTTATCAACTTCAATTCTTACTATATGACATAAGAAGACTATATGTGCTTTGGTTTTTGATTTTTTGATTTTTTTGAATGTTTATGCCCATTTGAATCTTGGTCAAATCCTAGGTTTGACCAAGATTTAAACAAGTCTATAACATGAAAATGAAAAGGTAAGCCTGGATCCTTCCTAGCTAGTCATTCTAAAATGAAGCTTTTGGGGGGTTCTTGAAATCTCAATGTTTGAAACCCAAAACCACTTCTCTTCATGGTTGACTTCATAAGACATGCAGAGTTTAGGGTTAGGGGGTAGATACATGATTTGTCGGGTTTGAATATGTCTAGACATGCTTGTTTATCAACTTGAATGCTTACTATATGACATAAGAAGGCTATATATGTGCTTTGGTTTTTCATTTTTCTAGTTTTTTGAATGTTATATGCCCATTTGAAGATTTTGGGTGGTTCTTGAAATTTTCATGTTTGAAACCAATACGACTTCTCTTCATGCTAGACTTCATAAGATCGACCGAGTTTATGGTTAGGGGCTAGATACATGATTTGTCTGGTTTGAACATGTCTAAACCTTGTTTATCAACTTGAAAGCTTACTATATGACATACGAAGACTATGTGCTTTTGTTTTTCATTCTTCTATTTTTTTATTTTATGCCCATTTGAATCTTGGTCAAATCCTATGTTTGACCTGGATTTAAACAAGTATAAAATATGAAAACGAAAAGGTAAGCCTGGATCCTTCTTAGTCACTCTAAAATGAAGCGACTTTTGGGATGTTCTTGAAATTTTCATGTTTGAAACCCAAAACCACTTCTCTTCATGATTGCTTCATAAGACAGAGTTTAAGGTTAGGAATAGATATATACATGATTTTCTAGTTTGAATATGTCTAGACCTTGTTAATCAACTTGAATGCTTACTCTATGACATAAGAATGCTATGTGCTTTGGTTTATCATTCTTTTGGTTTTTTCCTGAATTTTTATGCCCATTTGAATCTTGGTCAAATCCTAGGTTTCACAAAGATTTAAACAAGTTTAAAATCTGAAAATTAAAAGGTAAGCATGGATCCTTCTTAGTCACTCTAAAATGAAGCTTTTGGGAGGTTTTTGAAATTTCCATGTTTGAAACCCAAAACCACTTCTCTTCATGCTTGACTTCATAAGACAGAGTTTAGAGTGTTAGGGGTAGATACATGATTTGTCTAGTTTGAATATGTCTAGACCTTGTTTATCAACTTGAATTCTTACTATATGACATAAGAAGGCTATGTGCTTTGGTTTTCCATTTTTCTGGTTTTTTTGAATTTTATGCCCATTTGAAGATTTTGGGAGGTTCTTGAAATTTTCATGTTTGAAACCAATACGACTTCTCTTCATGCTAGACTTCATAAGATCGACCGAGTTTATGGTTAGGGGTAGATACATGATTTGTCTGGTTTGAACATGTCTAAACCTTGTTTATCAACTTGAAAGCTTACTATATGACATACGAAGACTATGTGCTTTTGTTTTTCATTCTTCTATTTTTTTATTTTATGCCCATTTGAATCTTGGTCAAATCCTATGTTTGACCTGGATTTAAACAAGTATAAAATATGAAAACGAAAAGGTAAGCATGGATCCTTCTTAGTCACTCTAAAATGAAGCGGCTTTTGGGATGTTCTTGAAATTTTCATGTTTGAAACCCAAAACCACTTCTCTTCATGATTGACTTCATAAGACAGAGTTTAAGGTTAGGGGCAGATATATACATGATTTTCTAGTTTGAATATGTCTAGACCTTGTTTATCAACTTCAATTCTTACTATATGACATAAGAAGACTATATGTGCTTTGGTTTTTGATTTTTTGATTTTTTCTGAATGATTATGCCCATTTGAATCTTGGTCAACTCCTAGGTTTGACCAAGATTTAAACAAGTTTAAAATCTGAAAATTAAAAGGTAAGCATGGATCCTTCTTAGTCACTCTAAAATGAAGCTTTTGGGAGGTTTTTGAAATTTCCATGTTTGAAACCCAAAACCACTTCTCTTCATGCTTAATTGACTTCATAAGACAGAGTTTAGAGTGTAAGGGGTAGATACATGATTTGTCTAGTTTGAATATGTCTAGACCTTGTTTATCAACTTGAATTCTTACTATATGACATAAGAAGGCTATGTGCTTTGGTTTATCAATCTTTTGGTTTTTTCCTGAATTTTTATGCCCATTTGAATCTTGGTCAAATCCTAGGTTTCACAAAGATTTAAACAAGTTTAAAATCTGAAAATTAAAAGGTAAGCATGGATCCTTCTTAGTCACTCTAAAATGAAGCTTTTGGGAGGTTTTTGAAATTTCCATGTTTGAAACCCAAAACCACTTCTCTTCATGCCTTACTTCATAAGACGGAGTTTAGGGTCGTTAGGGAGTAGATACATGATTTGCCTGGTTTGAATATGTCTAGACCTTGTTTATCATCTTGAATGCTTACTATATGACAGAAGAAGACTATGTGCATTGGTATTTCATTTTTTTTTGAATTTTCATGCCCATTTCAATCTTGGTGAAATCCTAGGTTTGAGCAAGATTTAAACAAATTTAACACGTGAAAACGAATAAGCATGGATCCTTCTTAGTCACTCCAAAATGTACCAATTGATAGATGTGTTAACTTTGCTTCATGGAAAAATTAATGTCATGTAAATGAGTTAACTTGGATTTCCTACCGTTGAATCCATAGGAAACTTTGTTCTAATGCACTATAATAATCAACCGAGTTTTTACACCAACAGGTCTGTCACTTACGTGTGGTGCCCATGCGTGAGGTCCCACACTTCAGTGAGCACAAGTCAAGTGCAGTAGGTACGCAAACTCCAAGCCATCTTCTTTGTCAAGAGAAGACGCATCAGGATGCGTTTTGGAAGTCTGTGGGTCCTTCTGGATCCTTCGGTTGTCCCTCTCACAAAAAAAAACAAATCTCTCTCATTCTCGGCCTCGCTCGACTCGCTCGCTCGCTCGCACCTCCTGCTCACTGACAAACCCTGCACAAAAGTCAACATCATCACCCGAAAAAGGGGAGACACCATAATGCTCTCCCTTCTTCTCTCCTTCCGAGTGATCCCTCTTCCTCCGAGTTTCACTCGACGGGCAAACACACATGTGCTGCATAGTAATAATAATAAAAAGGTAGAAAAATCAACCTACGAATCTATAATTAAATACGTTAAACTAGGGTTTTGCCCAGTACTACAGATCAAGTTCATAAAAAATCCAACTACGGGGTTCGAACAACCCCATTTCTAATCCAAGATTTTTTCGACCTCATCCAAATGGCCTCAAACTATAGGGTTAATTAGCATCTAGTGCAGTATGTGTGAACATGTATGCACTATGTGTGCTATAACTTGTATGTCTTTCAAATTTGAACCAAATTTGAAATATATGAAATGGGGCTTTTGGCTTAAACGTTTGAAACCCAAAACGACTTCTCTTCATGCTAGGCATCATAAGACCGAGTTTAGGGTTAGGGGGTAGATACATGATTTGTCTGTTTTGAATATGTCTATACCTTGTTTATCTACTTGAATATGCTTACTATAGATATATATGACGTAAGAAGACTATGTGCTTTGGTTTTTTTTTATTTTTCCAGAATTTTTATGCCCATTTGAATCTTGGTCAAATCCTAGGCTTGACCAATATTTAAACAAGCTTAAAACATGAAAATGAAAAGGTAAGCTTGGATCCTTCTTTGTCACTCTAAGATGAAGTTTTTGGGAGGTTTTCAAAATTTCCATGTCTGAAACCCAAAAACACTTCTCTTCATGCTTGACTTCATAATTAAGACAAAGTTAATTAATCGTTAGGGGGTAGATACACGTTTTTTCTATTATGAATATGTCTAGACCAGCCATGTTCATCAAGTTGAATGCTTACTATATATGACATAAGAAGGCTATGTGCTTTGGTTTTTCATTTTTTTATTTTTTTTATTTTTATGCCCATTTGAGTCGTGGTGAAATCATAGGTTTGACCAAGATCTAAAGCAGTTTAAAACATGAAAATGAAAAGGTAAACCTGGATCCTTCTTAGTCACTCCAAAATGAAGCTTTGGGGGGGGTTCTTGAAATTTCCATGTTTAATTTGAAACCCAAAACCATTTCTCTTCATGCTTGACTTCATAAGACAAAGCTAGTTTAGGGCTTTAGGGGGTAGATACATGATTTGTCTAGTTTGAATATGTCTAGACCTTGTTTATCAACTTCAATTCTTACTATATGACATAAGAAGACTATATGTGCTTTGGTTTTTGATTTTTTTGAATGTTTATGCCCATTTGAATCTTGGTCAAATCCTAGGTTTGACCAAGATTTAAACAAGTCTATAACATGAAAATGAAAAGGTAAGCCTGGATCCTTCCTAGCTAGTCATTCTAAAATGAAGCTTTTGGGGGGTTCTTGAAATCTCAATGTTTGAAACCCAAAACCACTTCTCTTCATGGTTGACTTCATAAGACATGCAGAGTTTAGGGTTAGGGGTAGATACATGATTTGTCGGGTTTGAATATGTCTAGACATGCTTGTTTATCAACTTGAATGCTTACTATATGACATAAGAAGGCTATATATGTGCTTTGGTTTTTCATTTTTCTAGTTTTTTGAATGTTATATGCCCATTTGAAGATTTTGGGTGGTTCTTGAAATTTTCATGTTTGAAACCAATACGACTTCTCTTCATGCTAGACTTCATAAGATCGACCGAGTTTATGGTTAGGGGCTAGATACATGATTTGTCTGGTTTGAACATGTCTAAACCTTGTTTATCAACTTGCAAGCTTACTATATGACATAAGAAGACTATGTGCTTTTGTTTTTCATTCTTCTATTTTTTTATTTTATGCCCATTTGAATCTTGGTCAAATCCTATGTTTGACCTGGATTTAAACAAGTATAAAATATGAAAACGAAAAGGTAAGCCTGGATCCTTCTTAGTCACTCTAAAATGAAGCGACTTTTGGGATGTTCTTGAAATTTTCATGTTTGAAACCCAAAACCACTTCTCTTCATGATTGCTTCATAAGACAGAGTTTAAGGTTAGGAATAGATATATACATGATTTTCTAGTTTGAATATGTCTAGACCTTGTTAATCAACTTGAATGCTTACTCTATGACATAAGAATGCTATGTGCTTTGGTTTATCATTCTTTTGGTTTTTTCCTGAATTTTTATGCCCATTTGAATCTTGGTCAAATCCTAGGTTTCACAAAGATTTAAACAAGTTTAAAATCTAAAAATTAAAAGGTAAGCATGGATCCTTCTTAGTCACTCTAAAATGAAGCTTTTGGGAGGTTTTTGAAATTTCCATGTTTGAAACCCAAAACCACTTCTCTTCATGCTTGACTTCATAAGACAGAGTTTAGAGTGTAAGGGGTAGATACATGATTTGTCTAGTTTGAATATGTCTAGACCTTGTTTATCAACTTGAATTCTTACTATATGACATAAGAAGGCTATGTGCTTTGGTTTTTCATTTTTCTGATTTTTTTGAATTTTATGCCCATTTGAATCTTGGTCAAATACTAGCTAGGTTTGACCAAGATTTAAACAAGTTTAAAACATGAAAATGAAAAGGTAAGCCTCGATCCTTCTTAGTCACTCTAAAATGAAGCTTTTGGGAGGTTTTTGAAATTTGCATGTTTGAAACCCAAAACCACTTCTCTTCATGCCTTACTTCATAAGACGGAGTTTAGGGTCGTTAGGGAGTAGATACATGATTTGCCTGGTTTGAATATGTCTAGACCTTGTTTATCATCTTGAATGCTTACTATATGACAGAAGAAGACTATGTGCATTGGTATTTCATTTTTTTTTGAATTTTCATGCCCATTTCAATCTTGGTGAAATCCTAGGTTTGAGCAAGATTTAAACAAATTTAACACGTGAAAACGAATAAGCATGGATCCTTCTTAGTCACTCCAAAATGTACCAATTGATAGATGTGTTAACTTTGCTTCATGGAAAAATTAATGTCATGTAAATGAGTTAACTTGGATTTCCTACCGTTGAATCCATAGGAAACTTTGTTCTAATGCACTATAATAATCAACCGAGTTTTTACACCAACAGGTCTGTCACTTACGTGTGGTGCCCATGCGTGAGGTCCCACACTTCAGTGAGCACAAGTCAAGTGCAGTAGGTACGCAAACTCCAAGCCATCTTCTTTGTCAAGAGAAGACGCATCAGGATGCGTTTTGGAAGTCTGTGGGTCCTTCTGGATCCTTCGGTTGTCCCTCTCACAAAAACAAATCTCTCTCATTCTCGGCCTCGCTCGCACCTCCTGCTCACTGACAAACCCTGCACAAAAGTCAACATCATCACCCGAAAAAGGGGAGACACCATAATGCTCTCCCTTCTTCTCTCCTTCCGAGTGATCCCTCTTCCTCCGAGTTTCACTCGACGGGCAAACACACATGTGCTGCATAGTAATAATAATAAAAAGGTAGAAAAATCAACCTACGAATCTATAATTAAATACGTTAAACTAGGGTTTTGCCCAGTACTACAGATCAAGTTCATAAAAAATCCAACTACGGGGTTCGAACAACCCCATTTCTAATCCAAGATTTTTTCGACCTCATCCAAATGGCCTCAAACTATAGGGTTAATTAGCATCTAGTGCAGTATGTGTGAACATGTATGCACTATGTGTGCTATAACTTGTATGTCTTTCAAATTTGAACCAAATTTGAAATATATGAAATGGGGCTTTTGGCTTAAACGTTTGAAACCCAAAACGACTTCTCTTCATGCTAGGCATCATAAGACCGAGTTTAGGGTTAGGGGGTAGATACATGATTTGTCTGTTTTGAATATGTCTATACCTTGTTTATCTACTTGAATATGCTTACTATAGATATATATGACGTAAGAAGACTATGTGCTTTGGTTTTTATTTTTTTTATTTTTCCAGAATTTTTATGCCCATTTGAATCTTGGTCAAATCCTAGGCTTGACCAATATTTAAACAAGCTTAAAACATGAAAATGAAAAGGTAAGCTTGGATCCTTCTTTGTCACTCTAAGATGAAGTTTTTGGGAGGTTTTCAAAATTTCCATGTCTGAAACCCAAAAACACTTCTCTTCATGCTTGACTTCATAATTAAGACAAAGTTAATTAATCGTTAGGGGGTAGATACACGTTTTTTCTATTATGAATATGTCTAGACCAGCCATGTTCATCAAGTTGAATGCTTACTATATATGACATAAGAAGGCTATGTGCTTTGGTTTTTTCATTTTTTTTAATTTTTATGCCCATTTGAGTCGTGGTGAAATCATAGGTTTGACCAAGATCTAAAGCAGTTTAAAACATGAAAATGAAAAGGTAAACCTGGATCCTTCTTAGTCACTCCAAAATGAAGCTTTGGGGGGGGGTTCTTGAAATTTCCATGTTTAATTTGAAACCCAAAACCATTTCTCTTCATGCTTGACTTCATAAGACAAAGCTAGTTTAGGGCTTTAGGGGGTAGATACATGATTTGTCTAGTTTGAATATGTCTATACCTTGTTTATCAACTTCAATTCTTACTATATGACATAAGAAGACTATATGTGCTTTGGTTTTTGATTTTTTGATTTTTTTGAATGTTTATGCCCATTTGAATCTTGGTCAAATCCTAGGTTTGACCAAGATTTAAACAAGTCTATAACATGAAAATGAAAAGGTAAGCCTGGATCCTTCCTAGCTAGTCATTCTAAAATGAAGCTTTTGGGGGGTTCTTGAAATCTCAATGTTTGAAACCCAAAAACCACTTCTCTCTTCATGGTTGACTTCATAAGACATGCAGAGTTTAGGGTTAGGGGGTAGATACATGATTTGTCGGGTTTGAATATGTCTAGACATGCTTGTTTATCAACTTGAATGCTTACTATATGACATAAGAAGGCTATATATGTGCTTTGGTTTTTCATTTTTCTGGTTTTTTGAATGTTATATGCCCATTTGAAGATTTTGGGTGGTTCTTGAAATTTTCATGTTTGAAACCAATACGACTTCTCTTCATGCTAGACTTCATAAGATCGACCGAGTTTATGGTTAGGGGCTAGATACATGATTTGTCTGGTTTGAACATGTCTAAACCTTGTTTATCAACTTGCAAGCTTACTATATGACATAAGAAGACTATGTGCTTTTGTTTTTCATTCTTCTATTTTTTTTATTTTATGCCCATTTGAATCTTGGTTAAATCCTATGTTTGACCTGGATTTAAACAAGTATAAAATATGAAAATGAAAAGGTAAGCCTGGATCCTTCTTAGTCACTCTAAAATGAAGCGACTTTTGGGATGTTCTTGAAATTTTCATGTTTGAAACCCAAAACCACTTCTCTTCATGATTGCTTCATAAGACAGAGTTTAAGGTTAGGAATAGATATATACATGATTTTCTAGTTTGAATATGTCTAGACCTTGTTAATCAACTTGAATGCTTACTCTATGACATAAGAATGCTATGTGCTTTGGTTTATCATTCTTTTGGTTTTTTCCTGAATTTTTATGCCCATTTGAATCTTGGTCAAATCCTAGGTTTCACAAAGATTTAAACAAGTTTAAAATCTGAAAATTAAAAGGTAAGCATGGATCCTTCTTAGTCACTCTAAAATGAAGCTTTTGGGAGGTTTTTGAAATTTCCATGTTTGAAACCCAAAAACCACTTCTCTTCATGCTTGACTTCATAAGACAGAGTTTAGAGTGTTAGGGGTAGATACATGATTTGTCTAGTTTGAATATGTCTAGACCTTGTTTATCAACTTGAATTCTTACTATATGACATAAGAAGGCTATGTGCTTTGGTTTTTCATTTTTCTGGTTTTTTTGAATTTTATGCCCATTTGAAGATTTTGGGTGGTTCTTGAAATTTTCATGTTTGAAACCAATACGACTTCTCTTCATGCTAGACTTCATAAGATCGACCGAGTTTATGGTTAGGGGCTAGATACATGATTTGTCTGGTTTGAACATGTCTAAACCTTGTTTATCAACTTGAAAGCTTACTATATGACATACGAAGACTATGTGCTTTTGTTTTTCATTCTTCTATTTTTTTATTTTATGCCCATTTGAATCTTGGTCAAATCCTATGTTTGACCTGGATTTAAACAAGTATATAATATGAAAACGAAAAGGTAAGCCTGGATCCTTCTTAGTCACTCTAAAATGAAGCGACTTTTGGGATGTTCTTGAAATTTTCATGTTTGAAACCCAAACCACTTCTCTTCATGATTGACTTCATATATAAGACAGAGTTTAAGGTTAGGGACAGATATATACATGATTTTCTAGTTTGAATATGTCTAGACCTTGTTAATCAACTTGAATGCTTACTGTATGACATAAGAATGCTATGTGCTTTGGTTTATCATTCTTTTGGCTTTTTCCTGAATTTTTATGCCCATTTGAATCTTGGTCAAATCCTAGGTTTCACAAAGATTTAAACAAGTTTAAAATCTGAAAATTAAAAGGTAAGCATGGATCCTTCTTAGTCACTCTAAAATGAAGCTTTTGGGAGGTTTTTGAAATTTCCATGTTTGAAACCCAAAACCACTTCTCTTCATGCTTGACTTCATAAGACAGAGTTTAGAGTGTTAGGGGTAGATACATGATTTTTCTAGTTTGAATATGTCTAGACCTTGTTTATCAACTTGAATTCTTACTATATGACATAAGAAGGCTATGTGCTTTGGTTTTTCATTTTTCTCTGATTTTTTGAATTTTATGCCCATTTGAATCTTGGTCAAATACTAGCTAGGTTTGACCAAGATTTAAACAAGTTTAAAACATGAAAATGAAAAGGTAAGCCTCGATCCTTCTTAGTCACTCTAAAATGAAGCTTTTGGGAGGTTTTTGAAATTTGCATGTTTGAAACCCAAAACCACTTCTCTTCATGCCTTACTTCATAAGACGGAGTTTAGGGTCGTTAGGGAGTAGATACATGATTTGCCTGGTTTGAATATGTCTAGACCTTGTTTATCATCTTGAATGCTTACTATATGACATAAGAAGACTATGTGCATTGGTATTTCATTTTTTTTTGAATTTTCATGCCCATTTCAATCTTGGTGAAATCCTAGGTTTGAGCAAGATTTAAACAAATTTAACACGTGAAAACGAATAAGCATGGATCCTTCTTAGTCACTCCAAAATGTACCAATTGATAGATGTGTTAACTTTGCTTCATGGAAAAATTAATGTCATGTAAATGAGTTAACTTGGATTTCCTACCGTTGAATCCATAGGAAACTTTGTTCTAATGCACTATAATAATCAACCGAGTTTTTACACCAACAGGTCTGTCACTTACGTGTGGTGCCCATGCGTGAGGTCCCACACTTCAGTGAGCACAAGTCAAGTGCAGTAGGTACGCAAACTCCAAGCCATCTTCTTTGTCAAGAGAAGACGCATCAGGATGCGTTTTGGAAGTCTGTGGGTCCTTCTGGATCCTTCGGTTGTCCCTCTCACAAAAAAAACAAATCTCTCTCATTCTCGGCCTCGCTCGACTCGCTCGCTCGCTCTGCTCCTGCTGACAAACCCTGCACAAAAGTCAACATCATCACCCGAAAAAGGGGAGACACCATAATGCTCTCCCTTCTTCTCTCCTTCCGAGTGATCCCTCTTCCTCCGAGTTTCACTCGACGGGCAAACACACATGTGCTGCATAGTAATAATAATAAAAAGGTAGAAAAATCAACCTACGAATCTATAATTAAATACGTTAAACTAGGGTTTTGCCCAGTACTACAGATCAAGTTCATAAAAAATCCAACTACGGGGTTCGAACAACCCCATTTCTAATCCAAGATTTTTTTCGACCTCATCCAAATGGCCTCAAACTATAGGGTTAATTAGCATCTAGTGCAGTATGTGTGAACATGTATGCACTATGTGTGCTATAACTTGTATGTCTTTCAAATTTGAACCAAATTTGAAATATATGAAATGGGGCTTTTGGCTTAAACGTTTGAAACCCAAAACGACTTCTCTTCATGCTAGGCATCATAAGACCGAGTTTAGGGTTAGGGGGTAGATACAGGATTTGTCTGTTTTGAATATGTCTATACCTTGTTTATCTACTTGAATATGCTTACTATAGATATATATGACGTAAGAAGACTATGTGCTTTGGTTTTTATTTTTTTTATTTTTCCAGAATTTTTATGCCCATTTGAATCTTGGTCAAATCCTAGGCTTGACCAATATTTAAACAAGCTTAAAACATGAAAATGAAAAGGTAAGCTTGGATCCTTCTTTGTCACTCTAAGATGAAGTTTTTGGGAGGTTTTCAAAATTTCCATGTCTGAAACCCAAAAACACTTCTCTTCATGCTTGACTTCATAATTAAGACAAAGTTAATTAATCGTTAGGGGGTAGATACACGTTTTTTCTATTATGAATATGTCTAGACCAGCCATGTTCATCAAGTTGAATGCTTACTATATATGACATAAGAAGGCTATGTGCTTTGGTTTTTCATTTTTTTTTTAATTTTTATGCCCATTTGAGTCGTGGTGAAATCATAGGTTTGACCAAGATCTAAAGCAGTTTAAAACATGAAAATGAAAAGGTAAACCTGGATCCTTCTTAGTCACTCCAAAATGAAGCTTTGGGGGGGTTCTTGAAATTTCCATGTTTAATTTGAAACCCAAAACCATTTCTCTTCATGCTTGACTTCATAAGACAAAGCTAGTTTAGGGCTTTAGGGGGTAGATACATGATTTGTCTAGTTTGAATATGTCTATACCTTGTTTATCAACTTCAATTCTTACTATATGACATAAGAAGACTATATGTGCTTTGGTTTTTGATTTTTTGATTTTTTTGAATGTTTATGCCCATTTGAATCTTGGTCAAATCCTAGGTTTGACCAAGATTTAAACAAGTCTATAACATGAAAATGAAAAGGTAAGCCTGGATCCTTCCTAGCTAGTCATTCTAAAATGAAGCTTTTGGGGGGTTCTTGAAATCTCAATGTTTGAAACCCAAAAACCACTTCTCTTCATGGTTGACTTCATAAGACATGCAGAGTTTAGGGTTAGGGGGTAGATACATGATTTGTCGGGTTTGAATATGTCTAGACATGCTTGTTTATCAACTTGAATGCTTACTATATGACATAAGAAGGCTATATATGTGCTTTGGTTTTTCATTTTTCTGGTTTTTTGAATGTTATATGCCCATTTGAAGATTTTGGGTGGTTCTTGAAATTTTCATGTTTGAAACCAATACGACTTCTCTTCATGCTAGACTTCATAAGATCGACCGAGTTTATGGTTAGGGGCTAGATACATGATTTGTCTGGTTTGAACATGTCTAAACCTTGTTTATCAACTTGCAAGCTTACTATATGACATAAGAAGACTATGTGCTTTTGTTTTTCATTCTTCTATTTTTTTTTATTTTATGCCCATTTGAATCTTGGTTAAATCCTATGTTTGACCTGGATTTAAACAAGTATAAAATATGAAAACGAAAAGGTAAGCCTGGATCCTTCTTAGTCACTCTAAAATGAAGCGACTTTTGGGATGTTCTTGAAATTTTCATGTTTGAAACCCAAAACCACTTCTCTTCATGATTGCTTCATAAGACAGAGTTTAAGGTTAGGAATAGATATATACATGATTTTCTAGTTTGAATATGTCTAGACCTTGTTAATCAACTTGAATGCTTACTCTATGACATAAGAATGCTATGTGCTTTGGTTTATCATTCTTTTGGTTTTTTCCTGAATTTTTATGCCCATTTGAATCTTGGTCAAATCCTAGGTTTCACAAAGATTTAAACAAGTTTAAAATCTGAAAATTAAAAGGTAAGCATGGATCCTTCTTAGTCACTCTAAAATGAAGCTTTTGGGAGGTTTTTGAAATTTCCATGTTTGAAACCCAAAAACCACTTCTCTTCATGCTTGACTTCATAAGACAGAGTTTAGAGTGTTAGGGGTAGATACATGATTTGTCTAGTTTGAATATGTCTAGACCTTGTTTATCAACTTGAATTCTTACTATATGACATAAGAAGGCTATGTGCTTTGGTTTTTCATTTTTCTGGTTTTTTTGAATTTTATGCCCATTTGAAGATTTTGGGTGGTTCTTGAAATTTTCATGTTTGAAACCAATACGACTTCTCTTCATGCTAGACTTCATAAGATCGACCGAGTTTATGGTTAGGGGCTAGATACATGATTTGTCTGGTTTGAACATGTCTAAACCTTGTTTATCAACTTGAAAGCTTACTATATGACATACGAAGACTATGTGCTTTTGTTTTTCATTCTTCTATTTTTTTATTTTATGCCCATTTGAATCTTGGTCAAATCCTATGTTTGACCTGGATTTAAACAAGTATATAATATGAAAACGAAAAGGTAAGCCTGGATCCTTCTTAGTCACTCTAAAATGAAGCGACTTTTGGGATGTTCTTGAAATTTTCATGTTTGAAACCCAAACCACTTCTCTTCATGATTGACTTCATATATAAGACAGAGTTTAAGGTTAGGGACAGATATATACATGATTTTCTAGTTTGAATATGTCTAGACCTTGTTAATCAACTTGAATGCTTACTGTATGACATAAGAATGCTATGTGCTTTGGTTTATCATTCTTTTGGCTTTTTCCTGAATTTTTATGCCCATTTGAATCTTGGTCAAATCCTAGGTTTCACAAAGATTTAAACAAGTTTAAAATCTGAAAATTAAAAGGTAAGCATGGATCCTTCTTAGTCACTCTAAAATGAAGCTTTTGGGAGGTTTTTGAAATTTCCATGTTTGAAACCCAAAACCACTTCTCTTCATGCTTGACTTCATAAGACAGAGTTTAGAGTGTTAGGGGTAGATACATGATTT
Organism: Lolium multiflorum; assembly: GCA_030979885.1. Taxonomy (NCBI): domain Eukaryota; kingdom Viridiplantae; phylum Streptophyta; class Magnoliopsida; order Poales; family Poaceae; genus Lolium; species Lolium multiflorum. The sequence continues at coordinate 137,767,825 of CM061750.1, forward strand.
TTCTAGTTTGAATATGTCTAGACCTTGTTTATCAACTTGAATTCTTACTATATGACATAAGAAGGCTATGTGCTTTGGTTTTTCATTTTTCTGTTTTTTTTTGAATTTTATGCCCATTTGAATCTTGGTCAAATACTAGCTAGGTTTGACCAAGATTTAAACAAGTTTAAAACATGAAAATGAAAAGGTAAGCCTCGATCCTTCTTAGTCACTCTAAAATGAAGCTTTTGGGAGGTTTTTGAAATTTGCATGTTTGAAACCCAAAACCACTTCTCTTCATGCCTTACTTCATAAGACGGAGTTTAGGGTCGTTAGGGAGTAGATACATGATTTGCCTGGTTTGAATATGTCTAGACCTTGTTTATCATCTTGAATGCTTACTATATGACATAAGAAGACTATGTGCATTGGTATTTCATTTTTTTTGAATTTTCATGCCCATTTCAATCTTGGTGAAATCCTAGGTTTGAGCAAGATTTAAACAAATTTAACACGTGAAAACGAATAAGCATGGATCCTTCTTAGTCACTCCAAAATGTACCAATTGATAGATGTGTTAACTTTGCTTCATGGAAAAATTAATGTCATGTAAATGAGTTAACTTGGATTTCCTACCGTTGAATCCATAGGAAACTTTGTTCTAATGCACTATAATAATCAACCGAGTTTTTACACCAACAGGTCTGTCACTTACGTGTGGTGCCCATGCGTGAGGTCCCACACTTCAGTGAGCACAAGTCAAGTGCAGTAGGTACGCAAACTCCAAGCCATCTTCTTTGTCAAGAGAAGACGCATCAGGATGCGTTTTGGAAGTCTGTGGGTCCTTCTGGATCCTTCGGTTGTCCCTCTCACAAAAAAAACAAATCTCTCTCATTCTCGGCCTCGCTCGACTCGCACCTCCTGCTCACTGACAAACCCTGCACAAAAGTCAACATCATCACCCGAAAAAGGGGAGACACCATAATGCTCTCCCTTCTTCTCTCCTTCCGAGTGATCCCTCTTCCTCCGAGTTTCACTCGACGGGCAAACACACATGTGCTGCATAGTAATAATAATAAAAAGGTAGAAAAATCAACCTACGAATCTATAATTAAATACGTTAAACTAGGGTTTTGCCCAGTACTACAGATCAAGTTCATAAAAAATCCAACTACGGGGTTCGAACAACCCCATTTCTAATCCAAGATTTTTTTCGACCTCATCCAAATGGCCTCAAACTATAGGGTTAATTAGCATCTAGTGCAGTATGTGTGAACATGTATGCACTATGTGTGCTATAACTTGTATGTCTTTCAAATTTGAACCAAATTTGAAATATATGAAATGGGGCTTTTGGCTTAAACGTTTGAAACCCAAAACGACTTCTCTTCATGCTAGGCATCATAAGACCGAGTTTAGGGTTAGGGGGTAGATACAGGATTTGTCTGTTTTGAATATGTCTATACCTTGTTTATCTACTTGAATATGCTTACTATAGATATATATGACGTAAGAAGACTATGTGCTTTGGTTTTTATTTTTTTATTTTTCCAGAATTTTTATGCCCATTTGAATCTTGGTCAAATCCTAGGCTTGACCAATATTTAAACAAGCTTAAAACATGAAAATGAAAAGGTAAGCTTGGATCCTTCTTTGTCACTCTAAGATGAAGTTTTTGGGAGGTTTTCAAAATTTCCATGTCTGAAACCCAAAAACACTTCTCTTCATGCTTGACTTCATAATTAAGACAAAGTTAATTAATCGTTAGGGGGTAGATACACGTTTTTTCTATTATGAATATGTCTAGACCAGCCATGTTCATCAAGTTGAATGCTTACTATATATGACATAAGAAGGCTATGTGCTTTGGTTTTTCATTTTTTTTTAATTTTTATGCCCATTTGAGTCGTGGTGAAATCATAGGTTTGACCAAGATCTAAAGCAGTTTAAAACATGAAAATGAAAAGGTAAACCTGGATCCTTCTTAGTCACTCCAAAATGAAGCTTTGGGGGGGGTTCTTGAAATTTCCATGTTTAATTTGAAACCCAAAACCATTTCTCTTCATGCTTGACTTCATAAGACAAAGCTAGTTTAGGGCTTTAGGGGGTAGATACATGATTTGTCTAGTTTGAATATGTCTATACCTTGTTTATCAACTTCAATTCTTACTATATGACATAAGAAGACTATATGTGCTTTGGTTTTTGATTTTTTGATTTTTTTGAATGTTTATGCCCATTTGAATCTTGGTCAAATCCTAGGTTTGACCAAGATTTAAACAAGTCTATAACATGAAAATGAAAAGGTAAGCCTGGATCCTTCCTAGCTAGTCATTCTAAAATGAAGCTTTTGGGGGGTTCTTGAAATCTCAATGTTTGAAACCCAAAAACCACTTCTCTTCATGGTTGACTTCATAAGACATGCAGAGTTTAGGGTTAGGGGGTAGATACATGATTTGTCGGGTTTGAATATGTCTAGACATGCTTGTTTATCAACTTGAATGCTTACTATATGACATAAGAAGGCTATATATGTGCTTTGGTTTTTCATTTTTCTGTTTTTTGAATGTTATATGCCCATTTGAAGATTTTGGGTGGTTCTTGAAATTTTCATGTTTGAAACCAATACGACTTCTCTTCATGCTAGACTTCATAAGATCGACCGAGTTTATGGTTAGGGGCTAGATACATGATTTGTCTGGTTTGAACATGTCTAAACCTTGTTTATCAACTTGCAAGCTTACTATATGACATAAGAAGACTATGTGCTTTTGTTTTTCATTCTTCTATTTTTTTTATTTTATGCCCATTTGAATCTTGGTTAAATCCTATGTTTGACCTGGATTTAAACAAGTATAAAATATGAAAACGAAAAGGTAAGCCTGGATCCTTCTTAGTCACTCTAAAATGAAGCGACTTTTGGGATGTTCTTGAAATTTTCATGTTTGAAACCCAAAACCACTTCTCTTCATGATTGCTTCATAAGACAGAGTTTAAGGTTAGGAATAGATATATACATGATTTTCTAGTTTGAATATGTCTAGACCTTGTTAATCAACTTGAATGCTTACTCTATGACATAAGAATGCTATGTGCTTTGGTTTATCATTCTTTTGGTTTTTTCCTGAATTTTTATGCCCATTTGAATCTTGGTCAAATCCTAGGTTTCACAAAGATTTAAACAAGTTTAAAATCTGAAAATTAAAAGGTAAGCATGGATCCTTCTTAGTCACTCTAAAATGAAGCTTTTGGGAGGTTTTTGAAATTTCCATGTTTGAAACCCAAAACCACTTCTCTTCATGCTTGACTTCATAAGACAGAGTTTAGAGTGTTAGGGGTAGATACATGATTTGTCTAGTTTGAATATGTCTAGACCTTGTTTATCAACTTGAATTCTTACTATATGACATAAGAAGGCTATGTGCTTTGGTTTTTCATTTTTCTGGTTTTTTTGAATTTTATGCCCATTTGAAGATTTTGGGTGGTTCTTGAAATTTTCATGTTTGAAACCAATACGACTTCTCTTCATGCTAGACTTCATAAGATCGACCGAGTTTATGGTTAGGGGCTAGATACATGATTTGTCTGGTTTGAACATGTCTAAACCTTGTTTATCAACTTGAAAGCTTACTATATGACATACGAAGACTATGTGCTTTTGTTTTTCATTCTTCTATTTTTTTATTTTATGCCCATTTGAATCTTGGTCAAATCCTATGTTTGACCTGGATTTAAACAAGTATATAATATGAAAACGAAAAGGTAAGCCTGGATCCTTCTTAGTCACTCTAAAATGAAGCGACTTTTGGGATGTTCTTGAAATTTTCATGTTTGAAACCCAAACCACTTCTCTTCATGATTGACTTCATATATAAGACAGAGTTTAAGGTTAGGGACAGATATATACATGATTTTCTAGTTTGAATATGTCTAGACCTTGTTAATCAACTTGAATGCTTACTGTATGACATAAGAATGCTATGTGCTTTGGTTTATCATTCTTTTGGCTTTTTCCTGAATTTTTATGCCCATTTGAATCTTGGTCAAATCCTAGGTTTCACAAAGATTTAAACAAGTTTAAAATCTGAAAATTAAAAGGTAAGCATGGATCCTTCTTAGTCACTCTAAAATGAAGCTTTTGGGAGGTTTTTGAAATTTCCATGTTTGAAACCCAAAACCACTTCTCTTCATGCTTGACTTCATAAGACAGAGTTTAGAGTGTTAGGGGTAGATACATGATTTTTCTAGTTTGAATATGTCTAGACCTTGTTTATCAACTTGAATTCTTACTATATGACATAAGAAGGCTATGTGCTTTGGTTTTTCATTTTTCTGATTTTTTTTGAATTTTATGCCCATTTGAATCTTGGTCAAATACTAGCTAGGTTTGACCAAGATTTAAACAAGTTTAAAACATGAAAATGAAAAGGTAAGCCTCGATCCTTCTTAGTCACTCTAAAATGAAGCTTTTGGGAGGTTTTTGAAATTTGCATGTTTGAAACCCAAAACCACTTCTCTTCATGCCTTACTTCATAAGACGGAGTTTAGGGTCGTTAGGGAGTAGATACATGATTTGCCTGGTTTGAATATGTCTAGACCTTGTTTATCATCTTGAATGCTTACTATATGACAGAAGAAGACTATGTGCATTGGTATTTCATTTTTTTTTGAATTTTCATGCCCATTTCAATCTTGGTGAAATCCTAGGTTTGAGCAAGATTTAAACAAATTTAACACGTGAAAACGAATAAGCATGGATCCTTCTTAGTCACTCCAAAATGTACCAATTGATAGATGTGTTAACTTTGCTTCATGGAAAAATTAATGTCATGTAAATGAGTTAACTTGGATTTCCTACCGTTGAATCCATAGGAAACTTTGTTCTAATGCACTATAATAATCAACCGAGTTTTTACACCAACAGGTCTGTCACTTACGTGTGGTGCCCATGCGTGAGGTCCCACACTTCAGTGAGCACAAGTCACGTGCAGTAGGTACGCAAACTCCAAGCCATCTTCTTTGTCAAGAGAAGACGCATCAGATGCGTTTTGGAAGTCTGTGGGTCCTTCTGGATCCTTCGGTTGTCCCTCTCACAAAAAAAACAAATCTCTCTCATTCTCGGCCTCGCTCGACTCGCTCTCCTGCTCACTGACAAACCCTGCACAAAAGTCAACATCATCACCCGAAAAAGGGGAGACACCATAATGCTCTCCCTTCTTCTCTCCTTCCGAGTGATCCCTCTTCCTCCGAGTTTCACTCGACGGGCAAACACACATGTGCTGCATAGTAATAATAATAAAAGGTAGAAAAATCAACCTACGAATCTATAATTAAATACGTTAAACTAGGGTTTTGCCCAGTACTACAGATCAAGTTCATAAAAAATCCAACTACGGGGTTCGAACAACCCCATTTCTAATCCAAGATTTTTTCGACCTCATCCAAATGGCCTCAAACTATAGGGTTAATTAGCATCTAGTGCAATATGTGTGAACATGTATGCACTATGTGTGCTATAACTTGTATGTCTTTCAAATTTGAACCAAATTTGAAATATATGAAATGGGGCTTTTGGCTTAAACGTTTGAAACCCAAAACGACTTTTCTTCATGCTAGGCATCATAAGACCGAGTTTAGGGTTAGGGGTAGATACAGGATTTGTCTGTTTTGAATATGGAGAGTGAATTTGGTACTCACATGGGTAGCTACGCACGTGTACATTACCGTTTGATCTGCGCTGAGATTCGTACTCATTTGCTATCATTTGCTACCCTTTGACCGTGTCCCACGCAGTGTACAGTAACCTGAGTAGCTAATCCCCATCACAAAATCCTGGAAATAAAAATCCCCACCCGCACACGGCGATGGAGGCCGCCGCCCGGGACCTCCTCGCCGCCCTCTCTCACGAGCTCCCGCGCCGAGCTCCGCTCCCGCTTCTCCGCCTACCTCCAGGCCCTAACCCCACCAACCCGCCGCCGAGAGGACGACGAAGCAGCCCAAGCGGCAGCGCCGCATCGACGCGGCCGCCTCCAATGGCGTCCACGCCAAGGAAGCTCACAAACAGGGACTCGTTCCTGGGCGAGGTGGAAGACGGCGCCGGACTCAACGGCGGGGGAGCACGACGAGCTGCCGCTCATCGGCGCCGACGGCCCCGCGTGTCCCCATCGGCGCGGGCATCATGGCGCTCCCGGCCACCATGAAGGTCTTGGGCGTCGCGGTCGGGCTCGTCTCGATCCTTGTCATGGGGGTGCTCTCCGAGGTCACCATCGAGCTGCTGGTGCGCTTCTCGGCGCGCTGCCGCGTGCTCTCCTACGAGCTCGTGCAGGGCGCTCGGCGCCCCGCCCGTCGTGCGCAGATGTGCGTCATAATCAACAACGCAGGATCCTGGTGGTGTACAGATATCATCGGGGACGTCATGTCGGGGTCGCTCAAGCACGCGGCGTCCTGGACCACCGATGGGCAGCTCGTGCTCAAGAGCGGTCAATTGGATTTGGCATTTTCGATTTGGGATCTGCTCGTAGCCAACTTGGGGTCTGCTCGATTTAGGATCTGCTCGCGCGTGGAGCGATGGCAATCAGGAAGGGCGACGGCGAAATAGAACTCTAAATGCTTCATCTCGCGGTTCTACAACACGCGCCAGGAGTTAGCGGAGGTAGGAGACGAGGTCTGGTTGTTCGGGGGTTAGGCCTATCCGGTTTAATCACTAATTAACCGCTAAACCTGATACAGTAATAGGTGGGATCGGAGTAATGAGGTTTGACCAAAGCGGCCAGGTGTCATATGAAGAAGGTGCGCACCTACCCTCTGGTTACCAAGTTTCATCCGTTTGAATATGTCTATACCTTGTTTATCTACTTGAATATGCTTACTATAGATATATATGACGTAAGAAGACTATGTGCTTTGGTTTTTATTTTTTTTATTTTTCCAGAATTTTTATGCCCATTTGAATCTTGGTCAAATCCTAGGCTTGACCAATATTTAAACAAGCTTAAAACATGAAAATGAAAAGGTAAGCTTGGATCCTTCTTTGTCACTCTAAGATGAAGTTTTTGGGAGGTTTTCAAAATTTCCATGTCTGAAACCCAAAAACACTTCTCTTCATGCTTGACTTCATAATTAAGACAAAGTTAATTAATCGTTAGGGGGTAGATACACGTTTTTTCTATTATGAATATGTCTAGACCAGCCATGTTCATCAAGTTGAATGCTTACTATATATGACATAAGAAGGCTATGTGCTTTGGTTTTTCATTTTTTTTTTTTTAATTTTTATGCCCATTTGAGTCGTGGTGAAATCATAGGTTTGACCAAGATCTAAAGCATTTAAAACATGAAAATGAAAAGGTAAACCTGGATCCTTCTTAGTCACTCCAAAATGAAGCTTTGGGGGGGGGGTTCTTGAAATTTCCATGTTTAATTTGAAACCCAAAACCATTTCTCTTCATGCTTGACTTCATAAGACAAAGCTAGTTTAGGGCTTTAGGGGGTAGATACATGATTTGTCTAGTTTGAATATGTCTATACCTTGTTTATCAACTTCAATTCTTACTATATGACATAAGAAGACTATATGTGCTTTGGTTTTTGATTTTTTGATTTTTTTGAATGTTTATGCCCATTTGAATCTTGGTCAAATCCTAGGTTTGACCAAGATTTAAACAAGTCTATAACATGAAAATGAAAAGGTAAGCCTGGATCCTTCCTAGCTAGTCATTCTAAAATGAAGCTTTTGGGGGGTTCTTGAAATCTCAATGTTTGAAACCCAAAAACCACTTCTCTCTTCATGGTTGACTTCATAAGACATGCAGAGTTTAGGGTTAGGGGGTAGATACATGATTTGTCGGGTTTGAATATGTCTAGACATGCTTGTTTATCAACTTGAATGCTTACTATATGACATAAGAAGGCTATATATGTGCTTTGGTTTTTCATTTTTCTGGTTTTTTGAATGTTATATGCCCATTTGAAGATTTTGGGTGGTTCTTGAAATTTTCATGTTTGAAACCAATACGACTTCTCTTCATGCTAGACTTCATAAGATCGACCGAGTTTATGGTTAGGGGCTAGATACATGATTTGTCTGGTTTGAACATGTCTAAACCTTGTTTATCAACTTGCAAGCTTACTATATGACATAAGAAGACTATGTGCTTTTGTTTTTCATTCTTCTATTTTTTTTATTTTATGCCCATTTGAATCTTGGTTAAATCCTATGTTTGACCTGGATTTAAACAAGTATAAAATATGAAAACGAAAAGGTAAGCCTGGATCCTTCTTAGTCACTCTAAAATGAAGCGACTTTTGGGATGTTCTTGAAATTTTCATGTTTGAAACCCAAAACCACTTCTCTTCATGATTGCTTCATAAGACAGAGTTTAAGGTTAGGAATAGATATATACATGATTTTCTAGTTTGAATATGTCTAGACCTTGTTAATCAACTTGAATGCTTACTCTATGACATAAGAATGTGATGCGCGTAAATGTACACGTCCGTTGGGAACCCCAAGAGGAAGGTATGATGCGCACAGTGGCAAGTTTTCCCTCAGAAAGAAACCAAGGTTTAATCGAACCAGGAGGAGCCAAGAAGCACGTTGAAGGTTGATGGTGGCGAAATGTGATGCGGCGCAACAACGGGATTCCGGCGCCAACGTGGAATCTGCACAACAAAACCAAAGTACTTTGCCCCAACGAAACAGTGAGGTTGTCAATCTCACCGGCTTGTAACAAAGGATTAAACGTATCGAGTGGAAGATGATTGTTTGCAAGAAAACAGTAAAACACAATTGCAGTAGATTGTATGCTATGTAAAGAATAGGACCGGGGTCCACAGTTCACTAGAGGTGTCTCTCCCATAAGATAAAAGCATGTTGGGTGAACAAATTACAATCGGGCAATTGACAAATAGAGAAGGGCATAACAATGCATATACATGATATGATAAATATAGTGAGATTTAATTGGGCATTACGACAAAGTACATAGACCGCCATCCAACTGCATCTATGCCTAAAAAGTCCACCTTCAGGTTATCATCCGAACCCCATTCGGTATTAAGTTGCAAAGCAACAGATTGCATTAAGTATGGTGCGTAATGTAATCGACAACTACATCCTTAGACATAGAATCAATGTTTTATCCCTAGTGGCAACAACACATCACAACCTTAGAACTTTCTCACTGTCCCATGGTCAATGAAGGCATGAACCCACTATCGAGCATAAATACTCCCTCTTGGAGTTAAGAGTACAAACTTGGCCAGAGCCTCTACTAATAACGGAGAGCATGCAAGATCATAAACAACACATAAACAATAGATTGATAATCACCATAACATAGTATTCTCTATCCATCGGATCCCGACAAACACAACATATAGTATTACATATAGATGATCTTGATCATGTTAGGCAGCTCACAAGATCCAACAATGAAGCACAACAAGGAGAAGACGACCATCTAGCTACTGCTATGGACCCATGGTCCAGGGGTGAACTACTCACTCATCACTCCGGAGGCGATCATGGCGATGAAGAGTCCTCCGGGAGATGAATCCCCTCTCCGGCAGGGTGCCGGAGGCGATCTCCTGAATCCCCCGAGATGGGATTCGCGGCGGCGTCTCTGGAAGGTTTTCCGTATCGTGGCTCTCGGTACTGGGGGTTTCGCGACGGAGGCTTTAAGTAGGCGGAAGGGCAAAGTCGGGGGGCTGACGAGGGGCCCACACCATAGGGCGGCGCGGGCCCCCCTCTGGCCGCGCGGCCCTATGGTGGCGGCGCCTCGTCGCCCCACTTCGTGCAAAAATAGGACCCTGGGCGAAGATTTCGTCCAATTCCGAGAATATTTCCTTACTAGGATTTCTGAAACCAAAATCAGCAGAAAACAGCGCTCTTCGGCATCTTGTTAATAGGTTAGTTCCAGAAAATGCGTAAATATGATATATAATGTGCATAAAACATGTAGGTATCATCAATAAAGTAGCATGGAACATAAGAAATTATCGATACGTTGGAGACGTATCAGCATCCCCAAGCTTAGTTCTGCTCGTCCCGAGCAGGTAAAACGATAACAAAGATAATTTCTGAAGTGACATGCCATTATAATCTTGATCATACTATTTGTAAACATATGTAATGAATGCAGCGATCAAAACAAAAGTAATGACATGAGTAAACAAGTGAATCATATGACAAAGACTTTTCATGAATAGTACTTCAAGACAAGCATCAATAAGTCTTGCATAAGAGTTAACTCATAAAGCAATAAATCAAAGTAAAGGTGTTGAAGCAACACAAAGGAAGATTAAGTTTCAGCGGTTGCTTTCAACTTATAACATGTATATCTCATGGATATTGTCAACATAAAGTAATATAACAAGTGCAATATGCAAGTATGTAGGAATCAATGCACAGTTCACACAAGTGTTTGCTTCTTAAGGTGGAAGGAGATAGGTAAACTGACTCAACAATAAAAGTAAAAGAATGGTCCTTCAAAGAGGAAAGCATCGATTGCTGTATTTGTGCTAGAGCTTTTATTTTGAAAACATGAAACAATTTTGTCAACGGTAGTAATAAAGCATATGAGTTATGTAAATTATATCTTACAAGTTGCAAGCCTCATGCATAGTATACTAATAGTGCCCGCACCTCGTCCTACTTAGCTTGGACTACCGGATCTTTGCATGCCATGTTTCAACCAAGTGTCACAAAGGGGTACCTCCATGCCGCCTGTACAAAGGTCTAAGGAGAATGCTCGCATTTTGGATTTCTCGCTTTTGATTATTCTCAACTTAGACATCCATACCGGGACAACATGGACAACAGATAATGGACTCCTCTTAAATGCATAAGCATGTAGCAACAATTATTATTCTCATATGAGATTGAGGATATATGTCCAAAACTGAAACTTCAACCATGATTCATGGCTTTAGTTAGCGGCCCAATGTTCTTCTCTAACAATTTTGCATGCTCCAACCACTAAAATGATAGATCCTTCAGACAAGACGGACATGCATAGCAACTCACATGATATTCAACAATAGTTGATGGCGTTCCCCAGAAGCATGGTTATCGCACAATAAGCAACTTAATAAAAGATAAAGTGCATAAGTACATATTCAATACTACGATAGTTTTTAAGGCTATTTTGTCCCATGAGCTATATATTGCAAAGGTGAATGATGGAATTTTAAAGGTAGCACTCAAGCAATTTACTTTGGAATGGCGGAGAAATACCATGTAGTAGGTAGGTATGGTGGACACAAATGGCATAGTGGTTGGCTCAAGGATTTTGGATGCATGAGAAGTATTCCCTCTCGATACAAGGTTTAGGCTAGCAAGGTTATTTGAAGCAAACTCAAGGATGAACCGGTGCAGCAAAACTCACATAAAAGACATATTGTAAACATTATAAGACTCTACACCGTCTTCCTTGTTGTTCAAAACTCAATACTAGATATTATCTAGACCTTAGAGAGACCAAATATGCAAATCAAATTTTAGCAAGCTCTATGCATTTCTTCATTAATGGGTGCAAAGTATATGATGCAAGAGCTTAATCATGAGCACAACAATTGCCAAGTATCACATTATCCAAGACATTTTAGAATTACTACATGTAGCATTTTCCAATTCCAACCATATAACAATTTAACGAAGAAGAAACTTCGCCATGAATATTATGAGTAAAGCCTAAGGACATATTTGTCCATATGCAACAGCGGAGCGTGTCTCTCTCCCACAAAGTGAATGCTAGGATCCATTTTATTCAAACAAAACAAAAACAAAAACAAACCGACGCTCCAAGTAAAGAACACAAGATGTGATTGAATAAAAATATAGTTTCAGGGGAGGAACCTGATGATGTTGTCGATGAAGAAGGGGATGCCTTGGGCATCCCCAAGCTTAGACGCTTGAGTCTTCTTAAAATATACAGGGGTGAACCACGGGGGCATCCCCAAGCTTAGAGCTTTCACTCCTCTTGATCATAGTATATCATTCTCCTCTCTTGACCCTTGAAAACTTCCTTCACACCAAACTTCAAGCAAACTCATTAGAGGGTTAGTGCACAATTAATAATTCACACATTCAGAGGTGACACAAACATTCTTTACACTTCTGGACATTGCATAAAGCTACTGGACATTAATGGATCAAAGAAATGAATCCAACATAGCAAAAGAGGCAATGCGAAATAAAAGGCAGAATCTGTCAAAAACAGAACAGTCCGTAAAGACGAATTTAAAGCTGGAACCAGACTTGCTCAAATGGAAAAACTCAAAACTAATGAAAGTTGCGTACATATCTGAGGATCACGCTCGTAAATTGGCAGATTTTTTCGAATTTTCTACAGAGGCCTGTGCCCAGATTCGTGACAGACAGCAATGCTGTTTCTGCGCAGCGATCCCAAATATAACATCAACTTTGACATAGAAACTTTACTTGGCACAAAAACATGATAAGGAGAGGTTGCTACAGTAGTAAACAACTTCCAAGACTCAAATATAAAACAAAGTACTGTAGTAAAAACATGGGTTGTCTCCCATAAGCGCTTTTCTTTAACGCCTTTCAGCTAGGCGCAGAAAGTGCAAATCAAGTATTATCAAGAGTAGAAGCATCAACATCATAACTTGTTCTAATAATAGAATCAAAAGGCAACTTCATTCTCTTTCTAGGGAAGTGTTCCATACCTTTCTTGAGAGGAAATTGATATTTAATATTACCTTCTCTCATATCAATAACAGCACCAACAGTTCGAAGAAAAGGTCTTCCCAACACAATAGGACAAGATGCATTGCATTCGATATCCAAAACAACAAAATCAACGGGGACAAGGTTATTGTTAACCGTAATGCGCACATTATCAATCCTCCCCAAAGGTTTCTTTTTAACATTATCAGCAAGATTAACATCCAAATAACAATTCTTCAATGGTGGCAAGTCAAGCATATCATAAATCTTTTTAGGCATAACAGAAATACTTGCACCAAGATCACATAAAGCATTACATTCAAAGTCATTGAATTTCATTTTAATGATGGGCTCCCAACCATCTTCTAACTTTCTAGGAATAGAAGTTTCAAGTTTTAGTTTCTCCTCTCTAGCTTTTATGAGAGCATTTGTAATATGTTTTGTAAAGGCTAAATTTATAGCACTAGCATTAGGACTTTTAGCAAGTTTTTGTAAGAACTTTATAACTTCAGAGATGTGGCAATCATCAAAATCTAAATCATTATGAGCTACAGCAATGGGATCATTGTTCCCAAGGTTGGAAAAAATTTCAGCAGTTTTATCACAAGCAGTTTCAGCAGTTTTAGCAATTTCAGGCAGTTTTGTTCGCTTTGCACTAGAAGTAGAAACATTGCCAACACCAATTATTTTACCATTGATAGTAGGAGGTGCAGCAACATGTGAAGAATTAGCATTACTAGTGGTGGTAATAGTCCAAACTTTAGCTACATTATTCTTTTTAGCTAGTTTTTCATTTTCTTCTCTATCCCACCTAGCACGCAGTTCAGCCATTAATCTTATATTCTCATTAATTCTAACTTGGATGGCATTTGCTGTAGTAGTAATCTTATTATCAATATCATTATTAGGCATAACTTTCAATTTTAAAAGATTAACATCGGAGGCAAGTCTATCAACTCTAGAAGCAATAGTATCAATTTTATCAAGCTTTTCCTCAACAGATTTGTTAAAAGTAGTTTGTGTACTAATAAATTCTTTAAGCATAGATTCAAGACCAGAGGGTACACTCCTATTATTGTTGTAAGAATTCCCATAAGAATTACCATAACCATTACCATTAGCAGAAGGATATGGCCTATAGTTATTACCAGAGTTGTTCCTATAAGCATTGTTGTTGAAATTATTGCTTTTAATGAAATTCACATCAACATTTTCTTCTTGAGCAACCAATGAAGCTAAAGGAACATTATTTGGATCTACATTAGATCTACCATTCACAAGCATAGACATAATCGCATCAATCTTATCACTCAAGGAAGAGGTTTCTTCAACAGAATTTACCTTCTTACCTTGTGGAGCTCTTTCCGTGTGCCATTCAGAGTAATTTATCATCATATCATCAAGAAGTTTTGTAGCCGCCCCCAATGTGATGGACATAAAGGTACCTCCAGCAGCTGAATCCAATAAATTCCGCGAAGAAAAATTTAGTCCTGCATAGAAGGTTTGGATGATCATCCAAGTAGTCAGTCCATGGGTTGGGCAATTCTTTACCAAAGTTTTCATTCTCTCCCATGCTTGAGCAACATGTTCAGTATCTAATTGCTTAAAATTCATTATGCTACTTCTCAAAGATATAATTTTAGCGGGAGGATAATATCTACCAATAAAAGCATCCTTGCATTTAGTCCATGAATCAATACTATTCTTAGGCAAAGATAGCAACCAATCTTTAGCTCTTCCTCTTAATGAGAAAGGAAACACTTTCAATTTAATAATATCACCATCTACATCCTTATACTTTTGCATTTCACAAAGTTCAACAAAATTATTAAGATGGGCAGCAGCATCATCAGAACTAACACCAGAAAATTGATCTCTCATAACCAAGTTCAGTAAAGCAGGTTTAATTTCAAAGAATTCTGCTGTAGTAGCAGGTGGAGCAATAGGTGTGCATAGGAAATCATTATTATTTGCATTTGTGAAGTCACACAACTTAGTATTTTCAGGAGTATTCATTTTAGCAACGGTAAATAAAACAAACTAGATAAAGTAAATGCAAGTAACTAATTTTTTTGTGTTTTTGATATAGTGAGCAAGACAGTAAATAAAGTAAAACTAGCAACTAATTTTTTTGTGTTTTGTTTAGGTGCAGCAAACAAAGTAGTAAATAAAATAAAGCAAGACAAAAACAAAGTAAAGAGATTGAGAAGTGGAGACTCCCCTTGCAGCGTGTCTTGATCTCCCCGGCAACGGCGCCAGAAAACAGGCTTGATGCGCGTAAATGTACACGTCCGTTGGGAACCCCAAGAGGAAGGTATGATGCGCACAGTGGCAAGTTTTCCCTCAGAAAGAAACCAAGGTTTAATCGAACCAGGAGGAGCCAAGAAGCACGTTGAAGGTTGATGGTGGCGAAATGTGATGCGGCGCAACAACAAGGATTCCGGCGCCAACGTGGAACCTGCACAACAAAACAAAAGTACTTTGCCCCAACGAAACAGTGAGGTTGTCAATCTCACCGGCTTGCTGTAACAAAGGATTAAACGTATCGAGTGGAAGATGATTGTTTGCAAGAAAACAGTAAAACACAATTGCAGTAGATTGTATGCTATGTAAAGAATAGGACCGGGGTCCACAGTTCACTAGAGGTGTCTCTCCCATAAGATAAAAGCATGTTGGGTGAACAAATTACAGTCGGGCAATTGACAAATAGAGAAGGGCATAACAATGCATATACATGATATGATAAATATAGTGAGATTTAATTGGGCATTACGACAAAGTACATAGACCGCCATCCAACTGCATCTATGCCTAAAAAGTCCACCTTCAGGTTATCATCCGAACCCCTTCAGTATTAAGTTGCAAAGCAACAGACAATTGCATTAAGTATGGTGCGTAATGTAATCGACAACTACATCCTTAGACATAGAATCAATGTTTTATCCCTAGTGGCAACAACACATCACAACCTTAGAACTTTCTGTCACTGTCCCAGGTGTCAATGAAGGCATGAACCCACTATCGAGCATAAATACTCCCTCTTGGAGTTAAGAGTACAAACTTGGCCAGAGCCTCTACTAATAACGGAGAGCATGCAAGATCATAAACAACACATAAACAATAGATTGATAATCACCATAACATAGTA
Organism: Lolium multiflorum; assembly: GCA_030979885.1. Taxonomy (NCBI): domain Eukaryota; kingdom Viridiplantae; phylum Streptophyta; class Magnoliopsida; order Poales; family Poaceae; genus Lolium; species Lolium multiflorum. The sequence goes on from CM061750.1 coordinate 137,783,643, forward strand.
TTCTCTATCCATCGGATCTCGACAAACACAACATATAGTATTACAGATAGATGATCTTGATCATGTTAGGCAGCTCACAAGATCCAACAATGAAGCACAACAAGGAGAAGACGACCATCTAGCTACTGCTATGGACCCATGGTCCAGGGGTGAACTACTCACTCATCACTCCGGAGGCGATCATGGCGATGAAGAGTCCTCCGGGAGATGAATCCCCTCTCCGGCAGGAGGCGATCTCCTGAATCCCCCGAGATGGGATTCGCGGCGGCGCGCTTCCGGAAGGTTTTCCGTATCGTGGCTCTCGGTACTGGGGGTTTCGCGACGGAGGCTTTAAGTAGGCGGAAGGGTAGGTCAGGGGGCTGACGAGGGGCCCACACCATAGGGCGGCGCTGGCCCCCTCTCGGCCGCGCGGCCCTATGGTGGCGGCGCTCGTCTCCCCACTTCGTTATCTCTTCGGTCTTCCGAAGCTCCGAGCAAAAATAGGACCCCGGGCGAAGATTTCGTCCAATTCCGAGAATATTTCCTTACTAGGATTTCTGAAACCAAAAACAGCAGAAAACAGCAACTTCTTCATCTTGTTAATAGGTTAGTTCCAGAAAATGCGTAAATATGACATATAATGTGCATAAAACATGTAGGTATCATCAATAAATTAGCATGGAACATAAGAAATTATCGATACGTTGGAGACGTATCAGAATGCTATGTGCTTTGGTTTATCATTCTTTTGGTTTTTTCCTGAATTTTTATGCCCATTTGAATCTTGGTCAAATCCTAGGTTTCACAAAGATTTAAACAAGTTAAAATCTGAAAATTAAAAGGTAAGCATGGATCCTTCTTAGTCACTCTAAAATGAAGCTTTTGGGAGGTTTTTGAAATTTCCATGTTTGAAACCCAAAACCACTTCTCTTCATGCTTGACTTCATAAGACAGAGTTTAGAGTGTTAGGGGTAGATACATGATTTGTCTAGTTTGAATATGTCTAGACCTTGTTTATCAACTTGAATTCTTACTATATGACATAAGAAGGCTATGTGCTTTGGTTTTTCATTTTTCTGGTTTTTTTGAATTTTATGCCCATTTGAAGATTTTGGGTGGTTCTTGAAATTTTCATGTTTGAAACCAATACGACTTCTCTTCATGCTAGACTTCATAAGATCGACCGAGTTTATGGTTAGGGGCTAGATACATGATTTGTCTGGTTTGAACATGTCTAAACCTTGTTTATCAACTTGAAAGCTTACTATATGACATACGAAGACTATGTGCTTTTGTTTTTCATTCTTCTATTTTTTTATTTTATGCCCATTTGAATCTTGGTCAAATCCTATGTTTGACCTGGATTTAAACAAGTATATAATATGAAAACGAAAAGGTAAGCATGGATCCTTCTTAGTCACTCTAAAATGAAGCGACTTTTGGGATGTTCTTGAAATTTTCATGTTTGAAACCCAAACCACTTCTCTTCATGATTGACTTCATATATAAGACAGAGTTTAAGGTTAGGGACAGATATATACATGATTTTCTAGTTTGAATATGTCTAGACCTTGTTAATCAACTTGAATGCTTACTGTATGACATAAGAATGCTATGTGCTTTGGTTTATCATTCTTTTGGCTTTTTCCTGAATTTTTATGCCCATTTGAATCTTGGTCAAATCCTAGGTTTCACAAAGATTTAAACAAGTTTAAAATATGAAAATTAAAAGGTAAGCATGGATCCTTCTTAGTCACTCTAAAATGAAGCTTTTGGGAGGTTTTTGAAATTTCCATGTTTGAAACCCAAAACCACTTCTCTTCATGCTTGACTTCATAAGACAGAGTTTAGAGTGTTAGGGGTAGATACATGATTTTTCTAGTTTGAATATGTCTAGACCTTGTTTATCAACTTGAATTCTTACTATATGACATAAGAAGGCTATGTGCTTTGGTTTTTCATTTTTCTGTTTTTTTTTGAATTTTATGCCCATTTGAATCTTGGTCAAATACTAGCTAGGTTTGACCAAGATTTAAACAAGTTTAAAACATGAAAATGAAAAGGTAAGCCTCGATCCTTCTTAGTCACTCTAAAATGAAGCTTTTGGGAGGTTTTTGAAATTTGCATGTTTGAAACCCAAAACCACTTCTCTTCATGCCTTACTTCATAAGACGGAGTTTAGGGTCGTTAGGGAGTAGATACATGATTTGCCTGGTTTGAATATGTCTAGACCTTGTTTATCATCTTGAATGCTTACTATATGACAGAAGAAGACTATGTGCATTGGTATTTCATTTTTTTTTGAATTTTCATGCCCATTTCAATCTTGGTGAAATCCTAGGTTTGAGCAAGATTTAAACAAATTTAACACGTGAAAACGAATAAGCATGGATCCTTCTTAGTCACTCCAAAATGTACCAATTGATAGATGTGTTAACTTTGCTTCATGGAAAAATTAATGTCATGTAAATGAGTTAACTTGGATTTCCTACCGTTGAATCCATAGGAAACTTTGTTCTAATGCACTATAATAATCAACCGAGTTTTTACACCAACAGGTCTGTCACTTACGTGTGGTGCCCATGCGTGAGGTCCCACACTTCAGTGAGCACAAGTGCAGTAGGTACGCAAACTCCCAGCCATCTTCTTTGTCAAGAGAAGACGCATCAGATGCGTATTGGAAGTCTGTGGGTCCTTCTGGATCCTTCGGTTGTCCCTCTCACAAAAAAAACAAATCTCTCTCATTCTCGGCCTCGCCGACTCGCTCGCTCGCTCGCTCGCTCGCACCTCCTGCTCACTGACAAACCCTGCACAAAAGTCAACATCATCACCCGAAAAAGGGGAGACACCATAATGCTCTCCCTTCTTCTCTCCTTCCGAGTGATCCCTCTTCCTCCGAGTTTCACTCGACGGGCAAACACACATGTGCTGCATAGTAATAATAATAAAAAAGGTAGAAAAATCAACCTACGAATCTATAATTAAATACGTTAAACTAGGGTTTTGCCCAGTACTACAGATCAAGTTCATAAAAAATCCAACTACGGGGTTCGAACAACCCCATTTCTAATCCAAGATTTTTTCGACCTCATCCAAATGGCCTCAAACTATAGGGTTAATTAGCATCTAGTGCAGTATGTGTGAACATGTATGCACTATGTGTGCTATAACTTGTATGTCTTTCAAATTTGAACCAAATTTGAAATATATGAAATGGGGCTTTTGGCTTAAACGTTTGAAACCCAAAACGACTTCTCTTCATGCTAGGCATCATAAGACCGAGTTTAGGGTTAGGGGGTAGATACAGGATTTGTCTGTTTTGAATATGTCTATACCTTGTTTATCTACTTGAATATGCTTACTATAGATATATATGACGTAAGAAGACTATGTGCTTTGGTTTTTATTTTTTTTATTTTTCCAGAATTTTTATGCCCATTTGAATCTTGGTCAAATCCTAGGCTTGACCAATATTTAAACAAGCTTAAAACATGAAAATGAAAAGGTAAGCTTGGATCCTTCTTTGTCACTCTAAGATGAAGTTTTTGGGAGGTTTTCAAAATTTCCATGTCTGAAACCCAAAAACACTTCTCTTCATGCTTGACTTCATAATTAAGACAAAGTTAATTAATCGTTAGGGGGTAGATACACGTTTTTTCTATTATGAATATGTCTAGACCAGCCATGTTCATCAAGTTGAATGCTTACTATATATGACATAAGAAGGCTATGTGCTTTGGTTTTTCATTTTTTTTAATTTTTATGCCCATTTGAGTCGTGGTGAAATCATAGGTTTGACCAAGATCTAAAGCAGTTTAAAACATGAAAATGAAAAGGTAAACCTGGATCCTTCTTAGTCACTCCAAAATGAAGCTTTGGGGGGGGTTCTTGAAATTTCCATGTTTAATTTGAAACCCAAAACCATTTCTCTTCATGCTTGACTTCATAAGACAAAGCTAGTTTAGGGCTTTAGGGGGTAGATACATGATTTGTCTAGTTTGAATATGTCTATACCTTGTTTATCAACTTCAATTCTTACTATATGACATAAGAAGACTATATGTGCTTTGGTTTTTGATTTTTTGATTTTTTTGAATGTTTATGCCCATTTGAATCTTGGTCAAATCCTAGGTTTGACCAAGATTTAAACAAGTCTATAACATGAAAATGAAAAGGTAAGCCTGGATCCTTCCTAGCTAGTCATTCTAAAATGAAGCTTTTGGGGGGTTCTTGAAATCTCAATGTTTGAAACCCAAAACCACTTCTCTTCATGGTTGACTTCATAAGACATGCAGAGTTTAGGGTTAGGGGTAGATACATGATTTGTCGGGTTTGAATATGTCTAGACATGCTTGTTTATCAACTTGAATGCTTACTATATGACATAAGAAGGCTATATATGTGCTTTGGTTTTTCATTTTTCTGGTTTTTTGAATGTTATATGCCCATTTGAAGATTTTGGGTGGTTCTTGAAATTTTCATGTTTGAAACCAATACGACTTCTCTTCATGCTAGACTTCATAAGATCGACCGAGTTTATGGTTAGGGGCTAGATACATGATTTGTCTGGTTTGAACATGTCTAAACCTTGTTTATCAACTTGCAAGCTTACTATATGACATAAGAAGACTATGTGCTTTTGTTTTTCATTCTTCTATTTTTTTATTTTATGCCCATTTGAATCTTGGTTAAATCCTATGTTTGACCTGGATTTAAACAAGTATAAAATATGAAAACGAAAAGGTAAGCCTGGATCCTTCTTAGTCACTCTAAAATGAAGCGACTTTTGGGATGTTCTTGAAATTTTCATGTTTGAAACCCAAAACCACTTCTCTTCATGATTGCTTCATAAGACAGAGTTTAAGGTTAGGAATAGATATATACATGATTTTCTAGTTTGAATATGTCTAGACCTTGTTAATCAACTTGAATGCTTACTCTATGACATAAGAATGCTATGTGCTTTGGTTTATCATTCTTTTGGTTTTTTCCTGAATTTTTATGCCCATTTGAATCTTGGTCAAATCCTAGGTTTCACAAAGATTTAAACAAGTTTAAAATCTGAAAATTAAAAGGTAAGCATGGATCCTTCTTAGTCACTCTAAAATGAAGCTTTTGGGAGGTTTTTGAAATTTCCATGTTTGAAACCCAAAAACCACTTCTCTTCATGCTTGACTTCATAAGACAGAGTTTAGAGTGTTAGGGGTAGATACATGATTTGTCTAGTTTGAATATGTCTAGACCTTGTTTATCAACTTGAATTCTTACTATATGACATAAGAAGGCTATGTGCTTTGGTTTTTCATTTTTCTGGTTTTTTTGAATTTTATGCCCATTTGAAGATTTTGGGTGGTTCTTGAAATTTTCATGTTTGAAACCAATACGACTTCTCTTCATGCTAGACTTCATAAGATCGACCGAGTTTATGGTTAGGGGCTAGATACATGATTTGTCTGGTTTGAACATGTCTAAACCTTGTTTATCAACTTGAAAGCTTACTATATGACATACGAAGACTATGTGCTTTTGTTTTTCATTCTTCTATTTTTTATTTTATGCCCATTTGAATCTTGGTCAAATCCTATGTTTGACCTGGATTTAAACAAGTATATAATATGAAAACGAAAAGGTAAGCCTGGATCCTTCTTAGTCACTCTAAAATGAAGCGACTTTTGGGATGTTCTTGAAATTTTCATGTTTGAAACCCAAACCACTTCTCTTCATGATTGACTTCATATATAAGACAGAGTTTAAGGTTAGGGACAGATATATACATGATTTTCTAGTTTGAATATGTCTAGACCTTGTTAATCAACTTGAATGCTTACTGTATGACATAAGAATGCTATGTGCTTTGGTTTATCATTCTTTTGGTTTTTTCCTGAATTTTTATGCCCATTTGAATCTTGGTCAAATCCTAGGTTTCACAAAGATTTAAACAAGTTTAAAATCTAAAAATTAAAAGGTAAGCATGGATCCTTCTTAGTCACTCTAAAATGAAGCTTTTGGGAGGTTTTTGAAATTTCCATGTTTGAAACCCAAAACCACTTCTCTTCATGCTTGACTTCATAAGACAGAGTTTAGAGTGTTAGGGGTAGATACATGATTTTTCTAGTTTGAATATGTCTAGACCTTGTTTATCAACTTGAATTCTTACTATATGACATAAGAAGGCTATGTGCTTTGGTTTTTCATTTTTCTGTTTTTTTTTTGAATTTTATGCCCATTTGAATCTTGGTCAAATACTAGCTAGGTTTAAAACATGAAATTTAGCCCCCAAAAATTGTACATATATGGATTCACATTGAGATAATTCATGAAACTTTGGAAATGGCCATCTCGTGTCATGTTTCCCCACAAATGAGAATTGGATTAATTGGTGGCAGACAAGTAAACACACATTTATGTGCGACAACCCAAAATGCACATATTTTGCAAAGTTTTCATGCGTGCATGAAAAGTTGCAAATATATACATAAAATGGGCCATGATTCAAAAGTTTGACATGGTTCTTGTGTAGTAGTAGTACCAAAGCTCACACGTGGGAAGAAATTAAGATGGTCGAATTCCAACATGTTGCCACACTTTTTTGAAGGGCTCTTTTCTAAAACATTGGTATGGCATGTCTGCTATTTTCCCTAGCTATATAGAAAAATGATGAACAATCCATGATTTCCGATTGCCGTTTTTGAACCACCTTTGGCTTGATTTCAAATTTAGGTCAAAATCATGGGGGGGGGGGAGGGGACAAGAGTGTGTTTCTTTGGCTTGATTTGCAAGTTTTTTGGGGTCCCACAAATTTAGGGTAGCATCACGCCCACCCCATCCCTTCACGCGCGGAAAAAGTGTTAGGCGAGTAGTAAAATGGCATGACCAACAAGTTTCAAGTAAAATTTCGAATATATAACCAAAATGTACCAAGTGTTAGATGAGTTAACTTGGCTTCATGGAAAAAATAATGTCATGTAAATAAGTTAACTTGGCTTTCCTACCCTTGAATCCATACGAAACTTTGTACGGAGTTCTAATACAGTATAATGATCACCCGAATTATTACACCAACATGTCTGTCACTTACGTGTGGTTCCCATGCGTGAGGTCCCACACTTCAGTGAGCACAAGTCACGGACAATTTTTTGCAAATGTTGCAAAGGATAAAAGGTGGAAGCGGCATCACACGGAAGGAGAAGAGGAAGGGAGAGCAGTCACGGCCTCGAAATGCTTCAACCTATCCGGGAAGTGATGTTGACTGGCACGCAAGGTTTTTCAGTGCTGCAAACCTGCAGTGCGGCGATTTTGACAGAAATAACCCTTTTGGCAAAGAAAAGCACGGACTGACCCTCTGAGCAATCTATTTCACTGGACTAACCTTTTTGTGTGGCTTTCTGTGTTTTTCTTCGCCAAAAGGATTACTTTTGTCAAAATCGCCCCCCTGCAGTGCAGGCTACGCGCCCGTCTAATATTCTTTTTTTTTCAATGACAAAAGGGGGGAGAGAGAGAGAGAGTCTTGACGACGTGTCTTCACTTGACAAAGAAGATTGTTGGAAGTTTGCCTACCTACCGCATATGATTTGTGCTCACTAAAGTGTGGGACCTGCACGCATATGGGACCCTGCAGCCCTCTGAGGGCAGTCCGTGTGAGACGCAAAATAGGGTTTTTAGTTTAGTAAGGCAAAAAAATTAAGCCTTGGAGGGCCGAGGCGGGGCGGCCGTCCGCCATTTTATACCTTTTACGCCCCCCACACCTCGTTTCATTTGTCATGTCTACCAAGGAAGAGCTCGGAGGAGAAGATGCAGTCCTAGCTTCTCGACCCCCTGGCGCCCCACGCATAAATACTACTACCAGAAGTACACTGTCTCTAACAATCCTGCCTGCGAAGGGAGATCTCGGAGGAGACGATGCGGGCTCAGCGTCCCCGCCGTTGATTAGCCAGGACACAAGGGTTACTACGCCTCTTTTAATTACCTTCGTTTTGCTGGTAATACTCGGACTTATATCTGTTATCTTCCGCAGGAGAGGGTCGATATCGCCGGAGAAGATGATGTGAGGCAGATGATCAAGCTCGCAGGAGAAGATGATGTAAAGGAGATGGTCAAGCTCGGAGCAGAAGATGATGTAAAGGAGATAGTCAATGTCGGAGAAGATGATGTAAAGGAGTTAGTCAATCTCGGAGAAGATGTGGTGGCATTGGACCAACCGCGGTCGTTGGGCGAGATCCCGGAGATTCACTTACCTCGTTTGCACTGGTAATGATATGCCTGATCTGTAACATTTTGAACATTTTTCGTCGGCTTACACAGGAGCTATCTCGGCTTAGGGTCAACAAGGCCCCGGGAGCGGAACTTCCGCATCTCGGCGCGGAGAACTCCGAGTTACGCCAGAAGCGCCCTGGGAATCACACGCTGATGTCTACGGGTGCTTCTATTCTTGTAGACAGTGTTGGGCCTCCAAGAGCAGAGGTTTGTAGAACAGCAGCAAGTTTCCCTTAAGTGGATTACCCAAGGTTTATCGAACTCAGGGAGGAAGAGGTCAAAGATATCCCTCTCATGCAACCCTGCAACCACAAAGCAAGAAGTCTCTTGTGTCCCCAACACACCTAATAGGTGCACTAGTTCGGCGAAGAGATAGTGAAATACAAGTGGTATGAATGAATATGAGCAGTAGTACGGCGCCAGAAAATAGCTCGCTGGCGTGCAGTTGATGGTAGTAATATTGCAGGAAGTAAACATGCAGTAGTAACGCAGCAGTAGTAACGCAGTAAAACAGTAACAAGCAGCGATAGCAGTATTTAGGAACAAGGCCTAGGGATTAGACTTTCACTAGTGGACACTCTCAACATTGATCACATAACAGAATAGATAAATGCATACTCTACACTCTTTTGTTGGATGATGGACACCACTAACTGTGTAGGATTACACGAACCCTCAATGCCGGAGTTAACAAGCTCCACAGTATTCGATATTCATGTTTAAGTAACCTTAGAGTGCAAGATAGATCAACACAATTACACCAAGAACTAACATAGCATGCACACTGTCACCTTCACGCTTATGTAGGAGGAATAAATCACATCAATACCATCATAGCAATAGTTAACTTCATAATCTACAAGAGATCACAATCATAGCCTACGCCAAGTACTCACACGGTGCACACACTGTCACCTTTACACACATGGAGGAGGAATAGAGTACTTTAATAACATCACTAGAGTAGCACATAGATGAATAGTGATACAAAACTCATATGAATCTCAATCATGTAAGGCAGCTCATGAGATCATTGTATTGAAGTACATAGGAGAGATTAACCACATAGCTACCGGTACAGCCCCGAGCCTCGATGGAGAACTACTCCCTCTCATGGGAGCAGCAGCGGTGATGAAGATGGCGGTGGAGATGGCAGCGGTGTCGATGGAGAAGCCTTCCGGGGCACTTCCCCGTCCGACAGGGTGCCGAACAGAGACTCCTATCCCCGATCTTGGCTTCGCGATGGCGGCGGCTCGGAAGGTTTCGCACCGTGGCTTCCTCTTCCGGGGTTTTTAGGTCAGGACCTTTAAATAGGCGAAAGGGGAGCCTCGGAGGGGCACCAGGGTGCCCTCACCACTGGTGGCGCGCCAGGCCCGGCCCGCGCCCAAGTGTGGTGTGGGCCCCCCCTGGCCCATCTCTCGCCCCTCTTCTGATCTCGAAGCTTCCGGGAAAAATAGGGGCGTTGATTTCGTCCAATTCCGAGAATATTTCGTTACTAGGATTTCGAAACCAAAACAGCAGAACAGAAACGGCACTTCGGCATCTTGTTAATAGGTTAGTTCCAGAAAATGCACGAATATGACATAAAGTGTGCATAAAACATGTAGATATCATCAATAAAGTAGCATGGAACATAAGAAATTATCGATACGTCGGAGACGTATCAGCATCCCCAAGCTTAGTTCTGCTCGTCCCGAGCAGGTAAAACGATAACAAAGATAATTTCTTAAGTGACATGCCATCATAAACTTGATCATACTATTTGTAAACATATGTAATGAATGCAGCGATCAAAACAATGGTAATGACATGAGTAAACAAGTGAATCATAAAGCAAAGACTTTTCATGAATAGTACTTCAAGACAAGCATCAATAAGTCTTGCATAAGAGTTAACTCATAAAGCAATAAATCAAAGTAAAGGTATTGAAGCAACACAAAGGAAGATTAAGTTTCAGCGGTTGCTTTCAACTTATAACATGTATATCTCATGGATATTGTCAACATAAAGTAATATAACAAGTGCAATATGCAAGTATGTAGGAATCAATGCACAGTTCACACAAGTGTTTGCTTCTTAAGGTGGAGGGAGATAGGTAAACTGACTCAACAATAAAAGTAAAAGAAAGGTCCTTCAAAGAGGAAAGCATCGATTGCTATATTTGTGCTAGAGCTTTTATTTTGAAAACATCAAGAGAGTATAAAAGTAAAGTTTTGAGAGGTGTTTGTTGTTGTCAACGAATGGTAGCGGGTACTCTAACCCTTGCCAGACAAACCTTCAAAGAGCGGCTCCCATTTTATTTTATTTTTGGGTGGCACTCCTTCCAACCTTTCTTTCACAAACCATGGCTAACCGAATCCTCGGGTGCCTGCCAACAATCTCATACCATGAAGGAGTGCCTTTTTATTTTAGTTTTATTATGATGACACTCCTCCCCACCTTTGCTTTCTCAAGCCATGGCTAACCGAATCCTTCGGGTGCCGTCCAACAATCACATACCATGGAGGAGTGTCTATTTTTGTTAATTAATTTGGGACTGGGAATCCCATTGCCAGCTCTTTTGCAAAATTATTGGATAAGCGGATGAAGCCACTAGTCCATTGGTGAAAGTTGCCCAACAAGATTGAAAGATAAACACCACATACTTTCTCATGAGCTATAAAACATTGACAAAATAAGAGGTAATAACTTTTGAATTGTTTAAAGGTAGCACTCAAGCAATTTACTTTGGAATGGTGGAGAAATACCATGTAGTAGGTAGGTATGGTGGACACAAATGGCATAGTGGTTGGCTCAAGGATTTGGATGCATGAGAAGTATTCCCTCTCGATACAAGGTTTAGGCTAGCAAGGTTATTTGAAGCAAACTCAAGGATGAACCGTGCAGCAAAACTCACATAAAAGACATATTGTAAACATTATAAGACTCTACACCGTCTTCCTTGTTGTTCAAAACTCAATACTAGATATTATCTAGACCTTAGAGAGACCAAATATGCAAATCAAATTTTAGCAAGCTCTATGTATTTCTTCATTAATGGGTGCAAAGTATATGATGCAAGAGCTTAAACATGAGCACAACAATTGCCAAGTATCACATTATCCAAGACATTTTACCAATTACTACATGTAGCATTTTCCAATTCCAACCATATAACAATTTAACGAAGAGGAAACTTCGCCATGAATATTATGAGCTAAGAACACATGTGTTCATACGAACCAGCGGAGCGTGTCTCTCTCCCACACAAGGATGAACTTATTCAGAGAACTAAGATAACAAAACAAAAATAAAAGCACACACAGACGCTCCAAGTAAAGTACATAAGATGTGACCGAATAAAAATATAGTTTCAGGGGAGGAACCTGATGATGTTGTCGATGAAGAAGGGGATGCCTTGGGCATCCCCAAGCTTAGACGCTTGAGTCTTCTTAAAATATGCAGGGGTGAACCACGGGGGCATCCCCAAGCTTAGAGCTTTCACTCCTCTTGATCATAGTATATCATACTCCTCTCTTGACCCTTGAAAACTTCCTTCACACCAAACTTCAAGCAAACTCATTAGAGGGTTAGTGCATAATCAAAAATTCACATGTTCAGAGGTGACACAATCATTCTTAACACTTCTGGACATTGCACAAAACTTCTGAAAGTTAATGGAACAAAGAAACTCATTCAACTTAACAAAAGCGGCAATGCGAAATAAAATGCAGAATCTGTCAAAACAGAACAGTCCGTAAAGACGAATTTAAAGATGGCACCAGACTTGCTCAAATGGAAAAACTCAAAACTAATGAAAGTTGCGTATATATCTGAGGATCACGCTCGTAAATTGGCAGATTTTTTCAAATTTTCTACAGAGAACGTGCCCAGATTCGTGACAGACAGCAATGCTGTTTCTGCGCAGCGATCCCAAATATAACATCAACTTTGACATAGAAACTTTACTTGGCACAAAAACATGATAAGGAGAGGTTGCTACAGTAGTAAACAACTTCCAAGACTCAAATATAAAACAAAGTACTGTAGTAAAAACACATGGGTTATCTCCCAAGAAGTTCTTTCTTTATAGCCATTAAGATGGGCTCAGCAGTTTTAATGATGCACTCGCAAGAAATAGTAGTTGAAGCAAAAGAGAGCATCAAGAGGCAAATTCAAAACACATTTAAGTCTAACATGCTTCCTATGCATAGGAATCTTGTAAATAAACAAGTTCATGAAGAGCAAAGTAACAAGCATAGGAAGATAAAACAAGTGTAGCTTCAAAAATTTCAGCACATAGAGAGGTGTTTTAGTAACATGAAAATTTTTACAACCATATTTTCCTCTCTCATAATAACTTTCAGTAGCAACATGAGCAAACTCAACAATATAACTATCACATAAAGCATTCTTATCATGAGTCTCATGCATAAAATAATTACTACTCCCAACATAAGCATAGTCATTCTTATTAATTGTAGTGGGAGCAAATTCAACAAAGTAGCTATCAAATATAGGAGGTATATTGTAATCATAATCAGATTTATCCTCCATAACAGGTGGTAACAAAAGACTACTATCATTATAATCATCATAAATAGGAGGCAAAGTATCATCAAAGTAAATTTTCTCCTCAATGCTTGGGGGACTAAAAATATCATGCTCATCAAAACCAGCTTCCCCAAGCTTAGAATTTTCCATAGCATTAGCAACAATAGTGTTCAAAGCATTCATATTAATATGTTCCATGGGTTTTTTAATTTTCGCATCAAACCATCCATGTCTTAAATCAGGAAATAGAATAAAAAGGTCATTGTTGTCCATTATGCCTAACTAGTGTAAACAAGAAACCAAATGTCGCAATTGCAGAGTCTAAAGGAAATAGCTTCGAGCACACACACAATGGCGCCAGAAAAGTACTGTACCTGGAACCGAAGTATGAGTGCCTTTTACCTTTCCTCCCCGGCAACGGCGCCAGAAAAGTGCTTGATGTCTACGGGTGCTTCTATTCTTGTAGACAGTGTTGGGCCTCCAAGAGCAGAGATTTGTAGAACAGCAGCAAGTTTCCCTTAAGTGGATTACCCAAGGTTTATCGAACTCAGGGAGGAAGAGGTCAAAGATATCCCTCTCATGCAACCCTGCAACCACAAAGCAAGAAGTCTCTTGTGTCCCCAACACACCTAATAGGTGCACTAGTTCGGCGAAGAGATAGTGAAATACAAGTGGTATGAATGAATATGAGCAGTAGTACGGCGCCAGAAAATAGCTTGCTGGCGTGCAGTTGATGGTAGTAATATTGCAGGAAGTAAACATGCAGTAGTAACGCAGCAGTAGTAATTCAGTAAAACAGTAAACAAGCAGCGATAGCAGTATTTAGGAACAAGGCCTAGGATTAGACTTTCACTAGTGGACACTCTCAACATTGATCACATAACAGAATAGATAAATGCATACTCTACACTCTTTTGTTGGATGATGGACACCACTAACTGTGTAGGATTACACGAACCCTCAATGCCGGAGTTAACAAGCTCCACAGTATTCGATATTCATGTTTAAGTAACCTTAGAGTGCAAGATAGATCAACACAATTACACCAAGAACTAACATAGCATGCACACTGTCACCTTCACGCTTATGTAGGAGGAATAAATCACATCAATACCATCATAGCAATAGTTAACTTCATAATCTACAAGAGATCACAATCATAGCCTACGCCAAGTACTACACACACACTGTCACCTTTACACACATGGAGGAGGAATAGAGTACTTTAATAACATCACTAGAGTAGCACATAGATGAATAGTGATACAAAACTCATATGAATCTCAATCATGTAAGGCAGCTCATGAGATCATTGTATTGAAGTACATAGGAGAGAGATTAACCACATAGCTACGGTACAGCCCCGAGCCTCGATGGAGAACTACCCTCTTCATGGGAGCAAGAATGTGATGAAGATGGCAATGGAGATGGCGCGTGTCGATGGAGATGCCTTCCGGGGGAAATTACCCGTCCCGGCAGGGTGCCGAATAGACTCGTCCCGCATCTTGGCTTTGCGATGCTCCTGGAAGGCTCGACCGTGCTCCCTCTGGTGGTTTTTGTGAGACCTTTAAAAGGAGCTCCTGAGGGGCACCAGGGTGCCCTCACCACTGTGTGGGCGCGGCCGTGCCCTGGCCCGCGCCCAAGTGTGGTGTGGGGCCCCCCTGGCCCATCTCTCGTCCCTCTCCGGTGCTCTGGAAGCTTCCGGGAAAAATAGGAACCTGGCGTGATTTCATCCAATTCCGAGAATATTTCGTTACTAGATTTCTCGAAACCAAAATGTACAAAAACAGAACTGACACTTCAAGCATCTTGTTAATAGGTTAGTTCCAGAAAATGCACGAATATGACATAAAGTGTGCATAAAACATGTAGATATTATCAATAAAGTAGCATGGAACATAAGAAATTATCGATACGTCGGAGACGTATCACACGCGCAGGCGCAGCACATCCGTTCGCAGGATCTCTCATCCTTCGACGTCAGGTTCCAGCGAGAGGTCGTAGAAGAAGATAAGTTGCCAGCTTCCCCGCCGTTCAAGAGGATGAAGGAGCTGAAGACGGAGGTTAATATTACTAGCTGACTTTGGGTTGCTGGTTTTTGGGTACTTCGAGTCACTGACATGTAGACACCACTTAAGTCTGTCCTACATGTTAGTGACCATATTCGTTAATCAGCCAATTTGTGCCCTTCGTTTGCCGGTAACGCTCGATATGTTTGTTGTTACCTTTGGCAGGATCACTCCCCTTGCTTATCTTGTCGGAGGATGAAGTTGGATCTTGCCAGCATGCGGGAGGAGAACAGAGAGTTAGGGATCAAGATATTTCGGTACAGGCAGGCGGTGTCTTTCCTAGAAGTGGATGAGATCACGGCCTGTGCTCGTAGGAGTTGTGACGAGGCCATTCATCTGGGAGAACGGATCAAAGCTCAGCTTGTCTCTTTGATGGAAGTCGCAGAACGCGTGATTTTCAATGCTAGAGAGGCGCGGGAACGACTTCTGGTGGCTGAAGATCTCGCATAGCAGTTTAATCATGTGCGCTTATTAGCTGCCTACTACTTTTGTAATTATTCACAATTATATATGTATCAATGGCTTGCCTTTTGTGTGACGGAGGAAATTGCACATACCACCACTTCTTGGTGCAGTTTTTGCACATAACACAATTTGAGATTCTTTTTACACAAATAACCAGATTTTGACGTAAACTTTTGCACAAAAAACAACCTTACTCCATGTTTTCTTTTGTCTTCTAAAGACAAGTAGGTGCTTCGAAAAATACCTCCGTTCCAATGCTTAAAGCTTTGTATATTTTTCTTGAAAAGTCAAACCAAGTAAAGTTCGACCAAACTCTTAGAAGAATCTATCAGCACATATAATATTTTGTAGACACCATATGAAAATATAATTTATTTTCTATCTAATAATATTGATTTTGTATCTTGCATATTAATGCTTTTGGTAAAAACTTAGTCAAACTTAACATAGTTTGACTTTCTAAAAATCAATATAATCCTTAAGCTTTGGGAAGTGGTTCTAGACGTGGTCTAGACGTGTTTCAACATATTGCCTTCGCATTTGCTAAACGCATGGAGTTTCTTACGAAGTACAAAGTTTATTTTTCGAAATATTTTCGACTTTGTATTATTTTTATTCATTTTCCCCCTGGTTGTCATGTTTTCTGTCCGGCTTCCCCAGCCCATCCATCCGTAACCCACATGCGCGCGTGACACGAGTAGTGGGAGACATGGTGCCCAAAGGGATAGCTTTTATTAATGGTGGCGACGGTTCCCTAGGCCAATGCTGGCGATACGTCTCATCGTCGCTAGCTGTGCCTTCCCCATGCGGCCGTATTAATGCACACCACTGCTCCTTTGCGCCTCCGCGGCTGATCAAGTAAGTTTGATCATAAAAGATGATCACATAAGCTCGACGATTACCTATAACCTAAAAATTATCTTAATTTGTAAACGAAGACATAAAATAACTAGTTGTTTGATTAGGAAAGACAAAGGAAATTTCTATTGAGATTGAGTTCATTTCATAGTTGTTATAGACACATAGCAATATTACCGAGAGATAGGATTGTAGAGAAAGCAATCCATAGGTATTTTGGAGGGTTCTCAATCCTTTGAATCAAGCAAGCTCTATAGGAAAAATCCCTATGTGTAAAAATCCTACTCCGTACAAGATACCTTTAGAAATCCTTTGAACCAAACAAACTCGGATTCATATTAGTTGACTATAATATAGATATATCTAGACACATTTTAGTTCTAGATTCATCCATATCATTTGACAAGTAATATGAATCGGAGTGAGTATATTAAATGGAGTAGTATATATTGTTCGAAAAAATTAAGTTATACTGTAATAAAGAAACCATTTCTGTGGTCAAACTGATTTGACGGGACAGTAACTGCACCAGGACGTAGTGGCGTGCTATCCTAGCCGAAGTTTTACTCGGCGCCTCGATGCAGCTGCTGAAGAATAAAAAAAGTCATATCCACTCCTACTCTTCATGTCCATCGTTTCCATCCTTGGCTCTCCACTTCCATCATCGTTCTCCACTCGCCAACCGCTGCTAGAAGTTTTTTCATCCTCTAGATCTCCCATTTGCATAGCTTTCTCTCCTCACCCCTCCGCAGAACCGCAGCACTCCTCCTTCCCGCTCGACTCTCCTACAAAACTCCAATCACACATACTTGCATCCGCCCTTTTAAATCCATCTCGTCTCCATGGCGGCATCGAACGACGACCAGCTGGATGGCGACTGGGGGAAGCTCCCCGCCGAGCTGTTCAATCTCATTGCCCAGAGTCTGGACGTTACAGTCGACGTCCGGCTGGCCGCATGCTCCAAAACGCTGTGCCGCCATGTCGCCGACAACATGAATCTACACCATTGGGATGGACCCTGCTTGCTGATGCCCGATTCTGCCCATTGGCACTATGATGATAGTAGTGCGCACCACACGGTGTACCACGTTGTGCCCCTCGACCATCCTCGGCGCACAGCCATCCTGCCGTTCATGGACAATAGATTCTGGGTTGGCATGAATGGCGACTGGATCGCCGGCGTGGACAGTGGTGGGAACTGGTTCCTCGCGAACATCTACACGCACCAAGAAATCTCCCTACCATCGTCGGAAACTTGCAACATTTTTCGGGAGGAATGGATTGGCTTCCCCGACTTGCCTCCTGAAAGGTACATGACGTATGGGCGTGCCATGTTTTTGTTGAAGATTGTAATTTGCGAAGTGCCCACAAAAGCTGGACATTACTCAGATTACAAGCTCATCGCTCTATTCAATTCTGGACTCGCTTACCTGGCTAATGGTAGCCAGGAGTGGAGGTTATTCTCTCTTGCTAGTTGGGGTGTAGATTACAGTGATGCCATCGAGCACAACGGCTTTATTGTTGCGGTGGATGGGTGGACCGGCACCACATATTGCTGGGATCAATCACAGGCTGGTAATTCTTCAATCCATATGATATACTTCGCAATAAATTTTAATATCAAGCCCATTCATGATATATTGTAACTGAAATAACTAATTGCTCACTAAGACTTTTTTTCACCTTTCAAATGACTGTGCACCATTAAATTATCCTAACCTGACTGAACCATTGCTACAAACGAATTACAGTAGTATATGCTGTGCACTAATCTGTCAACCCAAACCAGATTATTGCAGTATATGAATGCATTCCTGAATTAGTTACTGCATGCTCTTGTCAGAATATGAATAAGGAGCTTAGCCCTGGCCTCTTCATCAATTGATGCATGCAAACTTTCAATTTATTTCAATATTCGATGTACTCAAAGCATTACAATCATGGATCAGATAAGGTTGAGACATGTATCTACCATCAATGAATATGAGTGTAATTAACATACATCTCAAATGGGAACAATTTTATTTCTTCGAGATTTTATACAAGTATAATGACTGCATCCTCCATTTGATCCTACAAATGTGAAGTTGCAGCTACTGGTATTATTGTCTTCCCGAGCCATTCAAACACTATTTTTTGTTGTCTCCGTTTACAATGCAGATGCACACCTTGCCCCGCCATTCGTGATCCCATCACCGATGAAGGAACCATCTGGCAGATGGTTTTTAGCTCGATCAGCCGATGGCAAGCGCTTGATGATCATCCATGAAGATCGGTATATACGTAGCAATGATCACCTTGAGCCTGCAGAAGTTCTGCATCATGGTAATGGCCTTATCCTGCGGGAGTGTCCTGCCCCTGTCATACATGTTTTTGAGAAAGATCTATCCCTGATTGGACCCAATTGGAGTCGAGTTGACAGCCTTGGCACACACTCTCTGTTCATTGGACTGAATTATCCATGAACCTGAAGATAAATGATGGCAATGCTCCTGATGGAACATTGACTCCATTCATGAGGTCAAATTGTGTGTACATCGCGTACTATGCATTTCGGGAACCAGCATTTAGTTGTATTTGTCGTTGTAACCTGCAGCAAGGGGAAAATGAGCTCATGGGAGTTATCACCCTTCCAGAAGATGGTTGGGGATTTCCCCGACAGGCGACAATGTGGTTTAAGCCTAGTCTGAAAAATATCCGCATGTTGATGCAACCCTAAACTGAGCCATGAATCTTTCTGGAGCAAATAATCTTTTTTGTACGATATGTTTGAACAATTTAGTAACCTGTTCTGTATCTTAAGATGCTCTTCCTTTTTTCTGAATCTTATATACCTGGACCCATTTCAGTGTGTCTGTTTACTCATTTTAGTGCGTATGTAAGCCCACATTGAAGTAATCTAATCTTATAATTTAAAACGGATGGTGATGAACTCTGTATTTCCATCCTTCGTAAACCGTGCATGTCTGTTTATTTTTAGTTTCATTTCAGCAACTGTTATTAGTATATGCACACCTTTTTTTTAATGTTGAGAGGAGTATAAGGGCATTACAATGCTATATACTATATGGCGCTAATAGAGAACAAATGAATGTCAAAAGATTGTAAAATCCTCCAGGTACTCTCCTTGCAGCGCTAATTGCTGATGACAGACTGACTTCCTGTTGGTTCCGGTGCTTTAGCTAGGACAGGTGAAAAGAGTTTCACGCCCCTGCTTTCTTTTGCGTCGACGCTAGGACTACCGCTGGGATTAGCCTCTCCAACCGCCAAACGACGAGGAAATAATTCCTAGCGCCCTTGCAGTAGCGCCTGTGTTGGACATGCCCTAATGTTTTCCAGCTAAAAGATGCAATCTTTTAAGCACTTGGGTACGGTATTTCCCCACCAGCCTGGATGCAGGCCGCCAAACGCGTCTTAACCAAGGTTTAAAATAGCGTGCTAAATGAATTAGCGGCAGCCACCTTCAAACGATATGGACGCTATATCGTGGTAATAGTGTGGTATATTTTAAATAGCATTTTCAAAATAATACTAAATATAGCCTAAAAATAAATAATTTTACTAGAACGAATAGATATATATAGTCCAAAAGTGACTGAATCATACATACATAACCACATATAGAAATAGATCTCAAGTATATTAGAAGGCTAACATCAACATTTCACAAGGCAACAACATAGTATAAATTATTTATTAAAAAATATTAGCATTAGCGATATTATCTTCTGATTTAGAAGTGGAACCAACAGATTAGTTCATCACCACGAAAAAGTGAAAGCAACTTGCCTGAAAAAAATAGCGCGCTAACGCTATGAAGTTTTAGGGCGATATAGCATGCTGTTTCGCAAATAGCGCCACAGCGAGCAAAATTACTAAGCGTGGACCCTCTAGATATGCTATAGCGTGCTATTAGCTTCATTGAGGCCCTGGTTTGACAAAGCAGCCTGAGTACGTATCTAAAAAAAATATCAGCCTGAGGACGCATGCTTGTAAAAAAGAGAGAGCAGACTACAATTACTTCAGTCCCGAACCCTCTCTCTCCCACCCACTTCACCTCTTTTACACTAATGACTGCCATGAACGGCTCGCCTCCTCCTTCCACCGGCAGCTGCTTCGCCGACACAGATGAACATCACCGATATTTCCTGAACTCAGCCGATTTGATCCACCGCATCCTCCAGCAGCTTGATGGACGTCCAGTCTCTTCTATCCAGATCGTGACTAGAGAAGGATCTACGAGTACATCCGTTTCTTACCCTTTGGCAGCGTCGGTTCCATCTCTCGCGGTACTTTCTTCTCCGCTGGAAGCACCATCTGGCTCGGCACTGATTTCCCTGGCGGCGGCACCAGCTTCTCCGGCTGCGCCGACCCCAACCCCCGCGGCACGGTCTTCTCCGGTGGCGGCACCACCAAAAGTGGCTGTAAGTTGTCCTGAACTCACTAGGATGCAGGTGTAAGTAGTCAATGATAGTTGGGATCTTAAACAAGTTCTTTTTTCTTTAAAATTTAATGACGGGAAACCGTAGTATTCTTCTGCAAATGTTTTTTTAATGACGGGAAACAGTAGATGTTAAGTACTAGTTCTGGCAAAAAAAGATGTTTAGTAATAGTATCCATCACAGAGCAGGGTTTCGCAGTCTGAACATACAAATATATGCTCCATGTTACCTGTTTCAGAAAGTCTGAAAGCTTGCTCAGTACCTGTAAAATCAAATTGTCTTGCTGCTGCTAGATTTTGTGCAAACTAATTAAAGAGATAGCTAGATGCATTTTCTCCATGTATGCTACGTTCTGATTTATATGCTGTTGATTGATATATACCGTGCTTAACTAGATGCAGAAGCAAACTCGCTCCAACGTCAATGAGCAACTACGTCTTAGGACTGTCGATTGTACATGTCCTCTGCACCGCCCCGAGTTCAGAATTCAAAGAAATTCACTAGCCAAAAAGCCAAAGGTGACGGGCAGGCGTGATGCAGCAATTCAACGTTGTATATTAAAAGGGCGAGGGAAAGGCCGCCCTAAACGGGTTGGTCACTCGGCGGACCCTCCTCAGCCCTCGCGCTTCTATGTGCAACTGGACGGCAACGATGACATGTATATGTTGGTCATCCCCAGAGAATTCAAGCAATGTCTGAAAGGGATTCTTCCCAGGCCTATCAAGCTCAAGACCAGCGTAGGCTGCGCCTGGTATGTGCACATCGATGAGTACCAGGGTGAACTGGTCTTGAAGGATGGTTGGTTCGGGTTTGCAGAGGCGCATGAACTGCAGCTTGATGACCTTCTCGTCTTCGAGGTGAAAGACACTTCCTTGATGAATGTGTTGATCTACGACAGTAACACCTCCACCCAGAGGATAATATTTTGTGCTGATCACCCTTAGTTGCATGCATGATCTGCAGTGTTTTTAGGAAGAGGGGATCAGAATAACCTCAATATTTTATTGAATTAACTAGATGCTGCTTTTGGACCTGGGTTACTCCCCTGCTGATGTTCAAGCTGAACTTGGTTTTTGTATTAAGCTGAACTGGGGATCAGATACACTGTGATGAGACTTTGTTAATTAGCTAATATAGTATATGTTAGACTTGTTTTATTTTATTTTAATTTACTGTGATATGCTGCGGTAGTTTCAATGTGCGGTCTGATGATTTGTATTATATGTAGGTACACGGAGCTCAATATTTTGAAATATTCATAGATTTGTAAGTGTAAATGTGATATATCCCAGATGTAGTCAATGCTATCTTGTACGAACTTGTAAAATCTCAGGGAAAAATACATTTTATTTTAGAAAGTGTAAAAGTGACCAATTTTTTGATCTGATTGTAGCAAACACAAGTGCAGATGGTCAAACCCCAAAAACTTCTCATATTCATTGTTACATGGTCGAGATATAAAGGTATTTTACGCACTGGTTTAATACTCAACTGCTTACATCCATGTTTGTTTGCAGTTTTTTTTGGACACCTCTTAATGCTCCCTCCGATCCATATTTTTTTTAGATACACAGTACAAACACAGACGCTCTCATATAGATGTATCTAGACACATATTAGTTGTAGAGACATCCATTTTATCATCATGTAATGAGGATCAGATGGAGTATCGTTTTCATTTTACCAAAAGAAATGGATATATTACTGTATAGTACAACGTAGCCTGAAGCCCTGAGCTCTGAATGCAATTTCTGTGTGCACACTGAACGGATCATAACCCACACGACATGTCTCACTGGTCTGTAGGTCCGGACCCCACCAGATACTGATAAAGCCCAGTGACCCGCCGGGTGAAGTTTTGTGTGTGGATTCCTGCGTACCTGGCTTCGTTCCTCCTAGACACGCGCATTTTTTTTGACCGGGGGACACGCGCATTTATTCCCTTGCTGATTGCTGATGTATCATTCTCAGTTTCTCACAGCCCCCTCATGTTCAGAACTTCAGATCTCCCCAGATCCCTCGCCGTCCATCTCCCCTGAGTCCTCTCTCTACACCACCGGCGTCCACCACCGCTCGGACTACGCGGCTTGGACTCCGTCCTCTACGGATGCGGCGACGTCGCATCTAAAAACTCCACTAAGGCGGCGCGGCATCCCCGATTCTCTCGGTCCATGGCTGCAATGGCGGTATGTTTCCCCCGAATCACTAGCGTTGCCGGTCACATCTTTATTATATCTAAGCTGTATTGCCGGTTGCTTAGCATTGTTTGATATACAGTACTTCTCTCAGCCAGTGTATATATTAATCCTCTGGTAAAGACTCGGGTTACACATGCACCCATGCTAGCTATGTTGGGACTGGATCTAATGTGTGCAGTAATAATCGTTCAAATATGCTATTGGTCAATCCACGGCCGATGATCACATATGAGGACACCGAGCATGCATGTCTGGCTTGTGGACTCTTTAGGCCGACGCTG